>OY728163.1:1723659989-1724909989 GCA_963277665.1 Viscum album
TAGACATAGGAAAATTAGACAAAAACAATTCTACAAGAAGATTGAGGAGAGAGGTGTCTCATGCATTGTAATATGCATGTAGGACCCAATAAGTTTGTTTATTTTCACTAATAACTAAGTCTCATATATTAATAGTGTTACTAACAACTCATATGAAATTTTTAAATATGTTCATTGTGGTATCTATTATATATACTAATGTTGGATTATTCAGGCTTATGTGTCACCTGTATAAGTAGCCACATCACCTATCCTCCCTCCTCTTTCAGGCTTCCCTCAAATGCATTACCAATATCCCCCATGAATCATTAGGATTTAACTCAACATCTGCCTTCCCTTCCTGAATTACTTCCTCAATTCCTCTCTCCCGGCTCCAAGGTTCCCGTACCCTCCCCTAATCACCTCTCCCTACTCTAGGGTTCCTGTTCCCCTCATCGAATCCCTTATGGTTTCCGCTCCTCTCCCAGAATCCCCTATCATGTACACCTTCTAGATTCTCCCCTCATTCCTGCACTTCTCCTGATGGATATTCCTGGACTACTCATATATTTATTTATCAAATCCCAGCTCGACCTCCACTACTTCTGGCCCCTCCACATCTGTCAGCTCTGCTTCTACGTACTCCACCTCCACCTCTTTTGTACTTCTGAAAAATCCCTATGTTGGATTATTCTCTCAAAATCATATCTTTTAACGATTGAATTATATCATAAGATAGTGTTCATCACATCTCCTAGGTTATACCGAATGATTTTAGGTCTCCCTTATTCCCTACCTAATGCCATCTCCTCTGATTTAAATCACTGGCCTGTATCAATATTCATTTTTCATGGTTTTGATAATGTGGTTCTAGATAATTGCATTTGTTTCATTTTTTTGTGTATTTTTATGATCTTAATTGGGCCTTTATTATTCCTTTATTTCACTGAAAATGATTTAAGATTATTTCCTTATGTAATATCTCTCTTTTGTATGAAAAAATTTTTTGTATGCAGAGACTGTTTTTGAATCCTATTATAGGAAATCATTATGATAAATTAAATTTCATAGAAATGGTTTTTATTCTTAAACATTTGGATTTATGATTATCTTGAAAATTTTTAGTGATATGGAGATATTGATTCAACACGATGTTTTGGGTTGACCTAGAAAACTCCTCGAGCTATAGATTTGTTTTAGGTGCACCAATGGAAAGGACTAGAAACATAAAATCATTTTCTAAATTGAATAATGTTTCAATTTAGGCTCACTTATAGGTAAATAATTGTATTTGTTTTCTTTTTCTTGCTTCTGAGGTGTAGATTCATTTCATTTCAAGAGTTGGGTTACCATAAAAACATGTATTTTTATGGGATGGTATCTATTCCAAATGAAATGAGGTACCTGGAAATTCAATTGGGACTATCACTAATTCCTATGTATGTTTCTTCTATCTTCAAAACTAAATATTAGTGTGCGAGTTTTTCTGGTAGAAACCTCTCATCTCTATGTTCTAGGTTATATGTGTTAATACGTACATTATTTTCTGATTTCATTTATCTGACATGTCTACTTACTAGGATTTGGTATTTTTTTGGTAACTGATGTATGGACCCAATTGATTTGAGGAGATTGGATCACATAAAAGAACATGTTTTTTCATCGGAAAGTGTTTGTGCAATTGAATTTGGTACATGGATGACATCCACTATAATTATACAATACATTATCTACATCCACATGAAATTTTCCTATCAACTATACATCAATTTTTATTATCATATTGTAATGAAGAATATAAATCATGATGAATGTTTATGGTCTTATCAAACAAAAGTATTTGATTAACAATCATGGAGGAGGACAAATATAAGAGACACATATAATTTATTGCTCATGGAGGATTAATCATGTTGTTTTTTTACCATCTAATTATCCATCTAGATTTGACTTTTGGATAACGAAACATCAATTTTATATTTCTTAGAATTCAAGGGGTTAATGATATAACAATTATAATGTGCCTCTTGAGTTTAACTTGATAGTGCATGAATTTGGATTCAATGGGAAGGTATGTGTCATTTGGGTAGTTTTTTTCTGTGCATTAATGTTAAATTACTCTTCTTTTTTTCAACAAGAAAGGATTATAATTTTCACCTTCAATGTTAGTGCCTTATTTTCATCCATTATAAATCAATATATGTGAAAATTATGTTCTATCTACATTTATTGGAAAAAATTCTTTATTTTCATTATTAAATATTTATAGTTTCATTTTACTATTTTCAAATTTTTTTCTCAGTGCATGTGAATAATAATCCAGAATTCGAAATGAATGCAGGAAATTTATCTAAAAATCATCAAGTTATCTTCCCTTCCATACAATACATGAATTCGTCTGATTGGATTTCACAATTTAATTCACTATGAATTGTTTTTCATGCACCAAAAACCTTCTTTAGATAACCTACATGTCCAGATCTCTACAACAGGTGTGATTTCCTAAAATTGTGGAATTAAGCTCCCTTCTGTCTGTAATATTTTATATTAATTTACACATTATATTAATGTAGGTAATTTGACCAAAAATTTTGGATTTAACAACCCTTTAATTCTACATATGAATACATGTAATTATTTTCACTATTTAATCCACTATGTATTGTTTTCTTTTCCCGAGAAACAAATGAAACACATTATTATAATGCTTCAATCCATGACTACAAAAAAATTTCATCCAGGACTTGGAATACATTATGAACTTAAAAAAATATTTCAATGTCAATGCATTAGTTTCTACCTATAGAAATAAAGATTTCTTTAAAAGGTATTCTATCCTCATTTAATGAATTTTTTTTCATATTCATGAATAAATATAAGCAGTTTTATTTTAAAGTTTTATCATTAGTGCAGGTGAATATTGAAATAGAAATTGGTAAATAATGCATGTAAATTGTCCTAAAATCATGGAGTTAACCTCTCTTCCATCCAACCTATGAATGTAGGTAATTTGTTTTCACTATTGAATCCACTATATATTGTTTTCCTATTCTAAAAACATATGAAAAAAATGATTATAAATATTTCATCCATGGCTACAAAAACATTTCATCCAGGCCTATCAATACGTTCCGATATTCAAAACATATATCAATGTAAATTCCTTAGTTTCAAACTATAGATATCATGATCTACGAAAAAGGTGTCCTATCCTAATTTCATCTACTTTTTTTTACCTTAAATTCATTATTAAATATTATATGTTTTATTTGACTGTTTTTTAAATGATTCCTTAGGGAAAATATGAAAACGTAATCATGAATTTGAAATGTGTTTTATTACCAATATACCAATATATTTCATTACTAAAAGGTATTATCAATCACTTCAATTATTTTTTTTCTTAACTCCCAGTCTCTGAGGTTATTTGGAAGTCATCATGTTCTTTGGTAGTCGTCTGAGAACCATTTCAACTTACATTTCATCTTACAACTACCATTCTAAACCTCACTTCTTTTTTATAAATTTTTAATTTCATTGTAATGGTATTCCCTAAAGTACATGTCATTAATTTCTAATTAAAACATTTAACCTTCATATTATTGACTTCAGTATGATTATTGAGTAATTTTTTGGTGAAATGTCACCATTATTTTATTGGATCTTCTATCATGAATGGAAAGGCTACAACTACAAATAGGTTGTCAGATACATGTTAATATTTTATTTGTTTTATTAATTATGATTCATTATCTATGTGGATACATTTCATGTGGTATCTAATATTGATTATATTCACTATTACTTATCTGCATTCTTATTTGTTTCCAATTTTCAAATTGATTAATTTTATGTTATGTGTGCTGTTTTTATTAAATAAATATATTTTTTATGGATGTATGATGTAATGATTTTTTGTTTTCTCTTACAGTTACAGATGTGGTCAATGGATTATAATACTGGCCTTACATGTAAATGGTAAGTTTCTATATCTTTCATTTTTTTTATCATTGGATGTAAATATATAAAGAATAATTAGAAATCTCTTTGATTAACAACATTACAGTAGTATCAGTTACAATTTTATAGTAATTACAACATGACCCTGATTTTTTTTAATCCAAGTCTCCAAAGGTATATAAAAATTATCTAAAAAAAATTTCATCTTTCATTCCACCATATGACTGCCACGGTAAATTTCACTTCCACGATGAAAACGTGACTTTAATGTTATTTTGCTTTACTGTTCTTAATTTTACAGGAAAATATCTTTTGAAAAACTAATACCAAAAATTGACAAGGTAGTATTTTAGACGATGATATTGCGATTCAGTGGGAATTTTCTCTGTTATGGGATATTGATCTCATGGGAAAGGAAAATGGATATGTTGAAACATATAATGGTGAAGATCAGTGGGTGATGTCTATGATATTCTATACATACTTTCATTTTTATCATCCTCGCATAGAGAAGAAGAAACATAAGAGACATATATCATATATGGACCAATAAGGTTTGATCATGGTGTTTTTAATGCCTAATTCATTATTTAGATTATATTTATGGTTTGGGACTCAAAATTTTAATATTGAGTATAACTCATGGGGATAGTGATACATTATTAATCTTGTGCTTCATAAATTTGACATGAAATATAATTATGTTTTTTCACAGCAGATTTATTTTTACATATAAAGATTCATTCATTTTCTAATATATTTTATATATAGTCTCATTAGACATTTACAAATTATTAATGAAATACATAGAATAATAAATCTCTTACATATTATAAGTATTTCGGTTCAATTGTATTGATCTCAAATATCAAAATACATTTCATATTTCAGTCGTTTGTATATGACTTTTCAATATCCATTTTGATGTTTTATTCGAATAGTTTTATATAGTAACCCATATCAAGTTTCTTTTCTATGAGACAAATATTGAACATAATAAAATGTTCATATGATTTTTGGAAACATTTTCGATTACTATTAAAAAATATAATACTAATATTATTATCCTTTTATAATTTCATTAATATATTATATATGTTTTTCAAATCAGATTCTATTTTTATTATGTTCTCATCTTTTGTTATATGGTTATATCCCTACATTGATTGTATAAATCATTTCTGAATGGATTATATTTGGAAAACATGTACCATGATTTCGGTTTTTATAGTTTGGATTTAAATGTCTCTCAAGTTTATATCGATATAGCCCATACCAGACATTTTATAATAAGTATATGGTCATAGTTCTGACACTAATATGTCATACAAATAAAAAAGTGAAATCCTATTGTCTTTCAAATAGTTATATGAGATGTTTGGGGGAGGGAGAATTCCTCTCATATCCCATGTAATCATCTTAATCACTAGAACCTTTTAAGGGACTTTATGATTTGACTTTGAAGAACTAGGAGAGAATATAACAGATTTAGGAGTGGTGGTATAAGATTTGTTGTATTGTATCTCATAGAAAACAAGAGTAATGTTCAACAATTTTAGGAGCAATTGTTTTAAAAAAATTTATAAAATAGATAAGAAAATGAAACATCAATGCTAAATGAAAGATATATGATAGCAGATTGGGTTAAAGATTCCTGCCTTCTAGAACCCAACAAGGGAGCAATCTGACCACCAATTCCCGGTGGCTTGCCGTCTATGCCATGATATGTCATTTTTATACAACAAGGAGGATTCTAAGGCTCTTCTATTTGATAATTCAGAATCTCTTCTATCTTTATAGAGAACTATTTATCACTCCATTTTTGTAATTTATATTCCTATGCATTAAGTCATTTTGTAACTATTATTCCGTCATTATGTATTTTATAGAAAAGAATGCTCACAATTTATCTTTTGTTCCCAAATTTCTTTAACTTGTATTCCTTCATTATGTATGTCATTTTCTTTTCAAATCATTTCAATATTAATATGAACTATTATGTTTGATAAATAGTATTCTATAGTTAATAATAAGAATAATTTTATAGTGTCGTGAATTTCATGGGTGGAGAACTAGTTTTACTCATTTGTAATGTTTTATATACAATAATTTTACAACATTGGGGATTCATATAGATCCTATTATTAGATGACTAATAGAAATATTGGTGGAATAGTACCATTAATACGGGATGAGTATAGATCATGAGGGTTCATTTATGGAATTAAATGTCATAGGGAAGTATCACATGAGTTGGGTATTATATGGGTTTGGTTATTTATTATGTCAGTAACAACCCATATTGTGTATTCACATATTGCTAGGAATGAAAATCTGTATAGTTGAACAAGTTTTCTAGTGTTCCTTGGCATAGATAATATTAGATGATACAAGAGGTGTTCAGCTTTAAATTGTTATTCTTGATGAAGCAACCCTATATGAGGGTTATTGATGTGAATTTGTTCCCTAGTAGGTAGTTGGGTTGGATTGTGATTTATTTATGATGTAAGACTTCTGAGAGGGAATTGAAATAAGATATTTTCGGGGATATATAAATGAGAACATTATGTGTGGTTTGTGAGTTATAGCCGTAGTGTAAACATAGATTTTGGGATTGATGGAATGACCTAAAGACCATGAGATACGACATAATGATTAATGAGTTAGATACTTCATATAGGATCGAGGGAAACATGTAGGAGGGATTAACTTAAAATTATTGGTTCCTTTATAGAGATCAACATGAATTTCTTCTTTTTTGCAATGAGCTATTTTTGATGAGAATATGAACCCTCACAAATAATTCGTCAAAATAGGATTGTTTCAAGGAGAATCTTAACCCATAACAATTAGTCGATAAAAATAGGAATTTTTTATGCCATTTCATAATTACAATTTCCGCACTTTGCATGCCAAATCCCAAGAAGAGTATTTACGATGTAGTTATACCCCTATCACAACACTCTTCCCAGTTTTCTCTTATTTGTGATGAATATCTAATTTCAATAAAAATTATGTGTCAACAGGATAGTATTTGTGATGAGACCTATCATAAATATTGGATTTACCACAACCTTAATTAAAACCCACCAAACTATATGTGATGGGATTCTCGTCACAAATAATCCCATCACAAAAGATCAATCCTTTATATACTCCCTCAAATTATTTTTCACAACTTCTCTGAGCTTCTCTGACTATCTCTTGTTTGAATTTTTTTTGGTTAAATTTTGAGAGTTTTAAATGTTACATGGGATCAACTTTTATGTTGTGCATCCACTAAAAGATTCAATTTCTAGGTATGAATATATTTTTTATTTTTTTATATTTTTTATTATTAAATATTAGTAATAATTAATATTGATTAGCAGTAAATGGATTCAAATAAAATTAAATAGTTTTATGCATTAATTGTTTAGAAATATATATTTTTCATTTCATTAATGTTTTCAATTAAAATAACATTGTTAAAATTTGGAATAATATATTCTAATTTTCAATAATTTGTAATAATTAACTATAATTATAAATAAATAGTGGTAATTAGTAAAAAAATTAATAATTTGTAATAAATAGGGAGGTTTATTAATAATTAGTAATAGACAATAATAATCAGTAAATATTATAATAATTAGAAATTAATAGTGATAACTAGTAAAAATGGTAATAATTTGTAAAAAATGTAAATAATTAAAAAACATTAGTAAATAATAATAATAATTAACAAAATTAGTAAAAATTAATTGAATGTAGTAATAATTAATTAAAAGTGGTAATAATTAATAAAAATTAGTTTTAATTAGTAATAATTAATAAAAAATAGTTATAACTAGTAAAAAATAGTAGTAATTAATAAAAAGTAGTAATTATTACAAATATTTTGTAATTATAAATAAAAATCCGTAATAATTATAAAAAATAGTAATAATTATTTAAAATAGAAATAAATAATAAATAATATTAATAATTAATAAAATTTAATGTTAATTAGTAATAATTAGCGTTAATTAGAAAAAAAAGTGTTAATTAACAATAATTAGTTTTACTGTTTAATGATTATGAATAATTAGTGTTAGTTATTTTTAATTACTAATAACTAGGAATAATTATTAATAAATCGGAATATATATTAATAATTTTTATTAATTTTTAATAATAAGTAATAATTTTTAATAATTACTAATAATAAATGGTAATAAAATGTAATAAATATAAATAAATAGTTATTAATAGTAATAATTATTAAAAATTATTAAAAATATTAATAATAAGAAATAGTTAGTATTAATTAGTAATATTTTGTAATAAATAATAATAAACTGTAATAAACTGTAATAAATAGTAATAATTAATAAGAAATATTATTAATTTGTAATAATTATTAATAATTAGTAATAATATGTAATAATATGTAATAATTATTAATAATTATTAATAATTAATAATAAATCCTAATAATTAGTAATAATTTGTAATAATTAGTATAAAAATACTAATAAATAGTAATAAAAAATTACTAAAAGTAATTAAAAGTAATGAATTATAATAATTATTAATAATTAGTAATAAATTTTTATAATTACTAATAAATAGTAATAAATAGAAATAAATAGTAATAATTTGAAATAAATAGTAATAAATCATATAAATCTTTAAAAAATGCAATAAATGGTAACATTATTCATCATTTGTAATAATTAGTAATAAATATTAATAACTAGTAATAATAAATACTATTTAGTAATAAATAGTTATAAATAGTAATAATTAGTTATAAATAGCAATAAGTAGTAGTAAATTGTAATACATAGTAGAAATTAGTAATAATTAGTAATAATTACTAATAATAAGTAAAAAATTATGTTATGACCAATATGATGAGGGGGTATTTGTTTTGATGTTTTTTTCCATAAAAGTGAATTATAAAAGATGGAATGGATAAAAAATCACATTGTACTTGGTATAAATTGTATTGATTGTTGTCTTCAATAGAATAAAATTTTCTTCGGTTATGGAGTGGGAGACAATTGTAATGAAGAATTGGTCGTTATCTATAATTAGAGAATCAGTCACATGGATAATACATCTTATAAGAACTAAATGGTCATCAGATTCACTTAGGACTCAGTTTGAATGAAGTGATGTTTTTGATATAGAATTAGAGTCTACATGAATATGATTAACGAAGTTTGACATTGCATTGATGATTTTTATTTCAAAAAAATAATAATTGGATTAGAGAACTTCTGATGCAATCTTAATGGAATAATGGGAAATATAGGTATTCTAAATCGTACCCTGATATATTGACTCATTGGGGAAGAAAAGAAAGTGATGCTACCACTGGAAAATGATTATCGTACATAGATTGATCTAACCATGAATGTTCATACCCATAATGATCATACCCAGAAAATTGTACTCATGTTGTAAATAAAATAATATTGTTGGAATGAAAGGAATGTTTCAATACCATCCTGTTGATCTATGACGAGGCATAAGATGGTCTCATATAAATTTATTATCATGAATAGTTTCATGACACATGAATCTGATTGTAAAAGATGGATGTTTTATGATGATGAGATGAGGATAATGAAAATATTTATAAAAAACAATCAATAATGTAGTCCACCATTACAAAATGGATGAAATAATTTTTAGGATTCAGTTTGGTCAAGAGTTATTTTAACCGAGTTAAATTTTATTATATTTTAATATGGGTTAAGAGAAGAGGATAAGAAGAAGTCTTATATCTCAAATTGGTCAAGGGAAAAGGTGACTATTTTTAAATATAACAGGTGACAATGTTTATTGGATGTTGTATAATGGGGTAGATAAACATTCAAAAGAATGATTATTTTCAGCATTAATAAGTGTTATTCATTCCTACATACATTTTTATTCAATTTTATACATGTTTTGTATTCGAGAAATTAGATTTTGAAAATAAGACATGTGAATTTGAATAGTACTAGAAATTGAAATGAAATCTGAAGAAGAAGTATATATTGGAGAAGAGTTTATAAGCTTGGAGAAATGTTGTCGATGTCAAAATAAACATGATATTTTTGGTGAAATTGAGATTTTAGTGAATTTGATTTAGTGAGAAATTTTATTGGATTCCCTCTAAAGCATCTTGAAGGTCTCTTATAAAAGAAGAAAAGTGCATTGTAATCTGTTGCTGACTGAGAGATTGATCACTGCATAAGAGAGTGATGCACCGTGTTTTTCTAAAGAGATGAATATTTTTATTTATTATCATGTGTTAAATATGTTATTATAGTGAAGTGAAAGATACGAGACAAGATAAAAATTTTGTATTCAACTAGTCATCATACACAGTGAATATCTTTCTCATCTAAATACCGTGTTCATCTTTTCCATCGAATTAGGATTATCATCTTATCAGGATGGATATTTAGATTTGGTATTTCTATACTAAAATTAATAAACTGATGATGAATCAAACTAAGTTTTCCAGACTCATATTTTAAGTGGTTTCGATTCATCTCTACCATATTAAATCAATGTCATATTAAATGTGTTGTGGATAATCATACCTTGATGAATCTTATCAGGGAGAATCATACTCAGAGCAATTAGACTAAGAAAATACCACAGTGTATTACATAATAAAGTTCAAGATGTTCTTACTATCTTATGGGTAAGAAAATAAAAATGTTTCTTTAATTAAATATATTTGAGGAATTTAAAAGAAACACATGTAACATGCATTATTTCATGAACTTTTTATTACTCTATTTGTGCTAATAGTGTGCAAACATACTTTTTTATTATATCCCATTACCATTATCAGATATGATTTTTCTAATATCCATGTTCCCATTTATTTCAATTTCATTTGAAGCTATTTTAATTATTTCTTACAGGCTTCATAGAAGATACATGCCATTTATTTTGTGTCAGATGTATGTCATGAAAGGAAATATTACACTATCAATTTGTACGCGTCAATACTAGTGATTACACATCTTCTATGGATTAAATGTTAGATTTTTAATCTGAGGTAATGTGTTTTTTCATCATATGTGGGATGCGGTAGTAAGACGTTGTGAGCATGGGTTACCCATCATGTAACAACACGCGTCCTATTTTTATAGACATCATGTGGCTATCTTGTTTCAATTACATCACTGATTCTTCATGGATCTCATCATAAGGTAGTTCTAGAATGATTTAGAGAGACTCAACCCCTTCTAGATCAATACATTCGATTTCTAATCTCTATTGGGATCAAGGTTCATATCACTCTATAATTTTTCCATCATTTTCTTCATTTGATTTCATCATTTCGGTGAATTATTTTTTCGTTATAGGATCTTCTAGTCTAATGTGAGTAGTTATTCATGATTTATTCTAGATATTCTTTGTGATATGGTTCCAAATGAACATTCATCCATTGTTTGTGCTAGAGGGGTCATTCGTCTTTGAGGTATGTGGTGTTACTCCATTTTTCATCCCCTTTTCTTCTAAATTGAGTCATTATTAATGTGGATTTAATTGTATGGCCTTATATAACATTTTTCTGTTTTATTGTTTTGTATTTCCATTGTAGGTGTGCGATATCCATGTTTTGAGGTAGGAGGTTCGGTCTGTATCATATAATATTAAACCTACATGTTTTTCATTACAAACTGATTCATAGTGAAAGATTCAAATGTTTTTTTTTGGTGTGATGAAAAAGTGGTTTCAATGAAAAAAGTGTTTTTCCCAGTTATTGGTAAATTAAATGGATTTTAAATGGATTTTAATGGTTTTCAATGTCATTAAAAAGGTTATGGGTAATAGAGAACAAGTGTAACCTTGGGTAATGAGGTGGAAGGTTTAGCTTGGTTCCATCATCCATTGTTTTTTTTCATGAAGGTTTGGCACGGGGTATTCTTATGTCTCCTATGACCAACATTCTAGGGGAATGATATTGAAATTTTGGGGGGTTTACTCATGGGGTATTCCTCTTCCTCCTAGGCATATGTTCTAGAGTCATAATTCTTCACTTTATTATTTTTGTAAGACTGGTATATGACATACACCTGTATTATTCCTCAGTTCTGTGATACCTGAACTTTTGTTTTATATTTCTTGGTTCTTGATTTAGACTTGATATACAAGTTTATTCTTGTGAAAACTGGTATGGAAAATATGCTTTGAAATTGTTATACTATATTTTGTTTAGAATTGTTGGAAAGGGATATGTTTACCATTTATTCAATTAAAATAATTTACTACTTATCATGTCATGATTTTATTTAAAGTGATAATTCTTCATTTTTTATACCGATACTTCTCATATAACACTCGGGTGGGATCCCATTCATCATGTTATCTCACAACCTTCACACCTATTTGATGGTGCGAAAGCCTTTGTTTCACTTACATTGTAGAGAAAAGAAATGTGTCGTAGTGAGGCGACGAGGTTCATGTCATCATGTTGGGTAGCTGATGGTGAGAAGGTGGGAGTTCATCCATACCATCATTTAGATTAATTGTGTGGTATTTAGTCACTTTTTGTTGGACTTTTCACAGTGTTTTTGGATATAATTCTTTATTTTCGGCTTCTATTGTTTCTATGCACTTATAGAATATATATTCTCTAGTCTTATGTAGTTTGTTTCTTGATTTATATATAGATATACCATTTGGTTGTTCGGTTTGGCTGAAATATTTCCCAATATTATCTAGTTCGATGCATGGGTTCTTTTTGCTAGCATGTGGGGATCATTAATTCCATTTGGATATGTGATATAATCGGCCGAGTGTTGGGTTAGAGGGAAACATGGGTTAGATCATCCCAATTTTGCATCATAGTTGTTGTTTCCTCAGGATTCTATGTCTTGGGACATCTATTAGATTGGAGATAAGATTTTCTAGACTATAGATATATCATGAGATACGTGTTGAGTCAAAAGTCTTCTTTTGACTTCTATATCATGTTTTGGAAATCACAAATGCATTCTATCATATTTTGGAAATTACAATTGTCTTCTATTTTGTTTATCATATTGTACAATGCTGATCATACTATCCATATCGTATCGTACGATACTGATCGAACTGATCGTACTGATCATGCTGATCGTACTAATCATGCTAATCGTACTGATCATGGTGATAGTACTGACAATATCGTATCATACAACACTGATCGTACTGACCATATCGTATCGTACAATACTGATCGTACTTAACATGCCAATCGTACAAATGCTGATCATAATAAATATGAAAATTGTATTGATTCTGTTACTCAAATTTTTATTACATTTTTGTTTTGGTACTTAGTCAAAAACACTCATTGCATATGAATCATACTCATGTTTTTCATTCCTATATATCTCTTGTCCTATCAAAATGATGTCGTTGAGTTAGTTACAAACTAATCAAAACGATGTCGTGCTTTCTGTTTCAATATGACCGTCTGAGGCAATATGACCATTGGAACCCGAGGCCTATAAATAGGAGGTTATTTGAAGCTTAGAGTACATCTATGAATGGTGAAATGAATGAAGAGGCTTCGTGAACTACCATGATTCTAGAGAGAGACATTGTGACTTCTCTCATCTACCTTGTGCATCCGATCATCGTATCGAGGGATTTGAAGCAATTGAAAGACAGAGGTGCCGATTACCTACAATATCGAGGGCTGCCGGGGATAGGCAGAGAGACGTGCCGATCATCGTATCGAGGGCTGCCAGGGATAGGCTGACAGACGTGCCGATCATCGTATCGAGGGCTGCCAGGGATAGGCAGACAGATGTGCCGATCATCGTATCGAGGGCTCACCAAGGTGTTGGCGAGACAGAACTTTTATCCTAGGTGAAAGGATAACCCTTCTCTTTGGGTTAAAAGAATTGTAATACTTTTACATTTCCGTTGTTACTGGTATTAGAACGGAATTTGTATTGTTTCCTTTCTTCTTTACATATTCAATTGTAATTGTTTCAATTATAATCATTCTATTACATATTGTATTGATTGATTCTAAACACTTTAAGGTAGAATCATTCAACTTTGTATTACTCTGATTATTGTGTTCATCTTGAATACAATTTTTTCACATTACATTAGTATTACAATACATCATACCTTTTATATTCAATACAATTGTGCGTGTTTGTATTTGTATTAGTTTAAGATCATTTAAACTAATCTCTTTGTTGCTAAAACTCAAAGGTTTTTAAACCTACAATTCACCCCCCCTATTGTATTGTTCCATCTAATAGACATATATATTTATATATTCGATCCAACAATTGGTATCAAAGGTAGTTTTCCACTGACTTGTATTACTATCTTTATTTCTTTCTTATTATTATACTTACTACACTAACGTGTGGAGTGGAAAAGTTTTTGTTGTATTAGATGGCAGGAATGAATATTGGGTCAATAGATAATCTGAATCCTTCTGGACCACCAATATTTTATGGGAATGATTATGAGTATTGGAGAGATCATATGAAGACATTTGTTATCAATACTGGTGTAGACAATTTTATTATGCTTACTGGAGGTTACAAAATTCCTGATAAAGAAGTTAGTACTTTCACCAACCAATAGAAGAAAGAATATCTACTAAATTACAAGGTACGCAATACTTTATTATGGTCTATGACCAAGAATATATACAGTCAGATATCTTCATGTGAAGCAGCCAAATGTATTTGGAAGAAATTAGAATTCACTCGTTTTGGTACATCCAAGGTTATAGAAACAAGGAGAGCAATGCTTCGAGCAGAGTATCATGGATTTGTTTTTCCTTATGGAGAGCCAGTATATAAAGTGCAACAATGGTTTATGAAAATTGTCAACAACATACAATCTATGGGAGAAAAAGGTCTTGATGATGAAGCTCTTGTTGATAAGATTATAGATATAATGCCCAATGAATGGGAGTCAAAAAGGACATCTATTGATGAAAATAGAATAGTTTCTCAGATTGCTCTTGATGAACTCTTTGGAACTCTTCTACAGCACGAGACAAGAATGAAGAGAGATGCTGATTTCAACAAGACGAATAATGGGAATGGAAGTGTAGCCTTTGCATCTAAAGCTAAAACACCTGAAAGGCTTACAAGGTCTAAATCCAAGAAAGTTGTTATATCTGATTCAAGTGATTGTAATCTTTTGGATAATGAATTATCCAATCTTTCTAGAAGGATGAACAAGATCATGGGAAAGAAAGACTTTCAATATAGATTAAAAAAGAAAGATAGGAAGGATAGGAATGATTCAGAGGTAACTTGTTATGAATGCAAGAAAGCAGGACATATAAGGCCTGATTGTCCTTTACTGAAGAGGAAATATAGAAAGGAGAAACACTCTGAAAGAAACAAGAAAAGGTTTTATAAGACATAGAAAGTCTTGAAACAAATGATACGTGGAGTGCAAGTGGTAGTGATTGCTCAGATGATTCTTCAGAATATGAGACATCAGGACAAAGGAATATCAGACTCTTAGCCAGACTACCAATTGAAGATCATTGTCTCATGGCTAAGGTACATAATGTTGAATCTATTTCAAATGTCTCTTTGAATGAAAATTATACTGATAATAGATATTATGAATCATCAAATGATGAATCTTCATCATCAAAGGATGATACATTACCTTCTTATGAAGAGTTCTCTAGATTTTCTATATTACTTGAAAATGAAAATTCTAAACTCAAAAAGAGATTTGAGAAAGAAAATTCTAGAATTTCAATCTTGACTAAAGAAGTATCAGATATTTCTAAATATCTTGATGTGAAAACTTCTGATTTTGAAAGCATTTTAAAAACCCTTGAGAAAGTTAAATCTGATAAGGATAAACTTTCTAAGGATCTTGAAACTGTAATTTCAAAGAAAAATATTTTAGAGCCTAACTCTAGTTCAAATTCAAATGTTTTGGAAAATAAGAATTTGGTTTTAAAACTAAAGTCAAAGATTTTATCCTTGAAAAAGTGTTTGTCAAACTTTACTCATGGAAAAGAAAACTTTGATAGGATGTATTCTCAAATTATACCTTTGAGAAATCGTTCCGGTCTTAGTTATACTTATTCCAAACCTGTTTTTAGCAATAACTATTTTGTTCCTCAAAAAACCATTTTCTGTTCTAAGTGTCTATATGGTGGACACTGGAGAAGAGATTGTTCTCTTAACAAAACTCAATCTTTAGGATTTCATAAATCTCATTTTGAAAAACAAATATGGATTCCTAAAATTCGTTTATCTAACCCTTCTAGATCCAGACAAGTTTGGATTCCGAAAATATAATTGTTTCATTTCCAGGGAAATGAGAACCGTACCAATAAGAATATTTGGTACATGGATAGTGGTTGTTCTCGACATATGACTAGAAAAAAAAGATCTATTTGAAAATGTTATCAAAACAAAAGGTGGAAAAGTTACCTTCAGAGATAATGCTCAAGGAAAGATTGTTGGTATAGGTAGTATTGTTTTTTTTGGAAAAGTTATTATCTCAAATTTTTTGTTTGTTAAAGGTCTTACGCACAATCTCATCAGCATAAGTCAATTATGTGATTAAGGTTACCTTGTGAATTTTAGAATTGATAAGTGTCTTGTTCACAATTCCAAGGATGAGTTCATTCTATCTGTCCATATGCAAGAGAATGTTTACACTATTAACTTAGAAGACCTTAGGAACCAAAACTTACCTTGCTTAAGTTTAATAGAAGACCAATCGTGGTTATGGCATAGGAGACTAGGACACTGTAATATGAGAAACCTAAGTAAACTCTCAAATAAAGGACTTGTAAAAGGTCTACCGGACCTTAGATATGATTCTTCAAAAGTCTGTGATCCTTGTCAATCTGGCAAGCAACAAAAAACTAGCTTTAAATCAATTAATGAAGTTTCAACTTCTAATGCATTACAGCTTGTACATATGGATCTGTTTGGTCCTTCACAATCTGGAAGTATTGGAGTCAAATACTATGTATTTGTTTTAGGTGATGACTTTACTAGATTTACATGGGTCTACTTTCTCACAAAGAAATCTGAAGCCTTTTCCTATTTCAAAACTTTTAGAGCCCATGTTAAAAATGAGAAAAACCTACCATTGATAACTATTCATAGTGATCATGGTGGTGAATTTCAAAATTCATATTTTGAAACTTTTTATAGTAAGAAAGTTATTACTCTCAATTTCTCAACTCCAAGAACTCCTCAACAAAATGGTGTTGTTGAAAGAAGAAATCGTATTCTTCAGGAAATGACTCGAACCATGTTGAGTGAATACTCAATTGCTAAGCCCTTTTGGGCTAAAGCTGTTAGTACTTCCTGTTATACTATAAATCGTGTTTTAACTAGACCATTTCTTAATAAAACCCCTTATGAGTTATGGACAAGCCAAAAACCAAAAGTTTCATACTTCAATGTTTTTGGATGCAAAGTATTCATTATAAATACAAAAGATAATCTCCACAAATTTGCACCAAAATATGATGAAGGAATATTTCTAGGCTACTCTACAACCTCTAAGGCTTATAGTGTTTTCAATAAAAACACTTTTACTGTTGAGGAAATAGTACATGTAAAATTCGATGAAACTGATCCTTTTGTTTTCAACCAACCCAATCCTACATCTTCGGATGTGTTTTCTAAAAATCTTTATCAACCGTTATAAGATGATCATTCTGATACGGAAAATGATCAAGTATTCCAGAAACATTTACCACAGAAGATTTTATACCATACATTGATGAACAGGTTTTACAAAACCCAAATCAATTGTTTCGTAGGAATCATCCCAGTGATAACATCATTGGTGATATAAATCAACCTGTAAGGACCAGAAATTCCTTATGAAATGAAATAGAACATCTTTCTTTTCTTTCCCAATTTGAACCTAAAAGTCCAAGTGAGGCTTTAGGTGATGATGATTGGATCAAAGCAATACAAGATGAACTAAATGAATTTGAAAGGAATCAAGTCTGAACTTTAGTTGATAGACCTAAAGAAACAACTGTGATTTGTGTAAAATGAGTTTTCAGAAACAAATGTGATGAAAATGGAATCATTGTAAGAAATAAATCAAGACTTGTTACTAAAGGCTATAATCAACAAGATGGAATATACTATGAAGAAACATATGCTCCTGTAGCTAGATTTGAATCTATTAATATTCTATTAGCCTTTGCAGCATATTTCAATTTCAAACTATTTCAAATGGATGTCAAATGTACTTTTCTAAATGATTTTGTTCAAGAAGGTTTTTAGAACAACCTCCTGGTTTTCAAGACCCAAATCATCCTAATTATGTTTTCAAACTTACCAAGGCTCTATAGAGTCTTAAACATGCCCCTAGAGCATGGTATGATAGACTTACAAGATTTATTTTACAAAACATTTATACAAAAGGTATAGCAGATCCAACTCTTTTTATCAAAATGGAAAAAAAACATGTTTTGATTGTCCAAATATATGTTGATGACATCATATTTGGATCAACTCGGAAATCTTTAACAGATTATTTTGCAAACTTAATGAAATCTGAGTTTGAAATGAGTATGATGGGTGAGTTAACATTCTTTTTAGGTTTTCAAATTTCTCAAAAACCAGAAGGAACTTATATATCTCAACATAAGTATATAAAATATTTACTCAAAAAGTATGGATTTGAAAAAACTAAAAGTATTATTACTCCAATTGGTACCTAAAATACACTTGATCTTGATGAGACTGGGAAACCAGTTGATCAAACAATCTTTAGAGGTATGATAGGAAGTTTTCTATACTTGACAGCTAGTCGTCCAAACATGATGTTTTCTGTATGCTTATGTGAAAGATACCAATCTAATCCAAAAGAGTCTCACTTAAAATCCATAAAGATAATCTTTCGGTATTTAAAAAACACTATGGATTTAGGTCTTTTCTACTCTTCTGGAAATGATTTTTTTTAAATGTTTTTCAGATGCTGACTTTGGTGGTTGTAGAATGGATAGAAAAAGTACATCTTGAACATGTCATTTCTTAGGAGATTCTTTGGTTTCTTGGTCCTTCATGAAACAACACTCAGTAGTACTATCCACTGCTGAAGCTGAATATGTAGCAGCTGGAAGTTGTTGTGCTCAAGTATTGTGGATGCAGCACACACTCACTAACTATGGATTGAGTTTTTCCAAAGCACAAATTCTTTGTGATAATACAAGTGCCATAGCTCTTAGTAAAAACCCAGCACATCACTGTCGTGCAAAACACATAGATGTTAGGCGTCACTTTCTTAGGGATAACACACAAAAATAAGATATTGTTTTACAATTCATCGGAATGCAAGAACAACTTGCTGACATTTTTACAAAACCTTTACCTTCCGATAGATTTGAATATCTAAAACAGAAGCTAGGAATGAATACATTAAAATAATCATTCATATCTACTTCTTGTTTTACATCTCTCCTAATAGTATGAAACTCCTCATAGAAAGGGGGAGAAAATTTCTTTCTATGTTTTTCACTTTATTTCTTTTTATCTTATGATTTTCATTTTTTTTCCTTGCTATGTCTTTTCTGTTTATCGTATTGAAAATTTTACTTTTCTGTTTATCGTATTGGCAATTTTTTGTTTTCTGTTTATCGTATTAAAAATTTTATTGAGGAATTTTTTTTCTGATTATCGTATTAACAGTTTTATCATATCGACCGATGATGGTAATGATTTTCTTTTCCATCGTACTGTCCGATGATGGTAATGATTTTTTTTCCATCATATCGACCGATGATGGTAATCAAATTCTTTTCCATCGTATCGACCGATGATGGTAATGATTTTCTTTTCCATCATATCGACTGATGATGGTATCGAATTTGTTTTCCATCGTATCAATCAATCTTGGAATTGAATCGACCGATGATGGTATCAAATTTTTTTTCCATCGTATCAATCAATCTTGGTATTGAATCGACCGATGATGGTATCAAATTTGTTTTCCATCGTATCAATCAATCATAGTATTGAATCGACCGATGATGGTATTGAATTTCTTTTCCATCGTATCAATCAATCATGGTATTGAATCGATTGATCATAGTATTGAATTTTTTTTCCATCGGCATGTCATTTGATAATTCTATTGTTTTTTTTCATTCGTACGTTTATATTTTCTTTTGAAATATATCGAAACCAACAATTACCTTACGTTCTCTGATAGGTATTTATTTAATTTTTTCCATTATTCTAATCCTAACCATTGATCTGGTTTTCTCTAATATTGACCGTAGAAGATCAAAGGTCACCCTTTTTCGACCATAGAAGATCAAACGTCTCCCCATTATCGCCTATAAATAGCCCCCTCCCCTCCCCAAACCCACATTGGGTTTTCAGGATTTCAGGCGAAGCTCTGCTCCTCCAGCTATGAATCATCGTACGATCATCTCATCGGCATCACCTTTATGTCTCAATCCTCTGTTAACTCTCCCGCAGAAATGCCTTCAAAGACATTTACAGATAAAGACTTTAACAGAGAAATGTTAGTATCTCGAGACTTTTTCGATATGTACGATTCTACAATCAAGAGGATAATTTTGTTTCAAGGGTGGGAACATCTGTGTGTTGAAAAGAATTATTCTCAAGATCCGGTTCTTTTTAATGATGTTTGTCAGTTTTATAGAACCGTATCGTTCGACAAAGATATGACTATAAACTTTGCTGTATACGATAGAATGTTGTCTATGTATGTGAAACAACTAGCCCATTTTCTGAATGTTTCTGTAGAAGGGTATTCTTTCTATCCATCACACAGACTACCAGAGGAAGTTGGTACGTTTAATAGATAAAGTGGTGAAAAGACTTTGTTTGTTATTAATGAAGAAAAGAGAAAATTGTCTCATCTTTCTCCGGACAATCGTTTTGTGACTTTATGGATGCAAGTTTTTCTTATCCCAAGTAAAGGAGATAGAGAAACTTTGAAAGTTTCTGATATCTTTATGCTTGACTATCTTGTGAATATGAGAAAAGTAAATCTCATGGGGTATGTTTTTGAAACCATTAATAATGTCAAGGCAGGAGGGATTAAGTCCCAGATGATTATGTATCCATCTATCCTTACGAAGTTCATTCTTGAGAGTATGAAGTTTTGTAACATTCCTTTGAATGGAAACCACATGGATTTGAAGCCCTCATCGATTAGTAAGAGTACGATGAAAAAGTTGAATGTTTGTTTTGTTCCGAATTCAAAACATTTTGTCATAGATGTAGAAGCTGAATTGGCTCAGAATCAATCGGCACCTATTCCAGCCAAAGACTTTCAATCTACTGGTGTTACTAAAAAGTCTGATCTGCAAACCAGTTCAAATCCTAAGAATAAGCCAAGGTACAACAAAGAGGTTGTAGAAAAATGGAGAAAGGATAAGGAACAGAGAAAGGAAGGTGATCCGAAGTTCGGTCTTGATCCTGCTAAGGCTTTTACAGAAAGAGTAAGGATTGAAGAAACACTTCAGGCTGAAAAGAAGAAGAAGTTTCTTTTAAAAAGAAAGGCTCAGGACTTTGATGTCTCTATAGTCTTGAAAGTGCTTGAGGATGCTAGTGCCCAACTAACAGAAGAAGTGCATCAAGAGCGCATCGTACAGAGTCTCCCTGAGGAAGGAAAACAAAAACAAGTTATGGAAGATATAGAAGAAGTGGAAGAAGAAGAAGGAGGCTTTATTTTAGAATTTGTTCAAATTTCAAAGAAGAGTAGAGAAGAATCGGCTCAAAAGCTGAGTGAAGGCTTTCAACAAACTCCTCAAGCCGATCAATTACGATCTTCGGAAAGAATGTCATCTCAAGATAAGCAAGGTGCTCAATCCTCTCACTCTGATAAAGTTGTTGTCATTAGTGACAAAGTGGAAGAAGAAAGAAAGCAGAAAGACAAATCAAAAGGAAAACAGCCAGTTGTTGACTCAAGAAGATCGTATGAACTAGCATCGTACGATGAAGATACTGATTCAGAGCATACAATCTCTCTCAGGAAGAGTGATTACATTGTTCATGTTTTAAGAAGAGTTGAGAAAACCATTCCTTATTTCCTGAGGCTGGAAGGGAAGATTGATTTTATTACTGACAATCAAAAGAAGAAGTTTGGCTCTGTAAAAGAATTGAGGAAGAAAGTTTTGTCAGTAGAAGCAGATTTGAAAGTTCTTTCAGAAAGTTCGGTTGCTCATAAGAAGGCATGCAATAAGATGACCAAGTTGTCGTACAAAACAGATAGCTCAATCAATGATCATGAAATATCTATTGAATATATAATAAGGTTATAAAATGAGCTTGCAATTTCTTTAAATAATCTTGATAGAGAAACGGTTGAAAGGTTGAATCTTTTGTCTTCTCAAAGAGCCGATGTTCCTTCAGTGAAAGATTTGCAAGAGAGAATGAATGTTTTTCAATCTGAATTCTAGAAGGTTTCATCATTCAAGGATGAAATGGTTTTTCTGAAGAATCAAAATTCAGTGTTATCCAAAGATAACAAGAATTTGCAAAATAGAGTTGATACCCTTGAAAAAGTAATCAGAGTCCAGGAGGAGACTATCAGAAATCAAGATCAGATTTTTGCGGACCAACAAGAGCTTCTCAAAACACAGGTTGAATCAATTTCTAAAGACAAGAAGGAGATCAATAAGATGAAATTTGTTCTTCATGAGCTCATAAAGAAGGATAAGGAAAGAGAAAACAAATGGTTGTTGTATTTGTTTTTCCTTTGAAAGTTGTCTTTGTTTTGTAATAACTTTTATGATCCTTTTCTTTTATCCTTTGTCTTGTGTTTATTTTCTAACTCCCTTAGACAATTCAATATTACTCCTTTCTTTTTGTAAATCACAAAGGGGGAGAATATTTACAATGGTTTGAATGTTTTATAAAGGTGGAGAATGCTTTAAAATGCTCATAAGAAAAATCTACGAATACAATCCTTAGGAAAGTCCATACCTAAGGGGGAGTTAGTTGTATTCAATTTCTTATTCAGAAGAGTTTCCAATAACTCAGGGGGAGATAAGTATTTCTTGTTACATTTACTTTGTGTGTTGTGCTTTCCAAAAAGGGGGAGATTTTTGAGTCAAAAGTCTTCTTTTGACTTCTATATCGTGTTTTGAAAATCACAAATGCATTCTATCATATTTTGGAAATTACAATTGTCTTCTATTTTGTTTATCGTATCGTACAATGCTGATCGTACTATCCATATCGTATCGTATGATACTGATCGAACTGATCGTACTGATCTTGATGATCGTACTAATCATGCTGATCATACTGGTCATGCTGATCGTACTGACCATATTGTATCATACAATACTGATCGTACTGACCATATCGTATCGTACAATACTGATCGTACTTAACATGCCAATCGTACAAATACTGATCATACTAAATATTAAAATTTTATTGATTCTGTTACTCAAATTTTTATTACATTTTTGTTTTGGTACTTAGTCAAAAACACTCATTGAATATGAATCATACTCATGTTTTTCATTCCTATATATCTCTTGTCCTAACAAAACGATGTCGTTGAGTTAGATACAAACTAATCAAAACGATGTTGTGCTTCCTGTTTCAATATGACCGTTGGAGGAAATATGACTGTTGGAACCCGAGGCCTATAAATAGGAGGTCATTTGAAGCTGAGAGTACATCGATGAATGGTGAAATGAATGAAGAGACTTTGTGAACTACCTAGATTCTAGAGAGAGACACTGTGACTTCTCTCATCTGCCGTGTGCATCCGATCATCGTATCGAGGGCTTTCAAGCAATTGAAAGACAGAGGTGCCGATTACCGAAAATATCGAGGGCTGCCTGGGATAGGAAGACAGATGTGCCGATCATCGTATCGAGGGCTACCGGGGATAGGCAGACAGACGTGCCGATCATCATATCGAGAGCTTCCAGGGATAGGCAGACAGATGTGCCAATCATCGTATCGAGGGCTCACCAAGGTGTTGGTGAGACAGACCTTTTATCCTAGGTGAAAGGATAACCCTTCTCTTTAGGTTAAAAGAATTGTAATACTTTTACATTTCCTCTGTTACTTGTATTAGAAAGGAATTTGTATTGTTTCCTTTCTTCTTTACATATTCAATTGTAATTGTTTCAATTACAATCCTTCTATTACATATTGTATTGATTGATTCTATACGCTTTGAGGTAGAATCATTCAACTTTGTATTACTCTGATTATTGTGTTCATCTTGAATACAATTGTTTCACATTACATTAGTATTACAATACATCATACCTTTTATATTCAATAAAATTGTGGGTGTTTGTATTTGTATTAGTTTAAGATCATTTAAACTAATCTCTTTGTTGCTAAAACTCAAAGGTTTTTAAACCTACAATTCACCCCCCCCCCTCTTGTATTGTTCCATCTAATAGACATATATATTTATATATTCGATCCCACAATATGTGCAGGGCCATACATTTTCATAAATAGACTCATGATTCCATGGTACGTCGAGATATGTGTCTCTATTGCAGGTTTTTTTAATAATATTAGTTTTTTATTATGGGTTTTCTAGTTTGAAATGATTTTTTTGTCTGATCATTATTATATTATTTTGGGAAGTAGTGTGCCTCCAAGACATATTCCATGAGTTCCTCATTAATGGTTTAGTTTAGGCTCCTCAATTTAACCCACCAATAGACGATAACCTCATTAACACTATCATATAGGTAGTTCATGATGTTGATCAAGATGTGCCACGAGTTTAGAATGTAGTGGTTTAGGTACAACAAGGAGCTGGAAAAGATAGATATTGATCATGGATGTTATTGTGTGAGATGCCACCAACATTTTACATGAACTACTGAACCCAAATAGGCAGAGGACTAGCTTTATTGGATCGATAAAATATTTTACATTCTAGTGATACCATTGAACATTATGGCGAATTGTATAGTGTTCAGACTAAAGGGTCCCGGCATGCGATGGTCATATTCTATGGTCCAGTCAGATAGTCACCTGATCTTGGTTTGGAAGGGTTTCAAAACCATGTTAATTCAATAGTTTTTTCCAATTTTTCTAATGTAGGAAAAGACTCTGGAATTTCATTCCTTTCAAAAGGGATATGATTCGATGTCATCAAACACTGATCGTTTTGCTGAGTAGGTCCATTTATCTTCAGACATGATAAAAATGACATGATGAATGCTCAGAAGTAATTATATGGTTTTCAAACATATATCCATTCATAGGTGTTTGTGATGACTATTTTAACATATTTGGGGATGGAATATAGAGTCATGATGTAAGAAATGAATATGGTAGGAAAGGTTTAATATTCCACCACTTCTCTTCCAACAGATGGTATCATCATTGGTTTTCATTTGAAGGAGATGAAGTATCAAGATCATCACAAGATATGTTGAGGTGGGCATCACCACCGAGCCTCCTCTACACCATCTAGTATAGCGAGTAATGTTCCTATGAATTATTATAACTGTGGAATGGGAGGAAACACTAGTTGTTCTTTTCCTATGCCCACAAAGATGTGTAATAGATATGGACATGTAGGCAATCTACGTCTCATTTCCCATGCTATGACTTCACCTCATTATGGTCAGGTTTCGTGGGCTCAGAAGACAACTATGGTGTAGTCAGAAACATCAAGGACTATAGGGCTCATGGCACAGAACTCAAGAGTGAAGAATTTTTACACAGTAAATGAGTGTCCAAAGGAATTTGATTCATGTTTGGCAATACTGATAGGTATTATCTTTATTGTATCATTAGTATAAATTTTGTTTTTTTGAAATTGGTGCCTCCGAAGAGTCTATATATTCATGTTTTATTTAGGTTCATAAGCATCCAAAAAAACATATGTCCTTTAAATTCGATATAGAAACACCTCCTGGTACGGGGAAATTGCAAGGGATCAGGTGTCCTTCTTGTTCTTTATTGATAGATGTTACAATATTTTTTTGTGTGTTTCCTATTCTTGATCTCGATCTTTTTGATGTCATAATCAGTCAAGATTGGCTTTTCTCTCATCAAGAGGAGTTTTATTAGTATCATCAGTGTGTTTCATTTCTTGCTTCTAATGGGAGATCTTATGTGTTTCCAGGGGAGTGAGACCTGAGGATAGGTTATGAAAAACCTTCCACCTAGATCATAAGAGTTTGTTAGTTACTATTTCATTTGAGAAAGATGATGTTTCTTCTATTGATGATCTTCATGTTTTTTTGGATAATTTCATGATATTTTCCCAGAAGATTTATTTGATCTTACTCTAGAGATATAGGAGCAGTATATGATGGATATGGTTCTATGTATCTATTCAATATCTATTCCTTATTATCATATAGCACTGATGGGGATGAAAGAGCTCATGATTTAGTTGGACAACCAATTAGAAAAATGATTCATTTTCCATAGCATTCCACCTTGTGCATCCTCAATGATCATTTCCAAGAAATTAGATTGATCAATTCATTTATGTGTTTACTATCATAATTTGAACTATGTAATATTTATTAACAAATATCAATTTCCTTGGGTGGATGATCTATTTGATCAGTTAAAGGGGTCAATGTGGTTTTCGGATATCAAATTTTGTTGGGTTATCATGAGCTCCAGGTTTGAGAGTCTGATATACTAAAAATGTCCTTTAGAAGAAGGTATATCCATTATGAATATATTGTGATGACTTTCTGTCTGACTAACTCTAAGGATGTTTTTATGGATTTGTTAAATCAGATATTCCTCCAACATCTCAACACCTTTGTGGTTATGTTTGGGGATGATATTATGGTATATTCAAAATCTGAGGATGAGAACGAGAACCATCTGACTTTGTTCAGGGAAATTATGAGAAATCACCACTTGTATATAAAATTTCAAAATTCGGTTTAAAATTCAAGAATGATGTAATTGGTATATAGAATTTCCAATCATGGATAATATATTGATCCAAAGAAGGAAGAATCGATTTTTTCATGGAGAGAACCACGAAATGTATTTCAAATCAAGAGCATCCTTCATCCTGCTAAATATTACCCATGATTATTCATGTATTTCTATATGATGGTGTCACCATTTAATTCCCTAACTAGGAATGTTGTGAAATTCACCTCATAAGCAATGTTCCAGACATCTTTTTATGAACAAAAAAGTCTTCTGACATCATCTTCTATTCTTATCATAACTTATCCCAGTAAGAGATATATAGATTTTTTCAATGCTTAGTGTGATAGTTTGGGATGCATGCATATACAGAATGACCATGTGTTAGATGATGGATCTCATGAACTTCAACCACATTTAAAAATTTACCCTAATCATGATTTATAGATTAAGACAGTAATTCATGCCCTTATTGTTTGTAGGAACAATCTTTATGGGGAAAGGTTCATGGTCTTCTCTAATCATATGTGTATGAGATATATATTTTCCACAAAAGACATGAATATTAATAATAAATGATGGGTAGAATACCTTGATATGTTTGACTTCGATATCTCCTACACCCTTGGAATGGGGAATGTTGTTACTACACTCTTAGTAGGAATGTACCATCACACGTTATCCTATAATCGAAGGAGGACTGGAACCTTGTGGGGATTTCATTTTGGAATTGTCTCTTTCTTTAGATGGTATGCTTTACTTTAGTGAAAGGATTAAAATTCAAATATATGTGAGGAGTTATGTCTTGTTTGGTTATCATAGGGATTTTAGGGTCATACATAATCTTGAAATATGTATTATGACATGAGGTGGCGATTCTGGTGGTTGGGTATGAAGCATGACATCGTGGAGTTTGAGTCTCACTATTACACCTTCCAAAGGATAACGAACAATAACATGAAACCTTTTGGTTGATTTAACATCTTGGAGTTCTAGTTTGATAAAGGGATTAGGTATCCATAGAATGTTATTGGATTTCCACAGACAAATAGTAAATCAGAGAATATATTTCAGATCCTACAGGATCTGCCTCACACCTGTGTCTTGGATTTTAGTGGATCATGGGATAGTCATATAATACTAGTTTAGTTTTTTTATAACAATAGTTATGAATCATAAATTTGAATTTTTTTCCTTTGAGATGTTGTATGGTCACAAACCAAGATAGCCTATTTGCTGGGTAGAGGTGCGTGAAGTAGCTTTAGTTATACCAAGATTAATTCAGGAAATTCCTATAAATATTTATGACATGGGACAATGTTTTTTTATATTTTAGAGTGACTAAAAAACACATGCAGATTTACGACCTTTTCCTATGGAGTTTTTTCACAGGTGAATAAGTATTCTTGAAATATTATATTTATTTGGGTGAAATTTAACATAGAAAAAATGGAATGTTGGCTCTGAGATATGTTGGAGCATTTCATAACAATGAACATCTCAGATTGGTTATTTATTAGCTAGAAATTAGGATTCAGTTGAAAAACATTCATGTTTTTATCAACATATTTCATCACATAAAGTATCACCGTGATCACGCTCATATTTAATATTGGTAAGAAATTGAGTTATATCCAGATGATTCTATTTTTAAGGAGCCAGTTGAGATTATTGATTCTTAGAAGAAATTCATGCATGTGATGTCGATTCTATGGGTTTGGTTTCTATAGAAACAATGATTGGATTCTCCCAATTATTTGGAATACGTATCATTGATGAAGGAGTAGTGGAACTATCTTTTTTTATGGATAACATCATCCACATGACTTCTAGGGGATGTAAATACTTTATAGTGGGGAGTTTGTAACACCATGTTACCTTGATCAAGTAGGTTTTTCCCTCTCTCCATGTTCCCATTTGGTTCACACCCATTAGAACCTGGTTTTTGATATTGTGCACTTTGCAAAGTAGTTACACAATGTGTAATTAGCGCATGATGTATGTCGTTAGAGAATAGATCACATTTTGAACTGGTACATGACGTGAATGTTGATTATTCATTGTTTATGGTTTAAATGAAATATTTTTAATCTAATGTTATTGGGTTTTTTATGTATATTTTACGTGGATGTTCACATTGTAATCATGGGATACACATTGTGTAATATCCCACATCTATCTTTTAATGACAACATTCTATTATTTTTTTCAATTGTATCACACGTTCTTCATGGATATCAATCTATGGTTGTTCTTGCATTATTTCAAGAGGCTCATCTGCTTCTAGATTGATTTGTTCAACATCTGATGTCCATTGTGATCACAGTGCATCTCTCTGGGTAATATTTACATTCGTTTCAAAATTTCCTTTGGTCTTGGTAGTACCTTAGGGTTGTGTTATCAAATCCTTTATTTTAATGTGGGTAGTTCTCGTTGGTTTTTTCTATATATGTTTTGTTATCTCGTTCTATAAACCATTTATTTCATTTGTCATGGTGCGGTGGGCATATATATTTGAGGTATGTGAGTTTCCTACCTTCCTCTAAACCCATGTCTTCAAAGTTGAGTCAATATTGATGTGGATTTTATTCTAGGATCTTTATCTATATTCATGGGCTTTGTTGATTTATTATTTCTATTTTGGCATTTGTGACTCGAGTTTTGAGGTTGGTGGTTCCATCGCTAGCATATAATATTTAAACGTATTGTTTTTCTTTATAAATAGATTCAAAATGAATGATTAGAATTATTTTTTAGGGTGTGATGAAAAAGGGATTTCAATGATAAATGGATTTTCATTGGTTATTTGTAAATGAAATGGATTGTAAAATGGTTTTGACAGGATTTTCTAAGCATTAAAAAGTAATTGTGATAAAGATAACATGGGTACCATGGGTACATTTGTGGAAGGAATATCTTGGGTCCATAGACCATTTTTGTATGATTGTCAAGGAGGTTATTCATCTGATATTCCTATATTTCATTGAAAAGTTGTTCTTGGAGAATGATATTGAAATTTTGGGGCGTTTACTCATGAGGTATTCCTCTACATCTTATGATTGTGTTCTGGAATTGGATTTGTGCACCTGATTATTATGGTACAGGCAGTCTATGTCCTATAAGTACATTATTCCATGGTGTTGTTATACTTGTGCTTTTTTTTAATAGCTTTGATATCTGTGTTATCCTTGATATGAATGTTTATGATTCTGAAAATTGATATGGAGAATGGGTTTTGAAATTGATACACCAACTTCTGTTAAGAATTACAGAAGAGGTAAAATGTTTAATATTTTTTTATAAAAACTAATTTAAACTTATAATTCAATTATTTTATTTAAATTCAGCATACATGAATTATTATACATATACATTCTATGGAACACCTATGTGGATTCATTCTGAGCATTTTAACATTCACCATGCACACCTATTCTACGGTGGCATGATCATTATTTGTCGTATAATGATGGGAATGGTAATGAGACACCGTGATGTAGTAGGGATAATATCAGCTGGTTGGGTAGCTAGTGTTCACTTGGTTGGTTTTCATATATACCATAGTTTGGAGTAACTTTGTGGGTTCTAGTCCTTTGTTGCTGGACTAGTCTTAAAGTTTTTTCCTACCTTTTTTATTATTTATTTATACTGTTTCCATACAGTTATGGAATATATATTCTCTAGTATTCCATTTTTCTATTTATTTTATTATCTATGTGTATTCCATTGGGTAGATCATGTTGGTATAAATCGTCCCATCTTTTGTGTTGTTAGATTCTCAATTAACATTGTATGTCTCTGGGGATCAGAAATTCCCTTCTGCTATGTGATATGACAGTTCAGTATCCGGGATTGAGGGAAACCCTAGTAGGTTCATGAAATTTATATTATCCTCAATGTATTACATGAGTCAGAGGCTATATCATACTCGGTGTAATCCAAAGATTTATTTCTAGTGGATTGTGTTGTAGTTGATCATTTCCATACCATACTAACTACGTGGATATCCTTATAGAATATTGATTCATCTAAATACTTGTGTTCAAGTGGTTGTGTGTCTTAATTATAATTCTATAGAGAATAGGATCATTAATAATAGTCAAATATTGTTTTCTTTATAAAATAAATTTAAAAATAAAAATGGCCATTAATTAACCCATCCCCCTCCAAGTGATAAAATCATCCTAACTGGGAACTTACAAATTCTATCAGAGATTATATTCTCTTCATTTATTCATTGCTGATGGGGAATTAGAATTATGTCAGAAGTAACAGTATTCTAGTTTTATATGGAAGGATTTATCATATTAGGAAAGATATAATGTTTCTTGATCTTACGTCTATTGGGTATTATGTACTTGAATCTAAAACTGATGGGATTATTCATATTTATTTTAAAACTCCACTTTAATATTTTGATAAGATGAATATGTAGAATGATATAATTTCTATGAATTCTATATAATCACACCATTCTAAAAGGGGATTCCTAATGGTGAATGTTGTTTCCAAAACCAATGGTATAAGAGATAAATTGAAAAATGTATATGAAGTAAATACTAATGTGAAGAAGGTGAAAATTTATATCTAGATATTTAAGTATGAATACCTGAAGTTGGGTTAGTTTAAAAATATTGGGAAATTTATTACTAGGTTAAATGAGATTTTATGTATTATCAAAAGCCTTTGTGAAAAGATATATTATTCTATAGTTGATGAAAAAAAAGAGAATCATTCCTAAAATGTTTGATGAAAATTATTTTTCATTGGAAGGTAGATATCCTAAAATATTATCTATTTATTATATTCAAATAACTCTCCTTACTTATGAAATGAAAAGGGAGGAATCTCTGATTAGAAAAATAAAGGATGATAGAGAAATTCCTTTCAAGGATACAGGGAATAAAATTCACATAAGTCACCAATTCAAGATGATGTTGTATAATCTAATTTTTATGATGATGTATGTAAAAATTTTGATGATATTTTATCCTTGACGTAAATAAAATATGAATATAGGTTCTGGAAAATACAATTGTGAAATTCCCATGAAATTATTTTAATATAGTTCCTTTGGGAACTTATCTTCCAAATAATCCTAGAATAATGAAAGAATATTGTATTTATGACGAAGAAATAAATATAAGAAGATCATCAAAGAAATAGGGAGACAAAGAAAATAAAAATCCATTGAGAAAGAAATAAATTTCTTCATATCCAAAAGAATAAATTTCTAATCTAAACCTAAAGAAGAAGAAGGTAGTGATTTTTTGAGAGAATATTCAATTGATTGATATTTTCAAATTAATTTAATTGAAAAAGTAAATGATTAAGAATTTAGAAGTAGTAGTTCTGAGGAAGAAGAAGAAAAAGTAGATACTAAACTTTAACTCCATTTTAAAGGAGAGATGAATGAATATCTGAGAAATATTAGAAGGCTTGAAAAGAAAAAAAATGTTGAATGATAAATTTTCTTTAATAAGAAATCATGAATGTTTTTCTGATGAGATTGAAAAGATGGAAAAGTAAATTGAATATTTTAATACATATATCGATGAAGAAAATAATAATAATGAGTATTTGTAGGTGAAGATGAATGAAAAATAAGAAGGGTTGTAACCCGGGCAACAAAAAATTTCTCATTACGAAAATAAAATTCATTTTTCCAAAATTTTATTACTGATATTGGTGAAATTTTATATAAAGAGAATCCATATAGGGATCAATAAAAGTTACATTTAATGTCTGAGAATAATGATGGAATGTTTTCTAAAATGATGAATGGTGGGAATGTTATGTTTGTAGATAAGACCAAAAAATTCAGGAATTAAGATGTCTTAGAGAACCCTGAGCCCAATAATGTTTTGAAACAATATGAGTCCAAAAAAGTGTTAAACAGTTATGGTCCTAATAAATAAGAAACTAAAATCAATAATATGATTTATAGTATAAATTTTGGTGGCTATAAAAGGAATGAGAAGAAGGTGGCTGACAAACTTATTCATAGTTCTATTCAATTTTTATTTTTGGAAGAAAATTACCCTTCTTTAGTTATTGTTGGAATTGTGGTGGATTATGACATACAAAAAATATGTTTTGGTTCAACCATTAATATAACTGTTATTCCAAAGGTTATGAAAGTAAAAGTGTGAGGGGGATCTAATTCCCTCAAAATAAGAATTTTGATAAGGTTGATAAAGCTGGAGTGAAATTAGAAAATAGGTTCCATACATTGGAAGCTACTATTAAATGATGTGAACAACCCGGACACCTTGTAGAAGGATTTCATATATTTTTATTTGAACAAAAAAATATTTCTTACACTATTTAGATCATGAAGATGAAGAATGAAATGTAATAAGAAAAGGATATTATTTTTGAATTATATTTGAATGATACAATATGAAAAAATTGGATTCTTGATTAGGGGTGTTCTTCTCATATGATATTATATATATAATTGTTGAATAATGTGAATGATTTTAATTAAGGAACAATTTTATTTGGAAATGATGAATCCATGCGAATCAAATGAGTTGGATCAACTATCATTGGAAAATAAAAGTTCAAATACAAGAAATATTTTTACAATGATGGGATGAATAACAATCAAATAAATGTTTCAATATTATTTTATGAGGCTCTAAATTTTATCTTCAAAAAATATGTTGTTTTTGTGAAATAATTAAGATGATGGAAATAAATTTATAGGAGTCCAACCTATAAGAAAAAATTTGTTTCAAATTGGTGAAATACAATACACTTGTTAAATGAGTATGGTGTAAGACAATAAATTTTGGTATAGAAGGCTGGAACAAATGCATTAATGAAACCCAATAAGGTTATCTAAAAGTTATTGTGTCCAAGAAATTTCTGATTTTCTAAGAATAAGATATTGGTGTCACACTTTTTTTTAGAAAGGAAATATTAAAAATATTGTGCATAATAATGTTTAGATTTTTTCAAAACAACCCTTGGATAAGATTCATTTTTATATTTGCATGTCAATGATAAAATATTCATGAAATAGGGATAAGTACTTCATCAAATTCATTGATAATTTTACTAGAATTAAATAAGTTATTTTTATGAAACATTAGTCAAATTCATTAAAAATGATTAAAATTATAAGAACTGGAGATAAGAAAGAATGTGAGGATTATATGAATATGTGAGAGTAGATAATGATGGGGAATTTATAATTGAATAAATTTAATGTTATCTAGAGAATTATGGAATAGGGAATGTGTATAGTTCCCCATTGAGTTTTAACAAAAGGGGTTTCTAAAATAAGGGATAGAAGCTTGGTAGAAATGGTAATAATCGTGTAACATGAACACGACCTCTCTCGTTACATTTAGAGGCAATACATGGATTCAACTATCTATATCCTGAATTTTTTTTCCTATAGGAGTCAGTTAGATATGACCCCATATGAACTATTTTTTAGAAAAATCAAATCATGAAACAGTTTAGAGTTTTTGGGCGTCCTTGTATTATAATATATATTGGTGGAAACAATGTTATGTTTGAGAAGAATGGTGAAGATTAAGTATTTCATAGCATTGTTCTGGAATGAATATGATAAAAAATCACTGTTAAGTAGGAAAAATTAATTATAGATTCCATAGATGTGAAATGGAATTAATATTAGAGAATGAAAAACATATCCAGGAAGAAAATAAAGTTGATAAAGTTGATGAAAAAATTATGATGAGGATAAAAATAGGTGTGTTTCTACTCAATAAGAAGAATTGAACTCAACCATTTCTAGTGATTTGGATTATACATTAAAATCGCATCCAAATATAAAAAAGTAGGTGGAATCATAGAATACAATTGGTGATCAACCTCAATATGTTCAGAAAAGAAGAACATAAAATTCCATTAAACATACTCAATTATTTTCAAATGTATGATCCAAAAAATTTGAATTAATATTTTTATCATCTATAATAGTTTCATGTCATGATTGATGAGTAGGATAATATTGAAAATAGTGATACTTGGGAACTCGTACCTAATCCAGAAACCAAAAACATTATTTTTAGAAAACGGGTTTTCTGGAAAAAGATAAATGAAGAAGTTGAAAACATAATAAATAAAGAATGATTGCTATGAAAAGGGAATTCAAAATTTGTGGGTTTATATTTTTATGAAATATTTTCTCTTATAGAAGTACTTGAAACTATCATAATCATTCGTGATATTATTTCACAACGAGGACCCAATATCATTCAAATGGATGTTAAATCCCAATTCCTGAATGAAAATCTTGAAGAGGATGTTTATATTGAAAAAACTCATGGTTTTTTTGGGAATGATTAATGTTATGTTTGAAGATATAAAAATGGTTTTCATGTCCTAAAACAAGATATGAGGGCTTGTTATTTCAAATTTGATTCATTCTTAAGGATGATGAATTTTAATAAATGATGAGTGAATTATAATCACTACATCAGAGAATGTCTGGATTATTCCCTCATTGTAATTGTATTTTTATGACATTATCATTACTTGTAATGTGGAATGATGTTTTGAAAGGTTTTCTAAAGAAATGAAATTGGTATTTGAAATTCCCATGGTGGGGGAAATGAAATACATTCTTGGAATAAAAATAGAACAAATGAAGGAATAATATATTATTTCTCATGAAAATTAGCTAAGGAACTTCTTAAGATAATTGGAATAGAATACTAAAAACCTAATTCTAAACTAATATATGTGGAAACAAATTCATCTAAATATGGGGAAGGAAATTAAGTTGACAAGAAATAATTTCAAATGTGCACTGGATGATTGTTGTATTTGACTATCTCATGACCTGATATTATTTATGTGTTTACCTTATGTGAAATATTTTATATTACTCTAAAATAATCACATTTACTGGCTGGAAATACAATTCTTATATATATCAAAGGAATGATAGAATTAAGAATATAGTGTGGAAGGTCTAATAGTAATGGATTTTTTGGGTATTCTTATTCTGATTAGGAAGGAAATTTTGATTATTGCAGATCCACATCTGGTGGAGTATTAATTATAGTAACGATTTTTTCTTTTCAAAGAAATGGAATTCTTTAACACTCGGTAAGGTAGAAGTTCATTATATTGCTATAACTCAAGACACTACTCATCTTATGTGGATTAAAACTCAAATAGAGGATTTACTTGTTGAAGTGATATTACCCTTTCTCTTGGGTTGTGACAACCAATGAAAAATAATTCATACTAGGAATCCTTCTGAAAATTATCATTCAAAACCTATTGATATCAAAGATAATATCATCACAAACCATGTAGATAATAATTAATAAAACATAGAGTGTTTTCAAACAATGGAATATGTTGTTGACATATTCCCCAATCCTATACCGAAGGATTCATTTTATTAATTGAAACTAAACATGGGTTTACAACATATTTATCTTCAAGGTTGAGGTAAGTTTTTATGTCCTCTCAAACATGATACATTTGGACTATTTTGTTAAGGGGGAGAATTTTTCATAAATAAATGAATTTAATATAAAAAGGAAGAGTTATGGGTATGTTGTGAATTCAACATTTTTGTGTGTGTGAACTATTATATCATTTTGTAAGAGTGGTTTTAGGAAAATAAATTGTTGTGTATTCTAGGGAGGATGAGGATATGATGAGGATGGGAAAAAGGACAAGGTTTTTATAATCTCTTATTTTAGACAACATGTTTTTTCTATCAACAATTCCTGTTTTCCACAATGTGTTAGCTCACGTAGGCTTAGAATTGTTGATGAGAAATCCATTTCACAAGGATTAAATGTTTAGTGATTTATGGAAGATGGTTAAAAAAATACAATGGGGGATATTGTTATGACCATGTTGATGTGGAATGTATTTGTTTTCAAGTCCTATATTCTTAGTCAAGAATGTTCATGTAGAAATATGAATGGAAAATCACTTAACTTTGTATTTGGTGATGATCATATTGATGGTTGTTTTTAGATTAATCAGACATAACTTGGGTAGAGAATGGGAGAACATTTTTATGAGGAATTGTTTGTTATCAGGAATGAGAGAAATAGTTTCATGGAGAATGAATCATGCTATAAGTATATGGTCCTCAGATTCACTGTAGATCTGGAATTAAGGAAGTGATTATTTATTTAAATAATTTGAGTCTGCATGAGTACGATTAACAAAATGTGACAATGCTTTACTGGTTTTTATTTCACATAAATCATATGTCGATTCAATTGATTCTGATGCCAGATTCATGGAGGAAAGTGGAAACGAGGTATTACAAATTATACCCAGATTTATTATATCCTTGTGGATGGGAAGAATGAGATGTTGCTGATTCAAAAAGATTATCATACCAAGAATGAATCTTGCTAGAAGTATATGGTCCTCAGATTCAATCTGGATCTAGTAAGAAAGAAGTGATTATTTCATTAAATAATTAGAGTCTGCATTAGTACCATTAACAAAATGTGATGATGCTTCACTAGTTTTTATTTCGATCGGAGTCACGAGAAGAGTAAAATAAGAAGTCATCTATCTCAAATGGATCAAGGAAAAATGTAATGAAGTTGAAAGTGGATACATGAAGGAATTTTGTGGATGTGTTATTAAGGGGGAGCTCAACATTAAATAGAATGATTGTTTTAAGCATTCAGAAGAGATCTCCATTTCATCATACATTTATATTAAATATATACAAGGCATTGTACTGAAAAAAATCAGATTCATAAATTTAGTCTAATGAATTGAAACTATTATGTTAATTTAAATTAGACATTTAAGAATAAGTAATGATTGTAGATGAATTTATATTCTTCAACAAGAGTTTAGGATGTAAAAATAAATCCAAAATTTTAGGGAAATTGTGATTTTGGTAAATTTGATTAAGTGAGAAATTATTTGGGATTCCTGACAAAGCATCTCGAGGGTCACCTATAAAAGGTGAAAAGAACATTGTACTTTGTTGCTAACTGATGTATTGTTCACCATAGAAGAGAGAAAATCCCCATCATTTTTAGACACAAGATGTGTTGAAGATGATTTTATGGAGAAGTAATAAAAAAGATACAAAATCACTAGGTTTTATTCGGTTGGTCATCGTACCCATTGATTATCGTACTCAACTGATTGCCATGTTCATCTTGCCAATCGTATCTGGATGATCCTTGTATCATGATGGATAATTGGATTCATGATTTTCATACTGAGATCTTAAAACTGAGGATAATCACACATATATAATCATACTAAGTTTTCATTTATCAAAATTGAAGTGGTTTCGAATCATATCAACTGCGTTCTGTTAAATTAATATTTTTTAAACTGGGGAGAATCATATGGGGAAGAATCGTATCAGGGAGAATTGTACTTGGAGAAATCGGGATGAGAAAATCAGACTGAGATTTATTTAATAAAGTCCAATAAGTTCTTAACATCATCTGGGAAAAAATTGAAGAATTGTTTTCAATTGAAAATATTTTTGCAATTGAAAAGAAACACATGTAATATGGGTTGTTACACAAACATTTTATTACACTGTTTGTGCTAAATGTGTGCACACATACTTTTGGATTTTATTCAAATTACTACACGAGTGAAAGAGTTTATCTCACACGTTGTAATCCAAAGATTGTTTTCTTGTGGATTGTGTAATTAGTAATAATTAATATTAAATAGTAATAAAAAATTGTATTAAATATAAATAAATAATTATAATTAGTAATAATTAGTAATAATTAGTCATAAATATTAATAATTAGTAATAATTACTAATAAATTGTAATAATTAGAAATAATGATTAATAGTTAGTATTAAATAGTAACAAATAGTAATAAATAACAATAACTAGAAAGAAATTGAATGAAATAGTTATAAATAGTAATAAAAATTAATAAATAGAAATATATAGAAATAATTAGTAAAAAATAGTACTAATTAGTAATAATGTGTAATAAATAGTAATACATAGTAATAAATTGTACTAATTTGTACTAATTAATAATAAATATTAACAAAGAGAAATAAACATTAATAATTAGAAATAAATAGTAATAACAAGTTTTAATTAGTAATAATTGTTACTAATTACTCATAATTAGTAATAATTATTAATAATTAGAAATACATAACAATAATTAGAACCAATGATTAATAAATAGTAATTAATATTACTAATTAGTACTAATTATCAATATATAGTAATAATTTTCACTAATGTGTAATAAATATCAATAAATAATAATAATTTGTAATAAGTATCAACAAATTTTAATAATTAGTTACAATTATTAATAATTAGTTATAATTAGAAATGGATATTAATAATTATTAATAAATAAGAGTAAATAAAAATATATAATAATGCATTCTAATAAATTGTAATAAATTGTGATAAATATTGTTAAATATTGATAAATAGTAATTATTAGTAATTATTAGTTGTAATTAGTAATAATTATTAATAATTAGTAATAATTAGAAGTAATTAGTAATAGTATTTAATAAATAGTAATAAATAGTAATAATTAGTACAAATTATTTCTAAACAGTATTAAATTGTAATAATTTGTAAACAATTTGTGCAAATTAGTAATAATTATTAATAATAATTACTAATTAGTAATAAGTAGTAATAAAAATTAATAAATATAAATAAATAGTAACAATTAACAATAATTAGTAATAGTTTGTACTAATTAGTAATTATTAGTACCAATTTGTAGTAAAGAGTAATAACTAGTAATAATAAGTAATAAATAGTTATAATTAGTAATATGTAGTAATAATTAGTTATAAGTAGTAATAAATCGTAATAAATAATAATACAAGGTAATACATTGCAACAAATAGTAATAACTATTAACAATTAGTAAACAAAAGTAATAAATATTAATAATTTTTAATAAATAGTATCAAATAGTAATAAGTAGTAATAATTAGTAAACATTTATAATAAAAAATAACAATTAGTTTTAATTGTTATTAATTATTAATAACTAGAAACTATCAATAAATATTAGTAACAATTAAATTTCATTGGTATTAATTAGTATAAATTAGTAAAAAATATTTTAAAAAATAATTGACTGTTATAATTAGTAATAAATAGTATGAATTATTAATTTGTATGATTTATTTAAAACAAATACAATTAAATAATTTATTTATTTTCTATTTTTTAGAGTATTATTGGTCAATGAAATCAACAGAAATCATTATTACTTGCTTACGATTGTATTCATTGTTGGATGAATCCAAATGGTTCAAGTATAAGTCTATTATATATTGAGGTTTTTGAACATTTTTTATCTCTTTAATCATCAAAACTAAATGTTTTTTAGAAGGAACAATTAAGTATCCATGCATGAAATATGATAAAAGGAGGTTTTACCCATTTTACAATGTTATGGATAATCTATTATGGTTTTTATCGAATGATTATTATTTTTGGTATCATTATAAATGACACATTACCATTGTATATATTCATAATTTTGATTGAATCAATCATAGTTTAAATAGTTACTAAAAGATGTGGATGGTCAATCTTTTCAATTAAATAAAATATAGGATAGTATTAATTTAACAATAGATTTAGAACTATCATAATATTATGAGTTGTTGAAGTCTTCTATGTGTCCCCCATATTGTGGTTTCAAGATAAGAATATTTAAAGTTGTTTCAAAATTAAATGATATTAAATAAGATAATGGAATACCAAATAACTTTTTTTGATTATATAGTTTCTTTGGTTAAAGCACTGTTAACCGAAGGAATTTTGATTCTGATAAATTTATATTAGAGAAAGAGGAATGTATGTAATTTGGGTAATTATTATCTAAAGACTCACGCATATTAAAATGATTGGATTATATATTATTATTAAATTGTGAAATTCATTAGTTGTCCTACATGTTGAAAAATTAGGTACAAAAAAGATCAACTAGATAAGTCTAGATTGATTCATGTTAAAACATTGATGAATTTACTAATTACACCAAGATTGTATAATTTATTTATGTCTTAAAATAGAACATCTTTGATTCCAAGTTACAAAAACAATATTTTCAATAGATAATGATTATATAATCACATGGATTGCAATTTAAGGATTCATTTTGACCATGTACATACATCATTTTCTTAAGACTATCAAAATGTGTGATTGGTCCTTTCTACCGATGATTTTTATCCATTTGGATCTTATGGTATTCAATATTTTTGATGGCCAATATTTATAATGCCATACAATTTTCCTCATTGGATGTTGATGAATGATCCACCTAAACAATTGACTATATTCATTCCATGACATCAAAAGGTGAATAATGATGTTTATTTGAATCCATTGATTGATGAATTAAATTTATTGTGGGTAATGGTGTCAATATATATGATTTGTTTTGCAAAAAAAATCATAAGTAATGATCCATTACTGTGGTAAATTAGCGACATTACAACAAATGAAATGTTATCTAGATGGAGTACACATGGACAAAAATTATTTCTATACTATATGATAGACAACAAAGCTTTCATGATCGTCAATAGAAGATAAAATTTATTGATTAAAATGTAATTTAATTTTTCATCCAACCAATCATCATTTATGATAAAATATATATAATTTCAAAAATGGTAAAATGAAAAGTAGAGGGCCTTCGACAATGATACTGGGGATTTAGATAGAATTCATTATCTCATCATTTTATCTCATTAAATTTGGAACAACTATAAAGTAAAAAAACATTATGGATTTGGGAAAGAATACATTTGGATTAAATGGATCAATTTTTGGACATACCATAATGGTATGATTTTTGGGTTCATCACATGTTTTTCATCACACATATTATGAAGAACTATTTTGATAGTATATTTTATATAGTTTTGGACATACCTAATTAGAAGAAGGATAATGTAAAGGCATGATTAGATATTTCTTAAATAAAAAGGATAACATAACTTGAACTATTCTGAAATGATAGATCAAAGAATTTAATGAATCCAAAGTGGATTATATAGATTCCAAAGAAAATGTCTTATTATTTTTTTAGTTGATTGAAGATTTGAGGATTCTAGAGGGTTATGTTTCTAGTTTGGGAATAGTTGTCACAAATGCACATATTACCAAATTAAAAAAACATGGATTTCATGTTATGATGGAAAGACTTCTACCAATTGCATTTAGGGGTTTTCAGAATTCAATGATTTGGGATGTTCTAATAGAAATATCACATTCTCTCCATAATATTTATAGGGAGAAAACAGGATATGATGAACTATGTATTCTACTCTAAGATTTTGTTTTTATTTTATGTAAATAGATAAACAAATATGCCCCAGAAATTTCATTAATTCAACAATACATATGATGTTACACTCTCCTCATGAAGTAAAATGCGGAGGTCTAGTATAGTTTTGATGGATTTACCCATTGGAGATATGTATTATGAATGTGAAGGAAAATGTACGTAAAAAAGAAACTAATTATGGATAAATTAAATATGGTTATTTTTAGGGGGAAATTTATTTTTTACGCACTCATTATTTTCAATATGATTATCCATCAAAACATTACAAAATTGTCTTTAATGATGGAAATTTTGATGATTTCATTACAAATAAATTATCTGTTTTTAATCATCTTGAACTCAATTTTCGTGGTGTTCATGAATGTTGGATTACAAATAGTGAATATCACAGAGGTAGTATATATGCTCTACTAAAATGTGATGAAATGATACCATTTTTACTATGAGTGATCCAACCACATATTCTATAATATTTGTTATATTAAACTCATATTTATTAAATTATATTATAATAATATCTAGAAATAGTTTCCAGAAATTATATTAGTGTCTATATAATAACTTCAACCAAATAATTTTTCCTTCTAGTTTCAAAAACTGGTAAAATAAATTGTTAGTGTCTTAATATATAAAATAAATTTATTACTTAATATATTGACAATGGTATTATACTTTTTAGGTATCTCCATATGATTATATAATTGATAACCAATTATGTCTATTGTGTAACCCATCATAAAAAATGGAAATACCCTATAATGAATTTGTGGTTAATGGTTTTCAAATTCATACATATGCATATATGGAATCAAAAAAATGAAGTGTCTAGTTTTCTTTGTATGATATCATCGAATATAATGTGAATTCTAATTTTATTTTATGTTGTATGAAATAATTGATCTACATTATATAGTATAGAATTACATAATTATTTTTAAATGTCAGTGGTTTGATACTAAGTGAAGCGTTCATGTTCATTTGTGGAATAAAAATGATTATATTAAATATTAAATACTAATTTACATATATATACTCTTTTATTTATCATTAGTAACTTAAAATATATATTATGATTATTATTATGACACTTCATGAAAGTTAAGTGATCGGTGGTGCATATTAAAAATGAAATCTCAGGAAAATCTGTTTCATCAATGTGAATGTGGTTCTACTGAAAACCAAAGAACTTTAATTTTTTATGAGACAACTAAAAACTAATTTTCAAATAAACTGAAATGGATAGAAATGATGACACCCCACATCCATTGGTGGATGGTGTTTATGATGATGTTATTAGTGTAAAAATTGAATTGAAAATAGAATTTTATGATGAAATTGAAACTCCTAAGGAAATTTATAATAATGAGGAGGAATATGAAGATATTAACAACATCATATATAGAGATGAGGATCGAGATGAATAAAGACATAGTTAAATGAATTTTTAATTTATAATATATATATATATATATATATATAATTGTTGTATTCAATTTTTTTCTAACAACATTCATTTCACGTTTTAGATGGTCTTTGATCTGTTTCGTGAGATGGAGGACACCAATATACTTGGTTACCGACATGATGTTCTTTCATATGACCCTCAGACTAATGGGGGTTAAACGATGCCTTAGTATGGTCGTGGTATTGTGAGATTAATGATTCCAGACCATATCCCACAGAGACACCCACATAATGACATTGATCCAAGCATGCAGAGGTATGTTTACTTCTTTATATTAGTTATATTTTATTAATAGTAATTAATTTAGTTACATACAAATTGTTTTATTAGTTATTATATTTTTTCACATATTTTCACCTATAGATTGTTGATAGGGAGTTCTATATAACATAATTATTTTTCTAGAACATGGGTTAAAAGGTATTGGATTCCCTATGATGTGAAATGACATTTGTTTGATAATTGTATCGTATATAAATAAATAATTGTAATTTTGATATTTATTAACATAAAAACATATTATTAGTAATTAATTTCGGGTTTACGATATCCCATCAATGATTGAATGTGAGACTATTTTTGGGAGGCATAAAAGATTGGTATGTGTCAGTGTTGACATTAGATTTTATAGAATCATTGAAGGAAATCCAAGAGGAATGCGGGAGTTACAGAATTTGATTTGTCTTGTTGTGCCCACAAACCATATGATATCTTATCGTGGGATTGGGATGGATTATGTTCGTAATGTATGTGAGATATTTTTTAGATGATATCATTATGTGTTCATGTAAATCTTGGGAGGCAAGAGGTGACACATCAGGCGACTTGTTGTAAATTTAATACTCATCGATGACATATGGTATGTACTTTTTTAATAATTTATATAATTTTAAATGTAAACTGGTTATTTTATCCTCATATTGGAATTAAAAAACCCGATATTATGGAGTTCGACATTTATAAGAGGATGTACATAAATCTTATCACTAGAAAGATTAGATGTGATTGTAAATGTAATATTGTGGTGAGAATAAATCATTTTTGAGTTTTAAAATTAACTACAAATAATAATTTTACTAATTTAATTTTAAATTTCTATGAAGAATTCATATGAGGCCGCAATGTCTCATACAAAGGATGAGAGTTAGGCCAATATCAAGGATCAGACTAGTATTGTAGAATTTGATGATTGAGCATAGATGTAGGAATCTCTATATGACTTTGAGAGAGGGAAAGTTATTTTTATCAACTCTCAATTGACATCTATACCCCATTATGGAACTCATGTGATGTCATCATATAACTAGATAAAAGCTTGTGGATTGTCAACATCATATGATACATATTATAAGGAGTTTCCTTGTGCATAGAGTGAGCATATAGAGACCTTGCGTTGGATGTAGGAAGAGCTTCATCGAAAGTAGGAGGATATGCGTCAATGGGAGCAACAACATCACCAGTTGACGATGGTGTACATACGATATCTAAATCATGGTTTAGGGATGATGATCCCTCCATCATCTCTTCTATATACTATAACTCCTATAACTCCTCCTAATTACCCTACCCCTCATTAAGTTAATTTCATTTTATGAACACCCCATGATTCCACGGTATGCTTCTTTTTGAATAATACAGTAGCTTGCGTTGTACAAAAATTTGAGTTCTAACATACAATGACTAATCAAACTAGCCGTTATGAATAATAATACCCACTTATTGAAATTTTATAAATTTTATTTATCAAAATGGGCTTCATTTATTGATTCAAAATATCCAAACTATATTAGGATTAATTTTTTGGTACCTTTCTGATAGCTTTTATATTTTGATGAATATTGAAAATACTAACATTAAATTAAAAATTAATTAAATCAAAATAATTTATTGTGTAAAATTAGAAATTTCTATGATTTTATAGTATTATTATATTATTTTTTTGTTATTTAATATAATTTATATCATTGGATTTAATTCCAAATTTAAATTGTAATAAAAACATGTCAATCTTTTTATAGTTTTTTATTCTTAAAACCCCGCTTTTTGTTTTTGAAAAAGGGAATTAAATTTAAATTAATTTCTGAAACTTATGTGGTTTGAATTTGGAAAAACGGATTCCATATTTGGAATCAGGAGTTCCAAATTCTATAAATAGTTAAAATTTATTTTTAGATATTATGAATAATTATTTCTGTAAATATTTTATTTAATATGGTTAGAGGGGTAAATCTGCTAAATAAGGGTACAAAAGTATATTAAAATAACATTTAATTCCCCTAACACATTTCATAACCCTTTTGAATGATACTTTTCCAACAATGGGAATCATTTGATCGATTTTGGGACTCCATGAAGCCACTAGGGAGTTATAACGACACTTTTTATTATTAAATTCATAGTAAAGACAAAAATGACATAAACATATATAATTTCGTAAAACAATTTTTAAATTTGGTTTTATAAGCTATATATTTAACTATAAATATTAATTTGAAAGATAAAAAGTTTTCCTACATCATGGTATTTTTTTTATTTTTAGACATCAAATAAATAAAATTAATTATGACATAATAACAACACAATGTTTACCTCCATAATAAATGATTTAAATAAACAAGATTATAAAAATTAAAAAATATCCAAAACCTATCCAATTCTTATTGGATGATTTTATTTCAAACATTAGTCATCCTATCTTTATATTTAATGTGTTTTGGACCTTTAGAAACCGATAATCATTATATAATAAAATAATATTTTCAAACATTCATAAAGAGCCCCCTTATAAAAATCCCTCACCTCTAACCCATTTCTCACACCTTTCAAGCCCCTTTTCTTGGACAATATCTACACAATTAATTTCCATACATCCCTTGCTTCATCTTAGAAGCCTTGCCTTAGGAAGAATAATATTCAATGAATTCTTTTGGTTTAAACCAAAGCAAGTTACCCGATTTAAAGGTAACATCTTCTCTTAAGTTATTTTGTTTTATTTTACTTCTCCAACCCCCTAAAATCTATTTATTCTTTTATTAAAACACCATATCCAAAAATATACTATATTTTTGTTATGAGAAAGATTCAAAATACACATTCACACACCGCAATATAAACGTTGTAGAAGATAATGTTTATGTGGACGGTGAACTACTGCCTCACAAAAGGATGATTGTTCAATCTTCTACAACCATATCTTATGGTAGACATTATGATAGAACATTAATTATATATGATATATATGATCTTTATATTATCTCTATGGATTTATATCTATATTTTATAAAATACCTTTATTCTTTTCATGTTGTCTATATACGATAATTTCATTTGAGGAAGTGTGGAATACCGCCCCCTCAAAGTGATATTACTCATTCATACCATACATGTAACACATAAAATATGGTGTTAATGAACATACATAATGTACATAAAATATTATATTATACTATAATAATAATATACCAATGTATCATTTGGTTTTCATTTCATTTAAAAATAAAATGGATGTAGCCTTCATGCGTACGTATGGATTTCTATCTATACGAAAGTGATAAGATTCATTCTCCACCACAACCATTCACGAATAATTTTAATTTTATAGTCAAAAATAATATTTAAGAACATACTTTGATTATGGATATGAATAAAATACATCATATCCTTAACAAACATGACTTCTGTAAAAAAAACATATGAAGGAAAACAAATCAGTAACACCCAAAAAAAATAATACTAATGCAATATTATTAACAAGGAAATGTTATAGGATCATATATGATATAAAATTTATATATATGGTTCTTATATAATTTAATAACAATGATTTAAGTATTATACAAGATGTTAACTTACAATCTACCAAGGAAAAGTACAAGGTAATGGTTAAATTTCATAATCTCTTTATTATCTGAGGTTGCTTATACATGAGTATCATCTGGGGATTCTTTAACATTCACATTCATGTTTCTTAAAAATGTATTTCAAAACATTATTAATATTTCCTATAATTTGTGATAAACTCATTTATACCCTAGTTTAACTTTGCATTAAATGTTTTGAAACGATTTTTTCCATCATTTTCCATACAAGGTATTTTATGAACATTTTGACGAATTAAGTTATGAATGTTTTTTAACATATAGGGTAGGTGTGGTTATTTTCTACCATTATAACACCTTCAAATCCTCCATCACAATATTAGATGAATATTTTCAAAATAATTTTTTTCATTTATAATTACGTGACATTTATATGATTTAAAAAGAGAAAGTGATATTTCTCTCAAATAGTTTTGATTTCATCTATGTCGACATTCTTTGATAGATTTTAAACTTATTTGAAGTTGATTTATTATGATACAATCTTCCATATTTTATTGAAGGTTTTGTGATATTTTTGACTGTGGAGGTGTTATTTTTAAACCATTCATGGTTTATAGTTAATGTACTAACATTTGGTATGTGAGTTTTAATATGAATATTTATGTTATGTTTCAACCTTTTCATATGATGAATTCATTTGACTTTGTATGTGACATGTGGATCCCAATATAGATCCTCGATGCATCAGTAGGTCTCATGAGACAATCTTGTGTCATGGAACATGGCCTTGAAAAAAATTTCTTTTTAGTCTTGGCACGACTCCTTGGATTTGTGATTACAGTGTCCTCTATTATGCATTCCATCATTACAGAATTAGCTATTGATATTACATGTGATTATTAGACTATTAGAATATCCATGTCAACAATTATATGCAATTATTGGATTTATCATTTCCATATTATGCAGATGTTTAATTTTAAATGTATTTTTTTTAGTCTTATACATTATCTTAAATGTTTATGCTTATTTATTAATGTTTCCGCTATATTGTTATCCTTACTGAACATCTGAGCTCACCCCTTTCTATATTTTCATTTTCCTAGGATGGGAAAAATAAATTATGATTATCCTACAGGGATAGGCCATGGATATGAGTGTCTTCAAAGGGACACAATTTAGTTTTTCTTTATTTCATGATGTAATGTAAAACTTATGTATGTATCTAGTACTTCCAATGTTACTAAATTGATTGGTCATTCGAGACAAGATTATTTCTATCAGGAAAATGTTTTGTAATAATACATCGACTCTAGGTAAATGGGGTCATGGTGTGACAGTTGGTATCTGAGGAAATTTAGAACATACCTTGAAAGCTACATATAAAAAAACTCTGATTAGGGAAAATTACCCTATGTTAGCCTTTGAGGATTAGTAAAGAAGAACATCAATTAATTTTGGTAATTTAGATATTTTGTGAGTTTTCCATGAAATACATCCCTAACTCGATATGAGCAGGTAGAGGAGGCTCTAGAAAAGATGTATCTCGAAGTGAAAAATCAGACAAAGATTTTCCGGCATCACCTTGGGTATCCTGGTACACGGCAATAGGCCTTGCTGTAATCTTGGTTATGACACTCCCATGGGATATTCTTAGGATAAATAACTTTTTATTTACAAACCATTATGAATGATTTATGATTATATACCTCTTCAAAGGAAACATTTTCATGATTATTGATTATATCCATGAACTGTTCAATTTATATTAAGTTATTTAAATTTTTGGAAGTATGTATTCTGTTTCCTAAAATAATCTAGTGCATGCCATTGTATATAAATGGAATATAGAGGAAGGAATGGAAATAGTATCAACAGACATAATTCATGTAGGAATTTTACTCCTACTTAAGATAATTACAACACATTTTGTGATGCAACTGGTGCTGATCACCCTATCACTATAATGGGACAACTGACTCAGGTTATGAATAATAACCTTACTCATATAAAGCACCCTGATCCAAAATGTGAAGGATCCATGATAGACCGCTTCATGAGGAAACAGACACCAACTTTCAATGGAACTATAAATCCATTTTTAGCTGATCAATGGATAAGTTCCTTATGGAAAATATTTTATTCTTTTGGGAGTTTCAAAAGAGAAAATGTTATGACTATATTTTATCACCTTACCTGAGATCCAGATCAATGATGGTCATTAATTCAAAAGAAATAGGAGGATGAATAAGTATCGAATATGGAATAGAGGGAGTTTAAAGATATATTCATAGAAAAATACCATCTCATGACCATCGAGCAAATATGGAAAGACAATTTCTAAGACCGAGGCAAAAGGTGGATGAGAATGTTTCAATGTATGAGGCTAATTTTACAAGGTTATAAAGGCATGCATCAAATTATATATGTTACCCAAGGAGTAATATTTACCTATTCATTGATAGTTTAAAACCATTTCTCTATCGACAATTAGTCTCACAATCCTTCTCTTCATAAAAATATATTTTCTTAAGTGCAACCAAGAAAGAAAAAGAATTATCTATGTATAACGACATTAAGGAAAAGTAAGAGACGAAGAGATCTATTAAAAACTCTGGAAATGGAAATAAGGGGAATAAGGGTAACATTGGATTTCTATCTTGTAGTAAATGTGGGAAGTAACAAACTGGTACTTTCCTAAAGGGAATGGGAGTCTGTTATAAATTTGTTGAAAAAGTCCCCCAAGCATGTGATTGAGAGGGAAAGAAAGAGTCTGTCAATGTTGAATGTTACAATTGAAGAGAAATGGGGAATTATTCAAATTACTTTCCTATTAACCAAGGAAACATACCTCATAAAAGGCCAAGGGTGAAATGCCAAGCTTTTGCGATCACTACTATGGAGGTTGAAGCTCTAAATGATGTGTGGGCCAGTAATTTAATGGTTTCTTGAAGTTTAAAAAATGCTTTATTTGATTCTAGATCATCACATTGTTTCATATTTTACCAATTTTCATGGAAAATTTGATATTTCCAATTTGATTTAACAACTTAGTTTTCAGTCTGAACTCTTAAGGGAAGTATCATTGCTAAAAAGGTTTTTTGAATCTGTTCCCATTAAGACATATAAATGTTTATTATTTGATGATATCATCTCCATACATATGATTAAATTTGATATAATCTTCGTTACGGATTGGATATCGGACCATGATGCAAAAAATTATTTTAAGAATAATGACTTTAAAATTTTTTATGATGATAAGGAATACCTTATCTTTATTGCAGAAACGTCATCATATGATTATTATCCAGATCGACCCGTAGAATCGCTACTAAATTCAATTATTGGATAGGAAGTGAATGAAATAAAAATGGTGATGAAAGGAATGTTCAAATAGGGGATGTACCTGTTGTACAAGAATATGTTGACGTGTTCTAGATGAATTACTTGGACATCCGCCAAAATGAGAAATTGATTTTTTAAATTATTTAATTCCTAAGTCAAGGCCCATATCGAAGACCCCTTAAATAATTTCCAAAGTGGAATTGGTGGAAATAAAGAAACAATGATAGGAATTTAAAAATAATCACATTATTCTCCTTAGTGTTTTTCCTTGGGGAGCCCATGTTAATCTTATGAAGAAGAAATATGATCTATGAATTTTTTCATCGACTATAGGGAGGTCAATGCTATAATAATAAAGAAAAGTTATCCCCTACCTCTAATGGATGATTTATTTGACCAACATCAAGAAGGTCAATATTTTTTAATGATTTACCATCGATCTGGATATCATCATTTATGTGTGAAGAAGTAAAACATTATGAAAATAGAATTAAAAACCAGGTATGGGAATTTCGAGTTTACATTAATGCCTTTTGGACTCACTTATGAACCATCTATTTTCATTGATTGAATTAATAGAGTTTCCAACTAATATAATGTTCAAATTTTAGTATTATTTATTGATTATATCTTGGAATAATAAAAATTCAATAAATGACATTAAAATCACATATACACTATTCTAAAACCCCTCAAAAGAAATGAAGTATAGGATAATTTTAACAAGTGTAAATTATGGCTTTAAGATATATCTTTTCATGGCCATATTATCTATAAGGACAAAATCTATATTTATCCTTATTTTACAAGAGCAATATAAGAATGGTCAACACTGACAAGTATAACTGAGGTATATAGTTTAATTGGTTTAGAAGGTTTTTATCAGCAGTTCATCAGGAATTTTTCAGGATTGGAAATCCTATTAAACAATATCACACGTTAATTGATTAAATTTGATTGAAAAAAAGATTGTGAATAATATTTTGAAGAAATGAATTGATTATTATTCAATTCTCCTATCCTGAATCTAAAATTGGGTATTGATGGGTATGTTATTTATAGTGATGCTTCAGTGAAATGACTTGGTTATGTATTTATGAAAAATGATTGAGTTATTGTCTATGCATCATGATTGCTAAAAATTAATTAACAAAACTATCCCACTCATGATCTTGACTTAGAAGTTCTAATTTTTTCTTTGAATATATAGAGACATTATCTCTATGGTGGAAAATGTCAGATATATCTCAATCATAGGAGCAAGAAGTATATTTTCTCATAAACAGAACTCAACATGAGGCAAAGGAGATGTCTATAACAACTCAAGGATTATGATTTCAATAGAAAATTCCACACAGGGAAGGAACATAAGGTATAAGATGCATTGAGTAGAAATAATCATGGATTTTGGAACAAGATGAGAGTTGAAAGGGATACTATGTTCATGGATTAGTAAAAATGGATATGGGAGTAATCATGGAAGCTGAAACATCAATAATTTTTCAAATGGTTTCAAAACCATCTTTACTAGAAAGGATAAATTGTTCTAATACTGATGATGAGGTGTTTCAAAAGAAAATTAAAGCTGTGAATGATGGATGATTGATTAAATTCATATATAAATATGGAATTATGAAATAGGGGATGATAATTTGTGTTCCTGGTATTCCTGATCTAAAAAGGGAATTATTATATGATGCTCATATCTCCAATTTATCTATACATCCTATAGAACTAAGATGTATATATATTTAATGGAACGTTTTTGGAGGCACAACATGAAGAGGGAGATTGTGGATTATGTGTCAATATGTATTGTTTTTGAACAGTTTAGGTATGGGCGACAACATCCTACAGGAGTCATGAAACCTCTTCCCATACCTCAGTGGAATTGGAATGATATTATGATGGACTTTATCATGGGGCTACCAATGACTCATAGAAGGAATGAAACAATATTGGTCATAGTTGATCGTATTACAGAGTCAGCACATTTTCATGTTATAAAAGAATATTTACCACTTTAAAATTTAGCACGAATATATATTAATGAAGATGTAAGACTTCATGGAGTACCACTATCGATTGATACTGATGGTGATCCCCATCTTACAGCAAGATTCTAGAAATGTCATCAGAAGTCCTTCGATACTAAGCTTCGCTTGAGACGTCCTACCACCATCAAATTGATGGACAATCAGAATGGACTATTCAAACATTAGAATACATGTTGAGATCCTTCTTACGTGACTTTTTAGGTATGTAGGATCAATATTTTCCTCTAGTAGAATTTTATAATAATAATACATTCCATTCAAGTATTTTGATGGAACCATATGATGTGTTATATGGAAAGAGAAGTTAGACATCAACTTGTTTGGATGATGTTGGTGAACGAAAAATTTTAGGCCCTGAACAAGTTGAGGAAACAATGGAAAAGGTGAATTTTATTCAAACCCATATCAAAGTTTCTCAAAGTAGGAAAAATATCCATGCCGATAACCAAAAGAAATATTTCGAATTTAAAGTATAAGATCATGTTTTCATGAATGTATCTCCATGGAAGTGTGTTATATGAGTTAGTAAAAAGTAAAATTATTTCACATATACATCAGACCTTTTGATATTCTGGAACAAATTAGAGTTGTAGCTTATAGTTTGGTAATTCCTCCAAGTCTATCCAATGTTCATGATGTGTTTCATGTATAACATTTGAGAAAATACATGCCTGACCAAACGCATGTACTCACCAATGACGAAATAGAACAAGAACTCGATCTCTCTTATAGTGAATAACCTTTCATGAATCTTGATACTAGAGAACTAGTGCTGAGAAACTGGACAACTCGTATGGGGATAGTTCAATGGAGAAAACATAAATAGAAGAGGCAACATGGGAACCCCATGATATTATGAAGAAGGAAAACACAAATCATTTTATGGTGTAATGTTATTGATATTTTGAGGATGGAATTATTTGAATAAATGATTAATGTAACATACCAATCTTCCACAGTATGCTTCTCTTTGAGTAATACCATTGTTTTCGATTTACGCAACATTGAGTTCTAACCCACCACGACTAATCAAACTAGTCATTATGAATAGTAATACCAAATTTTTTAAATTTTATAAATATCATTTTTCAAAATGGAATTCATTTATGGATCTAGAATATCAAAAATATATTAGGTTGAATTTTGGTACTTTTATGATAACATACATATATTGATGAATAGAGAAAAATACTAATGTTAAATTAAAAATAACTTTTTTAAACAAAATAATTTATAGAGTTAAATTATATATTTTATTGGTTTTAAAGTATCATTAGATTATATCATTGTCATTTAATATAACATAGAACATTTCATGTAGTTTAACATTTATATTCTACATAAACACATGTTAATCTTTTGATATTTTTTATTTCTCCAAAACTCGTTTTTGGCTTTGAAAACAGAAATTAATTTTAAATTAATTTCTTTAAATTATGTGTTTAGAATTTCAAAAAATTGAGTTCATATTTGGAATTAGGAGGTCCAAAATGTGTAAATAGTAAAATTTTATTTTCAGACAATATAAATAATTACTTCAGTTAATATTACATTTATCATGGTTAAAGGTGTAAATCTGGTAAATATGGTTAAAATATAATGGTATAATAATATAAAATTTCCATAACATGTGTCCAAACCCTATTTACTAATACAATTCCGAACATGGGAATCTTTGGTATTATTTTGGGACCAATGTGTCCACATGGGAGTGATAATGTCACATTATATTAATTAATTTAATGTAAAGTGGAAAATAAATAAAAAAATATATTTTAGTAAAACAATTTTTACAAGTGGTTATATAATTTATCTCTTACACTATAAATAATCATTTGAAATATAAATATATTTCCTAAATAATGGTATTTTTTATAACTTTTTGTCATCAAAAAAATTATTATTCCCGACACAATAATGATGTAGTGTTTATCTCATTAAAAAAAGATTAAAATAAATAAGATTATAAAAATTAAAACACTATCCTAAACATATCCAATTATTATTGGATTATTTTATTTCGAAGATGAGTCATATTATCTTTGACATTAATTTGTTTTCGATATTTTGAAACTAAAAATCATTATATAACAAAATAATATTTTCAAACATTCTTAAAGAGGCCCTCCTCCACCTTATAAAAATCCCTAACCTCTATCCCATTTCTCACACCTCTCAAGCCCATGGGCTCAACCATAATCTTCCAAATTAAGTTCTCAATATCCCTAACTTCCTATTAGAAGCCTTAACTTTGGAATAAGTCACTTCAAGAAAGCCTTTTGGTTCAATCCAAAGGGAGTTACCCGATTTAAAGGTAACATCTTCTCTTAAGATCTTTTCGCTTATTTTACATCTACACACCCAAAAATCAGTTTTTTACATTATTTTATAACAACATAGATATCCTCAATATAATTTGTCGTTGTTAAGATATTTATTATTTGTACACTTACACAATCCTTCACATAGTGGGTGTAGAAGATAATGTTTCTGTGGACAGCGAGCTACTGCCTCACGAAATGATGATTGTTCAATCTTATACAACAATCACTTATGCTTGCCATTATGATAGAAATATAATTATATATGATATTAATGAAATTTATTTTATCTCAAATCTTATGTAATTATATTTTATATAATTATTTTATTCATTTCATGTTGTATTTATATGATAATTTTATTTCAGGAAGTGCGAACTACCACCCCTCAAACTGATTTTACGCATTCATTCCTTACATGGAACATATATAAGATGGTGTTAATGAACATACGTAACATAAGTAAAATATATAAAATGTTATATTATACTAGAATAGTAATATACCTATGTATCATTTGGTTTTTAGTCCATAATTAAATTAAATGGAAGTAGTGTTCATACATACGTACGGATTACCGTTTCCACGAACGCGATGTTATTCAATACCCATTGTTACCATTCAAGAATAATATTTATTTTATTATTAAAAATAATATTTTAAAACATAATATCATTCTTGATATGAGTGAAATACATCTGATCCATAATGATCATGACTTCTGTAATGAATCAAATGAAAGAAAACAAACCAGTAACACCTGAAACAATAATATTACTACAATACTATTAACAAAGAAATATTATAGGATCATATATGAGATCATGTTTATATATATGGTTCATGTATAAAATAATAACAATGATTTAACTATTATATAGAAGGTTAAATTACCCTCTACCGTGGAAATGTACCAGGTAAGGGTTAAATTTCACAATCACTTTATTATCTGAGGTTGTTTATACCTGAGAATCTTCTAGGACTTCTTTATCATCCATATCCATGTTTCTTAAAAATATATATTCAAAACATTTTTAATATTTCCTATAATATGTGATAAATTCATTTATACCCTTTTTTTAATTTTTATATAATGTTTTGAAATGAATATTTTTTTGTTTTCCAAAAAAGGTACTTTATGTCATTTTAGATGAATTAAGGGAAGAATTTTTTTAAACTTATATAGAGGATGTACCTATTTTTGACCATTATAACACCTTAGAAGGTTAAATTACTTGTTTATAAGGATATTTTCAATATAAATTTTTTCTTTTATAATTATGAGACTTTTAAAATATATAAAAATAAAAAGAAATATTTCTCTTAAATAGTTCTGATTTCATCTATGTCAACATCTGTTGATGGATTTTACACTTATTTGAGGTTGATTTATTTTGATACTATCCTCCATATTTTATTGATGGTTTTGTGATATTTTTGACAGTGGATGTGTTATTTTAATACCATTCATGGTTTATAGTTAAAGTATTAACATTTATTATTCTAGGTTTAATACTAATGTTTATTTTATGTTTTAACCTTTTCATATGATGAATTCATTTGACTTAGTAAGTGATTGGTGGAGCTCGCTATAGATCATTGATGTATCTGTAGGTCTCATGATTCAAACATGTTTTCTGGACCATGTCTTTGAAAAAAGTATTATTTTTAGTCTTGGCATGAGGTCGTGACTATGTGGTTATTATGTCCGACAATAGGCATTCCTTCATTATGAAATTAACAATTGATATTACATGTGATTATTCGACTAATAGAATATCCATGTAAATAAGTAAGTGGAATTTTTGTATTTATATTTTTCATATTATTCTTGATGTTTAATTTTAAATATCTTTTGTTTTAGTGTTATACATTTTCTTAAATGTTTATGCTTATTTTTTACGGTTTCCACTATATTTTTATCCTTACTGAGCATCTGATCTAACCCCTTTCTATGATTTAATTTTCCCAAGATGTGATGATGTAAATTATAATTAACCTATAGGGATAGGCTAAGGATATGAGTGCGTTCAAGGGGACACAATGTTGTTTTCATTTATTTTTGTGATGTAATGTAAAACTTATGTTTGTATCTAGTACTTCCAAGACTACTAAACTGATCGGTCTTTTGAGACATGATTCCTTGTATCAGGCCAATGATATGTAATAATGCACCGACTCTAGATAAATGGGAATGAGATGTTAAATTTTTATGATAATAACTTTTATGTAAAAAAATTCTAATAATTTTGTTAATCCATATATTTAAATATCTATATAGTGCATTTTTATATTGTTTCGAAAATTATGTTTTATATTATTTCATTATTTCATTTATTTATTTTATTATTATTTTATAATTATTATATTATTTTGTTATTATTATTTTAATTAATTTTTAATATTGTTACAAATATTTTTTTTCTTAATATTTTAATTTATATTTTTTTATTACTTTAATTAAAAATTTATAATGTTAATCAGTTTTTATTATTTGTTTTTATATTTATATTATTTTTATTTTTATTAAATTTTATTAATAAAAAATTATAATTATTAATTCTATGTTTCTTGCAATGGGTATTAAATCCTATTGAAAACTATTTTTGTGACGACCCATCCTAAATACATATTTGCAACTGTCCATCAAAAATATTATATACTATATATCATTGCAATGCATTTTAAAATCCCTAGATAAACTAATTATGACACTATTTTCTATAATGTGTCATTTATGATGGGAACTCATCACGGCTGCTTCAATTTCTAGTAGTAAAGTAATGAACGTACAAGTTTGTTTAATAGAGATCGATGAAAAAATGTTAAAATTGATTAAACACTTTTTCCATGGTGATGCCTTTGTTTTCTCTTGGCAGGCACCTCAAGTGCTAACATTTTTTAATTATGTTTTTCTTAGGTTATAAATATTTCAATATATGTACTGGGTTATTTAAAATAGTTAATGAGTGTCTCAATGATATTGTGTTGAGGGATGCATGAGATTTAATGAATAACATTAGTTAGTTGGTGATCATGTAATTTTTCATCGACCTGTGAATATTGTTTAGTTTTTTCAAAAATTCTAATAGGTTGATTTCTAATAACATAGACTAACATGAAGGGGGAGATGATTATTTTCTTTCTGTGTGATAGTATAGGATTAATAAATTGTTATTGATTGGACAATGAGTTAGTTTATGTAGTTTGGTGGCATAAGGGCATGCACCAGTACATTTGGATGTGTTCATGTAAATTTAAAAAATAGTTTCCGATGGTTTTATATAGATGGGAAATAAATGAAATCAATGAATATATATAGGTATAATAATTTAAGGTATGTTATTATGAGCATTTTAGATTGGTATTTTTGGTTAGTGTATCCTGAGAAGAGCAACATATGTTTGAAAATTATTCATAGTAATGTGACACTCGATGAGTATTAGAAGGGAATCCATTTGGTTGGGATCACACCATTGGAATTTATTAGGGTCTTACCCTCATCATGATTTTGAAATATGTATAAATTGGTGTTCTAATGGGGCTCCGGTATTTGTGGGTTCATCCCCAGTCTGTCGCTATATACAAATATAGACGTAGTTTGCATATTATTGGTCATGATTTTGAACAAGTGAAGTAAAAATAAGGAATCCCTTTAGAGAGGTGCATAATTCCAGTCATGAAAATTCAACCGTCATGTGATATGTGTTTTCGTAGTATATAAAATTTCATTAGATAGTCATTATTGAATAAATGGGAAAGAATACATTTTAATTCCTTGTTGGATTCTTGGTATAAATTTAGATATGGTTTTGAGAGGAGTTTAAGAAGGTGAGTCATGTAAAGGGTTGGTTATGATGATATTGAGGATTTGGATAGAGAATTGATTGATGATCTTGGAATATGTGATGTAAATTTAGTCAAATAAAGAGATAATTTTGGAGAAAAACCCTACTATCACGTATAGAAATTACTCTGGACACATAGATCTACAGAGGATGCCTCTGACACTCAAGTCATCATGATCATGAAAATTAAAAGAACACTAGAGGTTGATGATAAGAACATTAAAAAAGATTCATACTGAAGAGGTTCGATGCATGTCTATCATTTAATTTGACGTTGGGAACTATGAATTGCAACACCTCTATCAGATTATACTTGATTAGCATGTTTTATGGAATGAATTTTGTTTTTCATGGACATGGCATCATGTTTGAGTGGTGATATATTGGAGAAGGAATATATATTTTGGAACTAAAAATAAAATAAATACATGATATCATATTATATTTATCATTCATTCATGTATACTTGTGTGGTTAGTTGGAAACAACAAAATGTGTGTCATCGGTATATGAGAGTTCTGTTTTGATAATAAAATTTGACAGTGAGAGGTGTCATGTTTCAAAAATGGCCTCATTAGCTATAACATATGATGGTTATAAACACAATAAATTTTTTGAATTAGATGATGAAATGATTGTTCTTGGAAATGGTTATGGTCTAGGAAACCCTATCATGTTGTTTCAGAAATGGTTAAAAGCTGAGGACAGTGGTTAAGTGGCTTTAGAGAATTTATTTTATGTCAAATGTTTAGAAGCATTTTTAGTATTCTCAGAATTAATGTAGTATTTTGATGGAATATTGATGCCCAAAGTATGTATTTTAATGGGGATTTATGACCACTAATAATTATTAGGAACAATAAATTTTATTTTGGGGAAACTCTAATATCTCTTGTCCCCGTGGGATTAATGATACATAAGGAATTTGATTGGTTATTTTGGTGGGTGGTTTGTTTGGAGGAATTCTACATAGAATCAAATTTTGAAAGATTATAATACTCAAAAGAGTATTTTTGGATCCTGAATGAGGCTTACTATGAGTCCATGTTTCTTTGGATGGGTTAAGGAGTTGTTTATGTTGTTATTGTGGTAGATGTTATAACAAACAACAGTCTGGATACTGGATGTAGAAATGTAGGGATCAAGAATCCAATGGATATCCTCTGGATGTAGATATCATCTTTAGAGGAATTGTTATCCACAAACATGCATGTGTCCTATTATCAAGTATCAATTAGCCATAAAAATAGTAAAATTATAATTTTTCACCTCAAAATTTTTTAAGGGGGGTGACACCATGCCCTACATATATTTTTTTCATAGTAAGTAGGAGAGACTCCATATCCTCATTCCCCCTAATTTAGGTTCTTTTTTTGTGTCTTTAGGATGTGCACATTCCATGGTATTACTCTTATATTTAATATTTTGTTTATCTTTCACAACAATATCTTGGATGATTCTGGGATTAGTTTAAAAATGTTCATTTCTCTGAAGAATGTTGAAAAAACATATTAATATTTGATATCCCAAGCATTCTATCCATATGATTTTCTATGATGACGTATTCCTGCCTATGTTTTTTTTCAATGATACATCATGCTATTGAATAAATAGTGGATTTAATTTCAAAAAAATAAATTAATTATAGGAATTGATCAAACACATAGGTGTATTTCCGGTAATGGTATTAAGGGTTTACTGTGTTCCTCTCATAAATGTTTGGACATGAGTCTGGTGAGACATGAGGAAAAATTGATATTATATTGTAAACTATTTTAAATCAATTATTTTAGTCATTGTGAAATGATTTAATCAATTTTTTATGGAATCATGGAATGATATTTGAGATCAAAATATTTTTATACGTTAAGTTCATCATGGGAAGACATTGAAATGTATTTGAATACCTACATCCCATATAAATGATATGAAAAATCATTTATCATATGTATTCAATTTTTGATTCATGACCAATGATTTGATGAATGTTTCTTATAATACATCTGGTACACAATCATTCCACTAAATTATGTGAGTTGTTATAATTATTTATTCACTTTAATTTCTATATTTCATATTCATAATTTATGTATCGAACCTAAAATGGTATCGAAAATATTATATGGCCCAATATAACAGAGTGAACCATCTTGGTTTCCTCCGTCACTTATGGTTTTAGTCGTTATATGACAGGGTTCCTTAACACGAAACCCCCATGAGGAGTGATAACCAAAAAAATGAATTAATATGTAATTTTGACCATATTTTGGTTTCCTTGATATATATTATCATTATTAGGCTATATCATGATCCATGAGAAACATTAGAACCTCTATACTCGGTGAAATAAATCATGCGGTAGGTAATAAACCCACCCGAGTTGTGTTTAGACTTGGTGGTAAATTGAGGGCTATAATTGATATGTTGAGTGTGAAGATTGAACTAGATGACTTTATACATTTAGGTGGTGTATGATACATATCTTTAGAGTATATCTTTTTGGACATACCACTTGATTTCCATCTCTATGTGTTATTTATATCACTATATCGATGAGTATAAAATCCTATGTGAGGTGATTTGTGGTTGAATGATTTTTTATGACATAAGGACACCTCATAAGCATTGTCTCTTATAGAGTGACCTAGGGGACCGAGTGGGTACCTTGGTAATTGAATAAACTGATGAGGATGATCTTGGATTTTGTATATATAGTTATTGGTATCACTATAGAGTATATACTGATCATGTGAGCTTGAGGGACTGTGGAATGTAAAAATACGCCTCTGAATTCAGATATCCCTTATTATGTGTTCATTTTTATTTATTTAAATTTTTTATTACATGTGAATGTCTAGGATTCCTATGAATCATCTTTTGGTCCATGTACAGATCTGATTTCATAGAATTCCTATCAATCACCTGTTGAGTGATATGGGACCCCGGGATGTTCGATATCAATCAGGTCAAATTCGATGGTATTTTGGGGGTGGATTCCTTGTTTTAAAGGATTCACCTATACTCGGTCCATATAGTCATGTATTTTTATCAGTGGAACATAGGATCCATCATTAATTCTTTGAAACGAAATTCATGATGGAATTCCCAGAATTCATGGGATTCCGTAAATTTAGTGAGAAAATTAACAATCACTAGCGAGATTAAGATTTAGATTTGGATACAAATAGACCATTTATAATTAATGATAATACTTATATTTTATTGGTGGTATGAGGTGTTTAATTGGATTTTATCATCAATGAAGAATATTAAACAACATGAGGTTCACTTTTTGAACCCCTTGTTATGTATATAGGATAACCACTAAGATTCAGTAGGCACACTAATTATGGATTGGATGAGGATATAATAGATATTAGAGACCCATGAGTTTTACCAAAGTATAAAGGGAGGTTTATCCTTTTTATTTCATTGATCCCCATGAATTAGTCACACACATATTTATATGATTTTTTACAACCTAAATATCCTTGGAATTGGACATCTTCCTGACATAAAATTTTTTCGAGTACTATAGTGGGTTCATCCAAGTGGAATAAGGATGATGTATTCTTAGTGACAATACATTTTATTCTAATAATTAATGGATTTTTGAGTGTGGGATCCTCATTGTGAAAAAATGTTTCCTTTTGGCGATGTTCATTCTAAGAGGCATTTCAACAATGGCTGAACTAGGCTTGGTCAATTGAGGTGATAAAATTGTGGACTGAATATTGTTTGGAGATTGGCATGGGTCCTTTGTTTATTCCCTTAGAGATATAGTGTTATGGTGTTTGTATTAGTCCCCATTTCATGGTCAATGGAATTATTTACTTAGACTAAAGTCAATGTTTAGATGTCTTTTTATTTAATTATTTTTATGAAATATATTTATAGATTATTACTAATAATGTCACATAAAAATATTATATTATAGTCAGTTTTATACAAGATTAAAATAATGTTGCCGTAAATATTTTTTTACTTACATCCTACTAGGTACTCCCTTTGACATGGTTACTGATGTGGATATCATATTATTGTTATTTGAAAATATAGTGTTCAGGTGATGGATTAGAGTCTACATGGTCGAGTAAGATAGCATGATTAGGGAATGGATTTTGGATGATGATGGAATCTGTATTGGAGTGTATAAACTTGTATTTAATTATTTTATTTATTTATTAAATGTTGATCTGACATGCACTACTACTAAAACGGCCTATATCAGCACTAAAATGGTCTTTAACAGCGCTAAAATAGCGTTGTAAAGCTCAACCCTAATATAGGGGGGGTCCCTTTATCAGTGCTCCGAAAAGAACTGATAAAAGAAACTCTTATCATCACTAAAAAAATCACTGATAAAATTCAGAAAAAATTAAAAAAATTAAAAAAATTAAATAATACACGGGGAGAGATTTTATCAGTGATTGTCCACACCTATATCAGTACTAGGAGGTCTCTCATGTGCTTCCCTTCTCAGACATCCTCACATGCACACACCACCTTTGCCTCCTCCTGAACTCGAACCCGCAACCTCCCCATTTCGTGGCAGCACCTTTACCACTAATATATAGTGTTATTTTCACTATTTAATGATATATATATTTATATATATTTATATATAGATATATTTATTTGTATCATGATATATAATAATATTAATGTAAATATATTTATTCATATATTAGTATATATATATTGATTGGTATATTAATATATATATATATATAGTTATAATTTTTTATCCGTATATTTATTTGTATATTAATATATACTTATATGATTAGTTTTAGATAAATTTCTGAAAACTGTTTTGTATGTGTTTTTATAATTAAATAAATAAATACATAAATACATACATATATATATACAACACACAGACACACACACACGGACACAAACTCACACAAAAACATATATATTTATGAATAAATACATATATATGTGTATTTGAAAAGGCATAAAATATTGAAACGGCCATAAATTATAATCTAGAATACTGTTTTTACACAAAAACCAGTCAAATCAAAGAAAATAAAACAATCTTTGATTTGATATTTTGTACAGGCCTAAAGGACAACCAGTTCAGATGTTATACTTGGTTGAATGTTAACAAATCGGGGTATCCTGACTAAAAACACAGTTTTAGTGAACTTATGGGCCTTTTTCCCTTGAATAATGCTACCAGGGCATCGCCTGGGTCACCTGTGTATAGAGCTCATCACAGGAATCGATTTGATATGCTGTAGAGCTCAAACAGACACTCGGATCAAATCTTATGGCTGTTTGAAGTTTGAGTTCCATTTTCAACTTATTATTGATCTTTTATTAATTATTTTTGATTTTTGTGTCTTCAAATTGTTATTAAATTATTTTTCATCGATAATAATTAGAAAATTATTAATAATTAATATTTTTTAGAAATATTTTAAAGACATTTAAACAAAATTTATTATATATTAAATGTAATATTCTGTTTATACATATATAAAACATATTTAAAAAATAGTTATTATATTTATATAAGAATAAATATAATTATATAAAATTTTTTATTTTTCATGAATATTGTTTGAACGATAAATTTTTTCAGCGCTGATAATTCCCCCCTTTATCAGCGCTCCAAATAAGCACTGTTAAAGGGGGGCCTTTATCAATGATTTTTTCTAGCACTCATAAAGGCCACCTTTATCAGTGCTTTTTTTGTGTGATGATTAAGGTGTAGCGCTTCCCTCTCCTGTTTTTGTAGTGATGGGGGAAATAATATTGGATGGTATTTATATTCATATCATGAATGTTCATGTTCTTTAATGATTTTCATTGTGATAAACCATGCCTTATTTTTAATTCTTCTTATATTTTATATACATTTTATTCTATACGACACTTGGTTATATCCTTATATTTTTTCACTATGAATGTAGGTGTGTTTTCTTCTAATGGTATCACCTAGATTCCAATTTCATATTAGAAACCTCTTTCATTAATGAGGGTGTTTATTAATGGGTTTACGGGGCTCACAGCGGAAGCTGGTGGGCTGGGGAATATAAAATTTTCATCGGCGGAATGACGGTACTTGTCATTGCAAACGATCCGAGACCCAGAGAGGTTCGAGGATCTTGCGTAGATTAATCAGAGCACAAAAATAAAAGGAAAACCTACTCATTTCCTATATGAAGCCATTGTCGACCGAAACATGTCAACGGCGATCGTTGCATGAAGGATCCATAGAAGGATCCCTCTAGATCATCCACACGTGCCTCAAAAATCTGCGGGAATAATGATCATCAAACTCCATGTGCTAGCGCGGAGATTCAACGATATCTTCGACGTCCCGACAATCACCGCATCATCGATCTTGTGATACGTGAGAAGAAACTTGATCTGAACTCTTGGATTGAGTGCTTCTCTCTCTAAGAAGTGGGAGGAGCGAGAGGTTCTCAACTCTCATTCCATGAAAATGAGTGAATAGTGAATTGCACATGAAAGAGAGAAATCCTCCTCTCTTATTTATAGACATGTTGATAAATACCATGTAGGGTTCCCTGACCCCAGTTAATATCAACGTTCTCTAAATAAATAATTATGAAGACTTAAAACTACATCAATATTATTTATTTAATTTTATGACATACTTGTAATATATAAAATATATTACGTGATAAAATACGAGCCTTTTAACTTGACTAGCTTGTCCCGCTTAATATTAAACGAACCTTGAATATTAAAATAATATTTGTTCGATTAATATTTTCTCTTATTTACTGAACTCGTAAATACATTAAATAAATTCAATCCCAAATATTCTTAACTTGAATATTAATGAATATATTTAATTCTTTTTGTGATTGACAACTTGGACAATGCTCGGACCCCGTGACGGGGCCCACTATGTCCATATACATATTCAATAGGATATGTGTGGATTCTTGAATACGCTGTTGTGTGTAACCCTCTAGGCCCTTATCTCGATAGTAGTGAATAAAATTCACAGACCAAGGGCGGGGTCTAGCAACCCTTCATGGCCCCTAAAGTGACAAGGATAGTCATAGCAACGACTACCATCCCACGAACACTGACTGTGGACTATAGTCTTTTTGTCATTCGATATCTCATAAAGCAGGATTCACTCTTGTGTCATCGTCCTTATCTTGCTTCATTATTTGTTGATCTATCCAGATGGATTTACCTTTCTATTGCTTTGTCCAAAGACATATGAAGGCGGAACCATCATGATCAACCAGGCCCAAGATATACAACTGTGTAAATATGGATGTGACAAATCCTTTATTGACAATTCAACCAACGCCATACCACCAAAGACGCACCCGACAGAAACTACATCGCCATGACATTACTTCCATGGTTTTCACCTAGCATCAAAGTACGTAATTAAATGATATACATCAAAAATTTTCTCATGTCAGGAGTCTGTTAAGTCAAAATTCTTCTTTTGGCTTTTACATCATGTTTTGGAAATCACAAATATATTCTGTGTCATGTTTTGGAAATCTCAAAAGTATTCTATCATATGTTTGTAAATAACAAATTGTCTTTTATCATGTTTATCGTATCGTACGATGTTGATCGTACCGACCAAAACGTATCGTACTGACTCTGTCAAACGTATCGTACTGACTCTGTCAATCGTATCGTACTGACTCTGTCAATCGTATCGTACTGACTTTGTTATTCAGATAATCATTATTTGTTTTGGTACTTTGTCAAAAACTCTCTCTGCATATGAATCGTACTCATGTTTTACATTTCTATATATCTCTTATCCTAATGAAACGATGTCGTTGAGTTAGTTATATACTAATCAAAACGATGTCGTGCTTTCTGTTTCAATATGACCGTTGGAGGCAATATGACCGTTGGAACCCGAGGCCTATAAATAGGAGGTCATTTGAAGCTGAGAAGACACTGATGAACGAAGAGACTCTGTGAACTACGAAGATTCTAGAGAGAGACACTGTGACTTCCCTCATCAGCCTTGTGCGTCCGATCATCGTATCGAGGGCTTTCAAGTAATTGAAAGACAGAGGTGCCGATTACCTGCAAAATCGAGGGCTGCCGGGGATAGGCAGACAGACGAGCCGATCATCGTATCGAGGGCTGCCGGGGATAGGCAGACAGACGAGCCGATCATCGTATCGAGGGCTGCCGGGGATAGGCAGACAGACGTTCCGATCATCGTATCGAGGGCTCACCAAGGTGTTGGTGAGACAGACCTCTTATCCTAGGTGAAAGGATAACCCTTCTCTTTGGGTTAAAAGAATTGTATTACTTTTACATTTCCGCTGTTGTATTAGAAAGGGATTTGTATTGTTTCCTTTACTTATTCAATTGTAATTGTTTCAATTACAATCATTCCATTACTTATTGTATTGATTGGTTCTATACGCTTTAAGGTAGAATCATTTACATTTGTATTACTCTGATTATTGTGTTCATCTTGAATACAATTGTTTTACATAACAATAGTATTACAATACATCATACCTTTTACATTCAATACAATTGTGGGTGTTTGTGTTTGTATTAGTTTAAGTTCATTTAAACTAATCTCTTTGTTACTAAAACTCAAGGTTTTTAAACCTACAATTCACCCCCCCTCTTGTATTGTTCCATCTAATAGACTTTTATATCGACTATTCGATCCAACAATTGGTATCAAAGGAGGTTTTCCACTGATTTGTATTACTAGCTTTATTTCTTATTACTTTCTTAAATACTTACTACACTAACGTGTGGAGTGGAAAAGTTGTTTTTGTTATATTAGATGGCAGGAATGAATATCGGATCAATAGATAATCTGAATCCTTCTAGACCACCAATCTTTGATGGGAATGATTATGAGTATTGGAGAGATCGTATGAAGACTTTCGTCATCAATACTGGTGTAGACAATTTTATTATGCTTACTGGGGGTTACAAAATTCCTAACAAAGAAGTTAGTACTTTCACAAATCAAGAGAAGCAAGAATATCAACTAAATTACAAGGTACGCAATACTTTATTATGTTCTATGAACAGGAATATATATAGTCAGATATCTTCATGTGAAGTAGCCAACTGTATTTGGAAGAAATTAGAAGTCACTCATTTTGGTACATCCAAAGTTATAGAAACAAGGAGAGCAATGCTTCGAGCAGAGTATCATGGATTTGTTTTTCCTTATGGAGAGCAAGTATGTAAAGTGCAACAAAGGTTTATGACAATTGTCAACAGCTTACAATCTATGGGAGAAAAAGGTCTTGATGATGAAGCTCTTGTTGATAAGATTATAGATATTATGCCAAATGAATGGGAGTCAAAAAGAACAGCTATTGATGAAAATAGAAAAGTTTCCCAGATTACTCTTGATGAACTCTTTGGAACTCTTCTACAACACGAGACAAGAATGAAAAGAGATGCTGATTTCAATAAGAAGAAGAATGGGAATGGAAGTGTAGCTTTTGCATCTAAAGCTAAAACACCTGAAAGAGTTACAAGGTCTAAATCCAAGAAAGTTTTTGTTTCTGATTCAAGTGATTGTAATCTTTCAGACAATGAGTTAGCTAATCTTGCTCGGAGGATGAACAAGATTGTGGGAAAGAAAGATTTTCAATATAGATTCAAAAAGAAAGATAGGAAAGATAGGAAAGATTCAGAGGTAACTTGTTATGAATGCAAGAAAGCAGGACATATAAGGCCTGATTGTCCTTTACTGAAGAGGAAAGATAGAAAAGAGAAACACTCTGAAAGAAACAAGAAAAGGTTTTATAAGACGAAGAAAGTCTTGAAAGCAAATGATACATGGAGTGCAAGTGGTAGTGATTCCTCAGATGATTCTTCAGAATATGAGACGTCAGGACAAAGGAATATTGGACTTCTAGCTAGACTACCAATTGAAGATCATTGTCTCATGGCTAAGGTAAACAATGCTGAAGCTGTTACAAATGTCTCTTTAAATGCAAATTATGTTGATAATAGATATTATGAATCTTCAAATGATGAACCCTCATCATCAGAAGATGATACTTTACCTTCTTTTGAAGAAGTCTCTAGATTTTCTAAATTACTTGAAAATGAAAATTCTAAACTCAAAAAGAGATTTGAAAAAGCAAATTCTAGAATTTCTATTTTGACTAAAGAAGTATCAGATCTTTCTAAAGATCTTGATGGGAAAACTTCTGATTTTGAAAGTATTTTGAAAACCCTTGAGAAAGTCAAATCTGAAAAAGATAAACTTTCTAAGGATCTTGAAACTGCTATTTCAAAGAAAAACATTTTAGAGTCTAACTCTAGTTCTAATTCAAATATTTTAGAAAACAAGAATTTGGTTTTAAAACTAAAGTCAGAGATTTTATCCTTGAAAAATTGTTTGTCAAACTTTACTCATGGAAAAGAAAACATTTATAGGATTTACTCTCAAATAAGACCTTTGAGAAATCGTTCTGGTCTTGGTTTTACTTATTCCAAACCTGTTTTTAGTAATAACTATTTTGTTCCTCAAAAAACCATTTTCTGTTCCAAGTGTCAATGTGGTGGACATTGGAGAAGAGATTGTTCTCTTAACAAAACTCAATCCTTAGAATTTCATAAAGCTCATTTTGCAAAACAAATGTGGATTCCTAAAATTCTTTTATCTAATCCTTCTGGATCCAAACAAGTTTGGATTCCGAAAATCTAATTGTTTCTTTTTCAGGAAAACGAGAAGTGTATCAATAAGAACATTTGGTACATGGATAGTGGTTGCTCTCGACATATGACTGGAAACAAAGTTTTCTTTGAAAAGGTTATCAAAACAAAATATGGAAAAGTTACCTTCGGAGATAATGCTCAAGGAAAGATTGTTGGTATAGGTAATATCGTTTTTCTTGGAAAAGTTCTTATTTCAAATGTTTTGTTTGTTAAAGGTCTTAAGCACAATCTCATCAGCATAAGTCAATTATGTGATGAAGGTTACCTTGTGAATTTTAGAAATGATAAGTGTCTAGTTCACAATTCCAAGGATGAATTCATTCTATCTGCCCATAGGCAAGAGAATGTTTACACTATTAACTTAGAAGACATTAGGAACCAAAACTTACCTTGTCTAAGTGTAATAGAAGACCAATCGTGGCTATGGCATAGGAGATTAGGACATTGTAATTTGAGAAACCTAAGAAAACTCTCAAATAAAGGTCTTGTAAAAGGGCTACCGGATCTTAGATATGATTCTTCAAAAGTCTGTGATCCTTGTCAGTTTGGCAAGCAACATAAAACTAGCTTTAAACCAATTAATGAAGTTTCAACTTCTAATGCATTACAGCTTGTGCATATGGATCTGTTTGGTCTTTCACAATCTGGAAGCATTGGAGGCAAATACTATGTATTTGTTTTAGTTGATGACTTTACTAGATTTACATGGGTCTACTTTCTCACAAAGAAATCTGAAGCCTTTTCGTATTTCAAAACTTTTAGAGCCCAAGTTAAAAATGAGAAAAACCTACCATTGATAACTATTCATAGTGATCATGGTGGTGAATTTCAAAACTCAGATTTTGAAACTTTTTGTAGTAAGAAAGGTATTACTCACAATTTCTCAGCACCAAGAACTCCTCAGCAAAATGGTGTTGTTGAAAGAAGAAATCGTATTCTTCAGGAAATGACTCGAACCATGTTGAGTGAATACTCAATTGCTAAGCATTTTTGGGCTGAAGCTGTAAGTACTGCCTGTTATACTATAAATCGTGTTTTAACTAGACCATTTCTTAATAAAACTCCTTACGAGTTATGGACTGGCCGAAAACCTAAAGTTTCTTACTTCAAAGTTTTTGGATGCAAAGTATTCATTCTGAATACAAAAGAAAATTTACACAAATTTGCACCAAAATCTGATGAAGGAATCTTTCTAGGCTATTCCACAACCTCTAAGGCTTATAGAGTTTTCAATAAAAACACTTGTACTGTTGAAGAAACAGTACATGTAAAATTTGATGAAACTAACCCTTTTGTTTTCAACCAACCCAATCCTACATCCTCGGATGTGTTTTCTAAAGATGTTTATCAACCTTTGTTAGAAGAACATTCTGATAAGGAAAATGTTCAAGAAAGTGTTCCTGAAACATTTACTACAGAAGATTTTCTACCATATGTTGATGAACAGGTTTTACAAAACCAAAATCAATTGTTTCTTAGGAATCATCCCAGTGATAATATCATTGGTGATATAAATCAACCTGTAAGGACCAGAAATTCCTTAAGAAATGAAATAGAACATCTTGCTTTTCTTTCCCAATTTGAACCTAAAAGTCCAAGTGAGGCTTTAGGTGATGATGATTGGATCAAAGCAATGCAGGATGAACTAAATGAATTTGAAAGGAATCAAGTCTGGACTTTAGTTGAAAGACCTAAAGAAACAACTGTAATTGGTGTAAAATGGGTTTTCAGAAACAAGTGTGATGAAAATGGAATCATTGTAAGAAATAAAGCAAGACTTGTTGCTAAAGGCAATAATCAACAAGAGGGAATAGACTATGAAGAAACATATGCTCCTGTATCTAGACTTGAATCTATTCGCATTCTATTAGCCTTCGCAGCATATTTCAATTTCAAACTATTTCAAATGGATGTCAAATGTGCTTTTTTAAATGGTTTTGTTCAAGAAGAAGTTTTTGTCGAACAACCTCCTGGTTCTCAAGACCCAAAACATCCTGATCATGTCTTTAAACTTACCAAGGCTCTATATGGTCTTAAACAAGCCCCTAGAGCATGGTATGATAGACTTACAGGATTTCTTTTACAAAACAATTATAGAAAAGGTACAGCTGATCCAACTCTTTTTATCAAGATGGAAAACAAAAATGTTTTGGTTGTCCAAATCTATGTTGATGACATCATATTTGGATCAACTCAGAAATCTTTAACCGATTCTTTTGCAAATTTAATGAAATCTGAGTTTGAAATGAGTATGATGGGTGAGTTAACATTCTTTCTAGGTTTTCAAATATCTCAAAAACCAGAAGGAACTTATATATCTCAACATAAGTATATTAAAGACTTACTCAAAAAGTATGGATTTGACAAAACTAAAAGTATTAGCACCCCAATTGGTACCTCAAATACTCTTGATCTTGATGAAACTGGGAAACCAGTAGATCAAACAATTTTTAGAGGTATGATAGGGAGTTTGCTATACTTGACAGCTAGTCGACCCGACTTGATGTTTTCTGTATGCTTATGTGCAAGATATCAATCTAATCCAAAAGAGTCTCACTTAAAAGCCGTAAAGAGAATCTTTCGGTATTTAAAAGACACTATGGATTTAGGACTTTTCTACTCTTCTGGAAATGATTTTGTTTTAAAAAGTTTTTCAGATGCTGACTTTGGTGGTTGTAGAATGGATAGAAAAAGTACATCTGGAACTTGTCATTTCTTAGGAGATTCTTTGGTTTCTTGGTCTTGCAAGAAACAACACTCAGTAGCACTCTCCACTGCTGAAGCTGAATATGTAGCAGCTGGAAGTTGCTGTGCTCAAGTATTGTGGATGCAGCACACACTCACTGACTATGGTTTGAGTTTCTCCAAAACTCAAATTCTGTGTGATAATACAAGTGCCATAGCTCTTAGTAAAAACCCAGCACATCACTCTCGTGCAAAACACATAGATGTTAGGCATCACTTTCTTAGGGATCACACACAAAAAGGAGATATTGTTTTACAATTCATCGGAACGCAAGAACAACTTGCTGATATTTTTACAAAACCTTTACCTTCCGATAGATTTGAATTTATAAAACAGAAGCTAGGAATGATTACAATAAAATAATCATTCATATCTACTTCCTATTTTACATCTCTCCTAATAGTAAGAAACTCATCGTAGAAAGGGGGAGGACATTTCTTTATGTCTTTATGTTTCTGATCTTTAAATATTTACTCTCTTTATATATGTTTCTTTCTGTTTATAGTACTGACAGTTTTATTGTTTCTTTTTAAGTTTTCCTGTTTATCGTATTGACCATTTCAGTTTTTCTGTTTATCGTATTGAAATTCTTTTCCATCGTACCATTCAATAATTTTTTGAATCGACCGATGATGGTATTGAAATTCTTTTCCATCGTACCATTCAATAATTTTTTGAATCGACCGATGATGGTATTGAAATTCTTTTCCATCGTACCATTCAATAATTTTTTGAATCGACCGATGATGGTATTGAAATTCTTTTCCATCGTACCATTCAATAATTTTTTGAATCGACCGATGATGGTATTGAAATTCTTTTCCATCGTACCATTCAATAATTTTTTGAATCGACCGATGATGGTATTGAAATTCTTTTCCATCGTACCATTCAATAATTTTTGAATCGACCGATGATAGTATTCAAATTCTTTTCCATCGTACCATTCAATATTTTTTTTGTATCGACCGATGATAGTATTGAGATTGTTTTCCATCGTACTGTCGGTTATTGGTAACAACTATTTTCCATCGTACGGTCCGACCATAGTAATGACTTTGTTTTCCATCGGCATCATGTTTTTTTTCCTTACGATTGTTTCTTTGATACTTACCAAATCCAGCAATCACCTTTTGTTCTCCGACAGGTATCTTTTTCAATTTTTATTTTATTTTCTTTCTTTGTTTTAATCCTAACCATTGATCTGGTATTATCTAATCTCGACCGTAGAAGTTCAACGGTCATCTCTTTTTTTGCCTATAAATACCCCCCTCCCCTCCCCAAACCCACATTGATTGTTCAGGAATTGAGGCGAAGCTCTGCTCCCCCAGCTATAAACAATCGTACGATCTTCTCAATCGGCATCATCTTTATGTCTCAATCCTCTGCCAACACTCCCGCTGAAATGTCTTCAAAGACTTTTACAGAGAAAGACTTTCACAGAGAAAGGTTAGTATCCCGAGAATTCTTCGATATGTACGATTCTACAATCAAGAGGATTATTTTGTTTCAAGGATGGGAACATCTCTGTGTGGAAAAGCCTGATACTCAAGATCCAGTTCTTTTTGATGAAGTTTGTCAATTTTACAAAACCGTGTCTTTCGACAAAGATATGACTATAAACTTCGCTGTGTACGATCGAAAATTATCCATGTCTGTGAAACAAGCGACACACTTTCTGAACGTTTCTATAGAAGGGGATTCATTCTGTCCATCTCACAGACTACCAGAGGAAGTTGGTACGTTTAATAGAGAGAGTGCTGAAAAATCTTTGTTTGTTGTTAATAAGGGAAAGAGTAAAGTTTATCATCTTTCACCGGACAATCGGTTTGTCACTTTTTGGATGAAAGGTTTTCTTGTCCCAAGGAAAGGGGATAGAGAAACTCTTAAAGTTTCTGATGTCTTTATGCTCGATTATCTTGTGAATATGAGGAAAGTGAATCTCATGGGATATATTTTTGAAACCGTCAAGAATGTCAAGAAAGGAGGGATTAAATCCCAGATAATAATGTATCCAGCCATCCTTACAAAATTCATTCTTGAGAGTATGAAGTTTTGTAACATTCCTTTGAAAGGAAAACCTATGGATTTGTGGCCGTCTTTCATTAATAAGAGTACGATGAAAAAGCTGAATGTTTGTTTTGATTCAAATTCAAAACTTTTTGTCAGAGATGTAGAAGCTGAATTGCCTGAAAATCAATCGGCACCTATGCCAGCCAAAGACAATCAATCCGCCGGTGTTACTCGAAAGTCTGATCCGCAGACTAGTTCAAAGCCGAAGAAGAAGAAGCCGAGGTACAGTAAGGAAGTTGTAGCCAAATGGAGAAAGGACAAGGAACAGAGAAAAGAGGGTGATCCGAAGTTTGGTCTTGATCCTGCTGAGGCTTTTGCAGAAAGAATAAGGGTAGAAGAAACCCTTCAAGCTGAAAAGAAAAAGAAGACTCTTTTGAAAAGAAAGGCTCAGGACTTTGATATTTCTAAAGTCTTGAAAGCAGTTGAAGATGCTAGTGCTCAACTAACTGTGGAAGTGAATCAAGAACCCATCGTACAGAGTTTGCCTGAGAAAGAAAAAGGAAAACAAGTGATAGAAGAAGTGGAAGTAGAAGAAGGAGATTTTCTGTTAGAATTTCTTCAAAGTTCAAAGAAAAGTAGAGAGGAATCGCTTCAAAAGCTGAGCGAAGGTTTTCAACAAACTCCTCATGCCGATCAGGAAAAATCTTCGGACAGGATGTCATCTCGAGAAAAGCAAGATGCTCAATCTTCTCAATCTGATAAAGTAGTTGTCATTAGTGACAGAGTGGAAGATGAAAGAAAACAGAAAGAAAAAGTGAAAGGGAAACAGCCAGTTGTTGATTCAAGCAGATCGTATGAACTAGCATCGTACGATGATGATACTGATTCAGAGCATACAATCTCTCTCAAGAAGAGTGATTACATTGTTCAAGTTTTGAGAAGGATGGAGAAAACCATTCCTTATTTTCCGAGGCAGGAAGGAAAGATTGATTTTATTACTGAAAATCAAAGGAAGAAGTTTGGATCTGTGAAAGAATTGAGGAAGAAGGTTTTGTCTGTAGAAGGCGATCTGAAAGTTCTTTCAGAAAGCTCAGTTGCTCATAAGAAAGCTTGCAATAAGATGACTAAGTGGTCGTAAAAAACTGAAAGCTCAATCAATGACCATGAGATTGCTATTGAAGATATAAAAAGGTTATCAAATGAGCTTGCAATTGCTTTCAACAAGCTTGATAAAGAAACAATTGAAAGGCTGAACCTTTTGTCGTCTCAAAGAGCCGATGTTCCTTCAGTGAAAGATTTGCAAGAGAGGATGAATGCTTTCCAATCTGAATTCTCGAAGGTTTCATCTTTCAAAGATGAAATGGTTTTACTGGAGAATCAAAATTCCGAGTTGTCCAAGGATAACAAGACTCTGCAAAACAGAATTGATACCCTTGAAGAAGTAATCAGAGTACAGGAGGAGACCATCATAAATCAAGATCAGATTTTTGCGGATCAACAGGAGCTTCTCAAAACTCAGGGTGAATCAATTTCTGAAGACAAGAAGGAGATCAAGAAGATGAAAGCTGTGCTTCATGAGCTTATAAAGAAGGAGAAGGAAAGAGAAAACAAATGATTGTTGTATTTGTTTCTTTTGGAACTTGTTTGTTTTGTAATAACTCTTATAATCCTTTCTCTTTTATCCATTGTCTTGTATTACTTCACTAACTCTTCCAGACAATTCGAGATTACTCCTTTCTTTTTGTAAATCACAAAGGGGGAGAATATTTACAAAGCAAAGGTTGTTTTACAAAGGGGGAGAATGCATTATAATGCTCTTAAGGAAAATCTATGAATACAATCCTTAGGAAAGTCAATACCTAAGGGGGAGTTAGTTGTATTCAATTTCTTATTCAGAAGAGTTTTCAATAACTCAGGGGGAGATAAGTATTTCTTGTTTCATTTACTTTGTGTGTTTGTGCTTTCCAAAAAGGGGGAGATTGTTAAGTCAAAAGTCTTCTTTTGGCTTTTACATCATGTTTTGGAAATCACAAATATATTCTGTGTCATGTTTTGGAAATCTCAAAAGTATTCTATCATATGTTTGTAAATAACAAATTGTCTTTTATCAGGTTTATCGTATCGTACGATGTTGATCGTACCGACCAAAACGTATCGTACTGACTCTGTCAAACGTATCGTACTGACTCTGTCAATCGTATCGTACTGACTCTGTCAATCGTATCGTACTGACTTTGTTATTCAGATAATCATTATTTGTTTTGGTACTTTGTCAAAAACTCTCTCTGCATATGAATCGTACTCATGTTTTACATTTCTATATATCTGTTATCCTAACGAAACGATGTCGTTGAGTTAGTTATATACTAATCAAAACGATGTCGTGCTTTCTGTTTCAATATGACCATTGGAGGCAATACGACCGTTGGAACCCGAGGCCTATAAATAGGAGGTCATTTGAAGCTGAGAAGACACTGATGAACGAAGAGACTCTGTGAACTACGAAGATTCTAGAGAGAGACACTGTGACTTCTCTCATCAGCCTTGTGCGTCCGATCATCGTATCGAGGGCTTTCAAGTAATTGAAAGACAGAGGTGCCGATTACCTGCAAAATCGAGGGCTGCCGGGGATAGGCAGACAGACAAGCCGATCATCGTATCGAGGGCTGCCGGGGATAGGCAGACAGACGAGCCGATCATCGTATCGAGGGCTGCCGGGGATAGGCAGAAAGACGTGCCGATCATCGTATCGAGGGCTCACCAAGGTGTTGGTGAGACAGACCTCTTATCCTAGGTGAAAGGATAACCCTTCTCTTTGGGTTAAAAGAATTGTATTACTTTTACATTTCCGCTGTTGTATTAGAAAGGGATTTGTATTGTTTCCTTTACTTATTCAATTGTAATTGTTTCAATTACAATCATTCCATTACTTATTGTATTGATTGGTTCTATACGCTTTAAGGTAGAATCATTTACATTTGTATTACTCTGATTATTGTGTTCATCTTGAATACAATTGTTTTACATAACAATAGTATTACAATACATCATACCTTTTACATTCAATACAATTGTGGGTGTTTGTGTTTGTATTAGTTTAAGTTCATTTAAACTAATCTCTTTGTTACTAAAACTCAAGGTTTTTAAACCTACAATTCACCCCCCTCTTGTATTGTTCCATCTAATAGACTTTTATATCGACTATTCGATCCAACAATCATATTGTTAAGTCAAAAGTCTTCTTTTGGCTTTTACATCATGTTTTGGAAATCACAAATATATTCTGTGTCATGTTTTGGAAATCTCAAAAGTATTCTATCATATGTTTGTAAATAACAAATTGTCTTTTATCATGTTTATCGTATCGTACGATGTTGATCGTACCGACCAAAACGTATCGTACTGACTCTGTCAAACGTATCGTACTGCCTCTGTCAATCGTATCGTACTGACTCTGTCAATCGTATCGTACTGACTTTGTTATTCAGATAATCATTATTTGTTTTGGTACTTTGTCAAAAACTCTCTCTGCATATGAATCGTACTCATGTTTTACATTTCTATATATCTCTTATCCTAACGAAACGATGTCGTTGAGTTAGTTATATACTAATCAAAACGATGTCGTGCTTTTTGTTTCAATATGACCGTTGGAGGCAATATGACCGTTGGAACCCGAGGCCTATAAATAGGAGGTCATTTGAAGCTGAGAAGACACTGATGAACGAAGAGACTCTGTGAACTACGAAGATTCTAGAGAGAGACACTGTGACTTCTCTCATCAGCCTTGTGCGTCCGATCATCGTATCGAGACTTTCAAGTAATTGAAAGACAGAGGTGCCGATTACCTGCAAAATCGAGGGCTGCCGAGGATAGGCAGACAGACGAGCCGATCATCGTATCGAGGGCTGCCGGGGATAGGCAGACAGACGAGCCGATCATCGTATCGAGGGCTGCCGGGGATAGGCAGACAGACGTGCCGATCATCGTATCGAGGGCTCACCAAGGTGTTGGTGAGACAGACCTCTTATCCTAGGTGAAAGGATAACCCTTCTCTTTGGGTTAAAAGAATTGTATTACTTTTACATTTCCGCTGTTGTATTAGAAAGGGATTTGTATTGTTTCCTTTACTTATTCAATTGTAATTGTTTCAATTACAATCATTCCATTACTTATTGTATTGATTGGTTCTATATGCTTTAAGGTAGAATCATTTACATTTGTATTACTCTGATTATTGTGTTCATCTTGAATACAATTGTTTTACATAACAATAGTATTACAATACATCATACCTTTTACATTCAATACAATTGTGGGTGTTTGTGTTTGTATTAGTTTAAGTTCATTTAAACTAATCTCTTTGTTACTAAAACTCAAGGTTTTTAAACCTACAATTCACCCCCCTCATGTATTGTTCCATCTAATAGACTTTTATATCGACTATTCGATCCAACAGAGTCCAATACACATGTCCATATATAGGAACAACCAATGACACCCAAATCAAGTAGTGTTCATATTGGCAGGTATGTCCTAATGATCTCATTACTAGAGATCACCAAGTGCGAACTTTATGAGAAGAAGTATCAATAATTATAAGCCCCCAAAACCTGATTGTCAGGCATCTACTGTGTCCCGTTAGTAAGATGTATCTAGCCTATAGAATATATTTTTAAGATCAATGTCATTGTACCTCGAGGTTCTCATTATAGCTTGGGATCTTCTATAACCTATTGACATGACAATTAACCTTTGGAGGTTACCATTATTATAGTGGACGCAAAAAAGTCTACACTATAATTGTAAGATATCATCATGCATATATAACTGTACACATGATACGATAATCAAATGTACTACATAGTTGGGTCTAGGGCACCCACTATTTCAACACGCCCACTTGCACTAGAGCCAACTTGATAACTAAACTTCTTAGCTACTCACATGATAAATACCATGCTTCTGCTGAGTAATGGATTTAACTGATGGGCTTGCAACATTTTCTCCACGTGGCATATCTACTATATGTGACCTCATATTCTTGAGTAAAACTTCTCAGGATAGGGTATCCCTGAGTATATTACTTTCGTCCATTGGCATAACATGACAATTTGGCTAGTAAGAATATCATAATCCTCATTATGATAATACTTTTCTCACTAGGTGTAAATCCAAGAACTGTGAGAAATCATTGTGATTTATATCTACTTCTTAGCTTTCTTAGAAGCTGCAACGTACTCGGTATTTGTAGGTATGTATACCATAAGCTTTTATGAGCTTGACTCGCACATCTCATTTTCCTAAATGTGATACTAGATCGGATTGATATAAAGAATACTATTATGTGTCCCACCATAAATAGTATACCTTCCTCTCCATATTCCAAGTACATATCATTTAAACTTGCCGAAGTACAAGATTATAGTTCTGACTGCATCACATGCAGTGCTCCTGGAAATAATTGAAATCTGACTATAATAAATTATATCCTGGAAGTATCAATTATTGTACAAAATATTCCATATGGGATTGATCCATCACTGAAGCTTATTGTATCAATTCATCACATTAATCTCTACACATGCTCCGAATATGTTAACCTGGAGTGATTAATCCATGTGACATAGGCAACAATTCTAAACTTGAATTATTCCAACTTGTATTTTATTTTAATTTTTTAAATACAATGTCACTATATGTACGATTGACTAGGACCAAGAAACATTTGGATCTACCTGAGAGGATCGTGTTCCATATAACATATGTTGCTACTTGAAGTCAATCATTGGATAATTGCTTTTAACATGATCTTATCGAACTGCAAGATCAAAATATGTTTTCATATGTTTCCAAACATATTCAAAAAACATTGGCGCTCCCACTAACCTTTGGTAGACACAAGGAAAAGATTCATTTATAATGAATGCTCTAAGTTCATGTTTCTTAATTTAATCCATAATTGGATTTCAATAACATGCAACCCTTATTGGCATCATTTTATGTCATCATCTCTTTCTGGTTGTGTCATATAGTCACCTTCCATGAAAAATGATCTTGACACCCAATTAAGAATAAAAGGATCTTAGAAGTTTAGCTATAACAAGTAAATTTATAATAGATTTAGGTGTACCGACTTGGTATAAACAATCAAGCATTATTGGTACCATACATGTACCATCCATGTACCATTTCATTTGAATAACCACTATAGTATTCAATTTATAATCCCCCTTTAAAATTTGATACGTGGAATCCATTATTGAATTTTAGTTGATCTTTACAATTTTAGATCGTTGCCTTATACTTCTTACTTTAAGGATTTATTATTCTCAATGAATCATTTATCAGCGGTCGTGGTGAATATAAAACCATCACCATGGTTTCCAACATTCTACACATTACGTGTCTCTAGAACATTCCTATTCCTCACGTACTTGTGGAACATGTTCGCTATGCCAACCATTTGTGCATCTCGAGCATTGACTAAGTCCAAGTCAATTTAGCTCCCACTATATCTAATAGATATGTTCTCCCTTATATAGAAATGTAGTCGAATACTTGACTACATATTTTCTATCTTAGGGATCCATGTAATATCCTAAGCAACTGTTAGGATAATTAATTTAGATGCACAACATGTTTAACTTTATGCATGTTTGTTTAAATACTAACAAATGCTTTTCATATAAACATGTCCTATGACATAATGGTTTTTCTATCATATTATGACTCGTATGATATCCAATTTTCATTGTAGTTGGCATATTGGTTATGGGTTTACGCTGTTATTTTCAATGCACTTCATTAAATATAATGGATGTTTCTATAGGTTGTAACATTTATACAACTTACATCATAACTTTGATGTATAAAATGTGTGTTTAGGAATTTTTCCACGCTATATTTTTTTTATCAATATTAATATGTAAGAATCCTCATTGATCCTCCTTATGAACATAATTCGGTGATGTAGATAATGTAACATGCATTTAGGAATTACTCCACGCTAAATTATCATGATCGATGGTTGCTTGGTCAAGATATTCTTCGACCAGCCAATCCGAAGCAACTCATATCTTCTGACTAAACTTATAATTCTCTATTCCTTAATGACTTAAAGGAAACTAATGAAGTATATTTTACCTCTTGATTTCTTTGGAACAGTTCACACTCTCGTGTTGAACTGACCTCAGAAGCATTGCGGCATATCTTTATTTGTTAAGGTTTCTTTGTCTAAACTAAATATGTCAATTATACCGTAGGTTTTTAGCTATGCCAAGCATAAATACCATACTGGCTATATAGTTGACATCCATTTTTAGTTTTCCTTAACAAAGAATAAAATTTCTACAACTGGGTAGGTCTTACATTTTATATTCATCATGTATTGCCATTGATTCAAATAGCAGTGGACTATTTGTTGAGTATGTTACCAAAAACAACATTCATTCCAAAACATGGAATAATGTCTCATCATGTACAAATGGGCACATGAGATAAATGTTTTTGGTTATTCTCCACAACTTGTTAAATTTGAATCAATCACTTGGAAATTAAAAGTTATGTGTTTATCACTGCTGACTTGGGAATCACACTTTCTCAACTTCTTGGAGAAGGAACTTTACTTCTAGTAGTGTTTCTATACTTGGTTGGTTATTTTATTTCAATACATATATGTGAAAAGCATATTGTATTTTAATACCCAATAAGTATGAGAGAAAACAATACTTTTATTTGATGAATATTAACTGAACGAGGAGCATGTACTTGCTTCTTGTATTTCAGTTTTCAAATATCCATGAATTCATTTCATAATGTAATGAAAATAACCTCCTGTTGAATAACCAACCAATTTTCATTGAAGGAAATGACGAAGGTTCCTTTGGCATAACATTCCATTGGCCTTTTCTCCTTGTGATTCTATGTATTTTCCATATGAATAAAATATGGCATTATCTCCAATATGGTTATTACTTGGCGAATGTTACAGTAAAGGTAATGAAGCGCTTACTCTATATCGTTCGTTAGTATGCTTAAACGAAACTAGAGTAATTGGGTGTAAAAAGGTATAAGAAATGGTATGGCATGAAAGATTGTGATCTGTCTTTCACTTTACACAAACCGAGTGTAATCATCACATTCACATCTTGCTTCACTTTCTCCTCGAAAGGATCTTGGAGATGACACTTCATGTGATCATCATCTTAGTCATTATGTAGCAACCACAACTAACATCAGACGTTGATGATATCATTATGACAGAACCATCATATGCTTGATTCATGATTCTTCTGTAAGCATATTTACACCCTTTCTTCTTAAGGTGGCTTAACAGGTTGGGACATGAGCACCTTGAATTTCCATTGTGGTATTAATGTGTGAAAGATCCTATACTGCATTTAAGAAATTTGTGCTTACTTTAGACATTAAATTTGTCTAATATTTATGGCAGTTCTATTGTGGTATTTCTTGCCATTATCTACAAATATACTTTAGCATATTGTACTTTTATATGATTACCTAATCTGACATTACTGATTATTTAATCATTAAATGTCACCTACTATTTTTTTCGAATTCTAGGAACCCTCTGTACTAGAATCAAAATACTCTATAGTATTCTACTGGAAAGGATCCCTGAACCTCCCTCATAGTCTACAAGCTAGGGCTATGCCACTACTCGGAAGGTCCAAGGTATGATTTTGGATGGCCAACCGCATTAGCTCGTAGTTCCTTAATCTGTTGAGTGATGTCCCAGCTTCAAAAATCATTTACTGATTTACTCATTTCATGACTCTAAAATTAAAACAAACTAGATAAGGATATATCATTGTAGCAAATTTAGTTAAGTTGACCCACAACACAAATAAGAACTCCTGAGTAGTAAGAGGCACCCTCAGCTGAGGCATGAACCGGCACCTGGAACACCCGGTTTTGTTCAAACATGAATGGTGGAATTATAGTTGTGACTTAATATTTTCTTTGAGGGTTTTATGTTATTATCTCGATGAATGTAATCCACTTCTGTTAATCTTGTTCATCTACGTTGTCGCGCTCACAACTAAACATCAATAGAAAAACAAATGCCACTTCTTTATGCATTTTATTATCTATTATTTTATGTATTTTCCAGCCGTTCTAAAATGAATAAAATAATAAATAAATAAAAAAAGGTAAAACTACTACCCGACTGGTCTTGATCATCTAAACGACCTAAGGGAATCGTACCGGAGTCGAATCTTGACTCAAAAAGAAACTTTCCCCTTGTCTTGTATGTTTTCAGGTCATCTGCAGTGTCGCCATGTCTTGGCTGGGTTGACATCATTTCTTGGAATACCACCTCGCCTTGGTGGAATCCACGCGTCTCCTTGCACCTTCTTACACCGCCTCATCTTGGCAGGGTCTTCGTCGCTCACCGTCTTTGTCCGAAGTTCAAATATACTACCGCGCATGTGAAGGGAACTCGGAATAAATGTACATCATATATTTATTAGGCACGTAGGACCTTATACATTCTTAACCGAAAAATAGACGATGCACAAACCATATTTAATTAATTACAATCATCGCACGCAGTTAAATAATTAATTAAAATAATAATTAAAAGCAGACATATAAATGTCGATGGTCAAGACCAGTTTTCGGGTATAAAATATTGCGCTATATAATTAAAATGCATAAATTATGTACGAGGGTTTATTTATTAAATTAAATGAATTAAATATTTCAAATAATCTAATTAATTACTAGTCCATCAATTAATTAAATTTTAATGCTTAATATTAAATTAATTAATTAACTTAATTTAATATCTATATGAAATTAATTCTTATCGGGTATCAAAAATTATTTCTCTACAATTAATATATTAATTAATTTAATTAATTTAATTAATTAATTATATTAAATTACTTATCTTAACCCGATGGGTTACCTGCCCGCTAGGAGGACCGGGCGGCAGCTAGGTAAGCTTGACCAGGGTGCTCCCGGGGATGAGCCGAGGTGGGAGGCTAGTCGCGGCTGTGCTGCCTGTGATTGAGCTAGGCGGGTTTGCACATGGGTCTGGCTGGAGCTCAGCGACACCTAGGTGAGTGGGAGTGACTATAGGTAGTGGAGGTGTTCGGACTGGAGCCGGTCCAGTGACGGAGAGCGGCGGCCGAGACCGGACAGAGGCAGCAGGTCGCAAGAGGCATTGCGAGATGCTGAGCACAAAGATGATCTGCCAGAGCATGGAGTCCGCCCGAGGGGCCGGCTGGGTGGAGTTGGTGAGGCCGATGCAGTGTCTCCCGCTGCAGCGCGCAACAAGGTGGGAGAATGGCAGATGAAAGGAGGCTCGAGCGGAGGCCTGCATGGTGGGCATTGGTACAACGACGACTTAGCAGAGGCATACGGTGAGAGGGGAAGGTGGCGCCAGAAGCAGGGCGGCCGACGTGGAGGACGAGGGGGTGGCAGGCGCTATGGAGTTGGCGTGCGGAGGAGCTGGGTAGCCGGCCTGAAGGGGATGAGGTGCCCTGGATATGCGCTTCATGGAGAGGGGCATCTGACAAGCCTACATAGGGAGACAACCTGGAGGGAGGGTCACTGGCGGAGGGCTCGGCGGCCAGCTGCACGCCGTGTATCCCGGTGCTGCAGCGCGCGAGAGAGGACTCCCAGCGGCGCTGCTCTGCGCCGCCATGGGAGGAAATGCAGTGTGGTGCTGCATGCGCCGTGCGAGAGACATGTTCCTTTTTTTGGCTGCTTTTGGATTCCACACGGAAAGGCTAAACTCCCCAATTTTTTAATTTACTATTATTTTTTTTTCTTTGCATGACCACCTGCCTTCATTCTTTTTTTTAAACAAGGCTTCTTTTAAAGACTTTATTTGCCCATTTTTTAATCAAGTCACCACATCTAAAATTCTAAAGGCTAAATAGCCTTTAAGATTAAATAATAACAAAATTATTATAATAAAATAATAATTTAATATTATTACATTATTATAATAAAAAATAATAATAATTTTTATAATAATAAAAATATTGTGCAAATTTATATTATTTATAAAAATATAATTTCTAGAATTTATTTTATTTCTAATGAACGGATTGAATTTTAATCGGTTCAATAAGATGAAATAAAATTAGAACCCGAGATCCGACTGCACCTTCGATCCAATCCGAAAAATTAAACTGGCCATAACATGGACGTTCAAGATTGGATCAGTGTGCGGTTTGAACCGATGAGACCGTTTTGAACCCCCTACTCAAATATTTATGAAAATTGATTTTCTAGCCTCAGAAAATTTACGTAATCCATTTGATACCACTATGGGGTTTCCGGGGCTCGCAGCGGAAGCCGGTGGGCAAGGGATTTTAAAATATTCGTCTGTGGAACGACTGTACATGTCGTTGCCGACAATCTGATCCCTTAACAGGACCGAGGATCTCACGTAGATTATTAAGAGCACAAAAATAAAAGGAAAACATACTTATTCCATATCGGATGTCGTTTTCGACTGCTACATGTTGACGACGATCGTTGCACGAAGGATCCATTGAAGGCTCCTTCTAGATCATTCACATGCGCCTCAAAAATCCGTGAAAACGCTGATTGTCAAACTCTGGGTGCTAGCATTGCGATTCAACAATATCTTCAACGTCCTGACAATCACCACATCGTCGATCTTGCGATGCGTGAGGAGAAACTTGATCCGAACTCTTGGATCGAGTGCTTATCTCTCTAAGAAGCGGGAGGAGAGAGAGGTGCTCAACTCTCATTCCATACAAATGAGTGAATAGTGAATTGCACATTATAGAGAGAGAGCCTCCTCTCTTATTTATAGACATGTTGATAAATACCGGGTAGGGTTCTCTGACCCCCGTTAATATCAATGTTTTCTAAATAAATAATTATGACGACTTAAAACTGCATCAATATTATTTATATAATTTTATCACATACTTGAAATATATAAAATATATTACGGGATAAAATCCGAGCCTTTTAACTCGACTCGCTTGTCCCGCTTAATATTATTCAAACCTTGAATATTAAAATAATTTTCCTTCAATTAATATTTTCTCGTATCTACTGAACTCGTAAATACATTATATAAATTCAATCCCAAATATTCTTAACTTGAATATTAATGAATTTATTTAATTCTATTGGTGATCGACAACTTGAACAACGCTCGGACACCGTGGTGGGGCCCAATATGACCATATACGTATTCAAATAAATATGTGTGGATTCTTGAATACGCCGTTGTGTGTGACCCTCTAGGACCTTATCTTTATAGCAGTGAATAAAATTCACAGACCAAGAGCGGGGTCTAGCAACCCTTCATGGCCCCTAAAGAGATAAGGATAGTCATAGAAACGACTACCATCCTACGAACACTGATTGTGTACTATAGTCTCTTTGTCATTCGATATCCAATAAAGCAGGATGCACTCTTGTGTCGTCATCCTTATCTTCCTTTATTATTTGTTGATCTATTCGGATGGATTTTCCTTTCTACTGCTTTGGACAAAGACTTATGAAGGCAGCACTATCCTGATCAACCAGACATGAGATATACAACTTCCTAAACTTGGAAGCAAAAAATCTTTTCATGACCATTCATCCAACGTCATACCACCAATGATGCACTCAACACAAACTACCTTTCCACAACATTACTACCATGGTTTTCACTATGCATCAAAGTATGTAATTAAATGATATACATTGGTAATGGTCTCAAGTAAGGAGACCAATACACATGTCCGTAAATACGAACAACCAATGACACCCAAAATATGTGGTGTTCCTATTGTCAGTTATATCCTCATAACCTCATTACTAGAGATCATCAAGTGAGAACTTCATGAGAAGAAGTCTCAATGCTTATGAGCCCCCAACACCTGATAGTCAGATATCTACTGTGTCCAGTCAGTAAGATGTATCTAGAATATAGAACATATATTTATGATCAATTTCATTGTACCTCGAGGTTCTCATTATAGCTTAGGATCTGTTATAACCTCTTGACATAACAATTAACCTTTGGACATTACCATTATTATAGTGGACGCAGAAAAGTATGTACTATAATGGTAAGATATCATCATGCATATCTAACTGTGCATAAGATACGGTAGTCAAAAGTACTACATATTTGGGTCTAGGGAACCCACTATTTCAACATTTATGAAGTCATCTTATGATGAGGTATATATAATTATTATAGTGGTTTAGGTTGGGGAATTATAAGGGTTATTATATAAATTATTTATTTTTCTAATTAAATAATCTAAAATATAAATTGATTATTGAATAAAAAAATAAAACTAATCTTTTTTAAAAATATTCTAATGTTATTAACAAAAATAAAAAAAATCCTTAAGGATTGTAAGAATGATTCTCATGATTATTGTCTGAAAATTGATTAATAAATGGTAATTTAGATCATACATTATGTATTTATAATAAGTATAATGACAATTATATAATGGAAATTTATGTTGATGATACCATATTTGTATATTAATGTGAATTTCATTGCAATGAATTTTTAAATATAAGGAAATCTAAATATAATATTATTCTGTTGAGATATTTCAAATTATATAAAGAAAATAAATAATTTCAGTGAAATGAATTAATTTTTCCATAAATATTTTAAGTATGATAATTAATTATTTAAAATTTTTGAACATAATTTTAGTAAAAGATGAAATTCCCTTATGAGTGGTGTTTGTAAATTAGATATAGTCATTTCAAGAATCAATATTTGTGTTATTGTTTTTAGGGAAATGGTTGGATATTTTATATGTTTAACTACTTCTGATCCATATTTAATGTTTTCATTATGGGTGTGTTCTAAATTTTAATATGATTATAAAGAAAGTCAAATAAAAATTATTTAAATTAGAATTTTTATTTTTAATAAAATAGTAGTTATTGGGTTATTTTATCCCTATTGAACCAAATTTTAATTAAGAATTTATTCATATTCTCATGTCGATGGATGAAGAATTTAATGAAAAATTATCAGTCGTATGTGTCATGTTCCAGGAAAATGATATATTTATAGATGTTCAAAAAATTTATCAGTTTCAATATCTTGAGATTATGAAATATATATTATTACTCCTCGTTATTATTATAGGTTATTAAAAATTAAACATACTTTAAATTATGTTGATATTTACATTGATAAAATACATATTCTATTTGATAAATTATTGATAGTTTTGAAAATAGAATTTTTTATACTCTAAAACATAAATACTTATATAATAAAAAAAATTAATTAGTTATCATGTACAAATGTATGGATCAATTTGGAAATTTTCATTATTGATGATCAACTGGATCATATCCTTACTGAAACATTAGAATTTTTTAATTTTTATAAAAAATATTTTAACATTGTATACCAGAAATTTAATTTAGATATCTTATTTTCGAGGGAAAATTTCTTAAATATTAATTAATAATATTTCTAATTGTCTTTATTGGCCATTTTATTTTTTTTCATATAAGAGTTTTTGAGTAGATTTTTATTATTTACTATGTATAATTTTGAGAAAGAAGATGAAATTTATACCAATAATCAATTCTTCTAAACTATACATATATTCTATACTACATGTTTATTATATTTATTCAACTAATGTAGTCATGGGATTTTATTTATTTGGGTATACTTTTTTTTGTCAAATCTTATTACATTAACAAGATTATTTGATTTTAGTTTAAGAGGGTTTATTTTTTCAAAATAACCATAATTAAAATTTGGGGAGGATTTTCAATTTTTAAGAGAGTATTATTTTTTTATTTAAATGTTAAATTTCTATATTTTTCATTTTTACAGAATAGGGAAGAATTTTCATTCTTCAAATATGTGGTTTCGTAACTATCAAAAATGTATAGGCTTCTGTTTTTTAGGAGTGTGTCCTGAAATCAATAATCATTTTTGTTTTGTTAGTAAGAAAAAATTTATAAATTATTTATATTTTTATAAATAGAAATTCAATTTTATGATAAGAATATTTCTTTTGTAATTTATTCTTACACAACTTTTATAACAAAAAACAAAATATTTTATGACTAAAATACTATTAAATTAAATGAATGATGTTCATTATTATTATTACTTATTTATTTTTCATTAGTTAATTTTTCATTATTTTTATCAATTATTTATTATTTTTTAATTTAGATAATATTCTATTTCAACCCAATTTTCTATTGTTTTGTGAATTTTGGAAAACTATTTTCAATACCGTCATTATGATGAAATCAATATATTTTTACAAAATTAATTTTTAAAAAAGGAATGCATGCTTAGGATGTTATATATGGTCCTTATATTTTTCTAAATTTAATATCATGATGTGATTTTGTTATGTAGCATCCTTATTATGTTTTCAAATCGTTATTTTGTAGTTTTCAAAAAAATTATTTCAAGAATTACATTTCCATTTTTTTGACAATTTCAAAGGACGCTATCATAATGAAGAGTGTAATATCTATATAGATATTAAAACATTCCTATTAATATGGACTATGATCCCAAATAATATTAATATGTTCCATATCTAAATTTAGATCAATGTGAAATTTATTGTAACAAAAAAATTGATGCTTATAAAGGCAGGTTATTATCATAAAAAATGATAGTTAGTAGATTCATCCTGAAAGAAATTTCATTAACTATTACAAAATATTTATGGAGATACCATCTTTATAACAAAAGTTATCCTAATACAAACTCATATATATTAATTTTATTTAGTTTTGATGGAATTAACTAATTGAAATTGTATTGTAATATTTTTTATTTTGATCATTATTAATTTTTCCCACTTTTAAAATTATATAAATAATTAATAATTTATTATTATTTTTATATCTACATTGGAATAAGATTTATATATATTAAACGAGGATTCTAAATTCCATAAATGGTAAAAAAAACCATGAAGCATCATACGTGAAATTTGTAAATGATCATTGTAAATATTTTTAAAAACTCGACTACATGCATTAGAATGAAAGATTCTAAAATTGATATGAGTCTTTATTTATATATATTTTAATCTATTGGTGAATAATATTCTCTATAACTAGATATTTACTAAACCAATATAGTTATGGTGTATAATACATGGCCTATACAGTGTGAAACACTTAAAGTGTGCTATATTGATATGTGATGTATATTTTTGAACAGAACATGACTATAATTTTGGATGAGGATTGTCAATTTATTAAACCATTATTCAAATGTAATTATGTATTCTTCAATATTCACATTTCACATTTGTTTAATTCTTGTAACTTGGTCTTGTATTTTCATATCATTATAATTGTGATAATTATCTTTTATGATATTTTATTCAAACATAGAACATGGTGGGTACAACGCAATTAAATAGTATGTTTGGGTTGTGATTCATGGTGTTTAGAAGGTAGAACACTAGGTTTGGAATACAATATGAAATCATTATTGTTGACCATGTTGTGACTCTCCTTTAAAATTCTTCATCTAATATTTTTTATGCCACAACTATAAAAGGTAAGTTGTGATTGGGTTGTGTCCCTGTACAAAAGCTAATATTTTAGGGTGTTATATTTACTTCATAGAGAGATAAAGGCTTGAATAGTGGATATAAAATAAAATATTTCTAATGTTGAATAAAAATTTATTATTCTAATTTTTTTAACTTTTTCACTTAGTAAATAATTTTTAAGTCTTATATATTCATTAAACAAGTATAAAATGGTAAATTAATCATCCACATAAATGTTCCACCATCTTATTAATTTTAAAATTACTATGACCGTATATATCAAATTTCATATATTTCAAAACAAATGGTTTTTTCTAATATAAACCCATTAACTAATATTAATAATTAGATAAATCCCAAAACCATATAATTTAAACATTAAATTAATAATATTTTTTACAAACCCATAATACATGCCAAAATATGTTTCAATCTAGCTATGAGACAATACTGATCTGTAAGGGGCATAAATATAATGGTATAGATTGTTTCAGAGCCTTAAATTGTAAAATCACATTGTTAGATTATTCCACAGAGATTTCATATATTATAATCTATTTTAAATATTGATTTACAAATTTACTAATTTTAATTGAATATAAAACTAACAATTGATAAAAAATAAATTTATAGATTTTATAATTATTTATTTACATTAGAATTAATTTACAATTTTTTTTGCAATAAAACTTATATATTCTAAATTATTTATAAATTTATTTGAGATATCATTTATTTTTGTTATAATTTTACATAGACTTACACATTATGCCCATATTTTATGAATGTATGATTTTACATTTAACATCTTGAGTAATGAAAAATAACTTTTTTATAAGCTACGTAATGGTTATTTTGAGTCTCATGTAAGGGAAGCACACATTTTCCAATTGTATATATTGGTTTCCAGAGTATTGTTTTCATATCACATGAGGGTGATGAAGAAATAACTTATCCCATGTATTGGTCCTCCATTTTTTCTAAAGATTACAAAATTTTTAATATACTAAATTCCTAACCCTTATTCGAGTCATAATTCTCTTATAATGGTGTCTATTTAACCAACTATATTTGTGTAAAAAGAATTACCCTAACATTGATCCTCCCATATTGGAAATGGTTTCATTTTTATCATGAAAATCATAAAATATCCACTTATTTTGTAATTGAAATTTTTCTTTCATGATTTTATTGGAAATAACACTTATAAACATGATTTTAATTTATTTTTTAAAATATTTAATGAAATATTAATTCTATTATATTTTAGAGATAGTTTTTTGATATATGAGAAATAAAATATATAAACATATTTAATTTAAAAATAATATGGAATGAATTTTGATTATTTTAAAAATTAATTTAAATCCATATATGAATAAATTAAAAATAATTTCCCCATTATTCCTGTCAATATAGTCCAACCAATAAAACTGCTTTCTAGATAATCTTCTTTTATAGTTTGAGTCAATCATCTCATTTTGAATCAATTTTTTCAAAGATGTTTAATTATTAACCTATTTCCTTGTTATATTACTAATACAGTGTGTGTTATGTTTCCAAGAGGAAGGGGTTCTATGATTCCTACATTATTTTATTTTAATGTATGGTCAAATCATTCATTATTTTACATTGTGTTAATGGGGATGATTAATATAAAAAACATAATATTATTGAATGGTATGAAGAATAATTATAGAATAATATAGTAATATAAAGGGAAGAATAAAATTTACTAAATGTATAATGTGTATAAAGATATTATTTTCTTTATTATTATTTTTATCATTTCATGAAAGGAAAATAAAAATATTTTACAAAAGATGATTTGTTGGTTATAGTGGGTAAATGATGATAATTGAACAATATGAAAATCAAATGAAATAATTTCTACAATTTTATATAATTTACAATATAAAATAGATATGAAAAGTGATAATCACAAGATAATTAGATAATATTTAATACTTTTATATCCACATGTGGATTGATTTTTATTATTTTCATGGAATTAAAATAATCTATAAATTTAAATTATATAGTTATTTTCATGTTTTTTATAAGAAGATTAATAATTATTATTTTTATTTATCTAAAAAATACAAAATGAAAAATTGGATTGAAATTTAATATTATTACACATTTAAAGTTAATTTAAATTAATAATGATAGTATCAAATTTTATAGTGTATCAATTTACTATTTTTATAAGATAATTAATATATAATTTTTTAATTCAGAATGTAAATAACACAATTAATTCATTTTTATATAATTAATATTTATTTTTTATATATTAGATTATTTTGGATTTTGTGTGATCAAATTGATTTTATAATTTCACTGTTTTTTCTTTTTATATTTACTATATATTTTTAGAAATACTTTTGTTGATATTTTTTATGTGTCATGATAAATATTCCTAAAACCTTATAATCCATGTAATATAGGAATGATTTTTTTTTTCGAAAAGGTGTAACATGAGTTATTTACCATTATTCCACATGTACGATTTGATAAGGAACTTAGGCTTGATATATATTTATGATTCATTTCTGGTTCTTATTATCTATGTCATATAATTTTATTAATGAGGAAAACAAATGAATAATAAATAGTTTAATTCAATATGTGAATTTAAATGTTCATTTTCTAAATATAATTTTTTTGGGATGAATGAGACAGTTATCGATAGTTAGCGTGTTGACAGCATTGATATCTTATATGTTGTGAATTTTTTTATCTGGTAAATATACATTCAATGTTAATATATACAATATTATAAATAATTATACTATGTTTTAAAATAATAACTTGTGTAGAAGTAATTAATTGATGAGAAATGAGATGGACACGTTGGGTTATATTGATAGTTGGTTATATATTGTGAAATGAAAGGTGATTTCATCACTAAGGTGATTTATTCTTTGTGAAGTTGGGATAAGGTGCTAGACCAAAAAATTGACTATAAATGAAATTGGGAAATTTCTATAAGTTTAGAGTGGGTATTTTATATCAATGTAAATTTTTTGATATTGAATCTTTTAAAAATATGGATATCTGAATAATAAATAATAGGTTTCTGACTACATGAAGTTGTTCAACATTATGAGTTTCGGGTTTATACTTTATTTTTTGTTAGTTTTAGTCATAGAATATATGTTAAAACTATGAAATAATAAATGCCTTTATAAAAAAATGATTATGGTTCACAATGATTCTTAATGGAGATGACATACATTGGAATATAGACATAAGACCATATATATGTGAAGGAACTAGATTGAAAGATTAAATTGTTTTCCTTTTAAATGAATATGGGACCTGATAAGTAAATGAATTATTAATTATTTATTAATATTGAACTTTATACTTTTTTTCTTGATTGAGACATAGACCATAGTATTTATATCCTGGTACCATATGTTACATTAGCAATAGATTTATATAGATGTAGGTAATTTCACTTAGTATGAATATGAATAACATTGTTTATAAATTATAATTTAATACGAATCAGTATCTATGCATATTTAGTAAGTAATACCCAAAATGATTATTGGGTGGGGGGATCAACATATACAATTTAGAGGGAATGAAAGGATAAATTACCCCCACCTCTATCAATTTGATGGCATTTTTTGTAGACATATCGAATGATATAATTGATTGTTCTATAGGGTTTTTTCCTACCATGGATGTGATAGATATCAATTTACTATAAATTTATGTGTGGGTTGTAATGAAATGGGGAATATAACATTCTTTTATCTAGCCATAGTGGCTCAATCGTCCTACAGTTGTATGTGCATCAGTTTTATGTATTGAGATTTTATATACATATATATGTTTTGGTTGATTTTGAGGAGACACATGGTCCCTAATAGAAATTATTATGATGATTATGATGAGTTTCAAGGATATTAAGGCTCTATTAAGGGACAAGTTACTTATAAATATCGTATATAATGACTTATGGATGTTATTAATATATGATGTGTGGCATCGAGGAGTTATAAAAAATACCAATTGTTAAATAGTAGAGGGGATCCAAAATTTATACATATGTTTGATATATGTAATGTATTAATTATATATGTTCCATGGTGAGTATTACATGTAAAGGATGAAAAAATAATGTATTACCAATTTAGGTGATGATTTGGTTTAATTTGCATACTCAATGAGCATGTAAATGTTTCAATCACATTTTATCATATATGTTTTTAGTAGAATCATATTGAGTATACATGTCATGATCACCTAATATATATATATATATATATATATATATATATATTATACTTGGTCCCCAATTACTGGTTGGTAATTGAAATTAACATTAGATGTTTGAGATGCGGGTTATTATCTTTTCAATTTTCTTGATAGATTTTTATAATACATTATGTGGTTCTGGTTTCTTTATAAAATTTAATTTAGGTATAGGATTTATATTTATTTATTTATGTGGTTTTGTTGGTGGGTTTTAAAATTTAATTTATTATGTTTTAAGATTATATATGTTATAATTAATTAAATTAGTTTCATTTATATTACCATTATTCTAGTTGTGATCATGTTGTCTACTAAAGGATGGATTTAAGGTCATAAACTCCCATTCATTTCTATAAACCCATGAAGGGTATCTTTGTACTAATGGGGTAATGATAGTGTTATATTAGTGGATGTTTCTTAATAAATATAATAGACTTTGGAGATAGTAATTTTTACAAAATATATGTGTTTGTTGGGAAACAATGTTAACTAATCATAGAACATGTTTAAAAAAAGGTAGATAAGACTATACATGGAATTTTAAATCACCATATACATTGAAGCATTGAAATTCAGGTTTAGTAAAGATGAAATGTGAAGTAATCCTATTTTAGAGTAGAGTCCTAGGAAATGTTCATGTAAGCTAATTATTTGATCATGTGTCTAATGATTGAAGAAATGATAACTATGTTAAATAATTAAATGATTAATTTGATTTAAATTTTTTTCCCCATTGTTAGGACTCCCTAATATTTTTTTATCATAATTTCCCCAATAAAACATCTAATCTCGTTCTAACTATTTATATTTATTAAGATGTGTGAAAAATCATCATTGAATAGAGGCTAACAACAACACTTGGAGGATGCCACTGTGAGAGTTTCAATGGTGGGGTACAGAGAGGTATGATAGATCGTTTATGAATAATAAGACAATAAATAGGTTGATGGATTTTTATATATACTCTAGTTCATTTTTTGATTTGAAGAAGAACATTATTTTCATTGGTTGTGATGATGTTGTGAAGTGTAGTTTAATAGCAGAGAACCTTTTTGACACGAATTATGGAGAGTTAGTTATTTTTAGGGAATGTTTCAAGATCAGATTCACATTTATCTTTATTATTCATCTAAAACGGTGGCTAGTAATTTGATGACACATTCCCTTAACATGAGTATTTTTTAGTTCTTACCATGATTTTTAATGGAAAATTCAATTCCCCCTTTGATCCTTTGTCATTCTATTGGCATCGCATAGAATAAAATAACTAAAATTATCGTCATTCATTATTGATTGTAATACATTCACATGAATGATTTCAACTTCCTTAATTCAATCTATTTGAAACCCACCTATTATGTCACATGATAAATTTTCTTATACAAATCTAAAAATTGATAGCCAAACTACACCTTAGTTTTCTTCAGAGATGGAATGTATAACTCAATCTTCAAACCTTTTATATAGAGTTAGATATGTTATAAATAAATGGCATTATATGAACATATACAATTTATTATGTAAACCCCACCATTTTCATGGTTTTGTGATGTTATGCTCCCCAAGAAGGGGTTGTTATTTTAATTTTCATTCTATAACTAATCTCTAATGACCGGTGTGGAGAATATTTGTTTCGGACGATGAGGATATTACATGACTTCAAATATTCCATTTTTCCTTCTTTTGTATGTTCTGTTGTTATTGTACCTATTCTATATTAAAGGGTATATTATGTGTTTTTTTCTTTTATTATTCTCTATCCTTTATACGTCTATTTTATCAATGTGGTTAATTATGATCTTGTATATCAGAATTTTTTCTGTGATGGTGATGTTCTTGTAATCATTTAATCTTTTATTTATGGTAATATTTTTTATGGTTGTATTTGTTATAGATTAATGTATATTATGAGTGGGGATAAATTTCATATCATGTGTTATCATTTTATGATACTTTTAGTGACATGTGGGTGACTAATGGAAGCCCGAAAAACATAATAGAATGGACTGGTGGATGTATTCCATTCATTAGTAAGCTTTAAGAAGTTGTACTTTTATTGATTAATGTGCCCGAATTATTTGACGTACAGAAATTGGATTTGATATGAAATTAATGAAATTATATTCATTTTCCTATTGAAAATCATAACTAGAAAAATATATAGTTTATTGTATTAGATTTATTGGATTATTTTTATAGATTATTTGTTAACAATAAGGGTGATTTTAATCGAAATAATTTATATTATATGAATTACATTTTTTAATGACGCATTTTAACTATTAATATGAATTCGATAGTTTTTAAGTTTTACGTATTTTTATTTTCATAAAAAAGAGAATAGTAGAACTATGTTTGTTGGGTATAATGAGTGTGATAAAACTATAAAAAATTTATAAATATGTGGGTTATTATATAAATCATGTTAAATTCATAAAAATTTACATTATGCATCAAATGTGTAAAATTTCTCAAAAATTATCAATATGAGATACAAGAAACATGTTAATGTTTTGAAATATATTGGTTCGTGAATGATTTAAATTTTAGTTGCCTGATAAATTAAATTGGATAACATGTTGAATATTTGTGTTTCATAAATTGAATTTAAATTCCTTTAAAGAAATATTATTTTCATTTTATTATCATTGATAATATTAACTATGATATGTGTTACTATGTGTTGAAATTTAACATGAGGCTATATTGTTTTAGTTTATTATATGGAAAAAAATTCATCACGAAGTGAAAATTGTTATTTAATGAAAAATTAATTAATTTTGAATTTATTATTTACAACATTAATTGATAATATTTTTCTAAAAATGATTATGACAAAATCATCTCTTAAATAATGATTAAATGAATTCAGTTATAGTTTCTCCAACCATTTAATTTTCCATAAAAACGTTATAGTGAAAATTTTATGAAACATTTTCTATAATTTTACCAATATTTAATATGATATGATTTGATGATGGTATTTAAATTTGTTAAAGAAAACTAATTAAGAAAATAATAAAATGATAATGAGATATAGTATGCAAGGAAATTTTTATAAGTTGAATGTGTATGATTTTTAATAAAAAACTATGTGAATATTCTAATATAGGTTCCATGTTATTTATTACTAATTTCATGAAATCATTGTGATATTTATTATTATTGTATGATTTAAAATTTAACATATTAATTTCATAATTATTGACACACACTATAGGAACAATTTTGTAAAATCATGCTTGTTTAAATTGTTAATGGTATGTAAAGAATATTGATGATCTGAATGGGTAGAATTAATTAATTGTGTGATTTATTATACTAGTTTTTAATTATGTGTTAATCTAGAAATGAGGAAGTGTAATATTAAATGCTAAAGTAAAATAATGATACGTGGGTATAAAATTGGTAAAAATGTCAATATTTATCATCGATTAGCTTGATAATGAGGTACTAGATATGATGATTCCTTAAAAATTTATTTTAATTATATTTTTAAATCCATTGTGAAATAATTGTTTCTCAAAAGTTTTTCCTACGAAGATTTTATAATGGTTGTAATGAATTATTGATTTTATTTTTTTATTGGGTTATTTATAGATGTATATGGGACCATTATTTTAATATATGTGAATTCAATTGGAAATTATAGTCATTAATATCTGATTATAATCTCAAGTTATTCACAAATTAATTTTTGATGGATTATTTATTATTTGTATCTTATCTATTTTGGATATATCAACCCTAGAAGAGTACTTTGATGTTTGTTGATGATGTTAGGTGGTTATATCTGATGATAATCAAGTGTGATAGAGGAGTTCTAGGAATAGAGACATCATTGAGTGTTATCATTAAGGGTTGTTTAATTTAATAAATTACATTCCCACTAAATCATGGTTTCGTCATAAATTCTTGAGGATGATAATTTCTTAGAGATTTATACTGTAGTTTGATTGATGTTTCAACAACCTTAGTTTCTGAATCTAAGATTTTTAATGGTTTGGAAGAAAATATAAATTTGAAAACATATTTTAAAAATATTTTTTTAATTTATTATAGTGAATTCAATATTATATATATAATTTGATAATTTAAAATTAAAGCTAAGAACATTATTAAATTAAATGTTTTAAATATATAGTTTTTAATTTTATAATAAATATTATTATTATTATTTATAAGTTGATTTATTGAAAAATTAAATTTTCATTACATTTTGGTTACACCTAAAAATGAACCACTCCATGTGTGAATATTACAAGTTACAAATAATTGTTTAATATTGTTAAATATCTTTTTAAAAGCTATGTAAAAATCAGGATGAATCTCACATATGTATTTTCTATTTATTCAGTCGGTAAGTATGGATGAAATTATTATTTTTTATTATAAAAAAATGGTATAATGAAATTACCTTTTCCAACTTAGTAGTCCTTCAACGTAATAACATAACTCTAAATTTTTATGGGTGATGTCACTCCAGAATTTTCAATTTACGTCCCTCATTTAAAACCCACTTTTGGTTCTTTGTTTTCAATCAATATTTGGGCGTTTTGGGATTAGATTTCGGTGTCTCATGTGTTATTGATCTATGATATTGGTCTTTTTCATGACCCACCTTCACCAAGATGTAGGAAGGGACAAAAAATTTCCAGACCCTTCCTTCTTCAAGTTGAAGTAGAGATAATGACCCTCGAGACCTGCCTTCAATAGGCCGCAGAGTGACAACTCGCACCAAGGGCATTGAATCACACAAAAGATGGAAGGAATTACCCTTTTTCTTTATTAGGATTTGAGATAAGATATTAAATCCCAGCAACACCAAAACTGGGGGAAAAATGTAAAGCCAAAGAAAACCATTTTGATAAGCATGTTAGAAAAGTAAATCCCAAAAAGTACAAAGAGACTTCAAAGGTAATGTTCCAATGAAAATAAAAATAGCAACTACAACTGTCCCAACGTCCGAGCTAGTATGGACCTACATGATACCTGATGTCCTCCTAGAAAATTGAAAGCAGTTTTGTATATGAAGGTTGAGAATACAACTATACTCTGTAGAGAAAACCAAAGACTCTCATGCACAAGTGGGGATGCATTCTAATGCCCCATGAGAAAAGAGATAACCAAAGCACCTAGGAAATAAAACCATCCACCCAAGCCTCACTAAGGCACACTCATCAAATAACACATGTCAAGTAATATATAGTAATATCACATTGATGTTTGGGTACACCGCACCACTTTCCCACTGGTTATTGAAGACATCTTATGCATCGATCCAATCTCGTCGTTCTCCTCGCAGTCCCACTGCCACACCCCACCTGCACACACCTGGCCCAGAACCACACATCCTGCCCACAAACACCTGGGGAAGATCCACCATGCGTAACCATGCCCGGAAACACATATGCGAGAACAACTACTTCCATGCCAGAAGACAACTAGGCCTCATCCCGAAGACTCTTGGGAAACAACCTGCCCGCACACACCTGGGTGAACCACCACAACTACCCTACCCAATTAATATTGGGCTATAATGGACCCCAGAGCTTCACGACATACTCGAAGAGTCTTGGGCTATTCGGTAAAGGGAGCATAAAATGAGCTACTAACCAGCCAGTCATAGGAGTGTTGGAAAAAACACCCACCCCCATGGAATGGTTCTGTTCGGCACTATGTTCTCAACATGGTTGGGGAACAAATAAGAAACATAATAACCACAATTATATGTATATGTAACAATCACTCATCCCTACCTATGGTCACCCAAGCCAACCTAATCCCAAACACCCTTGTTACTATTCATTTATAAAAGTAAGTCACTACACTCATGACCAAGTCACAACTCATTCCCAAAACCAATTCCCCATTTAAACCATTCTTGTTTTCATGTTCAAGTGATCCAATTAAGGTGAGTTCTACACTACTGGGAAACAAACAGGCATAACCACAATCTTGAGAAAGAGAAACACCCAAACATCAATTTAAGAATTCACACTTGATTCTCTTATAAAGTCACAAAAACAAAGGGATCAGTGAGATCCCTAATAGTACTGGAACCAAACCAAGCGTCGAGATGCAGCCCCACATAGCTTCAGATTCACGACCAACAACCGTGCCACTGCAGAGGATCCCATCCTTATCCACGTCACCCCATAAGCAACGAACAAATAAAATAGACATGCCACCCAGTTAGAAAAAGGATGTTTCTAGACTAAAGTAAATCATTCACTATGTTTTCTTCTTTCTTTTTGGTTAACCGGGGTGATCACACACGTTTTGTTGTTCATTGGACATTCAGTTGATCAGCTAAGTTTACATAATTAACCAGTTTACCATGTCAGATCTATTCAATTATCACAGAAGACAAGGGTTCATTAGTGCACAAGGAAAGAACACCAACTACCATGCTTTTTAGTGAGCATAGCCCATAAAGTTAACAACATATAGAAATTATAAAAGATTATAGCAGAAATGTCAAACACTCCCCATCATTCTTTAATAGTCTTTTTATTATCATTGTTAGGGTTTGGTTTCATCTATTCCCACAGAACTATAGCGTACCCACCCCGCATGATACATAATAAGAAGATATGAAGGATGATCCATATCTGCATTATCAACGATGAAGTCTTTCTCCACATGCTGAGAACTGAGGATTCATGACTTGCAAGGGGGGAACTCTAGGGACTCCAAGGATGAGTAGAAAAACTAAAGTACATGTGCACCAGAAGCCTGAGGATGGAGGGACTCCAAGCGCACCAGTGAGAAGAAATAAATCTATCCAAGAATGGTATGGAAGAATTTCTAGCGTGATATAAAGACGAGATTCTATTGTTACAAGATAAGTAATTTTGAACCGCTTTAAATTCAGATCGTGGTTTACTTTTGAGGTTGGGAGGTCACACACGATGGGATTAATTCTTATTTAATTATTACCATTGGTTTGGTGGCATAATAGTTGTGCATTAAACCGTTTCTTTTAAATGGAGGAAAAATTTCAAAAGGGGAGGAACTAGAAGGTACAGGGAAGGGCATGACACTGAGGAAAAAAACCCCACATTTTGGTAAGTTAAGGGTTTCCCGACTCTTGGGGAATTTTAGATATTATTTATGGGCTTTAAATGGATTTGAAAGGGGAATTAAACCATCTTGACATTAAAAGATTTGTTTCGAGAGTGGAAAAAGTCAAAAACTGGAAAAAAGGGATGAAGACTGCTCGGTCGAGACATGGTGCCATCGTCACAGTGTCACCTTTACGGTACAACCATCACCGATCCCACCGTGACCGGTGGACAACCGTCACGGTTCCACCGTGACTGGTGTGCGTCTGTCACGGTGCCACCGTAATTGGTTCCCCTTTGACCGGTGACACCATTTCAGCGGAGCCTTGTTTTTGCAAAGTAATTGACCAGGTGGGTCCAAGCCATTACATCAGATACCTCTTAAACTATTATCGCCCTTGAGAATCAAAACTAGACCCGAAGAAACGAGGGTTTCTGAACAACCAACATGAAATATACCTCTCAAGAGTGAACCTCATCGACATCTAAGAACACTTATCCCTCAAGTAAACATGCAACATTTGATGGTCAAACTATCCAGTCATATGGGTTAGGGAGTTTCTTCTTCCCTGTCAAGATACTATTTTCTTTGGGTGGCACTGACTCGCCCTCACGAGTTTAATCGCATCGACCTTGATGATTCTTTATTAGGGATCATGTCCACCCCTACCCATAGTATGGAATCTACACACACATCCACATAACAATGAAAAGCACACATTCCATAGTTAACAAGTAAAGCGTTCCATCACAAACTAGTACAACAAAACAGAAAAAAACTCAAAACAACTTTGGGTACTGGGCGCACTTCTGTGTCTCCTATTCCCAAGTACTTTCCTCGAGCCCTCCATGACTCCCCAACACACGAACCAAAGGAATGGTCAATCCACAAAGAACATTCTCCTCGTGATCCTCGATCCTCACTGTTCTTTCCACAAAATTCACATAGTCCTCGATATCTAGCTTTCCCTAGTTGAGGCCTTGTGAAACATCGTGTAGATACCATAAAAGTTGTTACACATGGAAGACATCGTGTATTCTTAGTAGCGTCAGTGGTTTCACTAGATGATATGCCACTTCTACGACCTACCGCAACTCTTTGAAGGGTCCGATGAACCTGGGACAAAGCTTAACCCCCTGTATAACTTCCATTGTCCATGACAAGGGGAGACCATCAAGAATAGATGGTCCCCGACCTCAAACTCCAAGGGTCTCCTCATATTATCAGCATATGACTTATGGAGGTCCTCAACCACCTTTATCCTCACCCGTATAAGCTTAATCATCTTCGTCGTACTATACACCATTTATGGGCCAAGAAATCCTATTTCCCTAAGCTCGTTCCAACACACGATTGAGTGACATGGCCTTCCATACAAGGATTTGAACGGAGCCATGCCAATGGTAGAGTGATAGCTATTATTGCATGAAAACTCTACCAGAGGCATGTTTCGCACCCACAATCCCCCAAAATCAGGAATAGATGATAGTAGCATATCCTACAATGTTTGGATGGTGCGATCTGTCTGTCCTTCTGTCTAGGGATGGAATCTAGTGCTAAGTCATAGTTGGGTGCCAAAAGCATGCTGAAATCCCCTCCAAAATTGTGATGTAAACCATGAATCCCTTTCTGAGGATATGGACCTCATAAATCTAAGCAATCACACCACATCATCCACATATTTACATTCTATGGAAACCAATGCACCTAACTCCATGATCACCCGAAAGTTAGCTGATTTTGACAACCGGTCCCTCACGGGCCCGATAGCGTCGCAGCCTCCTTGAACATTTAGAAGCCCTATGAAGAAATCCATCGATATGTCATCCCAATTCTACTCCAGGCCATCTAAAGGTTGTAATAAACCACCTTGAACATGGTGTTTAGCCTTCACCTGCTGACACACTATGCACTTGGCCACTAACTCTGCCACTGCCCACATTAAACCGGGCCGGCAAAATTGACACTTCGGAACCTGGTACATCTAGGAATCTCCTGGGTGCACTGCTAGTTGTGTGCTGTGGAACTCACCAAGTACCCTCTCGCACATCGCCTCTAGAACAAACAACTTCTCTTAGAAGAGCATCTGATTCTGACCATCCCTTATCCACCCTTCTAGAGTATCACCTTGGTTAATCCGGTCAAGCATCACTTCACTCTCTATGTCTCCCCACCGAGGCTCCTCCACTTTCCATAGTAGAGAAGACTTCACTATCATCTGATACAGGAAACTTATACCACCATCCATCCTCACATCAAGGTGTAGGGTAGCCAACTCCTCCTTGGCCTTCCAAGAATCTTTCGACTCTCGAACCGCATACTTCTGTGACTTTCTACTCAAGGAATTGGCAACCACATTCCCTTTTCATGATGTGTATGAAATCTCGAAGTCATAGTCCTAATGGAACTCCATCCACCTTCGCTGTGGTAAGTTCAGATCCTGCTGGGAGAAGATATAATTCAATCTTTTGTGATCTGTGAAGACCAAGAAGTGCTCCCCGATGAGGTAATGCCGCCAAAAATTTAGTACGAACATGCCTGCTACAAGAACTAGATCATGTGTGGCATAATTACACTCATGGGGACATTATTGTCTAACTGTATAAGTGATCACTCCTTGTCATTGCATCAGAACACACATGAGGCCTTATCCTGACGCATCACAAAATACTTCATACATCGCCCCTTCTTCTGGAAACCATAGCACTGGGGTGCTTACCAACATCTCCTTTAGATAGCTAAAGGCTGCCTCACATTTCCCATTCCACATGAAAGACTGATCCTTCTTGGTCAAAACTGTCAAGGGTGCTGAAACTCATGAGAAGTTGGGAACGAACCTATGATAGTAACCTCTTATTCCAAAGAAACTATGATCCTTTTCCATGTTCTTGGGTGATTCCCAAGAAACAACCACCCCGTCCATTGATGGGTCCACCACTATTCCCTTATCTAACACCACGTTCCCAAGGAAGTCCACTTCTCGTGTCCAGAACTTGCACTTGGACAACTTCCCATAGAGTTGGTGCTATTGGAGGACCTCTAAAACCATTCTCAGGTTCTCAGTGTGATCCTCCTCTGATCTTGAGTATATCAGGATGTCGTCAATAATCATGACTATGTACCCTTCTAGGTATTCCCGGAATACAGAGTTCATGATCCCCATGAACATAGCTGGTGCGTTTTTAACACCGAACGACAGGACTTCAAACTCAATGTATCCATACCTACACATGAATGTTGTCTTCATGATGTCTCCCTCATTCATCCTCAACTGGTGATATCCCAACTGTAGGTAAATCTTGGATAACCACCATACCCCTTTTAACTGGTCGAAAAGGTCGTCTATCCTCGGGAGAGGGAAAATGTTCTTGACCGTTACTTGATTCAGTCTGTGATAGTCTATGCACAGCATGGGAACAACATATGCTTTCTTTGCGAATAAGACTAGATCACCCCATGGTGACACACTTGGTTGAACAAAACCCTTCTTCATCAGATCATCAATATTAATCCACAACTTCCACATATCAGAAGGTTCCTTCTGGTAGGGAGCCATCGAAATCGAATGGGCACTAGGTTGCAAGTCTATCACGAACTCAACATCATACTGAGGGGGTAGAGTCGCCACCTCTTCAGGGAAGATGTCTATAAAATCACTAACGGAACCAGGAACTTCCACGATTTCTGCATCCACCAACTCCACTGATAGCTCATCAAACAAGGAAAGGAGGGGCTCCTATTGCCTACTTCATTTCTGGAAACCCCGCTCACCAATATAAGTTACACGTCGGTCGCCCAAATCTGAAAACACGACCCTTCCTCCAAGAAGTAAATGGTGGTACACATAGAGAATAGCCAATCAATTCGTAGGATGACATCATATGGTTGTATCTATAAATGTAGAATATCACTGATAGACTAATGTGGCCCAATCATCAGTCTACACCCTCAGAAAACAGAAAACAAATCGGTCTGACCTTTGACTTGTGTGCTCATCACAAGGGGAACTGGAAGTCTCTTACATTCTATACCCAGAGCACGGGCCAGACTAGGTGAAACAAAGGAGTGCAAAGATTCGGTATCAAACAAGTCATAGGAAACATTACTAAACATGCTCAACATACCTTGAATGACTTCTGGCCCTGCTAGAACTGCTGCCTCGGTGGCGTACAACTACCCATGCCCAGCTCCCGGCCCCTCGTCTATCAGCCGCCTCACCGACCGCACCCTGGTCGAGGTCCCTGATGAGAATCCTAAGGTTGGCCCCCTATTGCAACGCCTACCCTCGGAGGAGCGGGAGCTTTTTGCCCAACTTGTTGTAGCTGAAATGGCCAAGCTAGAAACTATTGCTGTTGAGGTGGGTGTTGAACCTGACCACCCCCACAGTACTGCACTCTATCTGGGCACTGATTTCGAAGGTCCCCATGGCTTCCAAAGATGAAGCATATCAGTCCCAAGCCTGAAATGAAAGGGCGAGGGCTGGGGGATTAGAACTGGAACTGCAAAGGACTGCTTCCTGCTGGTCGAAACCTAGAGGGCCCTGATACTGGAGGCCTACTGCAGATAAATTTTCACTTCTATGATCCCAAATAGATTCACTCTCGTGATACACCTCCTAGTGTGTGCATCCTATCCACCACTTCATCCTTCTTCTGGACCACAGTGTATGTCGGTAGGGTGAATGGAGTAACAACATACTAGAGATAAGTTCGAAGTACCTCTTCCAAGAATCTTGCCCGAGACTCCTCATCTGAAAAGAGGTTGGGAGCAAAGCGAATGAGATATTTGAACATGATCCCCAACTCTCTCACTAACATACTCAATTACTAATGGGTGAGTAGTTCTTGCCTCTTCTCAACCATCATCATGGAAGTGGGGAATTGCACCTGGAACTCTTCTCAAAGTCAGCCCATGTAACATCAGCCTCCCTCTTCGCTCCTAGATAAAGAATCCACCACTGACGTGCTTCTCCACACATCTAGATTACAGCCACAAGAACCCAATACTCCATCGGTTCCTAGATCAAGGTGAAAGCTATCACCAGCTCTTCTAGACATCTCTCTATTACCATGTCTGAGATGGTGCCCTTGTACTTCCTGAGGGACTACCGCTAAAAGGATAGAAGCGTCATATACCATTCATCATCCTCCTCCTCTCACTCATCCCTCTGCCGATCAGCCAAGCCAAACTCCTGGTATTGATTTCCTTCACTACTTGTGGTTGTCTCCCAGGTCCCATCACTACAAGGTAAACAAGGAGTTCATAAGACCATGTATTGTAGAATATTGTTCTTAAATTTTCTTAGACTTCATATTGATTAAAAATCCGCAAATACCCATAAAACGTAAGAATTCAAGTCATTATGATGCAATTACCTTTCCTAGGGTCTCTACCCTACAATCAGTGTATCCTTACATGGTCGTTTGGTAGGCCCAGTGTTCTTGCATCGGATCACTCGGGGCCCTAAATTCCCATGTCCTAGCTAGTTTTCCCTGGCCTATTTCACGCACCAAGATCACCCAAAACTGTTTCCCTACAATCCCATGTAATCCTCACTATGCCTAAGTCCAGACATAATCCTATCTCTCGACATGCCTCTGATACCATTCTGTCATGACCCACCTTCATTAAGATGAGGGAAGGGACAACAGATTGCCAGACCCTTCCTTCATCAAGTTTAAGGAGAGATAATGTCCCTCGAGACCTGCCTTCAATAGGCCCCGGAGTGGAGACTACAACCAAAGGTATAGAATCAGAAACAAGATGGAAGGAATTACCATTTTTCTTTATTAGGATCATAGATAAGATAGTAAATCCCAACATCACCAAAATTGGTGGGTAAAAGTAAAGACAATGAAAACCATTCCGATATGCATGTTACAAAAGTAAATTCCACAAACTACAAGGAGACTACGAAGGTAAAGTACCAATGAAAAGAAAAAAATCAACTACAATTGTCCCAACATCCGAGAAAGTACAACCCTACATGATCCCTAAAGTCCTCCTGGAAACCTGAAAGAAGCATTACATATGTAGGCTGAGCATACAAGTATACATAGAAGGGAAAACCAAAGAATCTCGTGCACTCGTGGGGAGGCATTCTAATACCCTATGAGAAATGTGATTTCCGAAGCACCTAACAAAGAAAACAATCCACCAAATCCTCAACAAGGCACACTCCCCAATAAATGCAAGTTATGTAATTTATAGTTGTAACACATCGATGTTTGGGTACCCCGCGCCACTTTCCCACTGGTCATTGGAGACGTCCTACGCATCAAACCAATCCCTCCATTCTCACCGTAATTCCACTGCCACACCTGAACCGCACACACCCAGGCCATAAACACACATCCCACCCACAAACACCTGGGCCACAACCACCATGCATAACGATGCCTGTATACACCTGGGCCAGAACAACTACTGCCATGCTCAAACACACCTGGGCCTCATCCCAAAGACTCTTGGGAAACAACCGGCCCGCACACACCTGGGCCAACCACCATGACTACCATGCCCAAAGAATATTGGGCTATAATGGACCTCAGGTCATCAAAACCTGTCCGAAGTGTCCTGGGATATTCAAGAAAGGGGGAAGAAAAGGAGCTAATACCTGGACACTCGTATGAGTGTAGGGAAAACACCCTCCCCCATGGAATGGGGGTGTTCGATAGAAAGTGCTCAACTCGGGTGAGGATCAAATAAGAAACACAAGAACAACAATTATATGTATAGGTAACAAGAACTAATCCCCATCTAGGTTCTCCCAATACAACCTAAGAATAAACACCGTTGTTACTATACATTCATAAAATAAAGGAACAACACTCACAACTAAGCCACAACTCATTCCCAAAACAAATTCCCCATTAAAACCATTCTTGTTTTCATGTTCATGTGATCTCATTCAGGTGAATTCTACACTATTGGGAAACTAACAAGAATAACCCAAATCCAGAGAAATAGAAACACCCTCACATAAATTTAAGCATTCACACCATGATCTCTTGTATATTCACAACAAAAAAGGGATTAGTTAGATCCCTCAAAGTACATGAAACAAAACAAGCCTCGAGAAGCATCCCCACACTGCTTCAGATTCACGACCATCAACCATGCCACCACAGAGGATCACATCAACATCCACATCACCCCATAAGCATCAAATAAAAAAATAGGCATGCCACCAAAACAGAAAAAGAAAGTTTCTAGACTCAAGTACATCATTCACTATGTTTTCTTCATTCTTTTTGGTTATCCATGGTGATCACAAAAGGTTTGTTTTTCACTGGATATTCATTTAATCAGTTGAGTTTACGTAATTAACAAAATTCCCATGTCGGAGCCATTCAATTATCAAAGAAGACAATGGTTCATTAGTTTACAAGTAAAGACCACCAACGACCATGATTTTCAATGATCATTTCCCATACTGTTCCCAACATATAGGAATTATAAAAGAGTACAATAGAAAAGTCAAACACTCCCCATAATTCATTAAAAGTCTGTTTATTATCTTGTTTAGGGTTTGGTATCATCCATTCCAACATAACAATAGCGTACCCACCCCGCATGATACACAATATGGAGAGACTATGGATGATCCCTACCTAGATGATCAATGATGAAGTCTTTCTCCACATGCAGAGAACTGAGGTTGTGCGGCGTGTAGGGGGAACATCGGGGACTCCAAGGATGAGTAGAAAAACTCCAGCACATGCGCACCACAAGCCTCAGGATAGAGGGACTCCAAGAGCACCAGGGAGAAGAACAAAATCTTGCAAGAAGTGGAAGGAAGCAACTTTAGTGTGATATAAAGACGAGATTCTATTGTTATATCATAATGAATTTTGAACCGCTTTAAAGACAGATCGTGGTTTCCATTACAGTTGGGAGGTTACACATGATGGGATTAATTATTATTTAATTATTCCCATCGTGGTGGTGGCATAACGGCGGTGCGTTAAACCATTTCTTTTAAACGGAGGCTAAACACTCAATGGGTGTGGAACTGGAAGGTACGGGGAAGGGCGTGAAACCGAGGAACAAAACCACACGTTTTGGAAAGATAAGGGTTTCCCAAATCTTGTGGTATTTTAGATAATATTTAAGGGATTTAAATTTATTTGAAAGGGGAATTAAATAATCTTTACATTAAAATATATGTTGTAGGAGAGAAATAAGTCTAAAACTAGAAAAAATGGATGAAGACTGCTCGGTGAGGGCACGGTGTCACCTTCACGGTGCCACTGTCACAATGTCACCCTCACGGTTCCACCATCACCGATGCCACCATCATGGTGCCACCGTCATTGGTGCCACCTTCACAGTGCCACCATGACTGGTGTGCGTCCGTCACGGTGCCACCATAACTGGTGCCCCCGTGACAGGTACCACCATTTCGGTGGAGCTATGTTTTTGCAATGTAATGGACCAGGTGTGTCCTAGCCATTAAAGTCTTGGTTTTATAGGGTGGTATTTGGTCTCCTATTTTTTCAATGGTATGTTATGTTGTTTTGGTGGTTTGGAGTTGGATTTGTTATTGTCCTAGTGGCGCCACTTGTGGGGAAAGTTGTTGGGGGTTGTTTATACCCCTATGTTGGATGTATCTCACAGTGGAAGGGTGGTTTTATTTTGGGTATTATTTCCCCTTATCCTTCGAAATAATCTCCCCTAGGACTCCCCCTTTTAAACCCTTGTAATTGGATGAAAAGTGACACTTTTTTAGTGGATAAAAGTGGGCACATAGTTTGGGTGCACTTTTTACTAAAGTTGGAAAGCAAACCATGCGACCTTTTCCAGGTCATTAAAAATGTTTTTAATTTACATTTTTTCCCTCTCAGGATTTATCTAAACTCTTTCCTTTTTCCCTCATTCGACAATTTCATCCATGTAATCCTTCCAAGCTCCCAAACCTCACTTGTATCTCATTTTGGGATGTCATTTTGATGGGGAAACATCAAGTTTTCATTATGTAACATCTTCTTGCTTCCATTTGTATCCATTATTTAGGGTTTAATTCTTATTTTTTGATTTCACTTTTTTCCATCTACCAGGGCCTCTAACCTAGGGTTTGATCCTTGTTTTATTGGTATATTCTTCTGGTTTTAGGTTGGTTTTCACCCCCTCGTGGTGGGGCGGTGGTGTAGTTAGATTTTCACATAATGATTATAGGGTTTTAACAATTAAGGTAGGTGATTTCCTTGTGTATGGAATATTTGTGACTTATCATTCTGTGTTTATAACATTTTCATTTTTATCTCATTTTATTATCAGTGAAAAAATTGGTTTTAATAGTATTTGTAATGAAAATGAATTTTAAGATCAATTTTCATGTGAAATTTGTGATTTTTCCTAGAAATATTTTATTGGTTCATTTTGGAGATGCACTTTAACTACATGGATGATTTTATTGAAATTTATTAGGGATGAAAATAATGTTTTGAATGGTACACTATTTTGTTTTTTGATTTGATATTTGGTTTTGGAGACGTTTGATGAGTAAATGTTTAATGGGTACCAATTTGTTGTTAAATTCGGTGTTTTACAAGGCTATTATAGGTGATGCATATTGGAGTTGTATTATAACTCATGTAATGGGTTTTTAATATTTTTATTGTGCTTCAAATTCTGTTTTGGTTATTGTGTTTAAGAACATGGTGTTTAAGTGGGGTTGTGAAGGGATTTTTGTGTGCTAAACCTTGTTAGCTTTTATGAAGTTGTTATATTAAAAAAATGTTATTTTTTGTGATTTATGTTGTAAAAATTGTCTATAGATACTTTATTTGTTGTATGTGAAAACTAATGGTGTTTTTATATGCAATGTGATATATGTTGTCACGACCCGTCCTCGGGCCCGTGGCGTGACTACCCCAAGCCCGCCTTCCATAGGCCAGGGGCTGACGACTAGCACCAAGGCGTAAATCCCGGTAAAAAATGAAGGCATTTCCTTTGTAAAGTAAACAAGAACCATAGAGTAAGCAAGCGGAAAAGTAAACACTAAGTGAAAACAGAGTACAACTATAAGTGCAGAAAAGTAAGTGGGCCAGTATACAAACCCAAACTGAATGTAAGGTACAACTCGAAAGGAAAAATAGCAACTGAAAAGTAAAATCTTCTACGTCGGGCTGTCCACTGGAAATCCCACCTAAAGGGTGGGTACAGATAGCTCCACTGCACCTCGGGTCCCGCCGTCCGCTCTGAGCACGTCCCGCTCAATGGTCCACCTCCAGGTACCGTCCTGCTCTGCAAGCCCCAACCACGATCAACGATGCCCATCGTCTGCAACCAACACAACGTAGTGCGGGTATAACCCGTGCAGGGGTGAGTATAAGCTACTAAGTAGGGACCCCGAGACCCCCAAAGGTCTCACAAAGTCCACAAAGGATAAACCACAAAGGAAAGATTCAATCACAAAGTAACAACCGACACTGTTTAGGTATATGCCCATACATATACCTAAGTCATCAATCCCAATATGCTCCAACCACCGAGCCCAAGTACAACCCAGTCCACATAGGAAATTATTCGTATTCCACACATGAAAGAAAAACGTAATCCAAATCGGATAGCACAACACAATCCACACAGGAAAGAAACAGGATTCAGCTCACACATGTATACTTCTTCGAAAGACGATAGAGATGATCACTGATCCATCTAAGTCGTCGGACCCACAAAGGATCGATAGGTACTAACCCCCGCAAAGACCCACACAGGATCGGGCCCACACAGGATCTGTAGGCGCTGGCTCATACAGAACCGCTAAGCGCTGACCCACACAAGATCAGACCCACACAGGATCGGTAGCACTGATCCACATAGGATCACTGAGTGTTGTAGTCGTCATCATCGAATCCACTGAGGATCTTTGCATTGTCGTCGTCGCAGTCACATGAGCAGTCGCAGCCAGCACTAGGGTTCCTGCACACAGCAAGCTCGTTCGGGAGGGTCTGCTCCACGAACTGAGAGGCTGATACATCAACTGTCACAAAGTCCAGATTTGATGTATCCATAAGTTCCGTATCGTCAACAGGAACTCAACGCAACAGACGGCGCGTCAATCAGACACCCGGTCTGAGAGTTATTGGCTTTTTCGTCCGAGGGGCCCTGTTGGTTTTTAAGGAAAAACCAACCCGACCGTACTCCCCCTATCTTCAATCCTCGGGGGGAGTATGCCAAAAGATCCGTCTCACTAAGAGGGACTCAACAAAGATGGCTTCACATCAATCGGACGTCCGAAGCTCAAAATATGAGCGTTTCCGCTCCGAGGCCCCGGTTGGTTTCGTGTACGAACCAACCCGGACAAACTCAAAGTATTCCAAAACCTTGAGATCGATATACCGAAATGACCGTCTCAATCCAAGGATCGCATCGACACTGACAGCGTGTCGTTTGGAGGTCCGTAGCCCGAGTTATGGGCATTTGAACCCAAACAGTTCGGTATCGGGGGTTTCGGGCCCAGGCCGATCCGGCCCGAGACCCCCCGGCTGGCCCGAACCGGGTTGACCCGCCCCGAACAGGGTTGGCCCGGACTGAACCGGCTGGGCGCGGCCCAACCCAGTGTGGCTCGGTCCAGCTCAGCGCAGCGCGCTGGGCGCGCTGCCAGCTCGTCCTTCGGCCGAGCTGTTGGAAAAACGGGGGGCGCCTGCCCCCCTTGTGTAACCGCGCCCCCCCCTCAATAATGGGGGGCCATTCAAGCTGGCCGGGGGAATTTAATTCCCCCGGATTTCCCCATTTCTGGCCGGCCCGACCTGGCTGGCCGGCTCCTCCTCATCGGGACTGGCAGTGGCCGGTCCCTTTCCGGCTTCGACACCAGTGGTCCGGCTGGCCGCCGGTCACCATGCTCCGCCGCGGCCTGGAACCGGATGCGGCCCTTGTCGTCCGGTGCGATGCGACGACACCACGCCCCTCTACTGCGGCCCCGCTCCGGCCGCAGTGCCTTCGATTTCCTTCAACGCGGCGCGACAGCGTCGCGTTCTTGAATTTCTTTCAACGGCGCGGCGCGACAGCGCCACACAATACTTACCGTTTGATTACCGCGTGGTGCGACGGCACCACGCCATCCCGTTCCATTCACAAAGAAGCAATCATGAACAAAGGAGGAGCTTAGGTTGTGTTTGTGCGGTCCGGCCCCCTCTCGTTAAAAGATAACATTTAGTCGATTAACCACGAAGTTTGACATGCCAGAATAAAGAATGGAAAATAAATTTAATAGATTAACAAAAATCCCCTACCTCGGTTTCAAGAGCGGAGCACGTAAACAAGCCGCGGAAGACAAGCGTCGTGGAGGTCGGGCTTGGCAGAAATCGAACGTCGATTCCATTGACATTGAGGTGCGTCTGAAGAGGTAACGTCGTTGGAGAAGCTTTGTAAGCTGACGGAGAAAGACCGAGGAGGAAGCGGCGTCTCCTTTCGTTGACACAGGAAGAAGATCGAAAGAAGCGGCGTCATCGATCTTCAGAAACACACCGGTTGTGAAGAAGGGAAGAGACGACACGTATTTCACTTCTTATGGTGACGATGTTCTTCGTCGGAGCCTAAGTGTTCTTCGCGTTCTTCGTCAAGGTTGTAGAAGATGAAGAATTCTTCCCAATCCTCTCAAGGTGGAAAAAGATACTAACTAAAATAAAATAAGTCTAAGCCTTATTTTATTTACACATCCTAACCTCTTTGAATTTCAAAAGTTGAAATTAAGTAACTCATCTTAATTAATAACACAAGTTGTCAACATTAATTAGAGTGGAGTTATTGGAGAGTTTAAGGGAAGTTGAAGAGTTTTGGGATCGTGTGGGACCCACCACACTTAATCCTCTCAAGGGAGGTTATGTGGGTGTGGGTCCCACCTCTAACTCCCTTTGGGAGGAAATAACCAACAATGTTATAAATAAATTGTGTTCTACAATTTATTTAACTTCTTCTAATTTTCCCCAAAACTAACTTTCATCCCGCATAAAACGCAACCTCGGAAAAGGTCTCCTTAAGCGAATATCTGCGCTGCGAGTTCATCGGTGCCCTCAGAATTCGATTCCGGGCACCGGTTAAAAAGTTAGAAAAATCCGCTCGTTCGTTCACTGAACGTACCCGAGCCAAACTTTGGAAATTGATTCCGGGCACACCGGGTCTCGGAATCAGGTTCCGTCAGAATCCGCACTATTGTAAAATTCCAAAGAAAATTAAGAAAAAATTTCCCTTGAATTTTACGGGTCTTTACATTACTCCCACATCAGGGAATTAAGTCCCCGTAAAGATACATCAAAACTAGGGAAACAAATGAGGGTACTGAGAACACATCTGAGACTCGCACTCCCAAGTGGTCTCCTGGAGGTTCCCGTGTTGCCATCTGATGCCCACAAGAGGAATCGACCGTCCACATAGAACCCACTCCTATCGATCCTCGATCTCCACCGGGACCTCCGTAAAAGTCTCCCCATCATCAACGTCAAGCTCCCCATGTTAAATGATGTGTGTCGGGTCGTGCACGTATCTCCTCAACTGAGATACGTGGAAGACGTTGTGCACCCGGTGCAACTGAGGTGGTAGAGACTCGCGTTAAACCACCTCGCCAATCCTACTGAGGACCTGGAAGGGTCCGATGAAGTGCGGGGATAACTTTCTTCCACGACCAAATCTCTGTAAACCACGTCGAGGTGAGACACGCAAGAAGACGTGGTCGCCATCCTCGAACTCTAGTGGCCTCCGCCTCCTGTCAGCGTATGACTTCTGCCGGCTCTGAGCTGTCCTCATCCGCTCCTGGATGACCTGGACCTTCTCTGTCATGGCCTGGACCATCTCTGGTCCCACAAGTGCTGACTCCCCAGGGTCTGTCCAGCACAAAGGACATCTGCACGGTCGGTCGTGCAACGCCTCGTACGGTGCCATCCCGATGGTGGAGTGGTAGCTGTTGTTGTATGCAAAATCGACCAAGGGTAGATGGTCCTCCCAGATACGACCAAAGTTGAGGACACATGCGCAGAGCATGTCCTCGAGAGCATGAATGGTCCTCTCCGTCTGACCATCCATCTGAGGATGAAAGGCTGTGCTCAAATGTAGCTGCATCCCGAACGCCTCCTGCAACCCCTTCCAAAGCCGGTAAGTAAAGAGAGCATCTCGATCGGAGACGATAGAAGATGGCACACTGTGAAGCCGTATAATCTCCTGAACGTAAAGGTGTCCCAAGATCTCCACTTAGCCCTGCTCTCTGATGTGTAAGAAGTGAGTCGACTATGTGAGTTGGTCGACAATCACCCAGATGGAGTCGTGACCTCTGGAAGTGCATGGATGTCCAGTCACGAAGTCCATAGATATGCCGTCCCAATTCCACTCCGGAACCTCCAAGGGTTGTACCAAGCCTGCTAGTACCTGATGCTCAGCCTTCACCTGCTGGCAGTGAGGCATCGAGAAACGAACTCTACCACAACCTTCTTCATGCCCGGCCACCAGTGCTGTCGTCTGAGATCTTGGTACATCTTCGCCACTCCAGGATGTACCGCCAAAGGAGAAGTGTGAAACTCTCTCAGCACCTCCTCCCGTAAAGCAACTGGTACCAAGGTACTTCCATTGAAAAGGATGTCATGCTCTGCTCCAAGGGAGAAACCATCAGGTGCTCGTCCTAAAGATATTTGTGCACGTCGTGCCTCATAGTCTGCGTCCCCACACTGTGCCTCTCTGACCCACCGTAGAAGTGGAGGAGTGACTTTGAGAGACTGAAGGAAGTATTCTACATCTCTATCCATGAAGGATATCTGCAAAGCGGCTAGCTGCTCCGTCGCCTCCTCAAGTAACTGTAAGCCCGTCCTCCTACTGAGGGTATCAGCTACTACTTTCCCCTTCCCAGGAGTATAGACTATCTCAAAGTCATAGTCTTGGAGGAACTCGAGCCATCGCCATTGTCTCAGGTTCAGGTCCTTCTGAGAGAAGATGTACCTGAGTCTATTATGGTCAGAAAAGACTGATAAGCGCTCTCCCATCAGGTAGTGTCGCCATGTCTTCAGAGCGAAGACCACTGCTGATAACTCCAGGTCATGGGTAGCGTAGTTCTTCTCATGCGGCCTCAACTGTCGTGATCCATAGGCGATCACTGCCCACTCCTGCATCAGAACAAATCCGAGTCTGGTACCTGATGCATCGCAGTAGACTACGTACCCTACACCCTCCTCAGGAAATATCAAGATAGGTGCACTGGTCAATCTCTGTCTCATCTCCTGGAAGCTCTGCTGACATCTATCTGACCACATGAAGGGTTTCACCCTCTTCGTCAAAGCTAGGAGTGGTGCCGCAACTCTGGAGAAGTCTGGCATGAATCTACGATAGTATCCAGCTAGTCCCAAGAAACTCCGCACCTCCGTCACGCTCCTGGGTGGCTCCCAAGCTAACACTGCCTCGATCATCGTAGGATCCACTGCAACTCCCGCCTCAGAGTTGACGTTTCCCAAAAAGTGGACCTCACATATCTATAACTGACACTTCGAGAGCTTACTATAAAGCTGGTGCTCTCAGAGTGTGTCTAGTACAACCCGTAAGTGGTAGGCGTGCTCCTCCTCAGTCGTCAAGTAGATCAAAATGTCGTCGATGAAGACCACGACAAATCGATCAAGGTATGGATGAATGATCCTGTTCATGAGGGCCATGAACACTGCTGGAGCATTTGTTACACCGAATGGCATAACCAAGAACTCATAGTGGCCATACCGACATCTGAAGGTCGTCTTCTGCACGTCCTCATCTCTAACTCTGAGCTGATGATAGCCTGACCTGAGGTCTATCTTCGAGAAACATCGTGCTCTCTTGAGCTGATCAAAGAGGTCATCAATCCTCGGTAGCAGATACTTGTTCCTCACTGTCACCTAGTTCAGGCGACGATAGTCAACACAAAGTCTCAAGCTCCCGTCCACCTTCTTGGCGAACAAAATCGGGGAAGCCCAGGGTAAAACACTGGGTCAGATGAACCCCTTGCCCTGTAAGTCCTCCATCTGTACCCATAGATCTCGAAGCTCAGCAGGGGCCATCTGATATGTTGGAGTCGATATACGGGGTGTCCCGTAGTATAGGTCAATATAGAAGTCTACGTCTCTGCGAGGAGGTAACCCTGGAACGTTGTCATGGAAAACGTCCGCAAACTGATCCACCACTGCAGGAAAACCAGGACTCCTCACATCAACTGCTCCTAGGATGATTCTAGCAAACTAATGAGTGATGGGTTGTACTCTCCTCCGCGGAAGTCCATCCTGTGCTGCAAAGGCTCCCTTCTCGACGGTGAAGGTGAACCTTCTCCCGTCGGTGCGTACACATCACACCTTTCACCTAAAATAGTCAATCTGTGTATGGACCATAGATAACAAATCCATGACCAAGATGACGTCGTAAGGCCTCGACACTGCTACAAGAAGATCCCAGCCGAAGCTCTCTCCTCCTAGAGTAATCTCACACTGCCGGCACTAGTGCGTAATCGTCGAGTCTTCTCCCGTAAGAGTCTCTAGCCGTAAGGATCGAGCCAACGGCTCTGTCGGAATCTCCGAGCTCCGAACAAGGGTAGCGGGTATGAAAGAGTGACTCGCTCTTGTGTCTATAAGTACTGAAACAAGGATGTAATAGACACAGATAGTACCTCGAATCATCTCGGGCGCGCCGTGGTCGTAGGCCTCTACTGCCTGGAACTGTGCCTGTCTCTGCCAGCCAGCTCCCTGTGGTCGGGGTGGACCTTCTGGTGGTGGTGGTAGTAGAGCCTCAAGGCGGCGCCCACCACCTACTGCTCGACCAGCTCCTCTATCTCATCCGCATCCTCCCTGCGGACCGCCACGGTTGACCCTCTGCCTCTACCTCAGAGGTCTCTCAACCGTCTGTTGCTCCTCGGCATGGTGGGTCGGGCACTCACGAGCCATGTGGCCATGCCCGCCGCACGAGTAGCACTGACTTCCTCTCGAAAGACTGGCTCTGCGCTGTGTGCCCCGCACTGCTGAGCTAGTGTCCTGAGGTTGTCTGCCTGAGGGTCTGGTCTGCCTGGACCCAAGAGTCATCCGTCGACTGCCTGCTGCGGAAGACTCTACTACGTGCTGCCCTGCGGTGGGTCTCGGCACTGGTGTAGACTCAGCAAGAAAGCTCTCGATCAAAAGGGCTTGCTTCAGTACTCCTGTCTGAGTCGGTATGCTGAGGGAGATCAGCGATGCCCTGATCTCGTGTCTCAATCCATGCTCGAAGGTTCGGGCCCGGAAGAATGGGTCCCGTACCATGTCAGTCGAGTAGCGCGAGAGATCTGTAAATCTCGCCGAGTACTGGGCGACCGTCATGCTGCCCTGCCGCAGCTGAAAAAGCTCATGAATGCGCACCGCACGGAGGGTGGCTGGGAAAAACTATGAGCGGAAGAGGCTCTCAAAGTCTGTCCAGAGTAGAGATGCCTCATCGTGCACCTGGAGCATCAAGCTCCACCATCGGACCGCTGCTGCGTGCAGTAGGCTCGTAGCGAGGCTCACCATGAGGTCTGCTGGTGTCCTCACTAGCCTGAATACTCGTACGACTGCCTCCATCCAGTCCTCTGCTGCCTGAGGGTCCGTCTCCCCACGAAACCTGGGCGGTTGCTGGCGCTGAAACTCATGCAGTGCGCTGAGATGACGTGCATCGTCAGCGGATGGTGCTGGAAGTATCGGTGGCTCGGCGGGTAGTGCTACTGTCGGTGCCACTGCTGACAAAGGGCCCTGCACCGAGGCCTCGTCACTCGGTGGGGTGTCGTCACGCTCGACTCTCAGTACCCTAGCTGGCTGCCGTCGTGGGGCCATCCTGAAAAGGAAACAGGTGCGCCACGGTCAGAACTGTATACCTGGTGAGCTGAAACAAAGTAATCACAATGAAAACTTGAAACACACACGCAATCAATATTTTTGTGCATTTCGTCGGAAATCAGAAGTCAGGGTCCTGGTGTACGGATACGTCGGCCTCCGCACCAACCCTAGACTCCCTAGACTGATAACCACACTCGATACGCTAAACATTATTGCTTCACATAGAAAAGATCAGAGTTCGCGGTAGAACCGAACTCCTATGATACCAATTTTTCACGACCCGTCCTCGGGCCCGTGCCGTTACTACCCAAAGCCCGCCTTCCATAGGCCAGGGGCTGGCGACTAGCACCAAGGCGTAAATCCAAGTAAAAAATGAAGACATTGCCTTTGTAAAGTAAACAAGCACCACAGAGTAAGCAAGCGGAAAAGTAAACACTAAATGAAAACAGAGTACAACTATAAGTGCAGAAAAGTAAGTGGACCATTATACAAACCCAAACTGAAAGTAAAGTACAACTCGAAAGGAAAAACATCAACTGAAAAGTAAAAGCTGCTACGCCGAGCTGTCCACTGGAAATCCCACCTGAAGGGTGGGTACAAATAGCTCCACTGCACCTAGGGTCCTTTCGTCCGCTCCGAGCACGTCCCGCTCAGTGGTCCACCTTCAGGTACCGTCCTGCTCTGCAAGCCCCAGCCACGATCAACGATGCCCGTCGTCTGCAACCAACACAACGTAGTGCGGGCATAACCCGTGCAGGGGTGAGTATAAGCTACTTAGTAGGGACCCCGAGACCCCCGAAGGTCTCCCAAAATCCACAAAGGATAAACCACAAAGGAAAGATACAATCACGAAGTAACAACTAAAACTGCTTAGGTATATTCCCATACATATACCTAAGTCATCAATCCCAATACGCTCCAACCTCTGAGCCCAAGTACAAACCAGTCCACACAAGAAAGTATTCGTATTCCACAGAGAAAAGCAAAACGTAATCCACACAGGATATCACAACACAATCCACACAGGAAAGCAACATGATTCAGCTCACACGGGTATACTTCTTCGAAAGACGATAGAGATGATCACTGATCCATCTAAGTCGTCGGACCCACAAATGATTGATAGGTACTAACCCCCACAAAGACCCACACATGATCGGACCCAAACAGGATATATAGGCGCTGGCTCACACAGAACTGCTGAGCGCTAACCCACACAGGATCAGACCCACATAGGATCGGTAGCACTGATCAACATAGGATCGCTGAGTGTTGTAGTCTTCGTCGTCGAATCCACTGAGGATCTCTGCACTGTCGTCGTCGCAGTCACACTAGTAGTCGCTGCCAGCACTAGGGTTCCCGCACACAGCAAGCTCATTCGGGAGGGTCCGCTCCACGAACTGAGAGGCTGATACATCAACTGTCACAAATTCCAGTGTTGATTTATCCAAAAGTTCCGTATCTTCAATAGGAACTCAACGCAACAGACGGTGCGTCAATCGGACGCCCGGTCTGAGAGTTATTGGTTTTTTCGTCCTAGGGTCCCGGTTGGTTTTTAAGGAAAAAACAACATTTCCGTACTCCACCTGCGTCCAAACATCGAGCGGAGTATGCAAAAAGACCCTTCTCACTAGGAGGAACTTAACAAAGCTGACGACACGTCAATCAGACGTCCGTAGCTCATGATATGAGTGTTTCCGCTCTGAGGGCCAGGTTGGTTTCGTGTACGAACCAACCCGGCCAAACACAAATTATTCTGAAACCTTGAGTGCGATATACCGAAACTGCCGTCTCAATCCAAGGATCGCATCGCCACTGACTGCGCGTCGTTTGGAGGTCTGTATCTCGAGTTATGTGCATTTGAACCGAAATAGTTCGGTATCGGGGGTTTCGGGCCCGGGCCGATCTGGCCCGAGACCCCCCGGCTGGCCCGAACCAGGTCGACCTGCCCCGGACAGGGTCGGCCCGTCCCGACCCGGCCCGGCCCAACTGGGCGCGGCCCGGCCCGGTTGGGCTCGGCCTTCGGCCGAGCTGTTGGAAAAACGGGGGGGGGGGGGGGGGGGCTGCCCCCTTCTGTAACCGCGGCCCCCCTCAATAATGGGGGGTCGTTCAAGCTGGCCAGGGGAATTTAATTCCCCCGGCTTTCCCCATTTCCGGCCGGGCCGACCTGGCCGGCCGGCTCCTCCTCAATGGGACCGGCAGTGGCCGGTCCCTTTCTAGCTCCGACATCGGCGGCCCGGCTGGCCGCCGGTCACCATGCTCCGCAGCGGCCCTTGTCGTCCGGCGTGGTGCAACGGCACCACGCCCCTCCGCCGCGGCCCCGCTCCGGCCGCGGCGCCTTCGATTTCCTTCAACGCGGCGCGACAACGTCGCGTTCTTGAATTTAATTACACGGCTCCATTTAATACTTGCCGTGTGATTCTTGTATGGTGAGACAACACCATGTCATCTCGTTCCATTCACAAAGAAACAATCATGAACAAAGGATGGGGTTAGGCCGTGTTTGTGCGGTCCGGCTCCCTCTCTTTAAACGATAACATTTAGTCGATTAGCCACGAAGTTTTACATGCCAGAATCAAGAACGGAAAATAAATTTAATAGATTAACAAAAATCCCCTACCTCGGTTTGAAGAGCGGAGCACGTCAATAAGCCGTGGAAGACAAGCGTCGCGAAAATCGAACGTCGATTCCTTTGACGTTGAGGTTCATCCAAAGAGGTAACGTCACTGAAGAAGCTATGTAAGCTGACGGAGAAAGCCTGAGGAGGAAGCGGTGTCTCCATTCATTGACACGGGAAGAAGATCAAAAGAAGCGGCATCGTCGATCTTCGGAAATACACCGGCTGTGAAGAAGGGAAGAGACGACACGTCTTTCTCTTCTTATGGTGACATCGTTTTTCGTCGGAGCCTAAGTGTTCTTCGCGTTCTTCATCAAGGTTGAAGAAGATGATGAATTCTTCCCAATCCTCTCAAGGTGGAAAAAGATACTAACTAAAATAAAATAAGTCTAAGCTTTATTTTAATTACACATCCTAACCTCTTTGAATTTCAAAAGTTCAAATTAATGACTCGTCTTAATTAATAACACAAGTTGTCAAAATTAATTAGAGTGGAGTTATTGGGGAGTTTAAGAGAAGTTGAAGAGTTTTGGGCTCGTGTGGTCCCCACCACACTTAATCCTCTCAAGGGAGGTTATGTGGGTGTGGGTCCCACCTCTAACTCCCTTTGGGAGGAAATAACCAACAAAGTTAAAAATAAATTGTGTTCCACAATTTATTTAACTTCTTCTAATTTCCCCCAAAACTAACATTCATCCCGCATAAAACGCAACCTCGGAAAAGGTCTCCTTAAGTGAATATCGGCGATGCGAGTTCATCGGTGCCCTCCGAATTTGATTCCGGGCACCGGTTCCAAAGTTTGAAAAACTCGCTCGTTCGTTCACTGAACGTACTCGAGCCAAAATTCGGAAATTGATTCTGGGCACACCGGGCCTCGGAATCAGGTGCCGTCAGAAACCGCACTCTTGTAAAATTCCAAAGAAAATTAAGAAAAAATTTACCTTGAATTTTACGGGCCGTTACATATGTAGAATTATGAAATTTATTAACCAAAAAGGGGGAATCTCGGGTACATATGAGGGAAGAAATGTACCAGTACAGATAGTGATCCGGATGTGTTTTGTCCATGTATCAGTGAGAAAATGGATAATGAAAACACTAAAAAACTATATTTATGATGATTTGGAACCACTATGTTTTGGGTATGTTCCGTACTAGTGGCTGGTGCATGAGAACATATTTTCTATGGTTACATTACATCGAGGTATGAGGTACATAGGGCCCAAGACTACCAAGCTCCTAGGGGTGTTTCTGGTTTTTTTCTCATTAGATGTGAGGAAATCAACCTTTTAATGGAGTTTTTATTATAGTAAATTATAGCATAAAGCATTTTTATTCAAATGTTATAACAATTTAAACATTTTTTTAATTTTTCGATTGAAAGTTGCATTTTGTGGAAATTATCCCAGCTTGTCCTTACATATTAAAAATACATTCTTTTTTCACCTTGTATTACATTTGCCTTAGAATCATTGTTTGATATCCTATTGGGATTCAGATAACACACTTCTTACACCCCTTTTGTGTATGTATAATTGTTCTTGTAGGAAACAGGTAAAGGGAAGGCTTTTGGTGATGGCGGTTCGGGGTGTTAGTTCCCTTCCTTGGTCAGTCATTGTGGTGATGGCTCGTGGGTGATGACGCATGTTCATGTCTAGTAATTGCGGATGATTTTTTTATATTTCCTTCTGTCTTTGGACATCTTGTTTTGAATTTAAAATCATGTATTCAGTTATGGTTTTTATATAAGTCTTGTTTGGAATGAATTTTCCAGATTCAGTTTGTCTATTTTTTGATGTATTATTTTCCATATTCAGGTAAATAATTCCCAAACTGAAATAAATGTTACCTGGGCACTTGTCCCAGCCCATGGGGTTAGGTAACGGCCTTTAGGACTTATCATAGGTAGGGTTTGGTGCCAGTTATTATGGGGACCAGATTTGGTTCGTGATAGTTTCATAATGGAAAAACCTTAAAACTTATATGTGTCTTTATTATCAAGTAAATTTCACTATGAACCCTGATACCATAGAGAATAATTATATACCATTAGACAATGCATACACTATTTGTAATGGTATCATTTTTAATCATTTCTTTCATAACATAACTCTATTTTGATGATATTATGTGAAATAATATAAAAAATTATGAGTTTAAATTCCTTTTGATGTAGGATTAATGAATTTTTTCCCAGCTTAAATTATATGTATTTTGATTGGGTATGTGAGGGATTATAACTATAAAAATATTGATGAGAGTGAAAATATGGAATATTTGATGTTCATTATGGAAATATATGTGAAATTGTTTCTACCTATCATAAAATCATTTACATTACTCTGTTTTATTATATGAAATCAATCATTTTCTATAAAAATAGGCCAGGATTATTTTGATCATTTATGTCCAACATCATATTGATGACTTGAATTTTTCATGACGTGCAATTATTATCCTCTTTTCTCTCAATTTCAAAGAGTAGTCTATGTTAAGCTTCCATAAATATGGGTATATACGACTTATCCATTATTTTATGTGGTATTTTGATTGAATCACACATTAGTTTCCATAATTTATATCAGTGATATGAATAAAAAATAGAAAAATGTGGATGAAAAAAATTAATTGTTGATAAATTTGGAAATGTAGATAAATAAAAAGATTATTACGATGAAAATTTTAGAATAATAAAATAAAAATAATAATAATTTTTCATTAAATAATAAAATAGAGTTTATATTGGGTGAATTATTTCTTCTAATGAGAAAATGTTGATAATTAATTAATATGGTAATTATTTGAAACAATTTCTGCAATTTAATAATCAATTTGTAATCAAATACATAGAAAAAGGGGAAAAACATGCAGGTTAGAATATATTAAATTTTATATAGATCACATTCTGATTTGTGTATATTATTTAAAAACATGGAATTATATAATAATAGAATCTTTTCTTCTAGATAATTACTGTATGAATTTAATAATTCAACTTATAAATGAATATTTTGAATTTTATAGTATGTTAATTATCTAAAGATAAAAATAATAATTGCAAGGAGAGTTATAGATATTAATATAAGTTTGATAATGTAAAAGAATAATAGAAGAATCACATATTTTTGTGTATCAATTTAGTATTTTATAATAAGAATAAATATATGTATATTTTTCTAATGAATTAAAAAGGAATAATTATCATATGGGTATATAATTTATATTCTATGTAAATGATTAAATAAATGATATGGTTTTTTTGATAAATTCCGTTTTATGAGTTGAATGATTTTGGCTCATAATATTTACCAGATATTGTGAAATCAATGTGGGTTTTATATTTTTATTATGTAAATTAACTAGAATTAAAAGAAATTGTAAACAATGTAAAATAACATTGATAAAAATTTATTAGAGTTTTAGGCACATCATTTATTTATTTTTATTATATGAGTCATATTGAACAATAATGTTATGATTGAGAAATATTTATGGTATTTTATTGATTTTCATTACTATTGATGATATTTTTCTTGATGAGAAAATGTTATTCATAAAATATGGTTAAATACGTGTAAAAATTGAATTTTTTCGATAAATATGAAATTTCTGATGTTTAATGAGCTCATTATAGATTATAGTTGGCTTTATAGCCTTGATTATTTACATATAGTTCATTATTTATGTGTTGGAAAAAAATTTAACATGAATTTCTGATCAATGATAATTATACCCCTTATGTAATTAAACAACATTCCATTATAGTTTTTTTTATTTGATGTGAAATAGGATAGTGTTTTGGTGTACGATCACAATAATAAATCGAGGATCCTCTCAAATCAAATTTTGGATCAAATCCATATTTAAATGGTTAATTTATTGTTTCTAAGTAATTAGATAGGCATTTGTGTGTTTTCTATGATATCAAAAATGGAATTTGTGGAAATTATATGAAAATTTGCATGTTTTATGGTTGTAAAACTGATATATTAACTGTAATACTTAACTATACATTATGTAATTGTCTATAATAAAGTAAAGGATATTGACCTCGCATGGTTTGCAAACCATGTAGACCATCCATGAAATTCATTTGGTCGTGCCTCCCTTGGATATGTAAATGTTCGTTGGGGTAGTATGATTTTTAAGAACCAAGAAGGTTTCCAGTAAAATTGTGTGGCCACTCCCCCTATTGCAAAAAGGAAAATTAACCTTTTGGATAATTGTCCATGGAAATTGGGCACCACTTAAAATGTCTAAAAAACCAATTCCCATTGGATTTATGTTTTCTACCTCTTTTTTCCTCCCATTTGACCCCCTAAAACAAGGGAGAAAAACCATGAGATCCACCCTCTAACATGGATGATTCTCTAATGATTTATAGGTATTTGAAGTGGTGTCTATTGAGAACAGAAGATCTTATTATTTCTTCAATTCCATTTGCTTCGAATTTTTGGATGAGTCTTGGTGTGTTGTTTCCTCTTCTTCTAAATCTCTAAACCCTTTTTTTCTAATGTTTTGTTTATCATGGAATTTAAGTTTTTTAGCTCGAATCAAGTGTTTTTTTTGATGAGCAGTTCTCTTTGAGCATGAAGTAGGCAGTCTATAAGATTTATCCCATAGTAATTATGTTTTAATTTTTGTATATATTTTCATATGTTTCTACCTTTATTCATTTTATGTCTTGGTTAATGAATGTATATTTCAAATTAAATTTTGTTCTAAGACCCTTCACATACCACTTTGGGTTCGTTAATGAATTGGAACTGGGCATTGGAAAATATAAGGGTTGTGAAAAACCTTTCAATATGATTAAATTAATTTGTAATATTTATTATAGGATAATTCATTATGTGAAGGATTTGTATATGTTACTAGTATTTGGGTATATAAAAAGAGGAAATTTAAATTTTACACAACAACCCTTGTGAAATTCCCTTGATGATTTTAAATTATTTTAAATGGTTAGATATTTATTCTGATCTGGTTGTGGTATATATTGATTGAGAGTTATGTTTTATAATAAATTGTTTTTTAGAATGATCTGTTGAACTAAATATGTATTTAAAAAGTTTTTTTCTATTGGGTTTAAAATTTTAATATTAAATTTGTGTCTGCTGACCCCTTATACGAAAATTCATTGATAACCATTTTTTTTGTTTTTGATGGATAGTAGGGTCATAAATATTATTTTTATATATATGATGATAAAGTGGGTTATGGGTGGATTACAAAAGTAAAAAAATAAGGTTGGGTTGATGTTTTTTGAAATGTGGAATGTGGTTGGTTTTAGTTGAGAAAATTGTTATATAAAGGTATGTTGGGACCATGATAATTGTGGTGAAATAATGTTGAACATGAAATGGTTTTAGATGGTCAGACATGACATGCTGAATCCTGACCCGATTCAAAGAGAAATTACCCATATTTTTTTATATATGACTAATGGTTTTAGAATTTTGGGAAAATGATGAACTCCAAATTTTTTTGGAAGGCCAACATGATTCTCTTTATGTATCAACAAACCATATTTTTCTAATGATGGATATAATTTCCTAAATCCATTGGTATGTAAATGGTGCTCTACATCAAGGTTGGTATTTTCAGAGATGGCGTTTTGAGTCATAGTTGTATTCATATACTAATTAGATTTGTTTTCTATTTTTTGACCTAGTGTTTGGGATGACGGTATGTGGCGTACCTAATCACAATAGGACATTTGGATTGATGGCCCTTATTTTATAACTTGTAAAATTTATGTTATAATAAGTGGGTACCTAGAATAATAGTTGATGTTAAAATAATTATGGAAATTTTAAATGAATTCCCCTTATGAATTTATTTTGTTAAACTCTATGTAATAGACCTTAGTCTCTTGGCCTGGATGGAGCATTTTTTATTGGTTCGCTATAATGTTAGTATTTAACGTTTAGATGTACGATTAATAATTTATTGATTGGAAAATATGTTTATTTAGATATCATATTTATTTACTAAACACATATTTATCATTAGACATTACTTTTCTTACTGGTTATTACATTAAACAACATTGGTTGTTTCCACCTATGTTGTACTCAGACCATTCTCAGGGAACAATGGAATATGTGTCCCTGAGCAGATGCTGCATTTTTTTAGGTATAGGTTCATGAAAATAACCATGAGTTTTTTTATGTGTGAAATGGTGGGTTGGAGAATGGGATGTAAGTACTAGGCTAGGAATTAGGACCATGTTTGAGGTCTTCTTGTTGTTTTTTTGTTGGATATTTAATTATATAACTTCCTAGAATGTAATTTATTTTTCATATTATTTATGTATGTGTCACTTAGTATCATTTGGAGTTTATTTTATGATGTCAATTTATAGATCCTTATGGTTATTAAATATTTTCATATTATTTATATTTTGTATTTAATCTGATAAGAAAGTATCCTCTCCCTATTATTCTTCAATTTACCTACATGGCATGTAGGTAGCCTTTGGCATATGGGCAGGTCCGCCTGAGGTCTTGTGGATCACTGACTCAAGGCACCAGTTTTGTAGATCCTATGATGGGTCGTTACAATGTGGTATCATTTGTAATTTTTTGTCTTACTAATTTGTAATGGTAGATAGGATATTATGATTTTTTCAAGGACTTATAATGCGTTCATTCGATGGTGCCTTCTTTCCGCATGCATATGGAAAAATTAATGCTTTTGGTGGTAGGGAAATATTTTTCGTTTTTTATATTTCACTATTGATTGATATTTCCACATTGATTTGTGCACACGGAAGTGATGTTATTGATTTGTGATGTTTTATCTTTTGTGCCGTAATGGAAATAGAGGGTGTGTAGATACATGGATAATGCTTCGAACATAGTTTTTATTGGTCATTTGTATGTTTCTAATGGTTCAATAGTGAATGACATGACAGTTATCCAGAATCCATGATTTCTGAAATTCAATGAAGATGTGTTTTATTAAAATGTCTAGTAAATGGAATGTTTTGTAGGTTGAATACACATAATTTAAAATGGTAAATTTAATAAGAGTTAAATGTGTACAAATGAGAAATTTAGGGACAATAGTATCAATATCCCAAGTGTTGTGACTAGACATTGTGTATGTGGGTTTTGGGTAGTGAAAGCACCCAAAATTTGAGACCATGGGTTATGGGTTATGAGACCATGATAGATATGGTTTGGATGGTTAATTGAATGTTACTTATGATTCCTTTAATAGTTTTGTGGCATTGGGGTTACACACAGTTTTCTCTTAATAAGGGTGAGGTTCCCAAGTGGATTAAAACCTTCAAGTTTGTGCATGGATTTTAGTGTGGGTGATTGGGTCGTACACCTTTTATATGAGAGAATGTTTATACATTTGGAACCAATAGTTTCTAGTTTCATTGGTGTGTTTGACACCATGTGTTTTGGAATAGGTGAAGTGGTTTTTCCATGAGTAGTGACCCACAGAGAGTTTAATGTGTATGTCACAGAGGGAAATCTAATAGACATTTCTAGACATGACTCCATATTAGGGAGTTGGTGTCATTTGACGTTCAAGGGAGACCAATGAGATGGGTCGAAAAGGTTTCTGGTGCATTTGGATGTGTGAGGCACATGTGGTCATTTTGGAATATGAATTTAGAACATGAAAGATGCTTTCTATTGTGGGATCATTCCATGGAGCGTTATGGGATGACTATTGGTTTTGGGAGTATGACATGAATGGTTTCAATGATTTGACAGTAATTTTAAATTCATTTTAAACACGAGAGAGGTTTGGCTAGTGTTTTTGGTGTTTTGGTATTTGAATCACTTGAGGATACATGGAGAATGAATAATCCCATGGTATTTGTAGCTAATGTTTTATAAGGTGGAATGGAAAAGAAAATAATTCCCCTTCAAATAGAATAACGATGAGTTATTGTGGTTGGTTGTAATGTTGTTTTTGAATTGAAAACCAATCATCCACTAGATCTAGATGTTATGGAAATATTTGATTTAGAGATGAATGTGAACTATATATGAGAATATTGAAATTAATGTGATACCCAAAGAGAGGCGGTGGTAGTGTGGTTGGGAATATTAGTGCATAAGGTTGGAGTTGGATGGAAATGTTGAGGATGTCTACAGATTTATGTGGCTAAAGGACTGTGATGTATGGATTGTTATTTGAATTTGATGTTCTTCTACCTCCATTGATGAATGACTACTCAGAAATATAGTTGGGTTTAATGAATGTTTGTAGGATCCAATGTGACCTCAAGGGTCCTGATGATGTTTATACATTGGGCATGTTGTAGAGATGTGTGATTCATTTTAGGATTTGGAATAGGTTGATAGAGAGAAATGGCATGTCATTTTATGTGAAATTAAATTTTGAAGTGATGGTTATGTGTGAGCCTATCTGGTTTTGAATCCATTTTGATAGTATTCACCATCACCATCATATTATACTCTCTGATTGTATATGATCATGTACTATATCTTGACATCATCTTGAGTACAGGGAAGTATTTTTTTTATTACATCCTATTGAATGGTTTTAATCAAGGTAAATAAAGGGCCTTCTTGAATGTGTTTCCATAAAATTAATTTGTATGAACCTGTGTGGTGGTAGGTACACAACTACCTATCTCCAAGTTCTGATCATATGGTGGTTCACAAGTCAATTAATGTTATCATCACCATTATCAACATTTTTGAAAAGGTAATGTTTAATGTTTTTTCTCTCAAGATAGGGTGAGATGGTAACATCCACTTCCTGGGATCTATAGTGATGAGATTGTGATCTATGGCTGTTTTAATTAAATGGGGAAAGTGTTCTAAATTTCACTTCTAATACGGGGGTGACCTGTTAGTCATATTAACCTGGTGTTGGTGGTTTTACAGGTGTGTGTAGAATACATCGAGTGGGATGTGATGGAAGGGAACCTTTTAGGTACTTTTCTTGGATACCATGGAGATGTCTAGTTGTGATTTGGTTGTGGCTACAGCTAGTAAAAATCATTAAATTATGAATTGAGTTGGTTTTATAAGTAATCGAAAATATTTAATTATTTATTTGTTAGTCGGTGTTATTGAGCACCATAATACATTTGGTTAAATATGATTTTATATATTTTTAGTTTTACCGAACGTCTGGTATATACTTTTGTTGGAGTGGTGAGATGACAGTTGTTGTCTCTATTTGAGAAGGTGTTATGGCCAGTTAAATTGGTAACATACCTATAGTGGGATTTCGGTGTTTTTAGGGAGATTCAACTAGGAGTGGTACTAAATGTCTTGGTAAAAGGAACATTGGGATGAGTTTTAAGACCCCCTCAGTTGATGATTAAAATGAAAAAATTGTTTTTTGTAATGGAATGGATAAAAAAAATTGTTAATGGATGAATGGATGATGTGTGTCTATTTTTTAGGATTTTGATGGAAAAGATGGACACCCGTTATGGTTAGATAAATCCTAGATATTTGGGTTTCGGGAATTTGGAAATGAATTTGGTATGTTATGAAGCCTTGGCCTGAGGATCCTTGGGTCCTATTCTAATGATGGATGATCCAAATGCTAGAATAAGGTTATTGTGAGCTGAATAATATTGTGGGGAGCAATATATTGAGTAATTGTTTGATTGATGATATGTTTTAGTTTACGTATTGGAAGGGATCATGTAACACCCCAAGATTTCATAGTGTGTTATTTCTTCAAAATAATTCAATAACATGCACTACACACAACACCGAGTTCAATCACACCATGACTTACAAAAAAAAGCTATTCAAAAGAGGTTATGAATAGTATTATCTAAATTTTAAACTTTATATAATCCTTATAATTTTAGAATCCATATTATGAGTTTCTTAGATGTAATGCAAGAACAAATTCATTTTCAGTATTACACTTTTATGAACTTTTAATAGTGAACCCTTTTTAAATACAATATTTTAAACTTTTTGACTAAATGGGGACATCAAAAATTTAAAATGAAACAACCCAAGCTTCCACGGTACGCTTTCTTTGAATAATACAGTTGCGTGTGTTGTACGCAACCTTGGATTTTAACACACACCACAACCAATCAAACTAGCCGTTATGAATAGTAATACCTACTTTTAGAAATTATATATATTTTATATTTTAAAATGGACTTCATTTCTGTATTCGGAATATCGAATTTAGCCTAAGGTGAAATTTTGGTACTTTTCGGATAACTTTCATATTTTGATGAATAGCGAAAATTACTAAATTTTAATTAAAAACAACTTTTTTAATCAAAATAATTAATAGTGATAAATTATGAATTTGAGTGGTTTTAAAGTATATTTAGAATATATTTTTACCATTTAATATAATGTTGGTCATTGGACATAATTTTACAATTAAACCGAACATAAACAAGTGTCAATCTTTTGATAGTTATTATCTCTTAAAAACACGCTTTTTGTTTTGACAGCGGGAATTAATTTTAAATTAATTTCTGCCACTTCTGTGTTTTGAATTTAGGAAAATGGATTCCATATTTGGAATCAGGATGTTCAAATTGTGTAAATAGGTAACTTTTATTTTTAGACATTTTGAATAATTACTGCGGTAAATTTTTTATATACCATGGTTAAGGGTAAATCCGGTAAATAAGGGTTAAAAAATAATATTATAATAATACTAAATTACCCTAAAACGTTTCTTAACCCTATTGGTTGATACATGGTCGACCATGGACATCTATGGGTCGATTTTGGGACCCCATGGATCGACTTGTAAGTGATAATGACACTTTATTTTAATTAAGTTAAAATAAATACAAAAATGACACAAGCGTATATCTTTTAACAAATCAATTGTTACAAAGGGTTATATATGTTGGATTTTTTATTATAAATATTCATTAGAAAGATAAAAAAATTTCTTACATAATTATATTTTATTTATAATTTTTAGACATTAAATAATTTATTTTATTTATGACACAATGATGATGCAGTAATTATTATAATAGTGAAAAATTAAAATAATTGATATTATAAATACCCAAATAAATATAATATGAAACTTTTAATGAATTAAACTAATTTTCTAGGATACCATGATATATTAGGATTGATTTAATTGACTTTTTTAGAAGTAATCAATCTGTTATGAGTTTCAAAAAAATCAACTATTGAATAGTGTCACAATTGACATAAAGGAGTTTTTAAAACAAATATTATATTATTAATTGATATTAAATTCCTAAAAATCTATGGTTCGGCCAAGAGACTTATATCATGATAGTTTCATCATTAATGGACCACTTGGGGGTCTCTTGGATGTATGTAGTTTGTTTATTAACCATATTATATAAAAATACAAAGAGACGTTGTAAAAGTGAAACTAATTAACTTAGAGTTAATACTTAAAGATAAGGTTAATATAAGTACCCAAACCTGTCTAAATTCTATTTGTTGAGTTGTTTGCGACCCATAACAACCTTAACCTTTGAGTAATCAACTTTGGATCCATTAGAAACCGAATATGAATTTATTATAAATTAATATTTCTAGCTCTTCCAAAGGTGCCCCTCACCCCTCTTATAAAAGGGAACTCCTCCTTCTCATTTCTTCACACCTTCAAAGCCTTTTGGTTCGGCCAAACTCTGCCCAAATACTCTCCCAACTTCCCTCACTACAACCTAGGGGCCTTATTTTGATCAGAAAGCCAACCTAAGGAGCCCTTTTGATCAAATCAAAAGGAAGAACCCGAAGAAGAGGTAATGATTTCACCACCCTTTTCTAAGTTCATTTCTTCTTCCACTTCTTCTTCCTTTGTTGTTACCATTATAAAATAATAAATCCAGTATCATATATATACTGTGATGTTATTATAAATATGGTACAACCATATTCAGTATTCTATCACCCTTTGAATAACATGTCACCATACGTGCGTACGTACGACTTACCGTCTCCACGTCGTGGTGTAATTGTTATTCAATATAATATTATTTGGATGGGTATAATAATGATGTGTAACTCATGTAAATAATAAATATTACATATTAAGGATTCTGTATATATTATATACCATCCATTTATATATTATTTTAATATCAAAAGAATGATATTGTCGCTCGTGCGTACGTACGGACTACCGTCTCCACGAACGCGATGAGATTCATTCTCCATTGTATCCATTCAAGTATAATTATCATTTGATGATTTAAAAAATGATGATTAAGGAATTTATATCATTCTGGATATGAATAATATACCACCTATCCTTTACAAACATGTCTTACGTAACAAAACATATAAAAGAAAACAAGTAAGTTAACACCTGAAACAATGATAATACTAAGATATTATTATCAAATCAATATTAAAAGATCATATATGATATCATATTAATGTATACGATTATTTTATAATTTAATAACAATTATTTCACCATTATACCGGAGGTTAACCTACCCCAACCAAGGAAAAGTACAAGGTAAGGGGTTTTCATCTCACTCCTTATTTCCGTGAGATTCATGCCATATTGCCACCATCAGCTTTTGTGTGGTGTATGTACTGCCCATAATTATATTCTTTGTGTAATACACTCTAATTTATGTGTATTTACATAATCATTGTATGATACCTCTTTCATGGGTTGTATGTTTCATAAGTTACCAAATTGGTAAGGGTTATTTCACAATCTCTTCATTATCCGAGGTTGTTTATACGTAATAATCTACTGGGATTTCTTTATCATCCACATCCATGTTTCTTCGAAATGTATTTCAAAACATATTTATTATTTACAAGAATATGGGTTAAAGTCATTTATACCCTTGTTTGAATTTTTATAATAGGTTTATAAAGGAATCTTTCCGTCGTTTTCAAAACCAGGTCCTTTTTAACCTTTTCGACAGAATTAAGGTAAGAATGTTTTTTTAACTTATACGGCGTGTGCGGCTATTTTCCGCCGTTATAAAATCTTCAAAGCTTCCCTTACAAGCTTATAAGATTATTTTCAAAGAAAATGTTTTATTTTATATGGATCTTAAATTATTTCAGAATAAAAGGAGATATTTCTTTAAAAAGAATTTTGATTTCATCTATGTCAACATCCTTTGATGGATTTTAAGATTATTTGAAGTTGATTTATTATGATACAAAACTTCGATATTGTATTGAAGGTTTTGTGATATGTTTGACTGTGGATGTGCTATTTTTATACCATTCATAGTTTATGGTGAATGTATTGACATTTCCTATGCTAGTTTTAATACGAATGTTTATGTTATGTTTAATCCTTTTCATATGGGAATGCATTGGACTTAATATGTGACGGGTGGAGCCCACTATAGCTCCTCGATGTATCGGTAGGTCTCATGAGACAAACTACTGTCTTGGCACAAGGCCTTGGCAAAATCTTATTTGTAGTCTTGGCACGAGGCCTTGGCTATGTGGTTATGATAGTCTGGCATTATGCATTCCAACATTATGAAAGTGTTTATTGATTTTTGCATGTGATTATTCGATTAGTTGAATATCCATGTGAATAAGTAAATGGAATTATTTCATTTTACGTTTTCCATACTATGTTGAAGTTCATGTTTAAAAGGCTTTTGTTTTAGTAATTCATTTCCTTAAATGTTTATGCTTATTTTTGAATGTTCCGCTATATTGTTATCCTTACTGGGCATTTGAGCTCACCCCTTTTCTATGTTTTATTTTTCCCAAGATGTGAAGATGTAAGTTATGAATGACCTTCAGGGATATTATGAGGGGATTATAGTGTGGACTGTGGAAACATTAGGTTGTTGTAGTAGTTTTTCATTTTATGATGTAATGTAAAACTTATGAATATATCTAGTGTTTCCAAGGCTACTAAACCAATCGGTCTTTCGAGATTTGATCTTTCTTGTGATCATGCCAATGTTATGTAATAATGCACCGACTCTGGGTAACTGGGGTCGGGGCGTTACAGTTGGTATCCAAGGGAGTTTAGTACAAACCTTGGAAGCTAGATTTAGATAAACTCTGATTAGAGCACGTAGACCTAAGATGAACATTGAGGATTAGTGTATAAGAACATCCTAGAATTTTGGTATTGTAGAGATTTTGTGAGTTTTCCGAGAAATAAATCCCTGTCTGGATACGAGCAGGTAGAGGCGGCTCTGGCACAGATGTACCTAGGGGTAAAACCCGAAAACACCGCTTTGAGCTGGACTCGAACGGGAACTGGTGCACGACAACGGGCCTTGCTGCACTCTTGGTTACGACACTCCTGGGGGATATGCTTAGGATAACTCTCATTTTCTTTACAAATCATTATGAAGGGTTTATGAGTATATACATCCTCAAAGGAGACATTTTAATGATTATGGATTATATCCATAAATAGTTCAATTTATGTTAAGTGTTTTATAAGTATGGGATTATGTATTTTAATTCATAAATTGATCTAGTGTATGCCATTTTTTAGAAATGGTGCCCAGTAGAAGGAATGAGAACTCCAGAAATGCACATGATCCAAAGAGAAGGAAGGATCATATATTTCATGGTCTTAAGCTAGAATTTATAAGAGAAATAGTCTCCCATGTATTATCATCATATGAAGAAATAATATCATGTGTTGATAAGATAAGTAAATAGTTTACTGAGTCCTATGGGTTTGAATGGAAGCAAGAGAAGAAAAGGATGGAAGAGAGAAAGATGGATAAAGGGAAGAGGGAAAAGAAGAATTTTCCCATATGTGGTAACTGTGGAAAGAAACACCCTGGAATTGCCTGAAAAGAATGGGAGTTTTTTATAAGTGTGGAGGAAAAGGGCACAAAGTACGTGACTGCAAGGGTAAGAAAATGGTTTTAAATGTACAATGCTTCATTTTCAAGGAGTTTGGACACTACGCGAACCTATGTCCCAGTCATCATACTATGCCGCAAATGATGTTATTGGATAATAATCAAGTTATGATACTACCACCGATGAAGAGGAATGATTAGAGTTCTTATGTTGATTATGTCAATTGAGTGTTGTATCAACAATGTTCTTGTTATAATAATTATGGAGTATATAAGGATTGTACTACAGTACTATTTCATTAAGGACTTGAGATTGTGTGGGACAAAGAAAAGTGACTCAATAGAAGGATAAATTTTTGGAAAATATATTGTTGAGAGAATGATAAATCATAATATAGTTATGATACTGAGGTAGTGATTTTGGAATAATTTGTGATTGTTTTGGATAAATTATATTGGATGTTCTTGACTACCTTGGAACTGATTAATGATTTGTATATTCCATCATTGTTGGGGTTCAAAAAATTTTTGGATTAATGAAGTATATCCAGCATTCTATATGGAATAAGGGAGCATGAATGTAATCAATAAGGAATATGGTAATACATGATGAAGGTATTCATATGCTATTACAGGGTAAAAAGGCTCTATATTATGTTTACCTTCCTTATAAATGTTGGACTGTGAGTTTCGACAGAAGTATTTTGGATAGTTTTAGTTTGGATTATTTTGTATTTCCATAAAAGGACAACCCGGAGGTCGGGAGGCAACCCGTCGCGTCCGGCAAGGCTGCGAGACTTGAACCCGCAACCGAAGGGCGACAAGGGTGTATCACCTACCACTGGCCCACGAGATGTCCTGGATTAAATAATGTAGTTTTTATTAAAAGATCTTGTAGATGAATTATAAATTCATTTATTTTGGAACCCTATACGAATAGTGTAAATAGAATTTTTTTTTACATTCTATTATCTTTTAGAGTGAAAGATGAGTTTGTGGTAGAAATTTATTAATGGATAAAACTCTAATTATAAAGTAAGTATATATCCTTATGATCTTATCCAATCTCATAAATAAATTCTTCAATATTAAGAAAAGAAACTTAGAACAAAAATGTTTTCCTAGATGGAACCTTAAATCATCACTAATTTATGGCTTTGGGATTGTTGTCCTTTTCATAGCCATGTTCTCTACCACTCTCCATCAGATAATTTATGGTTAAATTTTTCTTCTATATCCATATTTTCCTACATGGAACCCTAGTATGTGTTATTTTCGGTAATCTTCATACTTTCGACTCTTTATTTTCAATAGAGGCCTCATTAATTCATTTTTCGATGTGGGATTTCAACTAAGATATTTTGAAACGTCAAAAATGTGTTATCCTAATACCCTATGTTTTGTTGAACCGATGGTATTTCAAATCATCATTGATTGATGAATTTAAGGACCTAAATTTTATACTTGTTGTGATTGATGACCTCAATCACTACCTATAAATATTTACGTTTTTCCTCCAATTATATGTCTCTAATTGCCACCAATTCTCTCTTAATCGAGATCATAATTTGGTGGTGACCCTTTCATTTCTCTTTTCCTCATATTAAGACTAAATTTTAGTAGCCCAATTTCCGATGTGGGTTTTCCCACAAATATATTTTCTATTTTCAACCTTTTATTTTCGAAGAACAATTTCATATTGCGAGGACGCAATTTATTGAAGGAGGGGAGAATGTAACACCCCAAGATTTCATAGTGTGTTATTTCTTCAAAATAATTCAATAACTTGTACTACACACAACACCGAGTTCAATCACACCATGACTTACAAAAAAAAGCTATTCAAAAGAGGTTATGAATAGTATTATCTAAATTTTAAACTTTATATAATCCTTATAATTTTAGAATCCATATTATGAGTTTCTTAGATATAATGCAAGAACAAATTCATTTTCAGTATTACACTTTTATCAAATTTTAATAGTGAACCCTTTATAAATACAATATTTTAAACTTTTTTACTAAATGGGGACATCAAAAATTTAAAATGAAACATCCCAAGCTTCCACGGTATGCTTTCTTTGAATAATACAGTAGCGTGTGTTGTACGAAACCTTGGGTTTTAACACACACCACAACCAATCAAACTAGCCGTTATGAATAGTAATACCTACTTTTCGAAATTATATATATTTTATATTTTAAAATGGACTTCATTTATGGATTCGGAATATCAAATTTAGCCTAAGGTGAAATTTTGGTACTTTTCGGATAACTTTCATATTTTGATGAATAGTGAAAATTACTAAATTTTAATTAAAAACAACTTTTTTTTATCAAAATAATTAATAGTGATAAATTATGAATTTGAGTGGTTTTAAAGTATATTTAGAATATATTTTTACGATTTAATATAATTTTGGTCATTGGACATAATTTTACAGTTAAACCGAACATAAACAAGTGTCAATCTTTTGATAGTTATTATCTCTTAAAAACACACTTTTTGTTTTGACAGCGGGAATTAATTTTAAATTAATTTCTGCCACTTCTGTGTTTCGAATTTAGTAAAATTGATTCCATATTTGGAATCATGATGTTCAAATTGTGTAAATAGGTAACTTTTATTTTTAGACATTTTGAATAATTACTGCGGTAAATATTTTATTTACCATGGTTAAGTGTAAATCCGGTAAATAAGGGTTAAAAAATAATATTATAATAATACTAAATTACCCTAAAACGTGTCTTAACCCTATTGGTTGATACATGGTCGACCATGGACATATTGGGGTCGATTTTGGGACCCCATGGATCCACTTGTAAGTGATAATGACACTTTATTTTAATTAAGTTAAAATAAATACAAAAATGACACAAGCATATATCTTTTAGAAAAACAATTGTTACACAGGGTTATATATGTTGGATTTTAGATTATAAATATTCATTAGAAATATAAAACAATTTCCTACATAATGATATTTTATGTATAAATTTTAGACATTAAATAATTTATTTTATTTATGACACAATGATGATGCATTAATTACTATAATAGTGGAAAATTAAAATAATTGATATTATAAATACCCAAATAAATATAATATGAAACTTTTAATGAATTAAACTAATTTTCTAGGATAAAATAATATATTAGGATTGATTTAATTGACTTTGTTCTAAGTAATAAATCTGTTATGAGTTTCACAAAAATCAACTATTGAATAGTGTCAAAATTGACATAAAAAAGTTCTTAAAAAAATATTATATTATTAATTGATATTAAATTCCTAAAAATCTATGGTTCGGCCAAGAGACTTATATCATGATGGGTTAATCATTAATGGACCACTTGGGGGTCTCTTGGATGTATGTAGTATGTTTATTAACCATATTATATAAAAATACAAAGAGACATTGTAAAAGTGAAACTAATTAACTTAGAGTTAATACTTAAAGATAAGGTGAATATAAGTACCCAAACCAGTCTAAATTCTATTGGTTGAGTTGCCTGCGACCCATCCCCACCTTAACCTTTGAATAATCAACTTTGGATACATTAGAAACCTAATATGAATTTATTATAAATTAATATTTCTAGCTCTTCCAAAGATGCCCCTCACCCCTCTTATAAAAGGGCACTCCTCCTTCTCATTTCTTCACACCTTAAAAACCTTTTGGTTCGGCCAAACTCTGCCCAAATACTCTCCCAACATCCCTCACTACAACCTAGGGGCATTATTTTGATCAGAAAGCCAACCTAAGGAGCCCTTTTGATCAAATCAAAAGGAAGAACCCGAAGAAGAGGTAATGATTTCACCACCCTTTTCTAAGTTCATTTCTTCTTCCACTTATTCTTCCTTTGTTGTTACCATTATAAAATAATAAATCCAGTATCATATATATACTGTGATGTTATTATAAATATGGTACAACCATATTCAGTATTCTATCCACCCTTTGAATAACATGTCACCATACGTGCGTACGTACGGCTTACCGTCTCCACGTCGTGGTGTAATTGTTATTCAATATAATATTATTTGTATGGGTATAATAATGATGTTTAACTCATATAAATAATAAATATAACATGTTAAGGATTCTGTATATATGATATACCATCCATTTATATATTATTTTAATATCAAAAGAATGATATTGTCACTCGTGCGTACGTACGGACTACCGTCTCCACGAACGCGATGAGATTCATTCTCTATCGTATCCATTCAAGTATAATTATCATTTGATGATTTAAAAAATGATGTTTAAGGACTTTATATCATTCTGGATATGAATAATATACAACCTATCCTTTACAAACATGTCTTACGTAACAAAACATATAAAAGAAAACAAGTAAGTTAACACCTGAAACAATGATAATACTAAGATATTATTATCAAATCAATATTAAAAGATCATATATGATATCATATTAATGTATATGATTATTTTATAATTTAATAACAATTATTTAACCATTATACAGGAGGTTAACCTACCCCAACCAAGGAAAAGTACAAGGTAAGGGGTTTTCATCTCACTCCTTATTTCCGTGAGATTCATGCCATATTGCCACCATCACCTTTTGTGTGGTGTATGTACTGCCCATAATTATATTCTTTGTGTAATACACTCTAATTTATGTGTATTTACATATTCATTGTATGATACATCTTTCATGGGTTCTATGTTTCATAAGTTACCAAATTGGTAAGGGTTATTTCACAATCTCTTCATTATCCGAGGTTGTTTATACGTAATAATCTACTAGGATTTCTTTATCATCCACATCCATGTTTCTTCGAAATGTATTTCAAAAAATATTTATTATTTACAATAATATGGGTTAAAGTCATTTATACCCTTGTTTGACTTTTTATAAGAGGTTTATAAAGGAATCTTTCCGTCGTTTTCAAAACAAGGTCCTTTTTAACCTTTTCGACAGAATTAAGGTAAGAATGTTTTTTTTAACTTATACGGCGGGTGCGGCTATTTTCCGCCGTTATAAAATCTTCAAAGCTTCTCTTACAATCTTATAAGATTATTTTCAAAGAAAATGTTTTATTTTATATGGATCTTAAATGATTTCAAAATAAAAGGAGATATTTCTTTAAAAAGAATTTTGATTTCATCTATGTCAACATCCTTTGATGGATTTTAAGATTATTTGAAGTTGATTTATTATGATACAAAACTTCCATATTATATTGAAGGTTTTGTGATATGTTTGACTGTGGATGTGCTATTTTTATACCATTCATACGTTATGGTGAAAGTATTGACATTTCGTATGCTAGTTTTAATACGAATGTTTATGTTATGTTTAAACCTTTTCATATGGGAATGCATTGGACTTAATATGTGACGGGTGGAGCCCGCTATAGCTCCTCGATGCATTGGTAGGTCTCATGAGACAAACTAGTGTCTTGGCACAAGGCCTTGGGAAAATCATATTTGTAGTCTTGGCACAAGGCCTTGGGTATGTGGTTATGATAGTCTGGCATTATGCATTCCAACATTATGAATGTGGTTATTGATTTTTGCATGTGATTATTAGATTAGTAGAATATCCATGTGAATAAGTAAATGGAATTATTTCATTTTACTTTTTCCATACTATGTTGAAGTTCAAGTTTAAAAGACTTTTGTTTTAGTAATTCATTTCCTTAAATGTTTATTCTTATTTTTGAATGTTCTGCTATATTGTTATCCTTACTGGGCATTTGAGCTCACCCCTTTTCTATGTTTTATTTTTCCCAGGATGTGAAGATGTAAGTTATGAATGACCTTCAGGGATATTATGAGGGGATTATAGTGTGGACTGTGAAAACATTATGTTGTTGTAGTAGTTTTTCATTTTATGATGTAATGTAAAACTTATGAATATATCTAGTGTTTTCAAGGCTACTAAACCAATCGGTATTTCGAGATTTGATCTTTCTTGTGATCATGCCAATGTTATTTAATAATGCACCGACTCTGGTTAACTGGGGTTGGGGCGTTACAGATCAATTATGAACCGTATTGTTTTTTAGTTTTGATAAGTAGAATTGTATCATATTATAAGCAGTGGAGTTCCTTAAGATGATGGTTAGGTCTGGGTTGTAATATGGGTGTTTAAGATGGAAAATGGCTGTTAGACCTCATGTAGTGGTCAACAATGGTTGGGGAATATGGTTTAAAAAATTATATGTTCTTTAATGTTACCCCAGGTGTCATGGGATGCATGAGAGAGATGTTGAAGATTAGGCTGGTAATGGGATGATAGTCACATTCATGGTGGTATGGTTTCATGTATGACGTTCTCTGGTGTTTAGAATTAAGTGCTGTTACATTGGATTTATTATGTGGGTTTTTTGTTTTATTATGTGTCTGATTTTGATGCATCCATTCAAAATAATTGTGTTATTCTTATGGATCACATTACAAAAATTACATAAGGGTATGAAAATTTTGTTTGTCTGAGTACTGTGAAAAAATGGAGATGTTCTAGAGGAAACAAGGGAGATAGAATTTTATAGGTGAGAATAGAGGCCCAACTATTTCTCTTTGAGGCTTAGTGATTCATGGGAATGTTACATGAAGATGAGCAACAATAAGGTGTGGATATTGTATGTTTAGAACCCTTAGGTGAAAAATTTTCCTTTTTAATTATTTTAAACTCTATTTTTAATTTTTTGACATTGATTTTTTGTGGAATGAGACATGTCTCCTGAGCTCCCCACATGATTATAATATTAAATTTTAAAAGGGGGCCATTCTATATATGTTGCATTACTGCCTCCTAGATAGTCTCTCTTGTCATAATTATCATGTGGGGTGGGGCTGTCTTAGATAGATCAGAGGAAATATCACACATAGGTTATAAAAACCATTTTGAACATCCCAGAAAACAATGATGACATCCATACAAAGTACATGGATAGGTGCATATGAACCACAAGGTTCAATCAGACCACATGGGTGGCTATGCTGACTGTGCCACATGCCCCCCTCATACATAGTGGTAGGAACATGATTGATGAATTATTTTGATAACATAGATTCAAAAACATAAACATCTCAAAATGGTGGAGAATATTATTTACCCCATATATATTTAAGTTTTCACCAATGATTATCTCACCATTTCTACCCCATACAGTGGGGGTGTTGAAAATAGATCTCCTCTCACCTCCATAAATGATCATCCCTCATTTCAATGGTGTTTTGAGAGACATCAAATATGAATTACAGATCTATAAAATCATCACCATAGTTTCCTCTAATTCTTTTGGAAGACTCTTGGTCAGTTGTCTCCACTTCTTCAGATTATCTAGACCATTGTTTCTGGGGTGTTCTTTATCATAGATTTTGAGGTCATTCGAGATCAAATTAAGGGTTATTACTCAACAAATGGATGCCTACAAGAATGAAGAACACATTATATAAATGTTTTATAGAGTTGTGATGTTTTAATATGTGTATTTGGTATTTTGATCTTTCGTACTTAACATGTTTTATGAATTTAGCTAATGAATTTATTTTGGTCCATAATTGTTGAGTGAAACCCTTCATGGACCCCATCAGGTCGACTAATTCATTCCAAATGGGCCAAGGTCTACCGATATGGTATTCCAAACCCTTGAGAATGATGAAATTCATTCATGAGTTTTGACATAGGAGATATAGAAGTGAATGGTTTGTATGTGTAAATTGGTATGTGGGTAAAAAAAATGAATAATTGAATTGTTTACATGCTATCCCTTGTGAAACTACCAAGAAGATTTTGAAATGGTTTTGATGGTTTAGTCTCTATTTTTATCTCGTTTTGGTTTTTAATGAATGTGATCAATGTTCTAATGTATATTTTTTTAGAATGTGGTGTTTAACAGAATGTTTTTAAAAATGGGTTGTTCAGTTGGGGTTTAAAATGATAATTTGAAATGTGTGTTGGGTTACCCCTTTTGTGAAAATTTCTTTATAACCATTATAATGGGTGTGATAAAAAATCTTTGGCATGGAACTTTTGTTTTTTCTGAAAGAGGAAGAACAATTTTATTATGTGGGGATTCATAATTGTCAAAATGATTTTAGGATAATTTTTTAAAACATGTGAAAATGGGGTAAAATTTAGTAGATCTTTTTTATGAATCTAATTTATATTGGGACCATCATAAATGTGTTGATAGTTAATTGATATTTCAATGGTTAAGGATATTCATAAATATAAAACAGATTCATTATTGGATTAATAGACCAATTCTCCATGTTTTATAACCTATGACTAATGGTTTTAAGAAGTTTTTGTAATTATCCACTCAACCAATTTGGGAAGGCCATATAGATGCTTTAGGTTCCCCAATGAACCATAATATTTAGAATAATGTACAATAATACTAAATCAATGGTTATGTACATGAAATTCTATATCGTGGTTGGGATAGTAATATATGTAATCCCATGTCTTTGTCGGATAATGGGACTAGTGGTCCTAAATTTCCAACTTATGAAATAATGGTTGGGATTATCAAACATTTCAAAAATGATCCCTATTGGATACATGCATAGGTTCTCCTTGTTTGCTGACATATGACCCATGTGATGAAATTAGATGATACCTAGATTGATGATTTACACGAAAAATAATTATTGAAATTATAAATGAATAAAACTCGTAAATTTAAATGGTTAATATATGTTGTATATGTCTTGGTAACTCAACAAGGCTAGAGAAGGTTTGATTGTCTTGATGACATGATGGAATTTTAAGGGTTAAAGAGAAAATTAATAAATGTTTTATTGAGAAATTTGTCTCATTTAGAGTCTTATTTATTCATTAAAAACATGGTAATTTACATAAAATGTTTTTAGATAGTTTATTTATTTATAAAATTTTGTTTGTGGACTACTGAGTTGAACTAACACCCTACTCTAGGTGACATAGAAAATGGTTACCAAGAAAATGCTACTTGTTTTCATGTATATGTTATGGATAGAAACTACGTGGTTGGTTTTTTCCTAGTATTGTATGTCGGATCATGAGTTTTTAGAACCATGTTGGGAATATCGAACGTGTTCAGTATCATATTATAGTTTTCATATTAGAGGTATACGGGTATGGCTACATGGCATATCATGTGTTATACTGTTACTTGTTGTATCTTTTCAAATTATGTCCATTATTTGTTCCTGATGGTTAATGCATGTATTGATATTAATTATTCAATATATTTACTAAGATAATAAGTTATAATCACCCAATTATTCCTCCGTAAACCAATGATGTTAGTCATCACCAACTAGTGTATGGTGAGGTGCGACTGAGGACATTTGGTGAATCGGATCAGGGAATCGAATTTAGTGGAACATGGGTCAGGATGTTACATTTGGGGTATATATTAATTGATGGATATATGTAGAGAAAATGGTTGGCTTCCCTGTAAAATCATTACGATCAATATCGACATTTGAGGGAAAAATTAAAATATGTTAAATAAAGTGGAAATGACACCGGGTGGTTGGGAAGAATTATGATTTGGGATTTCCTGTTGAGGCATAAATATTCGTTTTTATTCATTAAAATTGATAGATGTATAAATAATGAATAATTATTTTCCATCTTCTTGATGGATTTTGACTCTATCCATGACGTTTCTGTAATTAATTCAGTTTTTTAGGCTGAGCCCAGTAGTTCCTAGATAAATTATAAAATGAGAAAAGAGTTAATAATTAAATAGGTATAGTTTATAGTGATTATAAATTATAGTGAGATATATAATAAAATAAATAGGTTAATTTTTAGAGTCAAAGATACTAGAATAAAATATTAAAGTTTCAATCTTGGAAATTAATATGATATAATATTATTTAATGGTTAATTAATTAATTAATATATAAAAAAGATTACTGTATTATTTTTAGACACATAGATCAAAATAGTGGATATTTTATCCTTGTGTGATGTTAGTGTAGGATGTGTAACAACTTGGGTTTATATGATTTTTTTAAATTAAATTTCTCTCATAGCATGTGTAATATGACAAATGAGTTTTAATGAACAATGATATAATACTAATATTACTTATTAATAATTATGACTACAATATAGTATTTTCAAATGATTAAATGAATATGAATAATCAATTTTTTAAAATTAATTGTAATGGATTAATATAAATAAAATAATTGATAAAATGTACTTAATTTTTAGTAAATTAATTACATGCTCTGAAAATCCACTATTATAATAAATATATTTCTATAATTTTTTAACGAAATTAAATTGATATTTAATGGTTTCGGTAAATTAAATTAAAAAACATAATTTTATTAATTAAAAATTTCTAAATTAACTATGAATGAATTTTTGAGAACTTTCTAAAATGAATAAATATTTTTGGAGCACTAATGAATTGTAATTTTTATTAAAAAAATACTATTTGATTTAATGAATTTAAAAGATGAATTTTATTTTAAGATTATTCTAAAAGAATAATGAGTAAAATTAAATGTTTATTAAAAAAATATATGTAAAAAATTAATTTCATATTGAATTTTTATAGGAAAATATTATACACTTATAAAATCGTTTTGTTTTAGAAACTGCTATTTTTGTGTCCTGTGTGGGATTAAATTTAAACTAAAAACTCCAAAATATAAAAATTAAATTTAGAAAAATGGATTTCATTTTTATAATAAACATTATATATATATTTATTATAATAAGTTCAACATAATTTTATTCACAATGAATAGAAAAATATAGAAAAATATATTACTATTGTTGAGGTTAAAAATTATTTTATTAGATGATAAACATAAAAGAATAGGTATAAATTATTTAGAATCATGTTCATTTACAAATTTAAAGTCATATATATAACATAGAATCTCTTATGTAATATAATGATCCATTTGGGGTTTCTTTTTGGACTTGTAAGACATGGGTAAACATTTATATTTTTAAAAATTCCAACTATTTTCCACCCTCTCATATGGCTAGGGAGGCAGGGGAATAGGGTTTGGGGTTCCAATCATAGGTTCAAGTCCCCCATTTTTTTTTCTTTTACTGTGCATATATATTGTGACCACCTTTTAAAAAATCCAATTTTATCCTCTCCCCCACTTATAAATGTGAATCAAAACTTGTCTATAATTAATACATCAAACACCTTTTGGATTGACCAATAACCAAAAATGTATCTTTCAAAATTCCCTCTCGATGCACCTGAGTCCTTTAATTGATTATCAATCTCTTATAAATATAATTTTTGTGTTGTCAATCAGAGTTTTTCTGATGAAGACGAATCATTCATAACAGAGCATTTTTTATATCATCATAAACTTCCTTCAACTCTTCCATATATTTGATGATAAAAAAATTTATTTCCTATATACTGAGATTTTTTTATTTTTATATCCTACCACATATACATCTTAACTACCATAAAATGGAAAATTATGTAGTTGATCGTGTCTATGGTTGACTACCTCCTCACGAACTAACATAATTTTTTTCCGTCACCTTAATTCATATATCAATATAATAAAGGATTTAACATTTTTATTTTATATTTAAGAAATACTATTTTTTTAATTATTATATCATATCTATATTTATACATTAAAATGAATTGGAAAAGGATATCATTTCCCATGTGTATATGTGAACTACCACATCCACGAAGTGATGTGATACATTTTTTTGACATGTATTCTAATAAGGATTGATTTAATGAATATTAATTTTATATTTGATATATAAATGAGTATTTAAAGTTCAATTATTATTTAATTTTCCTAAGATCCCTCCATTGAAAAATGGACACAACGGTCATACATACATAAGACCTACCGTTACCATGGAAGGTGTAATTAATTTTCTATCTCAATGTTTTATTATTACAATAAACAACAATATAACGAATATATATGATATTTATATCATGGTAGTCTATTTTTAGATTATTAATACAGAAAAAATTGGGATAAAAAATATGCAAATTAAAAATTTTTTAAAAATGAAGTCGTTATTTAACAAAAAATGATGTTAAAAAAGAAATTATTATTAAAAAAGTTAAAAATATGATAAATAAATCATATATGATATTATAAATATAATAATTGTTCCATATTATATTATTAATAAACCTATATTTAATATATAACTGACCCAAAAGTTTATGAAAAATGAAGAGACTCGAGGTTATATATTTTTGTCATAAATTGTCTTCTTTGGGATATATGTTTTGTTATAATGTTGTATTCAATTATGATATTTATATACATCACATTCACATGTTATATCATAAATATATTTATTAATATTATATTTTAATTTTTATTTAAATTTATTTGTCCATGGGGAATCTAATTAAAAAATTTCCAAATCAATAAATTGATTCCTACCACACTTTTACTTCTACGGGACACATACCATAGTCACAACATGTTTGTTTAATGTGTTGTATATAAAATCAATAAATGTATTTTGTTATTCATATTTCTAATTTTATGGTAATTGAAATATTCATATATTGTAATTTTTTCAATTTTATTAGTATTGAAATTATACAGAATATGTATGGATTTTATGTTACATCTCATTGTTTTTCAATATTTTTTATGATTATGTTTCTAATGATAATATATTTTATCCTAAAACTCCAATCCTATTTAATTTTATTCTCAAATTTTTACGTTTATATATTACATGTATTCATTAAAATATATTCTCATTATGATCTAAATAGACAAACATAATTATTTTTTGAATAAAATACATTATTTCACTCTTTGGTCAAAACCCATTTTTTGTCCATATCCATGATTAATAAAAAATTTATAAATGATTTTTTACTATAATAAAATTATATTTAATGTCATTTTTACCCATGATCTAATTTTTACACAATGGGTTTAGAAAAATATTCTTTTTGTTTTTTAAACAAGGTAGTTTTGAATTTTTACCACAATTGTGAAAGGAATATTTGTTTTTACGTTTATGGAATGAATGTAAATTTCCATCATCACGACCACTAAATTATTTTATATTAAATTAATATTTAATAAAAAATTTATAAAAGAACATATAATATTTTATTTTTTTAGGTTTGTATTTTTTAAATAAGTGAATTTAAAATAAAATGTAAATTTTCATCAATACGATTTTAATGATTTTTTCGGAAACTTAAATAATTCGAAGACAAAAACCATTATAATTTATTATCATTTACTAGGGATATTATACAATATTAACATCTTTAATAATTCTCTATATGGTTTATGATTATGATTATTAAAAAGATATGACTATGAAACATGTTTCATTCCGATGGCATATGCTATGATTAAATGATTATAAAATCCATTTCCATTACACAAGATTTTGTATGATTAGTGTTATATGACCATTTGGAACACAGATTTATGGATTTTGTTATAGGTTTAACCAATATACCCTTCTAGCTAATTTTGTAAATATTTATATTTCATGATATTATTATTGGAAACAAGATGATGTGTTTTTTCTGGTAGGGAAAATAGGTCGATGTGCTTGATCCACTATGTGGAAAAAGTCAATATGCTTGATCCACTATGGGAATGAATTGTTGATGCCAAATCCATTATGTTATGATAAATAAATATGTATTCACGATTAACAATTATTTTAGGATATTCGTTGTTAGCCAAGTATTATCAAATATTTTATACAGAAATGATGATCCAACACTTATATGACTAGAAATTATGCCTCATGATTTATATATAATGATATATCACACATATAATGCATGTATATGAAATAATATTTTTTAACTCCAAGAATCATATTTTAGATATTTTATTGATTGGGTATGAATTTTGTATATTACATTCATGATCCCTTTACTCTATTTTTACCGTATGACTTCTAAGGACCATAGTTTGACATATATCATGTTTACCCATAATTAGCATCTAAGATGACCCTTTCATATATTTCCCATTAATTATTAATAATATGTGCTTTATGTAGGCTAGCGTATTAATTTTACTAAATTGGATGATCTGTACTGTATATGGTTAATATATTTCAGTAAATAATATGATTCTATATATTGAATCTAGGAGACGTGGAATGGGTTTTACCAGATTGTTTTGATTGATTAATGGGATTTTACGGCCTTGTTCAATAGGTCGCTTTATGTTTTCCATTTTTTAGTCTTCCTTAGAAACCCCAAATAGATTCCCCATAAATAATTGGGTATATTCAAATATTCCAAAGGCAATCAGTTATTTGGGATTTCGGGCCCAACATCTATTTGGTACACACATTTGTTGAGAGGATGGGAGGTTTGGCCAATTATAGTGTTTTTTGTTGGAATAATTTCCTACATATTGAATCTCTAATAGATATATTATATGTTCATTTTGGACTCCCTAATTTGAAAATGGGATTATTTACCCTATTAAAATTATCATAGGTTAAATATATCTACAATATGAAAAATATGGTTCTCATTTGTGAATGCATCTATTTGTATCAGAGGTTCTCAATCCATTTCTAGTAATGAGTTTCTGGTTATGTGATAAATTTGTGTAAGTATAGGATTATTACTTTGTTGAAATTAAGGGAGGTGGTAAATATTATGGGAGGGGATTGAGACATTATGATGCATCCTATATATCTTGATTATTCTTGAAATTAAAAGAAACTCAGTTCATTAAAATCTATGATGTTTAACATCATGAAGAGAGGACATATTTATAATGTTCTCAGACAGCAGATAATCAAGCTTGAATCCATAAGGGATTCCTTATATATAAGTACTATAGAGTGAATCGTAGTTTTTCATTTCATTTGAATTCTTGGCCCACTATAGATGTGGTGTATTGATCATCCCATGGGAATGATTGTGTCGTAATGGGTGTGATATTATATTCATAAATGGATTTTCACTAAAAGGGGTGTTATTGTAGGCTTGGTCGATTGAAATTAATCCTACTTATCATGGTTATAGTAGGAATCAGAGCTCTCATAGTTCACTTACTCCCATAGGATTGGTCCTAGGGTAGATCCTTTCATATAATAGATATTAACTCATGAAAATCATGAGGGGTTATATTCTGACATTAACCTAGCTTATTGGTATTAGTGATGTGTATGATATGACCGTTGAAACTCTCTAATAACACATGAACTGTGTTAGTGGGTAGAAATAAGGGATAATAAGAAGTCAATCTTATTTTATACGAATACATGGATTATGTATTAGGGAACCCCCGTAGATGATTAACAAAGAGCTTGGGCCTCTTGGATGTATCATGTGTATCTTGATTATGGTAGGAAGCAGAGTTCCCATAGTTCAATTGATCGTGGCATAAACAATAAGGTTTCCCATATCATTGTGAAGACATATGCTGAAGATGATATGATTTTTAAATCTCCCAAATCCCATGTGAGCCAAAGTTTTTTTAGAGAAACAAGGAACATGAAATTTGATTCTTCATTTCTCATGATGTGGGGATTATCCGATGGTACAATCCTAAGGGGATTTATTATAGAGATCAAGAAGACGAGATATATCCAATATATCATGGATATGAAGGTAATAAAATACATAATAGTTCAGTTCACCCCAAACCCGTGGATGGGATCGAGGAACTGAATGGCATGGTCAGGACAGATACATTAAATGATTCTTGTGTATGAGTCCCCTTATTATATTCTGAAGGAAAAAAAGAAGTAGTAATAGACCTATATAAGAAATTAGTAAACTAAATCATGAATACATGGTATTTGAAAGGACATACACTGAAGTGGATTATCATTGGAGATAAGGCCTTAGAAAGGAGTCATATGTATCCAGATTGAGGCATGAATCGGGGTTCTCATAGTTCATTTCTCGGGGCTCAAAAATTGATGATTACCTATGTTCAGGTCACACACACAGAAGATAGATTATGTTATCAAGTCATAGGATTCCCTTTTTCTATGGCCTATTCACCCATAGGGTGTTTTCATAACCCAACTAAGTTGTTTATAGGACATCACAAGACCCCAGGGTTTGTCCCAGAAAACATTGCAGGACATAGTTTTCTTATCATTTTGGTGTTTAATGATCCATAAAATTTTTCTACTTTCATTCTTAAGAGATGGATGAACCATATATTGGGTTTCACGGGAGTAAACACAACATGTCTCAGATGTAATAATTTGAATGGGATATCAAATCTTGAGGGAATGCTTATAATTTCCAGACATGTCCTGATGGAAGCATGAATATGAATTGTCTTGTATGGGTTCTATAATGAGACATGGATGACATGTCCTAACATCATTCTATGAGTTAGTAGATTCATCTGAAAGACACCACATGTCATGGGTGATTATCCTAGAGGGATTCGTTAGATTAAAATGGAACAACTAGAGGAACCATTTGGAATCCATTGACATGTTCAGAGGACTTTTCATAAATTGTGTAGCATACCAAAGAACCATATAGAGATTTAAAAACAATTCATGTTGTTGTAATGTGTCTTGGATGGCTCGCACAAAGCACATGATGGTTATTGAAAATGAAATTTGATTATGTCTAACCCCATTAACCTTTTTTATAACATGAAATATAAAATTTCCTAGATTTCATCAATGTCATTTTATTTTTATCCTAAAATTATATATTAGACATGTATGATTTTCTTCACATGTATTTCAAAGATCCCATTGCAAAATATATGAGAGATGACATGGTTTACATTATTCTTAGTGCATGATTTCTCCTTTTATTTTCCAGAATATTTATAGAAGGAATAATTTTTGATCATGGGATCATTGACTTTACGAAATCTTCCCTGGTGTTTGGGTGTGCCGATGATCGTATAAGTGAAAAATCCCACCATTTATCATTGATGTTAGGGTGGGGTATTAATTTTCCTCCCCACCACATTTTTTTCTATGGTTTTCACATCATATACCAACTAAATCTAGTCAAGAGTGAGTGAAGGGTTAGGACACCATGTGCCATTGTGACACACTACCATGGATCACTTTGAGGGGGTCACCTAATTTTCAATGACCATGAGTCCCTCCTATCAACTCCTCTATTATAGGATTTCTTCCAATTAACGAGGAAATTTATAAATTATGTGGTTATATTTAAGGAAATAAATATTGTCATATTGGCATGTCCATGGGCCTTCTTAAGTTCATAGAGCCTAATGAATGTAGTTCGCAAAATTCTTGATTCTTTTCAAGCAACATTTTGTCTGGTCGGGATGGCTTATCAGGGGGTATCTGAGAGAACATTGAGGCTTGAACAGGAGTCTCATAGGATAGTGTTTCTAACTTCCTTATTTCCTAAAGCCCATTTTTATAATGTGAGAGGCTTCCACATCCTCCCTATTTTATAACCATTATTTTATTCTTCAAAGGCTGAGGGTCATGTGAAATTACATGAGTATATTCAATGAAAATTACTCTACCTCTTGATGATGCATCACATAAACAATAATTGTCTTATGGATATGCACACATATTTCATGAAAAAATCAATCATTTCTTCTTAAGGGAAAAAAGGGATAGTGTGGGGATGTTGAGATATACATGAGGCACTTTGTGGGATGAATATCCAAAGTACTTTCATGTGACGAGGTGATCATTTCACCAGTATCTCATGGTGTGTTGTGGATCTCCCGTAGTCTGTCACGTGTATTTTATGATGGTGAGTGGCTACTACCCCCTCCCTTTTTATTTCATTTTATTTATTTTAAAATTTTTTGGGGGTCTGATGATTTCTCTTAGTTGTCTCTAAGGAAAATGATTCTTCCCCTAGGTGATGCATCATATAATGTTTATCACTACCATATGCCTCCATATTTTGGAAATTTCCTCTGATTTTCAAAGTATTATTGAATGTATTTTCATGTTCTCACTGAAGAAAAACTACATGCACTTGTGGAACATGTCCTTCTACAACCACATTATCCTCAGATGTCATAGGTGCCTTTCTGAGAGCAAGGGAACTTATGTAGAGGGGATTCGAGTGACCATCTATAGACTATCCACTACACCTGGTTCATTCATGTGACCATATGATGGTCACATGATCGTAAATATATTGGAGGGGTACATGACTCGGGAGCTTTGGCCACCCTCTCCCACCTTTGCTTTTGTGGGTAAAATAATACCCATATTCAGCTATTCCTTCCTATGTGAATTTTTTGAAGAAAATTTGGTGGGAAAAAACAACCCCCCAAGGATTTATTTCCACATAGACATGGTCATAGTTTGGAGGATAGTAAATGCATGAATGGGTTATTGGTGGAGTTGTGAGTAATTATCTTGGAAAAAAAATTTTATCTAGCGACACTTGGTATTCCATGAAATTCCATATATATAGGGGTCGGACTCATGAACACGAATTCATGGAATTTATTGTTGAAAATAAAGTATATTTACTTCAATAGATTCTCATGAATTCATACCACCATGAAATTCATTCTTTATAATACGATCTAGTAATCTTTAGAACATTTTATTTGTTGATGGATAACAAGGTTATGATATATGTCTTGATGGGAGACTGATCTACATTTTTCTGAAGCCTATTGGCTTGGTTATAGAAATATGATTATGCAAAGGCCATGTAATGGGTTTTGTATTCTCTTTCCTACAATTTAAATTCCATGAAAAAATTATTTTATTTTAGCTCCGACTTTTTATCGCTTTAGTTTAGGTTATTTTATCTCAGACCTGATATTGCTTGAATTAATGCTCTTTTAGCTTGGACCTCACATCTCATTAATTTAGGTTGTTTTATCTTTGACCTGATATCTCTTTAGATTAGTGTATACTAGCTTGGAAAATAATATTAGCGACCAAGGAATATGTTTTAGACAATCTTAGAAATACCTAAACCACACAAATGTTCTGGGTTCTATTGTGGTGTTGTAAGGGATCCTGATAATTGGAGTTCCTTTCTCACATGGAGGATATGTGTTTATTTAGTGTGTTAAATCCCTTGTGCATTGATATTAAGTCTAACAAAAGAAGACCACCAATCTTTTCCAAAGGGAATGAAAGATTTATGAAATTAATATGGGTGGATGGAGAAATGATAGGGATATTAGGTCTGCAATTATAGTTGGTGTGTAGGTGATATAAGTCATAACCGAAAAGATTAAGTATATGAATATATAATTGAGTAGGCATTCCTGGTATGTCCCATAAAACATTGTGATGGTAGGTTCCACCTTGCAGTTTTTGGGACTCACAAGGATTAGAAATCTATTTATATTGCGCCAATATGTCACCAATTACTGGGTCTTAAACAATTTTCTATCAATAGGTAGGCCTAACTGATAAATATATTTTCTTTTTCAAGGGCCATGAAATATTTTGTAGGACTCCAACATCAATCCAATATAGTTGGTTTTGGAATAAAGGGTATTCAAGGAGGGTTCCTAAACCGTAGAGGAATTTTTTGATAATTTGAAATCTTGAACCATCCACCATATAATTTGGAATTACAAGGTGTGGTTTGTCACAAGGTTTGGGAATGAAGTTTCTCATTCTTGATTTGTGAAAGTAAACATTAATTGTGGTGTAATGTTTCTCATGTCGAATTCACATAGATAATTTGGTACATGGATTTTAAATCATCGTCTAATGTGATCGAGTCAGGATAATGATATTGTAATTTAACATGGAGAGAGGATCGGACCTCACTAAGGTGTTGGTTTCATCCTTGGTGACATCATGATCATAGGGATTATAATAACCTTATATTGGGCCAAGAATGTCATTTGATGGTGGGTCTAAGACCTTCTGTATCGATAGCATAGCCAACCTAAGAGGTCTCATTTCCATTCCAAGGGCTATGGGAGGTTTTTGGAAAACCAATGTTCCCAAATAATGTCATGTGATTTATGAAGAATGAAATACCGAAGATGTAATCAAGCACACAAAAAATGGTGTCACCACCTAGAGAACAAATTCTCACAGTGAGGAGATGTGAAAATTCATTTAACTATATTTAAAGTAGACTAAGGGTATAAAGATAATTGAATAGATTTTGTTAGGGATACAACGTAGCCCCTATGTGCTTTATTCCTTATTTATTAGCATCCTAATTTTTTCATAAACACTGGTGATGAATATTTTAAGGAGAAAATACTTTAAATCTACTCAAACATCCCTTAAAATATTTTCACATGACAAGTTTTTTAGGCCCACACACTATCAATTTATGATCTTCTGATTTGGACTATTATAGGAATGAGTTTAAGGTTGTATATATTTGACCAAAGTGTAGGCTGTTTAAGGTCATGACTCACATGGGCATAGTATGGGATATTTTAAAATAGTGGATAATTAAGATACCCGAGGTCAAGAGAACACCAAAATCCTTTTTAGTGGTAGATGGAAATGTTGAATATCGTGGATTGAGGTTATTAGGTAATGAATAATGATATTAGACATTCATACATTGGATGACCCATAATATATTGAGGTTCTAGCTTATACCAAGGTGATATCAAGATAACAATAATTAGAAATTCCATTATATTAGGTAAAGATTCCACTGGTTGGTGGGTCTTAACACCTAATTCATCATCATAATGGCTAAAATGATATACCTTTTTATATTTCAATGAAATATTAAAGTATTTTAAAAACCAAACGTACTCAACAAATGAATTGTGGAAAATGGATTGAGGTTCTTTAAAAGGATAGTGTATGAACCATTTACTCTAGAATATTGTGATAAGGCTATTGTGGTAAATATATTGGGGATGAAAATATGGTGATTACCTAAAGAGTTTATTTTCATGTAGTGTGATGTTTTCTTTTCTGTTTAATGTCATGTGGTAAGGTCGTTTTCTGGAAGTGTTACATCATGCAGTAAGGATATTTTTTTTAGTATTAATTCCATCTGACTAAGATGTGTTAATCGAAGTTTGACATCCTGTGGTAAAGACATGATCCCTTGAAGCATATAATCATGTGGTAAGGATGTAATTCTGTGTGTTTTAACATCACGTGGTATAGACAAGGAAACTGAAATGAAATAATGTAAATATTTTTGGTTTTCCCAAGGGTGGAAGTACAGGCATCACTATATATTTCATGAGAATTTGAATCAAATGGAGCATATTTTTAAAGGGATATTTATTTTAATATCATGTTGTGGGAATATTTTCCATATAGTTTAAAATCATGTGGTAAGGAAATTTTCTTTGTAGTTTAAGGTCATTTGGTAAGGACATATTTGTTAAACAGTTTTAATTTTATAAAACAAATATATTTTCCTTGCAGCATAACATCGTCCTATAAGGACCTGACCTCATGTAGTTTATTATGATTCATAAAGGATGTACTCCCATGTAGTTTAAAATCATTCAATAAGGATGTGGGAACCATAATTCAAGAAAAATAATGTTGTGGTTGGTCCCAAGGGGGGAAATATGGGCATCACAACTTATCTCACTTGAATGAGAATCAAACAACATGTTTTTATGACGTGCCATCGAGTTTAGCATCATATAGTGATGACATGGGTCCCTTGGCATGAGAAGTTGGTGTTGTAGCTAGGCCCATGAATTGAGTCATGGGGGACACTACACATCCCATTGTGATGGGAATAAAGAAACACATAGTTCATAATGATGTTCCATGTGAAGTTATGAACCGTACACAGGGGAGGGGGTCATTTTATTGATTTTTTGTGGTCATTGAGACTAGTGTTTGAAATTTGGGCATCCCTATATATCCTATGGGGATAGGAATCATGTCACACATTATTAATTAATGAGAAACTCTATCTTGATAGGTCTTCCACATAAGGAGATGTTGGAATTTTTTTCATTTATTATAGGATATGGGCTTAACATTATATATCATCAAATTAATACATATCTTATAGTGAATGGAATCAATCCATATATAGTTATTATGGAACTATTATTTTTTATGACTTGTGAAAAGGACATTGACCATGAAGTTTGATGTCATGTGAAAAGGACTCATTGTGTTCCTTTTTGGATCATTCAATCAGCACCACAGTAGACCTACAATATATTTTCAAAACTTATTTATATGGGGAATCCCTTACTGAAATTTATAGGATCATGTGAGCTCTGATGGGTGTGAGAAAAAAAAATATCAATGGTTTTTATCACAATACAGAGGAGGTTTAGGGTACAACAATGGCCTTTTGTATTATGTAGTTGCTATACCATGATATAATATTGATGTGTTTCATTTTATCTTATTTGAAAAATGAGAATCAAGCCATAAGTGTTTCTTTATGGGTCATGTAGTTTAATACTGTGGGGAGAGAACATTTTCTAATTAGTTTAACAACTTGTTTTAAGGACATTAGCTATTGATTTCAACATCTTGTGGTAAAGAAATTGATTAGTAGACATGAAAAGAAGAAAATGGATATAGTGTGAAGACCTAAGAATCATGTTTTAGGAGTCAATTTGTATACTGTGATGGATGGAATCTACCCATACATAGTTCTAGAAAAACCGTTTAGATTAATTTGTGTAGAGGACATCAACCATATAGTTTCATTTTCTTATGGTAAGGTAATATCTATACAATTTATGTTCACGTTGTCAAGATTATTTTTTAAATTTTAATGTCATCTAATCAGGATTAATGGTAGGAATTATTATAATGTCGATACCCATATGAGGATGGCTGTGAAATTTATTCCATGAGTAATATCACATTTTGGGATTTGTGAAATGATCCTCATCAATGATGGCCAATGTCCAAGATTCATTATAATAGAAATTAGTTATGATTTATGTACCTTACAATTTGGGTTTTATAGTTGGTTGATTCTTTCTTAGTATTATCAATGCCCTTAGAACCAGCACTAGATACCTTAGATGAATGAACATAGGTGAAACTCTTTTTTAATGTCCTGTGAAATGAAATTCTAATGGACCTCAACATTCATTAGTGTTCACTACCAGTTCTCATCTATAATTTTCGAATTCATCCAGTCACTTTTGTTGTAGTTCATCATTCAAGAGATATCTTCAAATGGATATTCACAGCGATGGTAGATGAAACTCTATGGGTACTACTTCTTCAGGCCCATTCAACAATGAGTATGGAATTTCTTATGTGATACTACATGTGTTGGTATAATATGTGCATAATGTTTGGATGATATTTAATGGCCATGATTTCTTATTCTAGTTCACTATTTTCTAGAATATTTTTGACCGTGTTTTATTAAATGTATGTATCTATCCATTTTCCACTACATGATAATGGGATTAGTGATTGTACTTGATATTGTACACATGATATCTTGTCTTCAACTATGTAGAACATATGTTCATGTCGTTGTCCATAAATATTTTGTGAGGGACCCTAATCATGGTGATGATAACAGACATTATGATGTTTATGACATTATTCATCTCGTTTTCATTGAGGTGTATCCCCTTAGTCTATTTTGAAAATAGGTTAGTAGTTGTGAGGTTGTACTTGAAAATCATAGTTGTGCCTCAGGGATATAGCCTCACAATATTCATTCCCAAAATAGAAAATGGAATGGACTATTTAGATATATTAAGAAACTCCAAGGGATTATGGATAATTTTTGTATAGATCTGGAATGCATGAAATTTATTGGTGAATTACCCACAATTCTGTATCATGGTTTTATATTAATATCCAGTCATCCAAATTTGGTGGAATACCATGGGTTTAGATTGATAGGTTCCACAAGAGAATGAATGGACTTCTTCCATAATGGAATAAATCTCTCCTTCTATAATGTACCTGATGATTCCTTCAATGCCTCATTGTATAGGGATTTCTACACATTTGGACAATCCTACCAAGTAAAGTTCATTGAATGGTGAAGAATCTATTCACTTATGGATTGGTCTATTTATATAGTCCTATTCTGGAGATAACTGATTGTGTTATATATCTATCCATGGGTGTCCATTGGTTCACCGCGCTTTGGAGGTGGTTTGGTGTTGATTGATTTCTTCCATATCACATAAGACCATAATTATGAACAATCATCGATTTGAGATATGTAATAACTCTTCATCCTATCCAAGGTCATCCCTGAAGGTGGCCACATTAGACAATGCATCAGATTAATCATTCTATTGTTGGAAAATATGATGAATTTTGGTTTCAAAAATGAAATCTACATTTATTTCCCTAATGTATCCAGTGAGAGGTGACGATTCTTCCTTTTGGATAATATATTCTCAATTGAAATGATTTATCACTAATTTAGAGTCCACTTTTATATTTATGTAAGGTATGTGTTGATGTAGGGCTATATATAATCTAGTTATGAGGGATTGATACTCCACCCCGTTATTTGTGAATCCATTAGACAATGATAATGAGAAGGGAATAACATATTTATCAAGAGACAGAAACACAACCCCAGTACCACCCCAATTAAGATTCAGGTAATACATCCATGTTCCAAAAAGACTGTGATAGATGAAATAAATGTACATTTCTCATGTTATGGTAGTTTCATCGACATAGATGAACTCATAATATGGATGCTCGGTGCAATTTGGTGCTTTTTTCGAGGCAGGAAATGCTGTGAGGAAATCATCTCAGGATGACCCTTTCACTAACTTTGGTTATATGAACCAAATATCTTATTATTATATAATTACCTCCCATCAGTCCTTGTTCCATTTAAGCATGGGAAGGATAGATATGTACATGAGTTGATCAATACGAGAGACCAGATGGACTTAATGGCGCTACAAGTAATTATTTATCTTTTTAAGTGAAAAATGACTGCAAGGTACTTCTTCTCGACATTAGAAAATCAATGATCATTACCTTGAATTATCTGGATATGGTATTTAGAGAATATTTCCACCCCTTACATCATTTTTTTGGGTGTGGGTACCCAGTGAGCATTCCATGGAGGACACATATAGGTTGAGTGACTTCTCTTCCACTAAATGAATCAAAACTGGTGGGTTCATTTTGTACCGGTTGAGACATTCAAAGTAATTTACATTAGTAATCCTCCAATTAATATGTTATTACCTTTTTCATTATACTAGTAAAGGGGATAGAATTACCAACCAACTTTTCTATGAATCATAAAATATTGGAAATGATCCCATTGATTCCCTCTCATATCACTGTGATTTATGGGGTTGACATTAATAAAGTAGGAAAAATATTGTCTAGGTCCAACTCAATGTCGTGGTTGTATAAAAAAAAGCCAAAAAACATTCATGATGTTTCATTGAAAGATAATTTTAATGGATTCACCACCAAATTCGGATATCATAGCTTGTTGAATATTTTTTAAATGTTTATCAAATGATCACATCACTGTAAAGATATAATAACCAGTTCGTCGACATAACACTCGGCTATCATTCCTATGAATGTCTTTATAATATAATACATGGAACATTGATATGTTGAATCTGTATTAACTAATACAAAGGGAATTAAAATATAACAAAAAATTGATTTGGGTTATCTGACGGTATTTTATTCTTTATCTTTAGGGGCTATCTTTATTTATTATACCCCGAGTGACCATCCAAGAAAGAATGGGCTTGGAATCTAGTTGTTTCATCAATCTGGTGATATGTTATTGGATATTGGAAATTGTCTATCATACTGTGCTGATTATGTTTTTTAAAGACAATGAAAAAAATTCATGTTCCTTTTCATTATGGGGAAGAGTTTGGAAGTCCATATTTTTATTTCACTTCTTAAATGAGCTTGGATTGACCATATTTCCATCTCTATACAATAAATTTGTTGCATCATAGGGGAACACCCCTGGCTACCTTCTTGATTTTTTCAAGCTCATTAGGTAGTCTAAGATGGTGTGTATTAGCATCATGATTCATTCTAGTAATTTATGTATAGTTCTAGGTTGTCAAATATCAATGTTTCATGAGAGAATAAATGTAGATATATTCCTCTTTGAGTGGAATGTAGGAGCTAATCAGTGTAGTCCGCCTGTCTTCTTGTATTCCAATATTTTTTTGAGATCATCTAAGATGATGGAGACTCATTCACTAAATGGGTAATGTGTGTTCTTGAGGTAATCCACAACCTCTTCAATTTCTGAGTATATAGAGATATTATTAGTTAGTGATGAAAATATTTGGGATTCTCTATCATTTTCACGGTGAGGTGGGTAATTTAAGATACATTATCATCCCATTCTCTCTTATTCATCGTAGAGAGATGCCAGAGTTGTTTGTCTTTACACTATCACTGAGGATAGGATGGGCATGACCCTCTAAGACTAGGTCAATTACATCTACTAGATTAATGAGCACCTAGTCATAATTGAACATTCATTAGGTATTTATAGTTGCTGTCCCCATGCCAATGGGGGTTGTTACCTATAATTCCTCATCTTCTATTGGTTTCTTGCATCTCGTCTTATAGAAATATTATACAGTATATATGGATCTGGTAGTAAATTATTGGGAGTTAAACCCTGTAGTATTATTAATTTTCCATTGATATGGTACATCAGAAACTTATGGAGTGTTGAAATTATATACATGTGTCAATGGAGCTAGGTCCTTCTGAGAAGGACATTATATATGTTTTTTTGATGGACAACTGTAAACTTAGTATCATATGTGGGTTTCCAAAAAAAGGAAAAAAATCAATCTTCCCAAGGTTATTTTTGCAGAATTATAATATCCTTGAATGGTCATATTTGTGGGACATAGGTACACTTCTCCATTTCAAAAATGATGTAGGGTTTGAATTGGTATATGATGGGTCCCGAAAACATTATCAATTCATTCCCTTTGAACATTGACATTATTTAGTCTTCCTATGACATATAGGGGTCTGATGGGACCATATATGATCTCTTCCATTTCCTGATGAGTTAATTAGATAGAGACAAGACATTCCAAGGAAATAGTCTCTACTCAATACACATTGATTTCATCAGCTTCTGTCTTGACCTCACGTGGGCTCTGTAAGGTTTCAAAAAGTACCTCACTGAGTTCGTTTGAATGATGGAGTGCTTCTAGGATAGAGATCATGGATGTGATAATAACTATATATTTTATAACATCATAAATTTGTGGAAAATGTTGGAACTTCTTGATTTGGGGTAGCTCATAAGAATGTGGTACATGAACTAAGGCATTTGAGGTAGATGGGACTGGTGATTGTGGATAAGTTGAGGGAATATCTTCATCCAGTGGTGAAAGTCATTCAAGTCACCCATATTTCCAATTTTGATCAAATTTTACACCTTTCAGGTATTCGTGCATGTTTATAAGTTGTGGTAAATTACTGGAGGGATACAAGGAACCTCCCAGCCTTTTTGGGTCTACAATAGTGCCTTCACATGAGTCTCAACTGCATATATATTCTCCATGTGGGCAGGACTTGAATATTGTGTTCATCCAAGTGAATACATTCTCATGTGTCTTTAGTACCGATGCATGTAGCCTTCCATTCCCAGGTTATATGTAGGGAACTCATATTCCAAGGAATATTCATCAATGGATAAGGGGTCTTACTTGTAAATAACACTGACAGAACCCAATATGGGATCTTCATCTGATGATTAACCCATTTTATGGGGTGGTTCCTATGATACATATATTGTTTGGATGGAATTTTCAAGGGACATATCTTGCATTCGAGAAGAATACGATTCTTCCTATTTAGTTCCATTTTACCATTGATGATCACAACAACCTTTGGGAGGCACTTGTGATATCTCATTCATAGGTTGTGGAGGAATTGAGGGTCTACACCACTATGAATTTATGGTGTAATTAGCTCAATAATTGTCTATAGAGTAATCAAGTTTTCAATATTTTGCATATCCTGACCGGAACATTCTACTATTCATCATCCACTTCTGACCGGGCAATGGTTATGCAAGCCAAATTCTCTTGGGAGTTGGCTAATTCCACTTCTCTCGAATCAACCATTCCTTCAAGGATATCTTTGATAATATGTAAATCATTGATATTGTGATGAAACCTTCTATAGTTGAGAAATAGAAAAAATGGTCGGATAGGTTTATCTCTTCAAGTGCTAAGCTATAAGTGATTGATAAAGTTTTTTTCTATGTTTTTCAATAAATAAATAGGGTAATTTTGATTTTGGATTGATTATAAATTCTCATCCATTTCTAAAATCTTTGTAAAAAGATATTTTTATATGATTTGGGTAGAGGGAGATTATATGGTTGTCGCCAATCACAAAGAGGTGGTGGGTGTTTCAAATTCATCCTTGGTGTTTAGATAATAACTAAGACTATAACAACCAAATATTTTATGATATAGAATTTTTTTAATTTCTAAAATGTAATTTGTTTTACTGTACAATAATATTAGCTTTCAATATACGCGACACTGTATTAGTTTGCAGTATACAAAACACTATTATTACCATGTGTTACACACAATATCAAGTTCTTTTGATAGAATTCATTTCACTGTGTGTAGATTTTGATCAATGTATAAATGAACTATGTTTGGATTATGTTATAAAAAACACTGAAAAAATATTTCACTAAACACAAGACTAACATGGTATTCATTACACACAAGAGAGAACATCCTAGACAGCTTGTGTTGCATGCGATACCGAGTTTTACTAAACAATGATATATTATTAAAATAATATTATTTAATGGTTTATAAACTAATCATTATGAATAACATTCACCATATTTATAATTTTATATTAAATTAGAATTCATCATACGTATTTTCTAGAACATTATATAATAAAAAATATAATTTTTTAAGATAAAATAAGTATTTTTCAAAAACAATTGTAGAATTACAGACTTTTAATGGAACACCAATTTTAAATATAGTTTATCCACTCTTTTATAAGATAAATTTTAAAAATAAACATTTTACTTGGAATAGGGACCCAAAAGTTTATATTTGATGATTTTTTGGTGTTTTTCCTATAAAATTCAAATTCTAAGGAAAAGTAAAAATAAATCATATTAATTCAATTATGCCTTTTTATCTAATTTATTTACCTTGTTAGATTATCTTTTAATTGGTTTAAATGTTTAGTTGGATTATTTTTTATAATTTAATCCCATTATGGTCATTGTATGTAATTTTACATTTAAATTGGACATAAACACATGACAATATTTTAATAAGTTTTTACTTTTTAAACCCCACATTTTGGTTTTGACATCGTCAATTAATCGTAACATATTTTATGGAAAATATTTGTTTTGAATTATGAAACATAGATTCCTTATATTGAATCAGTGTATCCAAATTATGTTAATACATGTCTTTTTAAAGGGATATTATGAATTGTAACTATGGTAATTTTTATATACCAATGTTGATGTTATATCTGGAAAATTAGGGTAACTATTAATATGATATTGATAATATGATTATCCTAAAATCTTACAAAATCCAATTATATGAATAAATGTATATCCTTAAAATCATAGGTTCAAAACCTAGTCATTTAATTTCCAATTGACAATGATAATGATAATGATATTAATAAAACCTATGAAAGTGACAAAATGTGGAACTCACATTTCTTTTTAAGTATAATAATTGGAATATAGGGATAACCAGGTGATATCTTCTAAAATAGTAAATGAAAAGATAAAATAAATACATACATCATGGTAATTTATTATTAATATTTAGGAAATTAATAATTACATTAATGGCTTATACTTTAATGATGTAAAAAATTAACTATTTGATGAGAAATCCATAAAACAATTTTTATTAAAATACTAATAACCATAAAACACCTAAACACATTACAAAATCATATTGGTCTTGTTTATCTCGACTATAATCATCCATGTGCCGAGCAGTTGACCATTTGAAACTTTATAGAAGAGATTATGACATTTATATTATTTTATTTACTCTGATGTTATTGTTGTCACATTGATAATTTAATAAGTATAACTTATTAATGTTGGATTATACAGAATATAAATTTGACAAAATCTATTATTAAGAAATCTACTAAATTTATCTGCATCATGTTATTTTTTTTTCCAACAAATAATTATATTAAATAATTACACAATGTTGATGTTGTGATTATTTTAATAATGATGATATCAAATAAATGTTATTAAAATTTTTAAAATAAAATTAATTTCAGCGAATTAATTACTCTAATGATTTTTATAGATCTCCTCGACCTATTAGGGATATAATAAAATATTTGGTTTACAGATATCACCTTATCTCGATATTTCTAACATTCTATGAAATGAACAGTGTCAATATTGACATAATTGATTTTTTGTTAAAATAATTTTTTATAAAATTACATAAAAATCATAAACTGAATTTAAAAAAATGTAGAATATTAATTATATGGTCTAAAATGTTCTAAATTATTCATTTATGGTATAATTTTTATCAAATAATTAAATATTTCAACCTTTTAATATCGAGACTACTGATATCTTAATTAACATTAAATCGAATATCTAATGGTTAATTAAAATAATAATTATTAAATTGACATCAAAGCATATCTAAATGTTATTGATTAATGATATTTCTATTTTATCATATTGTATCATTGAATAAAAAACATTTTGGAGGTATTTTGAATGATTTTTAAATTATTATAAATTTATATTTTGAGGTTTCCAAAAGTGCCCCTTACCTCTATTATAAAAGAAAACTTCCTCTATCACATCTTCAATTTATTTTGAGCCAACATGATCAAACATACCATTCCAATTTCACTTCTCTACTTCCATAGAAACATTATAGTTTTTTTTAATTCTTCAGAGACTAGCTCTAGTGCTCTACAAGGTTATTTAGAGGAGGCACATCGATGAAGAGGGGATATCATTTACTGATTCTTTCAAACATCATTCTTGTTCAAAATCCAACACATGAGTAGTTTCATTATAAAGTAACAAAATAATTACTAGATATATAATTATAGATTTTTATAATTAAGAAACAACCATATTCCACTTTCTATCTATCTTTTAAAAAACAAAATCACCACACGTGCGTACGTACTGCTTACCGTCTCCACTCCATAGTGTAGCCTGTTTTTAACAACCACCTTACATGGATCTATATTAGAATGGATTTAATAATTAAATATCATTATTATAAAATTATATTATTTCTGAAATATATTACACAATTAAATTATATACTAATCAAGTATTATGAATGGATATTTTCACTCGTGCGTACGTACAACCTACTATCTGCACGACGTGATGAGTTTCATTATCCACGTTAACCAGTAAATAATGATTATATAGTATATATAAAATACAAGAATTAAATAAATTAAATTATAATTATACTTTATTTATATTTTTGTTTATATCATTTAATTACATCTATTCAATTAAATAAGGAAACAGAATCATCATTTTTGCATACATACGACCTACCGTCTCCATGAATGGTGTACTCCATTTAATTTATCTAACAAATATATATATATATACTGAATATATATGATACAAAAATCAAGATTTACATTTTTTATGTAAAAAATTATAATATATATAATAATATCAAAAATAACAATTAAAAACACATATGATAAATAAAAAGATTATTTCCCAAAATGTTACTTTAACATGGAATTAAAAAATTAACGAGTTATGTAATATCATAAGTGAATAACATATCACATAATAAATATTATTATTGATATATTACAAGTTAATAATATGTTTAAACCCACTATACATGTGTTTTAGTAACATATGACAAAAATTAGACATAAGGTAAGTGATAGTTTTACAATCTCATCTTTAGCTAAGATTATTTATACGTAAGTATTTACTATGGCATATTTATCTTAAAAAACATGAATCTATTTATGTATTATTATTTATATTCATGAAACATTTTTTAATGTTAATTTTTCCTTTTGGGGAATTTTTATTAAATTTTATGAAAGGAATCTTTTGACGTTTCTTGATTGGAGGTACTTTTTGAATTTTTCAGAAAAAGAGTGTGGTGAATTTCTTTTAACTTATATGAAATGAATGGATTTTTATGGTTTCACAAAACCATATTTTTACGAATCTTCCTCAAATCTATTTTAATATTATTTTCATCTAAATTCATTTATTTTTAAATTTTGTAGCATTTTGAGAAAATAAAACGTTTTTTAGGAAGTAATGATATTTTCTTCAAGAATTATGTTCAAGTGTTTTATCAAATTTATTTTCCATCAAGATGACGTAGGGTTGTGTTTCAATCCCCTTTATTACATTAATTTTATTTTTTTGTGATGTTAATATTTTTGGGAAATCCATTTATTTATTTTTGATTATGATGAAGTTAAGTTTAAGAATCCCATTTTATTTCATGGGTAATGCTATGATTAATGATTTATGTTTTTGTGGAACATGTAAGAATGATTTAAATAGGTGAAGTGTGGGAAGTATATCTACATCTAATTAATTGGGTAACGATTTATATCTAATGAGATAAACATGGATGTGAAAATAAGTATATCGGGTTTAGTAATAAAGGACTGGAATGACATGTAAATCCAGTTCAGTAATACTTGGCTATAACGGTAAGTAAACCTAGTTTAGTAATAGAAATTTTCCAATATGATGGTGATGGATGAAATTCCATGGGAAATATGGAAATCATGTTATGTGATTATTTTTTCCCCTAATTCAATGTTTTATGTTAACTCTATGTTATCATGGTAATGTCAACTTATGATTTATGCCTTAAAAACTACCATGATTTATTTTGTGACTGAGGATTTTGATATTTAAACATTATTATTTTTTGTTTCTAAATTATTCTGTATGTAGATTATTTTATATTCCAAATTTTTACCCTTACTAAGAATATGTGATCACCCTTTTTATGTTTTTTTTCTATGAGATAATAAAAGGTTTTTGGTGGGAAAAATAATGTGGAAGATCATTATGGGAGATGTTTAAGATCTTTCACCAAGATAGAAGAAATGATTCCAATTTCCAAAGACATTAAACAAATACATTCATTGGGAATCAATTTGTGTAAATATTAAGTATTCCTAAAAATAAATTTAATCTCCATGTACATCAATCATGAGTTGTTACATTTGGTATCAGAGCAAAGTATTATTCAACCTTTGGAATCTACAATTCAAAATCATTAGCAAAATTACAAGAGGTATTTATTAGGATATGTCTACGGACTTCCTAAGGATAAGTGAAGTATAGGTCAAAATCCAAGGGTTTGTGTTATAATTATGATTAACCAAGGGTTAAACTGAATATATCATCGATTGAAATATTGTAATTAATTTTCCATACTAATGTGTTTCTAATCTCAGATATGTATATTACACGTTTTTTAGCCTTAGTCAATAACCAAAACTACATAGTATATAGTTATCCATTTAATGTTTTAGATGTGAACAATATGGTAAATTTGATGATAAATTACCTTTGTGGAAACATCATGAAGGGAATTATGGTGATGCTAGGGGTATTGGTAATTATTTTAAGGATAAATACATTGTTAATGACATGTGAATATTATGTGATGTTTTTCCAGTATTGTTTAAATTAATGATAAGAATCATGAGGTTGAGAAACCTTAATAAATGAATCTTATTTTACTAAATACGAAGATGATAGATCATGAGTAATTTTTTATGAATAATGTTGGATTATTATTTTGTATATGTTTTTGTATTCAATGATTTTATTATATGAATCAAGAAGTATATAAGTGTTTTTAGAATATGTTTTTCATTAAGGATTGGAAAGAATATGTTAAATAGTCTTAATGAGACAAGATGTGATTTAAGGGTATGTTTATATAATGGGAGAACACATTGATAAGGTTAATATAACCCTTATCATGTAATTTATGTTATGATAATGATGATTGGCTAAAGATATATTGGATTCGAATAAGTAAATTGGATGATGTTAGTTTCCTGGGATTTAATTATATAGTTTCATACAAGAGGGTTATGATATCTTGAATTATGTAAACATCTTTTTGGGACTTATGGATTATATCCAATATGTTTTAAAATAAAGAAGCACAAATGTGTTCAATAAATATAAATAGAAATTTAGGTTATTACCATTACTCAAAAGAATGCATAATAAAGTCATTCAGTGGTTTGGAATGTGAAAAACAAGAAATATCGTACGATATATGGGGGATAACTGATTGTATTCACATGATTCATATATAAATATTATTCTAATGGATTTTCTATATTGTGATATTGGATAAAAGTATTTAGGATAAGCCTAAATGTTGGAATGGATTAAGTTGGACATTAGATAATTTTTCTAAGGATAATTTTTTTAAAGAAATTATTTATGGAATGCTATAATAGTATTGTTTTAGAGAAAGGACGTCCCAAAGGATGGTAAACAACCCATTGCGTAAGACAAGGATACTGGAATTTAACCCACAAACTATGTGTGACATGAAGTTATCGCTTACCACTAGCATATAAGATTCCCAAAGTTAGTATAAATTAGTTTCATTTTATTTAATCGGTATGATTGATGATGTATAACTCCATTTTTGGATTTACATATGATTATTCTCAACATAGATGGACATATTTAGGTTTGATAACTTGTTCATACCATTTTTTGATAGAGATGGATGGAATTACCTATCATTATATCTCCAATTTTTCTAACACATCAAGAATGAAAAAAATTACTTTGTTTCTTTAAATAAGAGATGAAGTGTAAATGGATCAAGGGGAAAACATCAGTGATATTGTACAAAATAAAATAAGTAATTATTCTTATGTGAAATACTTCAAAATTAGGGAATGGATCTTGATGATCAGATATGTTATCATATTACCATATTTCTTAATTAATCATATTGTCCCTTAAATCATCGTATATTTTTGTATTTTTGGAAATTATCTTTTTCCAAACCCTATTCCCTATCACTATCCATCAGAACATGATGGTTTGATTTCTCTCTATATCCATGTTTTCACATCACACCAATGTTCACCTACGTGGAAATCTAGTGATAAGTTACATTGGGTAACCATTATGTTTCTAACTTTCTTTTTTTAAAATCGATTTTTAGTATCCATTTTAACAATGTGGGTCTCAATAAATGAAACATTAATGTAGTTAACCATTCATAAACCAAAAAGATTTGATGGTGAAATTAATTTTTAAGGGGTTATAATGTGAAACCCTTAAATTTTATGAGATAGATTATTTTTAATTTCTTTTATGTCCTGTGTGTTATAGTACACCAAGATTATCTTGTGCTGTATGCAACATAGTATTAGCTTGCAGTACATGAAACACTACTCATGGATTATGATATACACAATTTCTAATTCCTTTGATAGATTTATTTCACTTAGTAATTTATTGTTAAATTTATAAAAGAACAATGTTGGGATTATGTTATACAAAACAAAATAGGAAACTTTCACTAAACTCAACACTGACTTGGCTTTCATTACACGCAAGAGTGACATTCCTCGATAGCTTGTGTTGTACACAAAACCGATTTTCATTAAATAATGATATATTATTAAAATATTATAATTTAATGGGATATAGACTAGCTGTTATGAATATTATTAACAACATTTATAATTTTATATATCATTGGAATCAATATTACATATTTTCTATAACATATTATATGAACAAATTCATATTTTTTGTATAAAATAAGTATTTTTTAAAAATTTTGTTTTCTTCCACCAATTGAAGGTGCATGAATTTTAAATAAATTTTTTCACAATTTTATAAGTTAAATTTTACAAAATAAACTTATTATTTGGAAGAGGGGCATAAAAATTTAATATTGGTTATTTTTTCGTATTTTTCTAATAAAATATAAAATTTAGTGTAAAGTAAAAGATATTGTATTTAATTACAAATTTGTCTTTTCATATAGTTTCATTATGCAGTTATATTACCTTTTTAATTGTTTTTAAGGTGTTGTTGGATTATTTTTTTATAATTTAATCCCATTGTTCATTTGATTTAATGTCACATTTTAATTGGATAATAACACTTTACAATATTTTAATATTTTTTTTAATTTTAAAACCCTGCTTTTGTGTTTTGACAAAAGGAATTAATATTAAATTAATTTCTTCTGATTACATATTTTTAATTATGAAAAATGTATTCCATATTTTTATTCTGTGGGTCCAAATTATGTAAACATGTCACTTTTATTATTGGATATTATGAATAGTAACAACGATAATTTTTCTTTACAATAGTTACAGGTGAATCATTTAAATTATGGTAACTAATAATACGATATGGATAATTTAATTATAATGAATAATAAAAAATTCTTTTATATGAATAAAATTATACACTTCAAATAATTTGTTTGAAACATGGTCATTTTATTTCCACATGATAATTATAATTACATAGATATTAATAAAACCAATGAATGTGACAAAATATCACACTCACATTTCTTATAAGAATAATAATTTTAATATAGGGATATCCATGTGAAATATTCTAAAAACAATATTCCATGGAAAAATAATATAAATACCTACATAATCATAATTTATTATTAATTTTTAGGAAATTAATAATTTCCTAAAATTCATATATATTGATGATGAAAAAATTAAGTAATGGAAGAGAAATCCATAATAAATTTTTTATTAAAATATTATTAACCATAAAAATGGGTAAACACATGAACACAAAAAATTAGTTGATTTTTTCTAAATCAAAAGCATAAATGTGCTGCAATCTTGATTATTTGGAGCTTTATATAAGAGATTGTGACATTTATTTTATTTTATTTAATGTGATGTTAAAGTTGTCACATTCAATCTTTAATACAAATAAAATTTTTCCAGAAGATAATATCGAATACATATATTCATATGAAATCTATATATTTATGTTCATCTTAGTATTTTATTCAAAATTTTTATTCTAAAAATATTTATTTTAAATAATTACAAAATTTGGATGTAGTGATTATTTTAATAATGATGATATCAAATAAATGTTAATTAAAAAAATAAATTAAATATAATGTGTATAATTAATTTATAAAATGAATTTTATATATTTCCATGGCCGATTATGGATACAATATATATTTTTTTCATGGATAAAAACTTATAGTGATATTTATAAAAATATATGAAGTGAATTGTTTCTAAATGGGCAATCTAAATTTTTTGGAAAAATAATTTTTTATAAACTTATTTAAAAATCATAAAAAAATATATATTAATACATAATAACTTTTATATGATAGAAAATTATATACACTATTAATTAATATTATAATTGAAGTTAAATATGTAAATATTTTACATTTTTAATATTGAAAATTTTATTATGTAAATTAATATTAAATAGATTAATTAATTGTCAATAAAAATGATAAATTATTAATGGATAACAAAACATCTATAAATTTTATTTTTAAATGATATTTCGATATTATAATATTTTATTTTCCAATATTCCTCATTTTGGAAGTAATTGGATTAATTTACAAATTATTATAAATTAATATTTTTGTGGTTTCCAAATGATCCCCTCTCCTCAATTATAAAAGGACACATCCTCCCTCAACTCATCATGTCATTTTGAGTCTTCAAGATCAACCATACACTGACCATTTCCCTTATTAACTATCATAAAAAAATTCTATTGGTCCATGTATTTTATAGATACCAACTCTAGTGTTCTAGAAGGATATTTCGGGGCAGCACGTCGAAGAAGATGTAAAATCTTTTACCTAATTTTTTCAAACTTTTGTCTTTTTGTACTTCTACATAATGAGTAGTATCATTATAAATCAATAAATAGAGTATTAATTTTATAATTACAGGTTATAATAAATATTAAACAACCATATTTAACTTTTAATCCATCCTATGAAAAACAAAATCAGCACACATGCATATGTATGACTTACCGTCTCCACTTTATGGTGTAAACCGTTTTTCACCACCACCATACATGGATGATTATAAAAAATGGATTTAATCACTATATAAGATTATTGTAAAATTATATTAATTATTAAATATAGTACACCCTAAAATTCAATACCATTCAATAATTATGTGAATTATATCATCGCTCGTGTGAGCGTATGGCATACCGTCTCCATGACGCGAATCGGTTCATTTTTCATTTTAACCATTAAAGAATGATTATAATGTATATAAAATAAATAATCATGAAATTTATGACATAATAATTCTTCTAGATATATGTATATATAAATGTCATTTAGTTACTTCCATTCAATACAATAAGGAAAGGGAAACAATGTTCATGCATACGTACAACCTACCGTCTCCACGAATGCTATATTACATTTCATTTATCCATATATTATATATATATATTTATATACTGAATATATGTGATATATAAATCATTTATTACATTTTTTATTTTATTAAATCATTATATAATTAATAGTATCAAGGATAACAAGTCAAAACACAAACGATAAATAAAACAAGTATTACAAAAAATATTGTAGTAACATGGAATTGTCAAATAAACTAGTAATATAATGTCATAAGTGAAACATATATGTTTTAATAACTATTATTATGGTTATTTTACAGGTTTATAATATGTTTAAATCTACTATACAATATTTTTAGGCACATACGAAATACATCAGACCTAGGGTAAGGTATAAATGTACAATCTCCTATTAATCTGAGAATGCTCATACATAAATATTTAATGCGTTATATTTATCATCCACATCCATGTTTCCTAATAATTTAACGTTATATAAATTCATATAAAAATTAATGTTAATTTTACCCTTTTGTAAATTTTTTTAAATGTTATGCAGGGAATCTATTATCGTTATTTTATTTGAGGTACTTTTTGGCTTTTCTGGAAAATGAATAAGGATAATATTTATATATATATATGGAATGAATGGATTTTTATAGTTTTAATGACACCATATATCAATGAATAATCAAACAAAAAATTCAATAATATGGTCAACTAAATTATGTTCCTAAAAATGGCGTTGAATTTAGAGAAAGGACTCCTTTTTTTAAAATGAAAGGATATTTTCATCAGGAATAATGTTAATGTGTTTTTTCAAAATTATTTTCCATCTAAGATGACATATGGTTATGTAACTATCCCTATTATCACATTGATTTGATTGTGTTTATTATAGAACATTTTTATGAAATTCATTTATTTTATATGGGTTATGATGGAATGATGTTTAAGAAACCCATTTTATTTCATGGGTGTCACTATGATGAATGAGTTATGTTTTTGTGGAACATGTAAGAATGATTTCATTATTATATGGGTGTGGAATATATCTTCATAATATTCATTGGGTAAATATTTATATCTCACGAGATAAACATGGATATAATTGAATGTACGTATAGTTCAGTAATATAGGGCTAGAATGGAATGTAAATATGATTTTGTAACACATGGATGGAATGATATGTTAACATGATTCAGTAATTGAAATTTTCAACTATGATGGTCTTTTAAGTAATGATTTTTCTACTATGGAAATAATATGTGCTTATTTTTTGTAAAATTCAATTTTTTATTTCAATGATATGTTATCATGCTTGTCTTCACTTACGATTTATGCCTTACAAACTGTGAATATTTATTTCATGACTCAATAAACTGATATTTAAACATTCTTTTATGTTTTTAAATTAAAATTTTTGTGGTTTTTTTTATGTTCTCATCGTTTAGCCTTACTAATGATTTGAGATCACCCTTTTTATGTTTTCATTTCTCAAGGACATAAATAATAGTTTTAGGTAGGAAACGTAATGTGGAAGATCATTATGAGAGATATTGAATATTTTTCTCTAATCTAGAATAATGTGTTCCGAGTTTCCATTGACACTAAAATAATATGGCATTTGGGAATTTATTTGTGAAAAGTACTACGTATTACTAAAATGAAATTTAATTTATATGTATGTCATTATTTGGTCGTTATATCTACAAGATTGATAGTGAATGATACATATTCTACTTTTCATGGACTATTCCCTTATGTTGATTGTATGAGTCAGACTTCTATCTAGGATGTGTATTATCTTATTCCAAATGTTGGGCCATTTATATAAAATCACAGAATACATATAGATGATTTATGTGAATCATAAGTTTTTCAACAAATCCCAAATATTTTCGGAACAATGTTATAGAATTTTCTCATGAAAAAGAGTGATTCTGAGCGAGTAGGTTATACCATTTAATCATGAAATGAAATCAGAAACCCTATAATTTTCACATTTCTGGAACTCTTTTGTTTGATTATTTTCATTCTTCATAACATGGATATGATAAGGTAATTGAAATGCTAAATAAAATGAAGATAAAGTTCTTCCCTCGGGAAAATAGCTCATGAAAGTAGGATATTGTACCAAAGAAAAGTTATCCCTATTATAGTCTATATGAAAAAAATTATCTTTAGTTACTCCTATTGATTATTAAGTCTCACCATTAGTCGTCATTGAGATAAGAAGTGTTTGAGTTGTTGTTCCGAGTAACCTACACCATCCGAAGTGTATAAGATATTGTTGCCCATATATGGTGGAGGTGGAGTATCAACCACCCATTTGGTATATGGATACCTCTTAGGCTTCATTGTTTCATGTCTCCCTTCAATGTTTTCCATTTGGGTAGTAAGGGACTTTATGATGTAAAGAAACTATAGGGGCAATACTGTCTTTGACATCTTTAAAATGAATGGAGTAGGTGGGGCTCGATGAGGTGGCCCCATTTTCATCTCCAACTAATTCTAAATTCCTACTAAGAATGAATCATGACCATGGTGAGGGATATGCTATCCGCACAATAGATGTAAGTCATAATTTTTTCCAACTTCCTCATCAGTGTGGACTGGTTTCCTAGAGCTAGATCCTATCTGATATCTAGATGTCGCTCTTACTAGTAGATCGGTTCTTGTGGGGGGAGTGTGGTTAATAAATTCTATAAGATGTTACACAGTGGGAATATAATCCATGGGTATATCCTCATATATTTTTCAATGAATTTGTATATCACTCTGATATTACAACAAAAATTTCTCTATGTTAGGATCATCAATTCATCTAAGAGGTGATTATGATGAAGAAACATAGTTTCATTTTTCATTTATAGTGTTCCACCAAGGAGGGGGAATCCCTCTATTTATAGGTTCCATATTTCATTATCATTCTCCAGTTCTGACTATGAAAATCATTAATTGGTGAATCAAAATCACCCTCCTTTCAGGATAAATTTTTTCTAGTGCGTCCCACTACATTTTTCCCTGATTAATGAATATCATGTTTAGGGTGAAAACATTTACAGAAGAATATAGGGCAATGTTGGTTTTTTCATTTCATTTATTTCAATATGATAACGTCACAATTCATTCATTAGGGTCATTATTCAAACCCATGTACATATTAGGCCTTTTTGAGTTGTGATCCAAGTAGGGTGTGATATCCACCACCATAAATTTATCTTATATTAATATATGAGCAGTGAAATTTCGAAAGTATCTGGTTGTGGTTGTCATATGGGTCGTTACAAGTATAGGTTTGTCTCATAGTTGGGGGATAAGTGGGACACTAACCATTATTATCCCAGCTTAGAGATGATTGGTTCTCTTTATAGTAATGATAATGATGAAAATTCCCCCACCTCTATGGAGTGGGGGTTATTATGGTTGGTAATTTTAATTGATTTTTGATATTATTGGGGATCCAATGATTCCATTTGAGGATTTGATAAGTCCTATGATAAATATGTAGTTCTAACTTCCCACATCCCAATGGGGTGAGGTGATCTAGAATTTCCACTGATTATTTAAATACTCTCTCATGTGATGGTGAACCTAGAGGTGGTGATTGAGATATAAATTCCCATACTCCACCAGGATAGGTATCACTCCCAACTATTGTGGTTACATTAGGATTACTAATGGAATTGATGAGCTAAGGGGTACTAGTGCCCATAGATATTCCCTCATCCTAGGGGTTTGGTTTTTATTTGGGATGGCTTCAATGGAATATACTACTTGATGTTGTTTGATGAGGCACAGATGTACATGCATAGGAGGTGGGTGCGATGGTAGCACATGATGGGATCCATTCCATACGAAAACATTCCCAGATGATCACAACATTTCATTCAATGTCCAAAATGTATTCTCAATTATTTGAGGGTCCAGTTTGATGTAGTATTTGCTATCCTCTCTCAATTATTGATTTCTATGCATCATTAAAATTGTGGTATTCCATTTTCGTGACCAACTGGCTGGAGATCTACCCAGTGCATTGATTTTTTCAGAGGCTATAAAAGTTCAAGACACTGAAATTTAGGGGTCCAATTGTTTTATGGGTGTAGAAAAATTTAATAGACCATAATTTCCCCATCCATTAAATCAAATTCATGATGTGGATTTTGGGATCATCTAATCAATGTCCATGATGTAAATTTGGAAATTATATTGTTGATTTGAAATGTGCTTTTCAAGTTTTATATCAATGGACATAGAGAGTTTAGGAAAGTATAATTGGAAATTTAATATCTTGACTGTTTGAATGTAACATTCGTATCTTGGATAAGGGAGAAGTTTCTCCTTCCATCACATATGATTACTCCACATATTTTGACATTCAAACACGATGAAATATTTTTCGAACATACATGGGATATCATAGTAAAATGTATAAAGGGGAAAAACGTGATGAGAATGTTGTTTCTAGATATCTCTCTCTATATGTCAATTTCATACTTCTCCTCATTAGACATACACACCTCCAACCAGTTATAACATAGAAGAAGGTTCTAATGATCTCCCACTAACGGAAGTGATGTGTTTCCATAAGTTGATTAGAGAAACCATATGCATCTGAAGCCGATGTTTCAAGAACCTCTCTATAAAATGGTGTTAGTTTTTCAAACACCTATCTACATAGGATTTTGGGAATGGAAGGACGTCCTTGTGCATGGGGATATAATTTTGGGGAGGTTTACTATGATGTTTTTCCTGAGTGGTGTCCTTTTGATCTGTATCGACACTACCATGTGGAAAACCATCATGTTGATGAGAATCTTCTACTTTAGAGGTAGAGTTCACAGACCGTTTTGGGGAATGAAATCTTTCATGAAAAAAAATGAAGGACAGTATAATTGAGAAGATTATGAATTTGGACCATGTTATTTTTATGTTCGGAATATGCTAACATGCCTTTTGGAATTATGAAGGGATATGCGCTTTATGTATGATGGTTTCTAGAAAATGTATATAATTGTTGAATTCGGCGGAAGTGTGATCCCACGAATGAGAAGATACTGGAGTATATTGATGATCATTATCATTATTGTTTGGAATATATGCCTATCATGAGGCATGTTCCACCCTCACAGGGTGATCCTCAAGAAAGAAATGAGTATGATCCTAATAACGATCCTTTTGGATATGTCACTAGTTTTTCGGGGTAGAAATATGGCCCTTCCACAATTCATGTGATACATTACTTGTTGATCCATGGTTGGCACATGAATATGAGTTTTTTCTAAATACATATTCCCCATCGAAATATGCGGACAGACCTCTAAAATGGGAGAAGTGATATGAGCCTCCTCCTGTATTTCCTTGGAATGTTTCTGGTGCATTCATTTTTTTTTGGATCTAGGAATATGTGCATGGATCCCATGACCTACTACCATATTTCTAGGGAATGTCACTTATAGGAATATGAGAGTTTCACAAGGCTTGTTCAATTCTCACCAAGTTACACCACTACAGATCATGGATATATACCTGATCCTTTGCCTTTTTAGAATGACACATGACTTATATGAAAGGAATATGAGCCTATCATAAGGTTTGGTCCTCCTCACATGGTTAGACCCATCCAAAATGGGAATATGAGCCCGATCAAGGGCCTTTGGTATAAATTGCTAGAATTTTTTGATAGGCATGTGCCCTTTGCTATAATGAAACATTTTATATCACCTGGATTGCCTTGATTGGAATGGGGGTATGATCCCTATTGGAAATCACACCCTCTATCAAAATATGATGATAATCTTTTTCGATGATGTGAGCATTCTACTGTATAACCACTTGATTGTAATGATCATATTGTTGATTTTTCCTAGATGTTTTGATAAGAGTATATTCCTTTACCTTTATCTGCAATTGTTCAAGAATTTTACAATGGAGTTCAGTATAAATTTCTAAAATAAATTGTAATTTAACAATGTCTGTGTAGGGATATAATCCACCACATTTTTTGTATCCATTATACACGAGCAGATTTCATTGATGAAGTGGGGAAATGCACCCAATTTTTTCCTTTTTTACATCATAATAAAATGATGGGATTCTTGCATGGTGGTAGGAATATATGACTCCACCATGTGTGATGCTATAATAATCCCATATAATTCCTCTAAGTGACTAGGAATATGATCCTACTCACCTTTTCCTCATGAAATTTTCCAGTTAACATATTCAGTCGTAGTTCGAATATGAACCATCTCCTGGATATTGATCATCTTCCTAATCCAATGATCTTGACTTGTTACCCATTAATGGGAATCAAAGTTGGAAGTGTGTTAGGTGGAACCCTTTTTTGGTGACTATTTGGTACTGGTGTGATACAGTTAGTTACAACAGTTGATAGGCTCCCTCTTCGATGCCACTTGAATAAAAAGGGAGAAATATTTATCTTACTGATCCAACTTCCCCAGAGAATGATATTGGTCATCATTTTGATCTATGGATAATATCCCAATTAAATAGGTTGTATTATCAATTGCTACTAGAATAGGTAAAAAATTAAATTAAGGTATTCCTTATATTTAATTCTCCAATGACAATTTGGTAGGAATCAGAGACAGTAAACCATCATAGCCCTCAGGTATTTGTTTTTCAAGTATATTTAATATTCATAAAAACACATAATATTTATATATGAATAACATGGGTCTCTATAGTTGGTGGAAATTTCTATTTTTATTTGGATCAAGGAAATGAAATTATTATTGAGAAACACAATATTATGTCATAGGATATGTCTTTGTATAGGAAAATAACTAGAAATTTTGGTGAAGGATATAGTGAGTAATTTCAAAGAAATTACATCCCTATCAGGATAAAACAAGTGGATGTGGTTGTAGTGCATATTTACCTAGTGTTATGAATCTAAAATGGTCTTATTAGGTTTTGAGTTTATTTTCACCTTGTCAATGATATAGGACCTTTCCACACACATGGTTTTACACACCCAAGGGTTATTTTTTTTGGATTTCACAATGTCTTTTCAAAACAATATAATTGATTTGAATTCATAATGATCATAAATAGCTTGGGTAAAACCTAATGTGTTATATAATAAAAAAGGATCACTCATTTAGAAATCAAATAAATTAAATTTCATGATTATGTGGTTTCCCACTATGATTATTGTTTCTTACATAATTATTTTGGATTTAGAAAATGGACACAACATGAATGGAACACGATAATGGTGAATTCTTTTTATTATACAATGAGTTTCATCCAATGGAACCCAAAATTCTGAGAGATGGAATGTAAATATAATTCTTATTCCCAAAAAATATAATCAATCTATGAATCTTATTGAACATAAAAATAAAAAAAGATGGAAATCCTATATTTAGTCCTTAATGAGAAAAGACCAACCATATTGTAGTTGGATTACTTATCCAATAGTTGTTGAGCCGTGGATAATTTCTACTGAATGGATGTTTTTACATTCTCTAGTATCTAGAGCATGAATGAGTAATTTTTTTATTATCATTTGGATAGAGATGTAAATAAGTATCTAAATCATATTAAGAACATAATGTAATAGGATAAAATTAACTCTATTGAGTGGGATATGAGTAAGAGAATATTTTTCATTAAGTATGTTCCTTATATTCATCATAAAAAATGACAAATGAATTTATTGATATGATGTAGAAGTATGACGAATTGGTTTGTACCTACAGAGAAAATTTTACATGTCATGCATGGTACACTTCTAGTATTGTCATCATGACAAAATGTTTGGATGATAAATAATTTGGTTTCATATTTATAAGTATTTAAGTTGTGTTATCTAAAAAAACATTTGTAGAAATGAAGATATTTTTTATTTCCACTCATAATAGAAATTGTTATGGGGAATTACGACCAATACCATGGTTTTTAATAGAAAAAGAACATAAAATGTCATTTAAATTGAAATAAATAAAACTGTGGAATAAATTCAAACCTATATAATACAATAAATGGTGGAGGAAACATGAGGGTAAATAAAAAAATGTAACTCTGATGTGAATTAAATGTGACAGATTCGATCATAAATTCCCTGAATATCATAACAAAATAAATCTAAATGAAAATCTAATTGAAGAGTGGAGGACGCCCACTAATGTAGCACCCATGCTCTATTTCATATAAAGAAAAGTGTTTGGTATTTATAAAAATGGTTCTCAAATAAAAATGTTAATGATGATAACAAACATTAGCATCCTCTTAAGCCAATAAACAAATTGAAATCTCATATGACCACTATTTATAGTGAGAGGTATGATAAAGACATGGGGGAAGGTACACATACCACCCACTCAAGAGATGTTATTTTCTAATATGAATCTATATCAACCAACCAATTTATAACTAATTAATTTGTTATAGGTATTCAGATTCCACCTCAATCATTAGATATTGAAATAGTTTTGAAAACCCATAATTGTGTAATGTTCCCACCTCACATAAATAATTCTACTCTATTTTATGTTTTTGGGGATGTCCTTCATATAAATCATGATATTATCTCTATAACATATTTTATGTATCATAGGCATGGATTGTATTTCCCTAAGCGCATCTTACATGAATTTTCAAGGAAGATATGTCATTATTTATAATCCAAACTAATCTATTATCATCTATTAATTCTATGATAGATATAAACATATAACGGAGATAACATCAATTGGAGGAGTATTGATTCATATTCAAATGTTGCATTTATCTCAGATGGTTGGAATAAATCATATCATCAATGATATACCAATCATGAGGAGGTTTGTTAATATCTTTCTTGTTGTTTTTCTGGGACTCCCACAAAATCAAGATGTTGAGTTTTAATTGAACTCATAAATGTTACTTTACATATATCAATGAATACATATAGAATGATCCCAACTGAGTTGTTTGAGTTGAAGAAGAAACTCTAGGATAAGCATTAAAAGGGATTCATTTACAAATTATTTCACCTTGGGATAAATAGAATTTTTTATGATGAAATATGTATCATTTTGATCATAAATTGATTATTGAAAGTTTAAATATATCAAAATCACGAAAATGTTTAGTCTACCCTCTATTTGTTACTTGTTTGATCAACTGATCAAGGATCAATATATTTCCATGATTGAAAAACATTCTTGATAATATCAATTGATTATCATTATAGAGGACATACACAATATAGTATTTCAAAAAAGGTATTAAATATATGATTATGTTTTAATTTCATTTCATCTTACATGTTCCCCCACTATATTTAGGGATTTAATGAATATATTATTTTGATATTATTTTATAAGATTTTGGTAATATTTATATATGATATTTTTATCCATAAAAAGTGAATGAATGACAATGAATATTGGTTACTAATTATATTAAAGGCCCTATAGAGGGATAAAATATACGTGAAATTTACTATTTGTGAATTTTGGTTGTAAAGGTATTCATTTTTATGTATTATATTATCATGTGAAGGTATATAGGTAGATCTACAATGAAGAAGCTATTTAATATTGGCATAGTCCAACCATTATAGCTAAGAACAATACATTTATTTTTCAGAATGATATTAAAGAAACTTTTTATATAATTTGCCATGACTATCTAATAAACATTTCCTATAATAACAAAAGAGTAGCACGTTCCATTGGATATATGTATTGAATAAAATCATAAAGAATCAAAAGACACATTAAGTCATGAAACCTATGGTTACATTACTATACAATGGTTTTTCCATTAATGACATGGGGGACATATCGTTACCAAGAGAGGGGCGGAATATGTGTTGATAATAAAACATTAATGTACATAAACACATAAATGGAGTTGAATTTTTTATATAGAATATTTTGACGACATACTAATGATTTTGAATTGCCAATACAATATCACCCTCGAAAGGAGAAAAAGGTGGTTAATGCATTGATATGAAAGGATCATGCTAAACTATTCTAAATGAGGATCATAAAACATCCAATATTATAATATTTTTAATGGATTGATTTAAGAATCTTCAATTATGTGTATAATTTTATCTTTCTCAAATTTTTATTCAACAATGAATCCATGAGATTATTATAGAGGTATTGAAGGATGAAATAGACCCCAAAAAAGTATATTAATGTTCTTGATAAAAATCATGATTGTAATGGTATGATATGTTTTATGTGATATTTATTTTATATATCTAAACATGATTTTAAGAAGGATTTGTTAGTGGAAGATCATATTTTGTTACTCTTTATTTAAACTAGAAGTGAGGATATGTAATGTGACTAGAAGGAGTATTTTGGATGGGAAGGAAAGAATATAAATGTTATAGAATTCGTATATTAGTATTTGGAACTACATAATGTTATGGATGGTAAAAAGGGTATAGTGGGATTTTATAACCATTACCCTTTCTAGAATGTAATTTTTTTAACAACTCCGTTGATAATTTCATTATACTCCCCAAAATATCTAAATGTCACATTACAAATTTAGTTGTTGTTGATCACCTTAAAAATTCGATAAACATAAGACCAATAAGTGAATATTTCTCTCCAGATAGGATATACAAGATATAAATTAGGGAAATACTAATGATTCATTGTGTATTGTATTCAATTTTATTTTAGTAGGATCTACGGTCCACTATGATGTTCATGAAAATGATTCGAATGAACTAGATATTGAGGTTAGTTTTAATACATCATTTCATCCTCAGACATATGGAAAGATTAAGAGAAATATTCCAACACTAGTGGATATTCTAAGATTTAGTTCTAGGGATTCCAATAATTTTTTAGATAAATTACATCATCTAGTTGGGTGTTCATTCCACAACATAATTCACTCGAGCATTTATATGTGTAACATCTCGGATCCGGGTGCCACTCTACGGGTTCCCCAAACCCGGTTGGTCACATGACCTCAAGCGCATTTCCCCAAACGCTAAAGGCTTCCAACTAGCAACAAGGGAATATGTCTGATAGTGGGGAAACAATGCCCTCATTTTTCAAAGTGAAGTGATATGGGAAAAAATATAAACATACAAAAGAGGAAGAATTAAAAAACAAAAACCTAGAATGGACATCAAAAATGAAGTCAAGATAACCAAAAATTATATATATGATGATGCAATATGTCACTGATTCTAATAAAGTATCAAAAACAGGATACACTACAATCAGATACAATACATCACAAAGTATAAATTACTTCCAAACAAACTAAAACAGTGCAATAGGAACTCAGTATTATCGCAAGCCTAAGCCTGGTCACATGATCTCATAATCCTCTAAAATAATCATGTACATGTGTAGGGAATCTTTTCCCATAACAACACCTACATCAATATAATTTTTTAAACCCAATACATGATCGAAACAAGGTGTGAGAAATAAATCCCAATAGGCACCCACCAATGGCATGTGCCCAATTATCAGTGAAACTGTTCAACACCTGTGTGCTGTAATGGAATGAAGTGAACTAGAAAGTACTCAAAAGTAACTATTCCAACTAGTTATATTTTCATTTTAATAATTATTTAACAATATCCAAGCATGTGATTTATCTTGGATGGTACAACATAAGAAATCACCACCATGAATATTCTAGTAAACATCGTCCTCAAACGTGAAAATGCTTACCCTCTGGAAAACAGAAATGAAACCCTCACGTAACTACCCATAGGCATAATGAATATTTCCCTTAGGAGTATGAGATATTATCATCAGGCACAAAATCTACTACCCTCAGGCATAAGAAACGTTTCCCTCAGGTGAAATAAATCTATTCCCTCAGGCTAATAAAACCTTTCCCTTAGGCTAATCAGAACCTTGCCCTCAGGATAAACAGAACCTTCCCCTCAGGCTAAACAGAAGAAAAGCAGGTAACTGGGCTAAGCCCAATGAAAAAGAAAGCAATTTATTCATGTTTAATCTCATGAAAACTGAAAACATGTTATCATTATGACATACCAGTGGGTATCATAGCCAAACAGCTAAACAAGGGAACTGCACCCTCAGGGTGGCCCATGATTAAAGCACTGATCCCAAAAAGCAGTTTATACTTATTCCTTAGATTACCTAATTAATCCAGATATCTTAACAGTCAATGTCTCTGCCATACGACATGCCGAACATGTGAGTGTAGCACAACGGTACATAAATTCAACTCGACAATTGTAATTAAATAGAAGACCACCAACCTCGATCTCCTCAGATCGTTATACGTGAACGAAGCTTCTCAAAACAACCGAGAAGGATGTAGATCTGGGATAAAAAAATATCTGTTCAAACTCAAATAACACCCCTTAGGGAATTAATTGGAAGGAGTTATTCAAGAATAGATAAGAACTCACTAGAATGGTTCAAACGAGATCGTCAGCGAAGGAATCAGAGTCCCGGTGTACTGTCAGGAGATCTTCCATGATCCGGTCGTCTCTCCCGCGGATCTCGGGCATTCTAAGATTCCTCTACAAAAAGAGGAGGAAAATGCATGTTAAAATCAAAAAACATAACTACACAGCATTTACTCTCAAGTACACGACATATACTTTCCATTTTTAACTCTTCCTCTTGCGACCACTTTCTATGGCCTCACTGTTCACTAGTCGACTTGCTTAAACGATGTGTATTTCATAGTATATTATAGGCATTGTCGTTTTGCTGGAGGCTACTCCCTCCACCTTATTGTTCACCCGTTGACTGATTACACAGCCGGTATATACAATGTACATGGCGTGTAGTTAGTTTTTACACCCTTCATCGCCGACAGGCCTACACACCCTTTATACTTATACCATATAGCCAAATAACATGGCGTGGGGAAAAGTACATGGTGTGTACCCACCAATTTTATGGATATTCCCCATTTTCATTATTTTGTCAAAAACACTTAAGAGAAAAGAAAAATAAGAAACCCATACCTCGAGAATAAGAACCAGGTTCTTACAAGATTCCCCTTTTAATGAAATTTTTCCTAAAATTTCCTTTCCAAGGGTGGTGAAGATAATGCGGTGAACAACTCTGTCCACTGATCACGAACGTCGATCTCCCGATCCCAGGTTTCATCCAACAATCGGCCATGTTTCCAAAGCACCCAAAAGATATGAACTGACCGTCTTCAGAGAACCTTCATGCTTCTGTCAACAATACGAATCAGATGCCCCTCAAAGGATTCCTTGACTTGATGTTCAACCTCCTTGGGATGATAAAACGTGATATGAGTCTGACCGATAATTGCGAAATTGAGATACGTGGAAGATGTTGTGCATGGCCCCGTACCTCTGTGGTAACTGAAACCGATAGGAAACTAGACAGAATCTCTCTAGGATCACAAATGGCCTATATAACTCTGTGAAATATCTCCATGTCTCCTGATCCACCTGTGTCCCATCCTCTATGAAACACGGAAGAAAACCTAATCCCCGACCACGAACTACAATGGTCATATGTGGCGATCAACATAAGGTTTTTGACTAGACTGTGCAATAGCCATCCACTTCTGAATCAACCAGACCTACTCTGAAGTCTCCTAGACAAGACATGTTCCCAGTACATATTCCTCACCATCTTCTAACCATCACAAGGGTGATCGACATGTCATATCATATAAATCATCATAAAGTGATATCTATATTATTTCCTGAAAACTGTTATTATAGGCATACTCGACCTGGGGTGTGTCCATCACCCCGGAGCCCCCAATGACTAGGATGCATGCACGCAGCATGTCTTCTGGACCCTGTATCATATGCTCTGACTTGCCATCGGTCTGAGGGTAGTATGTTGTGCTCATAAAAACCTGTGTGCCCAATACCCTCTGAGAACCCTACCTGAAATGAGGCGTAAAATAGACATCCCTTTTGGAAAAATATAATGAGGGACACCATGAAGACATACTACCTCTTAGATATAAAACATCACGAGCTCATCCACACCGATGGTCTCCCTGATTGGAAAAAAGTGAGCTACCTTCGTAAGTCTATCCACAACAACCCATGTGACATCATTGTCTCGAGGTGACCTTGGAAACCCGTTCACGGAGCTCGTCGTGACATCATCCCGTTTCCTCTCTGGAATGGGTAATTGTTGAAACAGTCTGTATGGCCTCTGATTCTTTTCCTTCACCTGGAGTCAGGTAGAACAACTCGTAAATAAACCATCCAACTCTCTTTTCATACCCAACGACCAATACTGACTTCTCATATCACAAAACATTTTGGTCACTCCGGGATGTACTTCCCAAGCTGAAGCATGAAATTCCAACATCAAATCCTCACGTAAATCCTATGGGAACCTCACTCATCCATGGATACACAATACCTTATCATTTCCTATCATCCAACCAGGAGGAGGGTCCTCACTTTACACTGACTTACATATAACTAGGCTTTCTGAATTGGATATTTTTATCATCCTCACACCATCTAGAAGTGTTGAAGTGACAACTAAGGATGAGAGAAATATTCACCCATGACTGTTGTGAACCTCCAAATTCATCCTAGAGAACGAATCCATAAGCTGCAACTCACCACTGGTCTCTTTCACTACCTATGTCTAAGTCCTCCTACTCAGTGCATCAGCAACTGCGTTACCTTTACCGGGTGTATAGGAAAACACAAAGTTGAAGGACTGAAGATATTAAACCCACCATCATTTTCTGAAATTAATGTCAAACAGGGTAAAGATATATTTGAGACTTTTTTGGTCCCTAAACACTACCAAATGTTCTCCCAAGAGATAATATCTCAAACTACATATTGCATGAACAACTGCAGCCAACTTAAGGTCATGCATCGGATAATTCCTCTCATGTGGTCTCAACTACCGAGACCTATAAGCAACTACTTGATCACCCTACATAAACACTGCTCCAAGCCCAATACCTGATGCATCATAGTAAATTGTATAGCTCTTCCCTTTCTTTGGAAGTATCTGGACTGGTGCTGATGTTAGACTTCCCATCAGCTCCTAAAAGGCTGTCTCACAATCATATGACAAAATGAACATCAAACCCTTCATATTCAAACACGTCAATGGTGCTGCTAAGAAAGAGAAGTCCTATATAAATTGCCTGTAGTAAAAAATCCATCACCAAGGAACTCTATATTTCAAAAATGTTCCTAGTCTACTTCAAGGAAACTACTTATCTCACTTCCTATGGGTCTACTACAATTCCTACCTCTGAGAAAATATGACCCAGGAATTTTATCTGGTCCATCGAAAATTGGAACATTGAGAGCTTTACATATAACTGATGCTCTCTCAATTTACTCAATATGATCTCAAGATTAGTGGCAAGGACATGTCGAGTGTGAGAGTACACAAAGATATCATCCACGAATACTACCACAAAAGAATACAGATATGGCTAGATCACATGATTCATCAGACCCATGAAAAATGATCTCGTGATTATGAGTCTGAATGGCATGACCAAGTACTCGTATAGACAATATTTTATTTGAAAGGTTGTAAACAGTATGTATGATGGTCTAACGTGAAACTAATGATATCTATACCTCAATTAAATCATCATGAACACTCGTGATCTGCAAAGTTGATAAAAAATATCATCAATCCTCGGTAAGGGATAACAGTTCATAAACGTCAATTGGTTCAGTTTCCGATACTCCACGCAGAGTCTGAGGGTACCGTCTACCTTCATCGCAAACAAGACAGGCGATCCCCAAGTAGATGTACTAGGTCAGATGAAATCCTTTGCTTGTAACTCCTCTAAATTCCTCTTGAGCTCTTGAAATTATAGTTTAGACATACTATAAGAGGTAATGGACACCGGTGTCTCTCCTCACACATGCTAAATAGAGAAATCCACCTCTCGCTCGAGAGGTAGTCCTGAAAAGACATCTGGGAAGACATCCATGAAATGATTAACCACTGGTGGGAATTACTTCTTACATGTTCCCCGATCATTCAGGTACAAACTCGCAATTTGGGTTGTCACTCCACCTCTCTGATGATGCTCGGGTCCATGTCAGCTCGCTTGGTCATCCCATTCGACCTTGTATAGAAACCCTCCACCCTCTGGTGACGTGAAGCTCTTCCTGCAATGATAGAAATCTACAAAGGCTCGAAAGGGTACCGCCAATTCCATCCTGAGAATGAAATCATAGCTCATCATCTCTAAGACATAGAGGTCCCATAGATATTGCCACCCAACTACCTCTAGGGGGAACTCCTTACACTGACGCACAACTTCTGTTCTAGTTCCCAACAGTGTTTCTAGCATCATGATATCCAAAGAAGATGAAACACCGAGCCCAAGGCTCTCTACAATGGGCACAGATACAATTCTATGTGTAACACCATAATCAAAAAGTGTAGTAGATAAAATAGAAATAAATAGAATTGTACCTCAGATAGTGGATAGTCTGGAATCCTGCTCTTGTTGGGTCTGTTGCACTGCATATGTCTGCCCAGTGCCGCAGCCTTATAACACAGCCTGACTACCTTCAGTTGACCCGCCCTGCTGTCTCTGAGATCCTGGTGTCTGGCTACCACATCCTTAAACACCACCTTGGCCTAAATGTACTATCATATTCCAATTCCATGACTGGTAAGAAACTGCTAGCCCTACTCCTACACAAATAGTCTATACAGAACCCCTCTCACTAGTTATTGGTGGAAATTCCCTAGAAAAATGCTGAAGATGGCCCACCTTTCCACAAGCTCGACACTCAACTAGGCCACGTAGACACTGAGGTCTCTTGTTCCCATCTTTGTCACACTAGAAACACATTACCAGGCCTCCTAATAAAATCTTCTGGCTAGTACTTCCACCATGAAAGTAATCCATCTCCCTCTTCCTCTTACCAGTAGAAATAGTACCAAAGACCGGTGTCAAACCTCCCTGATCCATACCACTATTTATCCACAGGTTCAGCTCAGTAATCAATGCCTGGTTGAAAAAAGCATGCATTGTAGGAAACATTAAAACATTATCCAGTGCTCAGATGTCATACGGATGACCATCCTTAATGTTTCTAGCCTTCAACATCTCATCACCCACAAGAACAAGTGCAAAACGTTGCAGCTCAGTGAAGCAGGAAGAATAATCCATTACTGACATGGCACCCTGTTATAGATTCATGAACTCTCGAGCTCGATCTTCCCTTAGGGTCTCTGGAAAGAAAAATTCATAGAGGAATGCCTGAAAATCTTTTCATGTCATGTATCGTTGATGCTTAGTCTTGGTGGTAACATCCCACCATCTAATGGAAGAATCATGCAGCATATAAGTAGAGAGATTGACCCTCCTCCCAAGATGCCTCTTTAAATTCTCGAAGATGACCTGTATAGAACTCATCGAAGACACTGTAGCTTGTGGGTTTCCATCCTCTAAAAATGTTGGCAGATACTGCTGCTGGAATATACATGTCAGCTCATCCATAGATGTGACAACATGTAGTGCTCCTTGGATGCTCTGAATGAACCACATGATGTCTTCTCAGAACTTCACGTCTGTTCCTAGATCCATTATATCGGTTGGCGCCCCATCTAGTACTACTGGAGGATCCACCAGTATCCCATGGCATACCTTCTCTAGAGTATAATCATCGCCAATATCTTGGATAACAACTCGTGGTCATCACAGTGACATGACTCTAGAAGGAAAAAAACACACTTTAGTTTAATTTACAATAGAGGTTATTTTGTCCATTTAAAAGTACCAATGAAAAAAGTGAATGAAAACACAAGAACTAGCAATAACAGACTACACGACATGTATAAAGTCTACATGACATGTAACATTATTCTCTTTCATGGTCATGTTTAGATGATTTCCGAGGCATGTTTAACCCTAGATACATGGCGTGTTACACCCACACACGGCCTGTACACCACCCCGTCACCCCAGCCACATGGACAAATCCACACAGTCTCTCCTCTGTCTAGACTACACGACGAGTACACCACCCATCTCCCCAGCCACATGGACAAATCCACACGGTCTCTCCTCTGTCTAGACTACACGGTGTGTCCCACAGATACACGACATGTACTAGATGAGCTTCACGGACCCATGTTGTTTGTGACATGGCCAGCATCTCACAATACACAGTGTGTTTCTTATGGACACGACGTATACGTAAATAGGTAACACCGTACCGTGTTCTTAGTGACATGGCATGCGTACCGAGGTTACACTACAATGTGTGTCCGAGACAGTCATGGAATGCACTAAGAAGCCCCAACCGACCCGTGTTGTTAATTACATGACCAGATACCCAGATTAGACTGCATAGCCTGTTCAGCATTGGCATGCCATGTTTAAGATAAGATTTCTCTATCTCTGTTGTTAGTCATGCAGGAGGACACATGGGAAACACGACACGGCGTGGAAAACCGGAACATGGCGTGTTCTCTCAAGAGTTTCCCTATAATGTGTTTCTGCCAACACGACCTATGACATAGATAACAACTACACAACATATAGTTTAGGTACACGGTGTGTAATTAATTTTTTTCTATTTCTCACTGAACAGAAGAGTACATGGAGTGTCTTCATAGAACCACACGCCATGTTGTTTGGGTTTTTATACAGTAGACCTTAGAAACTACTCTAAGCCCCTTTTTCTTAAATTTCAAGTGTCGGTATGCCAAATTTCGTACCATAGGGGCCCATAATCTCTGTGAACCAAAGAATAGCACCCGACCCTTCCCATTTATAGTACAAAAATAAAAAAACTGATAGAACAAGATCCTCTAAATTAAGTTCCAAGAGAGCCCATACTTCTTAGGAACAAAAGATCATTGTCCATCAACCCAACCATAACTTGAACCAATGCCCTATCAACTATCGGTGTATCTATCAAGATACCTATCACAACAACATGAATTTTATAGCACAACATCTATCAAAACAACATGAAATTTATAATGAACCTACATGACATCAAAAATATGCATGGCATGTGATTCCATCATGTGGAAAATGTTGCATGAGATGGAATACCCTCATCTCATCAAGTTGTAACTAAAATATGACCCATAATAAAAATTTAAACAGAAAACCAAAACTGTTTCACCCAACGGTGGAAATTAGATCAACTTTAAAGTGAAAACTCTGTAAAATTGCAACCATAGGTAAATTGGATTTTTCCTATACACAGGTTAGATACTCCCAGGCATAGCTTATTACCAAGTACATATTCCGTCCTATCCCTTGCTATAAGGTCCAAACAGGAAGTCAAGAATAAAATAAATTACTTTGATACCACTTCTTAACGTCCCAGATCTGGGTGCCACTCAATGAGTGCCCAAAACTTGGTAGGTCACATGACCTCAAAAGCAGTTCTCCAAACGCCATAGGCTTCTGACTAACAGTGAGGGCCTAGGTCTGAAAGTGGGGAAACTATGCCCTCATTTTTCAAAGTGTAGTACAATGAGAATAAATATAAATATAAAAAATTGGAAGCAGTAAACAACATAAACACGAAATGGATGAAAAAACAGAAGTAAAGATAACCAAAAATCATATATATGATTATGTAACATGTCAGTGATTCTAAGAATGCAATGAAAACAAGATACACAAAAATCAGATACAATATAGTATAAAGTACAAAGTACAACCAAACAAACTAAAATAGCGTGACAGGAACTCAGCAGCATCACAAGCCTATTCTCGGTCCGAGGATCTCCTACTACTCTACAATAATTATGTACCTGTGTAGGGACTCTTTCCCTTATCAAGACCTACAACAATACAATTTGTTTGGACCTAATATATGATCCAAATAAGGGGTGAGAAATAAATCCCATTAGGTACCCAACAAAGGCCCATGTAACACTATCAGTGAAAATGTGCAACAACATTGTGCAGTAATGAAATGCAGTGAACTATGAAGTACTCAGAAGTAACTATTACTACCTGTTACATTTTCATTTTAATAATTATTTAACAATTCCAAGCCAGTGCTTTAGATTGGAAAGTAAAACATAAGAAATCAGAACAGGGAATATTCTAGTAAACTTTGTCCTCAGACGTGCAAATCCTTACCCTCATGAAGACACAAACGAACCCCTTAGGTAACTTCCCTCAGGCATAATGAATATCTCCCTCTATTGTATGAGATATTTCCATCAAGAAAAAAAGAAACTGCCCTCAGGCATAAGAATCTTTTCCCTCAGGAAAAATCAAACCTTTCCCCCAGGCTAGTTAATCCTTGCCCGCAGGCTAATCCGAACAATTCCCTCAGGCAAAACAGAACCTTTCCCACGGGCTAAACAGAAGAAAATCAGGTATCTGAGTTGATCCAATTGAATAAGCAATAAATTTATACATTTTTCCTCTAAAGAAAACTCAAAACATGCTATCATTACAGCATACTCGTGGGTATCCTGAAAAAACAGCTAAATAAGGGAACCACACCCTCGGGGTTGTCCTGGATCAAAGCAACAATCTCAAAAAAATAGTTTATACTTATTCATTATATTACTCATGCCATCCTGATATCTTAATAGTTAAGGACTCATCCATACGACACCCCAAACATGGGTGCATAGCACAACAGAATACAAAATCAACTCGACAGTTGTAATTAAACACAAGAACACCTACCACAATCTCCTCTGATCATTATATGTGAACAACGCCTCCCGAAACAAACGGGAATATAACGGCCCATACTTTACATAAATTGTTATTACTTCAAAATTAAAGCATACTTATTAAAACATATAACAAAACCATGAAAGGACCGTATAGGTATAGAGTCTTTAGAAACTGGGAAACATAAACACCTGGTTCATAAAGCATCTACACTGTCTCCCATTTATTTCATCATATCTATAGTCGCTTTTGGCATATCATACATAATAACCTTATTCCTGACCTGGGGAAAGAAAACATACAAATGGGTGAGCTCAAATGCTTAGTAAGGGTAAAAAAAAGAAATATCAATCACATCAAATTCATAAGAACATAACATTTTGGAAATCTTAACCTGTAAAAGAGAGCATAATTTCATAGCGTGGGATAAATCATAGTAGTGAAATGAAATCCCAATAATCATAAATTAAAACATGAAAAATTGTGGCATAAACAAATAGTCAAAGAGAATCATTTCTTATTAGTCAAGACTCATTACCATGATTATCTTAGTGGACAAAGTCCATTTTTGAACCGAGTTCACTCATCGTTTCAGTCCTGTTTCACTGAACCGGTTTTACCTTCTGTTCCATCCATGTCTATCACATGAGATATAAAATCATTACCCAATGAATTGGAGGGAGATATAGGTCCCACCAATCTCATAATGATACTATTCATATGTGTGCCACAAAATCATAATTCATATGTAACACCCCAAGCATCCAAGGTACGTTTCCCTTCGAATAATGCGATAGCGTGTGTTGTACGCAACCTCGAGTTCTAACACACACCACAACTAATTAAACTAGCCGTTGTGAATAGTAATACCTAATTTTTGAAATCATATATATTTTATATTTCAAAATGGACTTCATTTTTGGATTCAGAGTATTGAAATTATCCTAGGGTGAAATTTTGGTACTTTTTGGATAACTTTTATATTATGATGAATAGTGAAAATTACTAAATTTTAATTTAAAACAACTTTTTTAATCAAAATAATTAATATTGATAAATTATGAATTTGAGTGGTTTTAAAGTATATTTAGAATATATTTTTAACATTTAATATAATGTTTGTCATTGGACATAATTTTACAATTAAACCGAACATAAAAAATTGTCAATCTTTTGATAGTTATTATCTCTTAAAAACACGCTTTTTGTTTTGACAGCGAGAATTAATTTTAAATTAATTTCTGCCACTTCTGTGTTTTGAATTTAGGAAAATGGATTCCATATTTGAAATCAGGATTTTCAAATTGTGTAAATAGGTAACTTTTATTTTTAGACATTTTGAATAATTACTGCGGTAAATATTTTATTTACCCTGGTTAAGGGTAAATCCGGTAAATAAGGGTTAAAAAATAATATTATAATAATACTAAATTACCCTAAAACGTGTCTTAACACTATTGGCTGATACATGGTCGACCATGGGAATCTTTGCATCTATTTTGGGACCCCATGGATCCACTTGTAAGTGACAATGACACTTTATTTTAATTAAGTTAAAATAAATACAAAAATGACACAAGCATATATCTTTTGGAAAAACAATTGTTACATAGGGTTATATATGTTGGATTTTAGATTATAAATATTCATTAGAAAGATAAAAAGATATCCTACATAATTATTATTTATTTATAATTTTTAGACATTATATAATGTATTTTATTTATGACACAATGATGATGCAGTAATTACTATAATAGTGAAAAATTAAAATAATTGATATTATAAATACCCAAATAAATATAATATGAAACTTTTAATGAATTAATATAATTTTCTATGATAATATGATATATTAGGATTGATTTAATTGACTTTATTCGAAGTAATAAATCTGTTATAGGTTTCACAAAAATCAACTATTGAATAGTGTCAAAATTGACATAAAAGAGTTCTTAAAGAAAATATTATATTATTAATTGATATTAAATTCCTAAAAATCTAAGGATCGTCCAAGAGACTTATATAATGATAGGTCCATCATTAATGGACCACTTGGGGGTCGTTTGGATGTATATAGTATGTTTATTAACAATATTATATAAAAATACAAAGAGACATTGTAAAACTGAAACTAATTAACTTAGAGTTAATACTTAAAGATAAGGTTAATATAAGTACCCAAACCTGTGTAAATTCTATTGGTTGAGTTGTTTTCGACCCATCCCCACCTTAACCTTTTAATAGTAAACTTTTGAGCCATTAGAAACTGAATATGAATTTATTATAAATTAATATTTCTAGCTTTTCCAAAGGTGCCCCTCACCCCTCTTATAAAAGGGCACTCCTCCTTCTCATTTCTTCACACCTTCAAATCCATTTGGTTCGGCCAAACCCTGCCCAAATACTCTCCCATATTCCCTCAATACAACCTAGGGGCCTTAGTTTTATCAGAAAGCCAACATAAAGAGCCCTTTTGATCAAATCAAAAGGAAGAACCCGAAGAAGAGATAATGATTTCACCACCCTTCTCCAAGTTCATTTCTTCTTCCACTTCTTCTTCTTTTGTTCTTACCATTTTAAAATAATAACTCCAGTATATCACATATACTATGATGTTATTATAAATATGGTACAAACATATTCAGTATTCTATCCACCCTTTGAATAACATGTCACCATACGTGCGTACGTACGGCTTACCGTCTCCACGTCGTGGTGTAATTGTTATTCAATATATTATTATTTGGATGGGTATAATAATGATGTGTATCTAATGTAAATAATAAATATAACATGTTAATGATTCTGTATATATGATATACCATCCAGTTATATTTTATTTTAATATCAAAAGAATGATATTGTCGCTCGTACGTACGTACGGACTACCGTCTCCACGAACGTGATGAGATTCATTCTCCATCGTATCCATTCAAGTATAATTATCATTTTATGATTTAAAAATGATGTTTAGGGACTTGATATCATTCTGGATATGAATAAGACACAACAAACATGGCTTATGTAACAAAACATATAAAAGAAAATGAGTAAGTTAACACTCGAAACGACGATAATTCTAAGATATTATTAACAAATCAATGTTAAAAGATCATATATGATATCATATTAATATATATGATTATTGTATAATTTAATAACAATTATTTCACCATTATAGAGGAGGTTAACCTACCCCAACCAAGGAAAAGTACAAGGTAAGGGTTATTTCACAATCTCTTCATTATCCGAGGTTGTTTATACATAATAATATACTGGGATTTCTTTATCATCCACATCCATGTTTCTTAGAAATGTATTTCAAAACATATTTATTATTTACAAGAATATGGGTTAAAGTCATTTATAGCCTTGTTTGACTTTTTATAAGAGGTTTATAAAGGAATCTTTACGTCTTTTTCAAAACAAGGTCCTTTTTAACCTTTTCGACAGAATTAAGGTAAGAATGTTTTTTTAACTTATACGGCGGGTGCGGCTATTTTCCGCCATTATAAAATCTTCAAAGCTTCCCTTACAATCTTATAAGATTATTTTCAAAGAAAATGTTTTATTTTATATGGATCTTAAATGATTTCAGAATAAAAGGAGATATTTCTTTAAAAAGAATTTTGATTTCATCTATGTCAACATCCTTTGATGGATTTTAAGATTATTTGAAGTTGATTTATTATGATACAAAATTTCCATATTGTATTGAAGGTTTTGTGATATGTTTGACTGTGGATGTGCTATTTTTATACCATTCATAGTTTATGGTGAAAGTATTGACATTTCGTATGCGAGTTTTAATACGAATGTTTATGTTATGTTTAAACCTTTTCATATGGGAATGCATTGGACTTAATATGTGATGGGTGGAGCCCGCTATAGCTCCTTGATACATCGGTAGGTCTCATGAGACAAACTAGTGTCTTGGCACAAGGCCTTGGCAAAATCTTATTTGTAGTCTTGGCACGAGGCCTTGGCTATGTGGTTATGATAGTCTGGCATTATGCATTCCAACATTATGAAAGTGGTTATTGATTTTTTCATGTGATTATTTGATTAGTAGAATATCCATGTGAATAATTAAATGGAATTATTTCATTTTACTTTTTCCATACTATGTTGAAGTTCAAGTTTAAAAGGCTTTTGTTTTAGTAATTCATTGCCTTAAATGTTTATGCTTATTTTTGAATGTTCTGCTATATTGTTATCCTTACTGGGCATTTGAGCTCGCCCCTTTTCTATGTTTTATTTTTCCCAGGATGTGAAGATGTAAGTTATGAATGACCTTCAGGGATATTATGAGGGGATTATAGTGTGGACTGTGGAAACATTATGTTGTTGTAGTAGTTTTTCATTTTATGATGTAATGTAAAACTTATGAATATATCTAGTGTTTCAAAGGCTACTAAACCAATCGGTCTTTCGAGATTTGATCTTTCTTGTGATCATGCCAATGTTATGTAATAATGCACCGACTCTGGGTAACTGGGGTCGGGGCATTACAGTTGGTATCAGAGGAAGTTTAGTACAAACCTTGGAAGCTAGATTTAGATAAACTCCGATTAGAGCATGTAGACCTAAGATGAACTTTGAGGATTAATATAGAAGAAATTCCTAGAATTTTGGTATTGTAGAGATTTTGTGAGTTTTCCGAGCAATACATCCATGTCTGGATACGAGCAGGTAGAGGCGGCTCTGGCACAGATGTACCTAGGGGTAAAACCCGAAAACACCACTTTGAGCTAGACTCGAACGGGAACTGGTTCACGACAACGGGCCTTGCTGCACTCTTGGTTACGACACTCCTGGGGGATATGCTTAGGATAACTCTCATTTTCTTTACAAATCATTATGAAGGGTTTATGAGTATATACTTCCTCAAAGAAAATTTTTTTATGATTATGGATTATATCCATAAATAGTTCAATTTATGTTAAGTGTTTTATATGTATGGGATTATGTATTTTGATTCATAAACTGATCTAGTTTATGCCATTGTTTAGAAATGGCGCCTAGTGGAAGAAATGGAAACCGTATCAATGCACGCACTCCATGTAGGAATTTCCCTCCTGCTCAAGATAATTATAGTGGGGCTGGTGATGCAACTGGTGCCGATCAGCTAATCACCATACTGGGACAACTTACTCAGGTTATGAATAATAACATTACCCGTATGGAGAACCCTGATCCGCAGCGTGGAGGATCAATGTTAGATCGATTCATGAGGCAACAACCACCAACGTTCAATGGGAATACAAATACCTTTGTAACCGAGCAGTGGATAAATTCACTAGAGAAAATATTTCAGGCTTTGGGGAGCAGTGAAAGGGAAAAAGTTATCATGGCAGTTTACCGCCTCACTGGAGATGCTGATCAATGGTGGTCATTGATTCAAAACATGAAGGAAGATGATGAAGTATCAAATATGGAGTGGAGGGAGTTCAAAGATCTGTTTTTAGAAAAATACTTTCCTCGCGACCATCGAGCAGATATGGAAAGGCAATTTCTGAGTCTGAGACAAAAGGAGGATGAGAATGTCACAAAGTATGAGGCTAACATTACAAGGTTAGCAAGGTACGCTGGTGATTATATACGTAACCAAAGAAGTAAGATTGATCGTTTCTTTGATGGGTTAAAACCATTTCTTCGTCGAGCATTAGTCTCACAATCCTTTTCGTCATACGAAGACATTGTCTCATGTGCTATCAAGACCGAAAAGGAATTCTCTAAGTCTTATGACTTTAAAGCAAAGCAAGAGAAGAAGAGACCTACTGATCATTCTGGGAATGGAAATAACGGGAAGAAGGGAAAGGTTGAATATCCATCTTGTGGTAAATGCGGGAAGAAACATCCTGGTACTTGCTTGAAGGGAATGGGAGTCTGTTACAAGTGTGGTGAAAAAGGCCACCAAGCTCGTGATTGCAAGGGGAAGAAGGAAGCTACCAACGTTCAGTGCTACAATTGCAGGGAGATGGGACATTATGCAAATGCATGTCCTAAGCGTCAGGAGAACATACCTCAGAAAAGGCCAAGGGATCAAGGCCAGGCTTATGCTATCACTACTGCTGAGGTAGAAGCTCCGAAAGACGTGGTGGCAGGTCATTTAATGGTTTCCTCAAGTTTAGCAAATGCATTATTTGATTCTGGATCATCGCATTGTTTCATATCTTCCCAGTTTTCTAAGAAAATTAGATATTTCCAATTTGATTTAATAAGGGAGTTGTCAGTTAAAACTCCTAAGGGATGTATCATTGCAACAAAGTTTTGTGAATCAGTCCCCATTAGATCACATAAATTTTCATTATCTGCTGATCTCATCGTCATACCTATGATTGAGTTTGATATAATCCTCGGTATGGACTGGCTTTCGGACTATGATGCGAAGATTTATTGTAAGAAGAAAGAGGTAACGATTCTTGATGATAATGATAAGGAACACCTTATTTTTAGAGCAGAATCGTCACCACTTAATTCTTATTTAGATCCACCCCCAGTATCTCAACTTAATTCAATTATTGGGGAGGAAGAAAATGAAATAACTGTCGGTGAGGAAAGGAATTTTCAAATAGAGGATCTACTTGTTGTGAAAGAATTTGTAGATGTATTTCCAGAAGATTTACCTGGACATCCTCCAGAACGATAAGTTGAGTTTTCTATTGATTTGATTCCTGGATCAAGGCCTATATCGAAGACCCCTTATAGAATGTCCACTGTAGAATTAGTCGAACTAAAGAAACAACTAGAGGAATTGAGTAATAAGGGATTTATTCGCCCTAGTGTTTCTCCATGGGGAGCCCCTGTTCTTTTTGTTAAAAAGAAAGATGGATCTATGAGGTTATGTATCGACTACAGGGAGATCAATGCTATAACGATAAAGAACAAGTATCCCCTACCTCGTATTGATGATTTATTTGACCAACTACATGGAGCTCAATACTTTTCAAAGATTGACCTTCGATCTGGATACCATCAGTTGTGTGTGAAGAAGGAAGATATTCCTAAGACAACATTTCAAACCAGGTACGGGCATTACGAGTTTACCGTAATGCCGTTTGGATTGACTAATGCACCATCTGTATTCATGGATCTGATGAATAGAGTTTTCAGGGAATATCTCGATGAATTTGTGGTGGTATTTATTGATGATATATTGGTATACTCCAAAACCTACGAAGATCATGAATATCACTTGCGCATTATCTTGAAGACTCTGAGGAGGCATGAATTATATGGGAAGTTTAGCAAGTGTGAATTCTGGCTTCAGGAGATTTCTTTTCTTGGCAATATTGTCTCTAAAGATGGAATCTCTATTGATCCTTCTAAGACCAAGGAAATCCAAGAATGGCCAGCACCTACGAGTATAACTGAGGTACGCAGTTTTATTGGTTTGGCAGGTTATTATCGACGTTTCGTCCAGAATTTTGCCCGATTGGCTAACCCATTAACGAAGCTCACACGTAAAGGGATTAAATTTGTTTGGACAAAAGAGTGTGAAGAATGTTTTGAAGAACTGAAGAAAAGATTATTCGATGCTCCTATATTGACTCTACCATCGGGGAATGATGTGTTCGTTATTTATAGTGATGCATCGAAGAAAGGACTTGGTTGGGTCCTTATGCAGAATGATAGAGTTATTGCCTATGCATCACGACAGTTGAAAATTCATGAACAAAACTATCCTACTCATGATCTTGAGTTTGCAGCTGTGATCTTTGCTTTGAAGATATGGATGCACTACCTCTATGGTGAAAAATGTGAGATTTATACTGATCACAAGAGTTTGAAGTATATTTTCTCACAAAAAGTACTCAACATGAGGCAAAGGAGATGGCTTGAATTACTCAAGGATTATGATTGTACGATACACTACCACCCGGGGAAGGCAAACAAGGTGGCAGATGCTTTGAGTAGAAAAGACCATGGAGTTTTGAACAATATGAGAATTGAAAGGGATCCAATTTTCATGGATCTAGTGAAGATGGACATGGGAATAACCAGGGAAGGTGAAACATCAATGCTTTTTCAAATGGTTGCCAAACTATCTTTACTAGAAAGGATTAAGAGTTCTCAGACCGATGATGAAGAATCCCAAAAGAAGATTAAAGCTGTGAATGATGGGAGATTGAGAGACTTTGTGTATGAAATGGAATTTTGAAATTCGGGAAGAGACTATGTGTTCCCGATTTACCTTATCTAAAAAGGGAATTGCTGGATGATGCTCATAGTTCCAATTTCTCTATACACCCTGGGAGCACCAAAATGTATAGAGATTTGAAGGAACATTTTTGGTGGGACAACATGAAGAGGGAGATTGCTGATTTTGTGTCAAGATGTATGGTTTTTCAACAAGTGAAAGCTGGAAGGCAACAACCTGGAGGAGTCATGCAACCTCTTCCCATACCGGAGTGGAAATGGGACAATATTACGATGGACTTTGTCATGGGGCTACCAAAGACTCCTAGAAGGAATGATGAAATATGGCTGATTTTTGATCGTCTTACCAAGTCAGCACATTTTCTTGCTATAAGAGAAGATCTACCCCTGGAACGTCTAGCAAGACTATATATTAATGAAGTTGTGAGACTTCACGGAGTACACTTATCAATTGTTTCTGATCGTGATCCCCGTTTTACTTCAAGATTCTGGAAAAGTCTTCAGAAATCCCTGGATACAGAACTTCATTTGAGCACTGCATACCACCCTCAGACAGACGGACAATCAGAACAGACTATTCAAACCTTAGAAGACATGTTGATATCTTGCTCACTTGACTTTCCGGGTATGTGGGATCAATATTTACCTCTGGTAGAATTTTCCTATAACAATAGCTTCCATTCGAGTATTCAGATGGCACCATATGAAGCGTTATACGGAAAGAGATGTCGTACACCAACCTGTTGGGATGACGTTGGTGAAAGAAAACTTGTAGGCCCAGAACTGGTGGAGGAAACGGTGGAAAAGGTGAATGTAATCCAAAATCACATCAAAGCAGCTCAAAGTAGGCAGAAAAGCTATGTCGATAATCGAAGGAAGGATTTGGAATTTCAAGTCGGTGATCATGTTTTTATGAAGGTATCTCCGTGGAAGGGAGTCATACGTTTTGGTAAGAAAGGTAAATTGAGTCCCAGGTACATCAGACCTTTCGAAATTCTAGAACGAATTGGGGTTGTAGCTTACCGATTGGCAATGCCGCCAAGTCTCTCCAAAGTTCACGATGTGTTCCACGTTTCTCTGTTGAGGAAATACATGCCTGACCCAACGCATGTACTCACCTATGAGGAATTAGAACTGGAACCCGATCTGTCTTATTGCGAAGAGCCCTTCAAGATTCTTGATACGAGAGAACAAGTGCTGAGAAACCGGATGACGTGTCTGGTAAAAGTTCTATGGAGAAACCATAAGATGGAAGAGGCAACGTGGGAACCCGAGGAACTTATGATGAAGAACCACCCGAGTCTTTTTATGCATTAATACCCTAGAAATTGCGAGGATGCAATTATTTGAAGGAGGGGAGAATGTAACACCCTAAGCTTCCACGGTACGTTTCCCTTCGAATAATGCGATAGCGTGTGTTGTACGCAACCTCGAGTTCTAACACACACCACAACTAATTAAACTAGTCGTTGTGAATAGTAATACCTACTTTTTGAAATCATATATATTTTATATTTCAAAATGGACTTCATTTTTGGATTCGGAATATTGAAATGAGCCTAGGGTGAAATTTTGGTACTTTTCGGATAACTTTTATATTTTGATGAATAGTGAAAATTACTAAATTTTAATTAAAAACAAATTTTTTAATCAAAATAATTAATATTGATAAATTATGAATTTGAGTGGTTTTAAAGTATATTTATAATATATTTTTACCATTTAATATAATGTTTGTCATTGGACATAATTTTACAATTAAACCGAACATAAACAAGTGTCAATCTTTTGATAGTTATTATCTCTTAAAAACACGCTTTTTGTTTTGACAGCGGGAATTAATTTTAAATTAATTTCTGCCACTTATGTGTTTTGAATTTAGGAAAATGGATTCCATATTTGGAATCAGGATGTTAAAATTGTGTAAATATGTAACTTTTATTTTTAGACATTTTGAATTATTACTGCGGTAAATATTTTATTTACCATGGTTAAGGGTAAATCCGGAAAATAAGGGTTAAAAAATAATATAATAATAATACTAAATTACCCTAAAACGTGTCTTAACACTATTGGTTGATACATGGTCGACCATGGGCATCGTTGGGTCTATTTTGGGACCCCATGGATCCACATGTAAGTGATAATGACACTTTATTTTAATTAAGTTAAAATAAATACTAAAATGACACAAGCATATATCGTTTAGAAAAACAATTGTTACATAGGGTTATATATGTTGGATTTTAGATTATAAATATTCATTAGAAATATATAACGATTTCCTACATAAGGATATTTTATTTATAATTTTTAGACATTAAATAATTAATTTTATTTATGACACAATGATGATGCAGTAATTACTATAATAGTGAAAAATTAAAATAATTGATATTATAAATACCCAAATAAATATAATATGAAACTTTTAATGCAATAAACTAATTTTATAGGATAATATGATATATTAGGATTGATTTAATTTACTTTATTCGAAGTAATCAATCTGTTATGAGTTTCACAAAAATCAACTATTGAATAGTGTCAAAATTGACATAAAAGAGTTCTTAAAACAAATATTATATTATTAATTGATAATAAATTACTAAAAATCTAAGGTTCGGCCAAGAGACTTATATCATGATAGTTACATCATTAATGGACCACTTGGGGGTCGTTTGGATGTATATAGTAAGTTTATTAACCATATTATATTAAAATACAAAGAGACATTGTAAAAGTGAAACTAATTAACTTAGAGTTAATACTTAAAGATAAGGATAATATAAGTACCCAAAACTGTCTAAATTTTATTGGTTGAGTTGTTTTCGACCCATCCCCACCTTAACCTTTGAATAGTCAACTTTGGAGCCATTAGAAACCGAATATGAATTTATTATAAATTAATATTTCTAGCTTTTCCAAAGGTGCCCCTCTCCCCTCTTATAAAAGGGCACTCCTCCTTCTCATTTCTTCACACCTTCAAATCCCTTTGGTTTGGCCAAAACCTGCCCAAATACTCTCCCAACTTCCCTCACTACAACCTAGGGGCCTTAGTTTGATCAGAAAGCCAACCTAAAGATCCCTTTTGATCAAATCAAAAGGAAGAACCCAAAGAAGAGGTAATGATTTCACCACCCTTCTCCAAGTTCATTTCTTCTTCCACTTCTTCTTCCTTTGTTCTTACCATTCTAAAATAATAACTCCAGTATATCACATATACTATGATGTTATTATAAATATGGTACAACCATATTCAGTATTCTATCCACCCTTTGAATAACATGTCACCATGCGTGCGTACGTACGGCTTACCGTCTACACGTAGTGGTGTAATTGTTATTCAATATATTATTATTTGGATGGGTATAATAATGATGTGTAAATCATGTAAATAATAAATATAATATGTTAATGATTCTGTATATATGATATACCATCCATTTATATATTATTTTAATATCAAAAGAATGATATTGTCGCTCGTGCGTACGTACGGACTACCGTCACCACGAACGTGATGAGATTCATTCTCCATCGTATCCATTCAAGTATAATTATCATATGATGATTTAAAAATGATGTTTAGGGACTTGATATCATTCTGTATATGAATAAGACACAAAAAACATGGCTTATATAACAAAACATATAAAAGAAAATGAGTAAGTTAACACCCGAAACGACGATAATTCTAAGATATTATTAACAAATCAATGTTAAAAGATCATATATGATATCATATTAATATATATGATTCTTTTATAATTTAATAACAATTATTTCACCATTATACAGGAGTTTATCCTACCCCAACCAAGGAAAAGTACAAGGTAAGGGTTATTTCACAATCTATTCATTATCCGAGGTTGTTTATACGTAATAATATGCTGGGATTTCTTTATCATCCACATCCATGTTTCTTCGAAATGTATTTCAAAACATATTTATTATTTACAAGAATATGGGTTAAAGTCATTTATACCTTTGTTTGACTTTTTATAAGAGGTTTATAAAGGAATCTTTCTGTCGTTTTCAAAACAAGGTCCTTTTTAACCTTTTCGACAGAATTAAGGTAAGAATGTTTTTTTTAACTTATACGGCGGGTGCAGCTATTATTCGCCGTTATAAAATCTTCAAAGCTTCCCTTACAAGATTATAAGATTATTTTCAAAGAAAATGTTTTATTTTATATGGATCTTAAATGATTTCAGAATAAAAGGAGATATTTCATTAAAAAGAATTTTGATTTCATCTATGTCAACATCCTTTGATGGATTTTAAGATTATTTGAAGTTGATTTATTATGATACAAAACTTCCATATTGTATTGAAGGTTTTGTGATATGTTTGACTGTGGATGTGCTATTTTTATACCATTCATAGTTTATGGTGAAAGTATTGACATTTCTTATGATAGTTTTAATACGAATGTTTATGTTATGTTTAAACCTTTTCATATGGGAATGAATTGGACTTAATATGTGACGGGTGGAGCTCGCTATAGCTCCTCGATGCATCGGTATGTCTCATGAGACAAACTAGTGTCTTGGCAGAAGTCCTTGGAAAAATCTTATTTGTAGTCTTGACACGAGGCCTTGGCTATGTGGTTATGACAGTCTCGCATTATGGATTCCAACATTATGAAAGTGGTTATTGATTTTTGCATGTGATTATTCGATTAGTAGAATATCCATGTGAATAAGTAAATGGAATTATTTCATTTTACTTTTTCCATACTATGTTGAAGTTCAAGTTTAAAAGGCTTTTGTTTTAGTAATTCATTGCCTTAAATGTTTATGCTTATTTTCGAATGTTCCGCTATATTGTTATCCTTACTGGACATTTGAGCTCACCCCTTTTCTATGTTTTATTTTTCCCAGGATGTGAATATGTAAGTTATGAATGACCTTCAGGGTTATTATGAGGGGATTATAGTGTGGACTATGGAAACATTATGTTGTTGTAGTAGTTTTTCATTTTATGATGTAATGTAAAACTTATGAATATATCTAGTGTTTCCGAGGCTACTAAACCAATCGGTCTTTCGAGATTTGATCTTTCTTGTGATCATGCCAATGTTATGTAATAATGCACCGACTCTAGGTAACTGGGGTTGGGGCGTTACATCATACATCATTTCATAACCCATGCAATAAAAATGGGATTCTTAGACAACATGACATCATAAAACAATTCATATAAGATAAAGCAATTCATTAAAATAATTCCATCAAAACATAATCAAATCAATGTAATCATAGGGATATAAATAGAACCTTATATTATCTTTGATGGAAAATAATTTTGATAAAACACTTGAACTCCATTCTTGAGGAAAATATCCTTTCTACATCAAAAACATTTTCCTTTCATAACATGTCATAAAATTTTAAACTAAATGAAGTTGATTAAAATTAAACTTGAATACGTGTAAAGTAAGATTCCTGGAAATAATGTTTTAAAAATCCATTCATTCTGTGTATTTTAAAAAAAACATTCTTTCCGTACTTTTGTCGGAAAAGTCAAAAAGTACCTTGTACGAAAAATGACAAAAGATTCCTTTTATATCTTTTACTAAAAACTCTCCGAAGGGTAAAATTGGATTTAAAAAATTGTAGGTGGATGGAAACAATATTACATATTGAGGAAACATGGATGTGGATGATAAAATACACCCCAGTAAATACCAAAGTATAAACAATCTCGGATAAAATGAGATTGTGATATTTTCTCTTACCTTAGGTCCGATTTTCTTCGTAAGTGTCTGAACCTCCTGTATAATGATTTAAATAATGTTATTGAATTATTCCAGAATCATACATATTTTTATGATATCATATATGGTCATATGCTTAGCTTCTTATTAGTAACATTTCATTACTACTTGTTATTCGACTCTTTATTACTTTTTGTTCTTATGCGCGTTTTGTTGAATAAATTCTTATTTTTCTTTTTAGGATATATATAACTCATTTCCAGAATTTTATTAGTGTAATATATATCATATTCATTCACTAAATTCATTTATATAATCATTATTCAATGAAGATCATGTATAACGAGTCACATCAAATCGTGGAGACGGTATTCCGTACGTACGCACGAGCGATGATATCGTTCCCATGATCGTTGAATTTTATTGGAGTGTATGTATAATATTTCAGAATCAATATCACATTAAAATAATAATATATAGTAATTATTTACACCATTATACCCATCCGAGTAAGGTGGTGGTGTAAAATAGATTACACCACGGCGTGGAGACGATATTCCGTACGTACGCACGCGTGGTGATTTATTTTCTGTAAGATGGATAGATGGTGAAATAGAGTTGTTTCATATTTATAATAACAAATCAGTATATGAGTGATACTTATGTTATTACATCATAATGAAACAAATAAAGAAGAAGAAGTGGAAGAAGAAATAAAGATGAAAGAATCGGTAACAGGCATTACCACTTCTTTGAAGCGCCTCTTTGAGACCTCCTCTTAGGGCACTAAAATTGGACTTTGAAGAAGATCAGGACCTCTAGGATGTTTCTATGGAAGTTTAGAGGATATTTTTCAGGGGTTGTCCGAGCTTGAAGGCTCAATGTGGTGTGAGGAAGAGAGGGAGGAGGTTCCCTTTTATAAGGGAGGAGAGGGTCACCTTTGGAATAACAAAAAATACTATTTTATTACAAAGGCAAATTAGCTTTCTAATAGCTCCAAATTGATATATTTCAATGCTAAGGTGTGGATGGGTCTAAATCCTCTCATCCAATATAATTTAGACATGTTTAGATATCAATTTTAACCTTATCATTTAGATTTAATTTTAAGTTAGATAATTTAACTTTTACCGTGTCTTCTTGTTTTCTTACACTATAAGGTTAATAAACTTACTATATCAAGCCAAACGAACCCCAAGTTGATTATTATTAATTTATATAACCTTATCTAAGTAATTTGGTAGAACCTAATATTTTTAGGAATAAAATAACAATTAATAATATAGTGTTTGTTTTAAAAACTATTTAATGTCAATTTTGACAGAATTTGGTAATTGATTTTTCTGAAAATTATAACAGAATTATTAGTTCGAAAACATTTAATTAAATCAATACTAACATTTCATTTAATATATAAAATTATTGGAATTCATAAAAAGTCTCAAATTACATTTATTTGGGTATTTATTACATCAATTATGTCAACATTTCATTAATATGATAATTACTCCATCATCATTATATCATAAATAAATTAAATTATTTTATGCCTAAAAATTAAAAATAAAATAAAATTATGTAAGAAATAATTTTATATATCCAATTAATTTTTATAGTCGAATTTATCTTATGTATAACCCTATATTAAAAATTCTTTAGTTATTAAACTTTGATATAAACTATTTTAACCATTCTTTAAATAAATTGATAATAAATGTCCTAATCTAATCCAAGTGGGCCTAAATGGTCATATTTTATTCCTAAGGTTGTTTTTGGTCGAATTAAACTTATAAAATAGAATTAGGACATGTGTTAAGGTAATAATAATATCATTTTTACCCTTAACTATACTATTTACTTTTAACCGTGGTTAAAAAAAAGTAAAAAGTTATTATTCACCAAAAATTATTTTCATCTCATTGAACCAAATTTTAGTCCTTGATATTAACCTTGTCTCTAGGATTTTCGAAATTCCACTCACAGAAGTGGTAAAAATATGTTTTATGAAAAAATTCATTTTTTTAAACTACCACTTAGTGGTTTCACTATTCATCAAAAAATGAAAGTTTCCAGAAAAATACCAAAAATTAGGCCTAAGATATATTTGATATTATGAATTAAAAAATGATGTTTATTTTACCAAATTAAAAACATATCAGTTACATTAAATAATTTAAAAATTAATTCTCGTTGTCAAGACAAATAGCATGTTTTTAAGAGATAATAACTATCAAGAGATTGACACGTGTTTATCTCTGGTTTAAATGTGTAATTACATCCAATGAACAACATTGTATTAAATTGTAAAAATATTTTCCAAATATATTTTAAAACCACTCAAATTAATAATTTATCACTATTAATTATTTCGATTAAAAAAGTCATTTTTAATTAAAATTTAATAATTTTCACTATTCATCAGAATATGAAAGTTATCCGAAAAGTACCAAAATTTCAACCTAAGATAATTTCAATATTTCGAATCCATAAATGAAGTCCATTTTGAAAAATAAAATTTAAAAAATTTTAAAAAGTGTTTATTACTATTCATAACAGCTAGTTTTAATAATACTTGAATAACATATCGTTGTTTAGTGAAACTCGGTATTGCGTACGACGCCAGTGATCAAGGAAGGCTGCAGTTGAATGTAAAGCATTCCAAGCTAGTGTTCTGTGTAGTGAAAGATTCCTTTGATGATTTGTATAACATAAAAACAAAAAATTTCTCATAAAAGTCTCGGGTGTTACATTCTACCCCCCCCCCCCTTAAAATGATTTTCTCCTTCGAAATTCATGACTTTGTAACCAAAAGATGAGGATACCTCTCCCTCATCATATCCTCAAGCTCCCATGTAGATTATTCTAATTGGTGGTTCCTCCATAAAACATTCACCAAGCGAGTGGTCTTGTTCTGTATGACTTTTTCACTACGATCTAGAATCTCTATCGGCTGTTCTCTATAAGAAAGTTTTTGCACCAGCGGTACAACTTCTGTGCTGAGCACATGTGAATGATCAGGTATGTACATTCTCAAGGGAGATACATGGAACACATGTTTAACTTGAGAGAGATTTGGTGGAAGCGCCAATCAGTAATCTACCTTTCCAAAACGATCCGGTATTTTGAAAGGACCGATATATCTAGGGCTCAACTTCCCCTTCTTTCCAAATCTCAGGACCCTCTTCCAGGGAGATATTCATAAGAACACTTTATCACCCACTTCAAACTCTAGGACTTTTATTCAGTTGTAGGAATAACTTTTTTGTTGACTCTGAGATGCTCTTATGTGTTGTTGAATAGATCAGACCTTTTCTGCCATCTCATCAACAAGATCAGGTCCTAATAGCTTTCTTTCCCCCAACTTCATCCCAGCAAGTTGGAGTCCGGAATTTCTTTCCATAGAGAGCTTCATAATGAGCTATCTGAATACTGGAGTGAAAGCTATTATTATATGAAAATTCCACCAAAGGTAGTTGTTGATCCCAACCACCTTTGAAATCCATAGAGCAAGCTCTCAACATATTTTCTAGAATTTGAATTGTTCTCTCAGACTGACCGTTTGTCTGAGGATGATGAGCAGTGTTGAAAATCAACTCTGTACCCAGAGTATGCTGAAGACTTCGCCAAAACTTCTAGGTAAATCTTGGATCCCGATCATATATAGTAGAAAGTGGTACTCCATGCAATCTTACCACTTCCTTTACATATATCCTGGCAAGCTGATCCAGAGATAAATCCTCTCTAATAGGAATGAAGTGTGCAGACTTTGTAAGACGATCAACTATGACCCATATAGCATTATTGCCTTTGGATGTTTTAGGAAGTCCTGTGACAAAGTCTATAGTGATTTTTTCCCATTTCCATTCGGGTATGGGTAATGGTTGTAACATCCCCTTAGACTTATGTCTCTCACCTTTAACTTGCTGACAAACCAAGCATCAAGAGACATATTCAGCAACATCTCTTTTCATGCCATCCCACCATAAGTACTCTTTCCGATCCCTATACATCTTCGTGCTTCCAGGATAAATATATAATGAATAACTATGAGCCTCATCCAGCAGCTCCTTCTTTAATTCTAGGATGGGAGGAACACAAACCCGATACCTGCACCTTATTATCCCATCACAATCAAGGTTGAATTCAGGAATATTTCTCACCTTCTTTTGTAACTCTACATCTTCTTTCTAGGCCTCTTTAATCTTCACATGTATAGATGGTTGAACATTCATTTGAAAAATACATGATTTTCCCCCTTCCATTAAAATTCCAAGATCCATCCTTTGTAAATCCATAAATATTGGATCTTTTGTGATCCTCATCATGGATAAGCTAGCATGGTCTTGTCGACATAATGCTTCTTCCACCTTTTTTGCTTTCCCATGGTGGTAATGAATTGAGCAGTCGTAATCCTTAATCATTTCCAACCATCTTCTTTGGCGCATATTCAGATCCTTTTGTGTGAAAATATACTTTAAACTTTTATGATCTGATAAATGTCACACCTTTCTCAATAAAGATAATGCCTCCAAATATTTAATGCAAATATTACCACAGCTAACTCCAAATCATGTGTTGGGTAATTTTTCTCATGGATTTTCAGCTGTCGTGAGGCATAAGCTGTCACCATATCATTTTGCATAAGAACACACCCCAGCCCCTTCATGGATGCATCATTATAGATCAAAAACCTTTCTCCACTACAAGGCAGTGTGAGCACAGGTTCACTGGATAACCTTCTTTTCAACTCCTTGAAATTCTATTCACATTCCTCCATCCAAAAAAACATAATTCCTTTCCGAGTCAACCTGGTGAGTGGATTAGATAATCATGAAAAATCTTTCACAAAACGTCGATAATATCCTGCCAAAACAAGAAAACCTCGGATCTCTGTTACTGTTGTTGGTGTTGACCATCTTTCAATAACCTCTGTTTTTGGTGGATCTACAGATATCCCCTCTTTTGAGATTATGTGACCCAAAAATGAAACTTTTTAAATCCAAAATTCACACTTGGTAAATTTGGCATAAATCTTCTCCTTTCTCAGGGTCTTCAATATAATTATCTAGTAATCTTCATGTTCTTCCTTACTACTTGAATAGACATGAATATCGTCTATAAAGACTGCCACAAATTGATCACGATAGTCTCTAAAGACCATTTTCTTCCGATCCATGAAGATAGTAGGGTCATTAGTAAGACCAAATGGAATCACTATAAATTCATAGTGTCCATACCTTGTACGAAAAGTCGTCATTGGTATATCCTCCCTTTTGACCCTTAGTTGATGATACCCTAAACAAAGATCAATCTTAAAAAATTATTGAGCTCCATGTAGTTGGTCAAATAAGTCATCAATGCGTGAGATAGGATATTTGTTCTTGATAGTGAGCTTCTTAAGTTCTCAATAATCAATGAAGAGTCTCATTAATCCATCTTCCTTCTTAACAAATAGAGCAGGTTCTCCCCATGGTGACGCACTAGGGCATATGAATCACTTATCAAGATTCTCTTGGAGTTACTTCTTCAATTCCTGCAACTCAATTGGGGCCATTCTATAAGTTGTATTTGAAATAGGCAAAGCACCCGGTACGAGTTCTATTGAAAACTCAACTTCAAGATTTGGTGGAAGACCCAGAAATTCCTCCAGAAAGACATCATCATACTCCCGTAAAATGGGCATATTCTTAATTGTGAGTTTCTCACCAACTATTTATGATAAATAAACTTCATTCAGTGGAATCATGTCCCATAAGATGGAAGAAAATTCCACTGGAAAGTCATGTTCATCCTTGCAACGATAGACGATAATAGATTGATATGGAATATGAAATGTGACTTCCCTTCTTTGGCAATTGATATGAGATCCATATAGAGAAAGCCAATACAAGAAAAGAGTCACATGAAATTCCACTATAGGAAGGATCACAAGATTTGCAAGAAGCACATTCCCACAAACTTCAACCGGGGAAGAATTATAAACTTTTGATGTGACTGTTGTGCCATTAGGTGCTGTCACAGCTAACTCATCATCTAATTATTGAGGTAATACAGTGATACCCTTAGAAAAATCTTCAGAAATAAAAGAGTGGGTGGATCCAGAATCAAATAAAACAATTGCTACTTTAGAGTGGATGGTAAGTGTACCTTTCACCACATCGTTATCGTACTCCACATCACTGATAGAAATTGCATGTGACTTTCCTTTGTATTTAGCCTTAAGATTTTGTTGATGTCGATCATCATCAACAACCCTTCGATTAGGGCATTTATTATCATAATGACCCATCTCCTTACACTTGAAACATTGAAGTGTAGTAGGTTCATTCTGTGTGTCCCTTCCTTTGTTTGCATCATTAGACATCTTCTTCCCATCGTTGCGGCATTCAAATGCCCGATGACCTTCCTTTCCACATTTGAAACATTTAATTTTCCCTTTAAGAAAACTCCCTCCATGTTTCTTTCAACACTTTAAGCATAAGGGAAAGATCATCTTCTTTTCAGTGTGCTCTTTAGATTTTCCTTTGAATTCCATTTTCCTCTTCTTATCAAACCCATATTTCTGATGGGTGACTCTAATCTCCATCTCAACTTTGAGAGAACATCGAACAATTTCCTCGTAGCTATTGATTTCCCTTATGGCTAAGTCCCTTCAAAGACTTGGTTTTAAGCCACTAAAGAATCAATCGATCTTACTCTCAGCTTGGATAATAATACAAGAAGCATACCTTGCAAGTCTTGTAAAATTTTCCTCATAGGTACCAAAAGATTCATCATCCTTTTGCTTCAGTTCAAGAAACTCTTTCTCCATCATTGTTCGGAGAATACGAGGGAAGTAATTATTGAAAAATAAGTTCTTAAACTCGTCCCATTACATGGACTCAATTTCATCCCTTTTCTTCGTATTCTTATCAAGATTCCACTATTGATCAACATCTCCTTCCAAATGATACACTACTAGTATGACTTTATCATGTTCAAAACATTGAAGAACTGAAAATATATTTTCAGTAGTACTAATCCATTGTTCAGAAACTAATGGATCAGTAGACATGCTGAATGAAGGTGGACGCTGCCTCATGAAGGATTCAACAGAATGTTGCTCTTTCCTTTTCTCGTTTGGAAGTTATGCATGTTTCATAGCTTGAGAAAGTTGTGTGACCATGGCTACAATATTTTTCATTCCAGCTCCCATAATGTTTGGTTTCTCAGGGGGACAATCATTGCATTGCCCGTCACATTCTGCATTAACACTTTTCCTTTGGGTTCCAGCCATTGACTAAAACCATGAAGAATAGTGTGAGAAACAATAATTATAATAGGAAAAACACATAATCATGAATAAAATTTCACACTTAAGTTCTTATCCTAGGTTATTCATGGTCATTTCTAAAACACTAATATTGTGTTCCATGCTTAGAATTATCCTTAGGGTTCGTACTAAGGCTTTCACATCCTAGTTTCCAAAGGTAGACTATACCTTTCCTCTGATACCAACTATAATGACATGTACATTACATTAATTGTTATTACATAAAAATTAAAGAATAATTATTAAAAAATATAACAAAACCATGAAAGGACTGTATATGTATAGTGTCTTTAGAAACTGGGAAACATAAACAACTGGTTCATAAAGCATCTACATTGTCTCCCATTTATTTCATCATATCTATAGTCCCTTTTGGCATATATTACTTAATAACCTTCTTCCTAACATGGGGAATGAAAACATACAAAAGGTAGAGCTGAAATGCTCAGTAAGGGTAAACAAAAGAAATATCAATGATATCATATTCATAAGAACATAACATTTTGGAAATCTTAACCTACAAAAGAGAGAATAATTTCATAACATGGGATAAATCATAGTAGTGGAATGAAATCCCAATAATCATAACATAATACATGAAACTTTTTGGCATACACACATAATAATAGAGAATCATTTATTATTAGTCAAGACTCATTTCCAATATTATCCTAGTGGACAATGTCCATTTCTGAACCGACTTCACTACTCATTTCAGTCCTATTTCACTAAACTGGTTTAACCTTCCCTTCCAGCCATGTATATCTCATGAGATATAAAATCTTTACCCAATGAATTGTAGGGAGATATAGGTCCCACCCATCTCATAATGATACCATTCACATGTTTACCACAAAATCATAAATCACACATCATTGCATAACCCGTGTAATAAAAATGGGATTCTTAAACAACATGACATCATAAAACAATTCATATAAGATAAAGGAATTCATAAAAATAATTCCATCACAAAATAATCAAATCAATGTAATAATAGGGATAGAAACAGAACCCTATATTATCTTAGATGGAAAATAATTTTAATAATACACTTGAACTCCATTCTTTATGAAAATATACTTTCTACTTCAAAAACATTTTCCTTTCTTAACATGTCATACAATTTTAAACTAATATAAGTTGATTAAACATAAAGTTTAAAACTTTTAAAGTAAGCTTCTTGGAAATAATGTTTTTAAAATCCATTCATGCCGTATAAGATAAAAAAACATTCTTTCCGTACTTTTGTCGGAAAATTCAAAAAGTACCTCATACGAAAAACGACAAAAGATTCCTTTTATATCTTTTACTAAAAACTCACCGAAGGGTAAATATGGATTAAAACAATTGTAGGTGGATGGAAACAATATTATGTATTGAGGAAACATGTATGTGGATGATAAAATACACCCTAGTAAATACCAAAGTATAAACAATCTCGTATAAAATGAGATTGTGATATTCTCCCTTACCTTAGGTCTGATTTGCTTCGTAAGTGTCCAAACCTCCTGTATAATGATTTAAATAATGTTATTGACTTATTACAGAATCATACATATTTTTATGATATCATATATGGTCATATTCTTAGCTTCTTATTAGTAATATTTCATTTCTACTTGTTATTCAGGTGTTTATTACTTTTTGTTCTTATGCGCGTTTTCTCGAATAAATCCTTATTTTTCTTTTTAGGTTATAGATAACTCATTTACATAATGGTATTAGTGTAATATATATCATATTAATTCACTAAATTAATTTATATAATCATTATTCAATGAAGATCATGTATATCGAGTCGCCTCACATCGTGGAGACGGTATTTCGTACGTACGCACAAGGGATGATATCGTTCGCATGATTGTGGAATTGTATTGGAGTGTATGTATACTATTTCAGAATCAATATCACTTTACAATAATCATATATAGTTATTATTTACACCATTATTCCCATCCGAGTAAGGTGGTGGTGGAGAATAGATTACACCACGGCGTGGAGACGGTATTCTGTACGTACGCACGCGTGGTGATTTCGTTTCCGTAGGATGGATAGATGTTGAAATAGGGTTGTTTCAAACTTATAATAACATATCAGTATATGAGTGATACTTATGTTATTACTTCATAATGAAACAACTAAAGAAGAAGAAGTGGAAGAAGAAATAAAGATGAAAGAATCGGTAACGAGCATTACCTCTTCATTGAAGCACCTCTTTGAGAACTCCTCTTAGGGCACTAAAATAGTTCTTTAAAGAAGACCAGGACCTCTAGGATCTTTCTAGGGAAGTTTAGAGGAGATATTGGAAGGTTTTGGATGAGATTTAAGGCTCACAGTGGTGTGAGGAAGAGAGGGAGGTGGTGCCCTTTTATAAGGGAGGAGAGGGTCACCTTTGGAATAACTAAAAATATTATTTTATTATAAAGTCAAATTCGGTATTGGATAGCTCCAAATTGATATATTTAGAATCTAAGTTGGGTACGGGTCAAAATCCTCTCATAAAATATAATTTAGAAATGTTTAGGTATCAATTTTAACCTTATCATTTAGATTTAACTTTAAGTTAGACAATTTAACTTTTACCGTGTCTTCTTGTTTTCTTACACTATAAGGTTAATAATCTTACTATATAAAGCCAACAGAACCCCAAGATGTTTATTATTAATATATATAACCTTATCTAAGTCATTTGGCTGATCCTTAGATTTTTAGGAATAAATTAACAATTAATAATATTGTATTTGTTTTAAAATCTATTTTATGTCAATTTTGCCACTATTTGGTAATTGATTTTTGTGAAAATTATAACAGAATGATTAGTTCAAAAACATTTAATTAAATCAATAATAACATGTCATATTAACATATAAAATTATATTAATTCCTAAAAAGTCTCAAATTACATTTATTTGGGTATTTATTACATCAATTATGTCAACATTTCATTAATAAGATAATTACTACATCATCATTTTATCATAAATAAATTAAATTATTGTAAGTCTAAAAAATACAAATAAAATACCATTATATAGGAAATATTTTTATATTTCTAATTAATATTTATAGTCTAATTTATCTTATGTATAACCCTATATTAAAAATTCTTTAATTATTAAACATTGATTTTAACTATTTTAACCCTTTTTTAAATAAATTGATAATAAATGTCCTAATCTAATCCAAGTGGGCCTAGATGGTAATATTTTATTCCTAAGTTTGTTTTTGGTCTAATTACACTTATCCAATAGAATTAGGACATGTTTTAGGGTAATAAAAATATCATTTTTACCCTTAACTACCCTATTTACTTTTAACAGTGGAAAAAAGTAAAAAGTTACTATTCACCAAAAATTATTTTCATATCATTGAACCAAATTTTAGTCCTTGATATTAACAGTGTCTCTTGGATTTTTGAAATTCCACTCCCAGAAGTGGTGAAATTATGGTTTATGAAATTTTTTTTTTTTTTTTAACTACCACTCAATGGTTTCACTATTCATCAAAAATGAAAGTTTCCGAAAAAATACCAAAAATTAGGCCTCAGTTATATTTGATATTATGAATTAAAAAATTATGTTTATTTAACCAAATTCAAAACATATCAGTTACATTAAATAATTTAAAAATTAATTCCTGTCGTGAAGACAAATAGCGTGTTTTTAAGAGATAATAATTATCAAAAGATTAACACTTGTTTATGTCTGGTTTAAATGTGAAATTACATTCAATGAACAACATTGTATTAAATTGTAAAAATATATTCTAAATATACTTTAAAACCACTCAAATTAATACTTTATCACTATTAATTATTTTTATTAAAAACGTTGTTTTAATTAAAATTTAATATTTTTCACTATTCATCAGAATATGAAAGTTAACTGAAAAGTACCAAAATTTCACCCTAAAATAATTTCGATATTCCGAATACAAAAATGAAGACCATTTTGAAAAATAAAATTTACAAAATTTCAAAAAGTGGATGTTACTATTCAAAACGGCTAGTTTTTATAAGGCCCCGACCTTAAACCTTACTTTATATTGAATTAAATGAATAATTCACATTGAAGATCTTTTCAGGTTTATAGTTTTAGAGAATTATAACATAACTATTAAATCTAAAAATATTTACAAAGTAAAAATTCTAATAAGTTTCTCTAGAATAAAAAAACTCTAAAAAAGAAACATGTCTAGTTCCATGTTTTATATAGCATGACTTTCCCTTGATCCTGTCCTTGACCCTATTCCACATTATGTCCTATGAAAAACATTTCAAAAAAACATGGGGTGAGCATAAAAAGCTCAGTAAGGGATACACAAAGAATAAAAACTGTTAGTTTATCAAAACAAGATGTAAACCATATATACTTTATCAAAGTAATACTTATCACCTTTATGAAGTAGTAAATACTCTTCACTGAATAAAAGATCATTACATACCCTTTTGTAATCAAAAAATTACCATAAAACCCATATAAATAACACATAACATTTAAAGGTAACATGGGACATAAACATACTTAAGTGGAATAACCATACGGTCGACTTCTACACATATCACTTAATGGAATAGCCATACAGCCAACTTCCTTACATACTTAATAGAATAGCCATACGACCGACTTCCATACCCAATGCATTGGAGGTTATAACATAACCACCCGTCCTGGTATTCATGGCACCACCCGTCATTTGGTTTATCACGTAACCACCCGTCAAATGTCCACGTACCAAAATAAAATCATAAAACATAAAACAAATATAATGGAAAGAAAACATTTCCACACTCTGATCACAATATATCACATAAATATATTTGCATAACAAATCCATTATAAAAACCATTTTCAATACCAAAATACATAAAAGATTATATGGTATTTATTTCATTTTAAAAACATTACGCCTTGTTGAGGAATCCAAATACCAAAAAATACTCGCAGCGTCGGAAAAGGTCATTGTCACCACGTACTTTAAAAGAAACATTCCTATTTGTCATTTTGTAAAACACTTCGTAGAAAATGATTCCTTCTTTATAAAAGTAAAAGTCAAAGGGTTATATACACTGTATAATAGAAAGTTGAGTATAAAACGAAATATGCCTCAACGAAAGGAGATTGAGACAAAGTCCCTTACCTCGGGTCCGACTTGACTCGATCGTTCTTTAATGTCCTGAATAATAAACTTGAGTTAATTTATAATTTCCTAAGAACATTTTTCATGTTCATTATTACTTTTATATCACTTATTATCATGTTATAAACATTATGTAATCATTTAAGTTAATAAAGTTCATTTTGTCAATATTTGGTTCTTAAGTCGAAAGTGGACTTCTTACAATTACATGTTGTTCATGTGGTCAAAGTTTCATTATATCCAGAATGAAATTTTTGATTTCATTATCATATATATCATATATATCTAGAATATAAATGTATTTATAATATCACATAATCATTTAGAGGTAATAAATTAAATGCACCGTTCATGGAGATGGTAGGTCGTACATACGCATGAACACTACTTTCATTTCTATGTCATATTAATGGAATTAAAACTAAATGAGAGGTATGTATATTTTAATTCCAGAATTATATTCATCATTTATATTTAACATACATTATATATATCTATTATAAATATGTACTTATAATAGTTAATTACATTTGGGGATAAGAAATGAAATGCACCGTTCATGGAGACGGTAAGCCATACGTACGCATGAATGCTACTTTCATTTCTATCTCATACATTAATGAAATGAAATAATAATGATATATAGGTATATTATAATTCTAGTATAAAATCATATATAATAACTTTAAATCCATCTTTTATACGTCCCACATATGGCATTAACGAATCACATCACTTTGAGGGGGCGGTAGTACGCACTTCCTAAAATGAAATTATCGTGTTTAGCCACAATGGAATCCATAAAGGTAAACCACAAATTAAAAATAAAGAAGCATAAGGAAAACATAAACATAATATATATCATATATAAATAGAGTGAAATATTAATTTCCCCCATTAAAGGTGTTTAAAGGAAGATTGAACAATCATCGTTTCGTGAGGCAGAAATTCGCCAACCACATAAACAGTATGTTCTTTAACCATTAGATGTAGATGTGTGTAAGTGTAGCTCTAAATAATCTTATAACAACATCCTAGTATATTTATGATACTGGATTTGTTACAAAATAAATGAATAAAAAGAGTTTATGGGGTTGGAGAAGCAAAATAAAATAAAAGAACACAAGTGAAAACATCACCTTAAAATCGGGTAACTCTTTTAGATTTGAGATCAAAGGCTTCCTTGGGAAGAATTATGCCCAAGGTGAGGCTTCAAGGAGTAATATAGGGATGGGTATAGACAAAATGGTCAGGGGTTGGCTGAGATAAAGGATTTTGAAATGTGGGTAAGGTGGTAGAGGTTGGGGCCTTTTATAAGAGGAGAGGAGGGGCACTCTTAGAAAGTAAGGAAATGTTACTTTATTTTAGAATGAGTTTCGGATTTTAATGGTCACACATTGATGGTTTTCGATAATAAGGTGATAAGGGTTCTAAATACACCCATCCAATAGATTTTGGACATATCTTGGTCATAGATTTTACATTATCATTTCATTTTATTTAAATCCTTTATTAATGAGGTAATCGCTGCATCATCAAGATGTCATAAATAATTTAATTTATTTAATGTCTACAAATTATAAAAAAATATATCATGATGTATTAAATAATTTTAGATTTCTAATGAATATTTATAGTCAAAAATCTGATATGTATAACCACATGTAAAAATTGTTTTAGTAAAACAACTCATGTTTGTGACATTTTTATTTTAACATTAAATAAAAATTTATTAATATCATTTTCCATCTAAAGTGGCTCCAGGGGGTCCCCAAGATGACCCATGGATTTTATTGGTCATCCATGACACATCCAATGAGGTTAGGACACGTGTAAAGTTCATTTCATATTATTAAAACATTATTTTTACCTTAAACTACACTAATTACCTCTAATCGCGATTAAAAATTAATAAGTTACTATTCATAAATAAAATTATTTTGATCCCATTGAACCACATTTTACTTCTTAATGACAACCACGTATGTCGGATTTTTGAAATTCAAAACACAGAGGTGGTATAATTTCATTTAAACGAAAAATCAGTTTTTAAGTACCTCTTAGTGGTTTCACTATTCATAAAAAATTGATGTTTTTTTAGAAAAATACCAAAACATCACCCCAAGCTATATTTGATATTCCAAATTCAAAAATGAAGTCTATTTTAAAAAATTTAAAACATATAATTTCCATTAATTATTTTCATAATTAATTCCCACTGTCAGAGCAAATAGTGTGTTTTTATGAAACAATAAGTATCAAAAGATTGACACCAGTTTATGTCTAATTTAAAAGTGAAATTAATTCCAATGACCACTGTTGGATTTAATGGTAAAAATATATTCTAATTTCACTTTAAAACCAATTAAAAATATAATCTAATCATCTAAATAAATTAGATTAAAAAGATGTTTTGAATTAAAATACAACATTTTACACAATTCATTAAAAAATGAACTTTATCGGAAAAATACCAAAAATTTACACAAAGTAAATTTTGATGTCCCGATTCTAAAGAAGATATTTATTTGGTACAATTGAATGTATAAGAGTGAATAAAAATATATTTAATGACGGTTCACCATCAAAAGGTGATAACTGAACCTTTAGTGAAAACTAGGGCATATACGCCTAAAATTGAATTCTTTCCGTATTTTAAGCCTTTATCTTTTATTAGAGAAAAGTAAAAACATATAAAAAACATATATAATCATATTTTAGTTATTTCTATCCATTCCCGCCAATAAAACAGCTATGTTTTAACTACCATTTAAAATAATATTATTTTATTACTAGTGTGCAACGTAAGATTTCAATGAAACTCTTTGTTGCGTATCGGGTACGCTATCGAACATAAAAACCACTTTAATGTAAAATTAATATTTAATTCGTAAATATTAATAAATATGAAAATGTTTTATTCATTATTTACCTGGGATGTTACATCCTTCCCCCCTTTTGGGAATTGCATCCTTGCAATTTTATTCACTTATCAAAATAAGTGGTGGTATTTATCCCTCAGAGAATTTTCAGATTCCCACGTTGCCTCTTCAACCATATTGTTTTTCCACAAAACCTTTACCTGGTGAATTACCTTGTTTCGCAACACTTGCTCTCTTCGGTCAGGAATCTGGACAGGTTGTTCTTCATAAGATAGGTTCTCCTCCAGCTGAACTACCTCTGGACTCAAAACATGAGATGGATCTGGCATATACTTCCTCAACATAGAAACATGAAAAACATGGTGTATCTCAGATAAACTCAGAGGTAAAGCCACATAGTAAGAAACTGATCCAACTCTCTCAAGAATTTCATATGGTCCAATGAACCTTGGACTCAGCTTTCCTTTCTTACCAAATCTCATCACACTTTTCCTTCGAGAAACCTTGAGAAAAACATGATCACCTACCTCGAAAGATAGATCCTTCGTCCGGTTATCCGCATAACTTTTTTGCCTGCTTTGAGCTGTTCTCGTGTGTCTCTGAATCAACTGACCTTTTTCTGCCATCTCTTCTACCAATTTTGGTCCCATCAACTTCCTTTCACCCACTTCATCTGAGAAAGCTGGAGTTCGACACCGCTTCCCATATAATGCCTCAAATGGATCCATCTGTATACTGGAATGAACACTGTTATTATAAGAAAAATAAACCAAAGAAAGATGTTGGTCCCAACTTCCCTGATAATCCATCAAACAAGCTCGTAGCATATCCTCCAAGGTCTGAATTGTTTTTTCTGAATTCCCATCTGATTGCGGATGAAAAGCTGTACTAAAATTTAATTCAGTACCTAACGACTTCTGAAGGCCTTTACAAAACATAGAAGTGAACATGGGATCACGGCCAGATACAATGGACATGGGAACTCCATGTAACCTGACTATCTCTTTAAGATACAAATGGGAAAGTTGAACTAGGGAAAAAGTATCTCTTATAATAAGTAAATGAGAAGAATTAGTCAACCGATCAATAATAACCCAGATTGCATTATTACCTCGAGATGTCTTCAGTAATCCCACAACAAAGTCCATGGATATATTCTCCCATTTCCACTCTGGCACTGGTAAAGGCTGAAGCATCCCTTTCGGTAACTGTTGCCCTTCTTTAACCTGCTGACAAGTCAAACACTTCACAGTAAAATCAGAAATATCTCTTTACATTCTATCCCCCCAGTAATACTCCCGCAGATCTCTGTACATCTTAGTACTGCCAGGATGAACTGAAAATGGGGAACTAAGAGCCTCACATAACAACTCATTATTCAACTGTGAACCACAAGGCACACATAATCTCTTCCCAAACCTCAAAACACAATCATTATCAATGTTGAATTCATGCAACTTACCCTTCTGAACCAGCTATACCTTTTTCTGCAACTCACTGTCTTGCTTCTGTGCTTGCTTGATTCTGTCTGATAGAGAATATTTCACTGATACCTGAAACAAAACAGAATGACATCTTGCACCAACAAATTCAATGCCAATGTTCATCAAATCAAAAACCAAAGGATCTCGTTCCAAACACAACATTGTTAATGAATCATTACTTTTTCGACTCAAAGCATCAACCACTTTTTTTCTTTTCCTGGATGGTAATGAATTGTACAATCATAATCCTTGATTAATTCCTGCCATCTCCTCTGTCTCATGTTCAATTCTTTCTGAGTGAATATATACTTTAACCTTTTCTGATCAGTATATATTTCACACTTTAATACATACAAATGATGCTTCCAAATTTTTAGAGGAAAAACAACAGTAGCTAATTCCAAATCATGTGTAGGGTAATTTACCTCATGAGTTTTCAACTGACGTGAAGCATATGCAATTACCTGCTCATTCTGCATAAGGACATAGCCAATTCCCATCAACAAAGCATCACTGTATATAACAAACTCACCATTCCTGGAAGGAAGTTCCAAAACTAGATCATTCACCAATATTCTTTTGAACTCTTGAAAACAATAATCACATTCTTTTGTCCAGATGAACTTAACCCCATTCCAAGTTAGCGTAGTCATTGGACTAGATAACCGTGAAAATTTTCAAACAACCTTCGGTAGTAACCTTCCAAACCACGAAAACCTCGGATCTCGGTTACATTTGTGGGTCTTGGCCATTCTTCAACAACTTTTGTTTTATCAGGATCAACAGTTATGCCATCTTTTGAAACAATGTTACCCAGGAAAGAAAATTTTTGTAACCAAAACTCACACTTGCTGAATTTTCCATACAGTTTCTTTTATTTTAAGGTTTGCAAGATAACCCTTAAATGACTTTCATGCTCCTCTTAACTATTATAAAACACCAAAATATCATTGATGAAAACAACCACAAACTTATCCAAAAACTCATGGAAAATTCTATTCCTAAGGTCCATGAATACAACATGTGCATTGGTTAACCCAAAAGGGATAACAAAAAATTCATAATGGCCATATCTAGTACGAAACATAGTCTTCAGAACATCTGCTTCTTTTACTTTCAACTGATGGTACCCCGACCTCAAGTCAATCTTCAAAAAATACTGAGCTCCCTGGAGCTGATCAAACAAATCATCGATATCAGGCAAAGGATACTTGTTCTTAACAGTAATATTATTCACGGCTCTATAATCAATGCATAGCCTCATTGATCCAACTTTATTTTTAAAAAACAAGATAGGAGCACCATATGGTGATGTGCTTGGTTGAATGAAAACATTATCTAATAACTCCTACACTTACTTCTTTATCTCTAAAAGTTCAACTTGTGCCATTCGATAAGGGGGTTTTGAAATTGTATTAGAATCAGGAACTAAGTAAACCGTTAATTCAACTTCCCGATCATGAATAATACCAGGAAACTCATCAGGAAAAACATCAAGATACACATTTACCACTGGCACATCATTAATCTAAACAGTTCCTTTATTTTCAACAATATGTGAAATGTAAAATTCATTTCCATCTTTTACTAGTTTCTCAACATCCTGATATGTTATCAAAAGCAAGGGTTCATTCTTGTACACAAACTGAAAATATTTCTGAAAAAAAACCATTTTAGCTCTGCAGTCAATCATAGAATGATAAACAGAAAGCCAGTCCATGCCCAAAATAACATCAAACTCTACTAAAGGAAAAACAATAAGGTTTGCTGGTAGATTTTTTCCACACACAAGGATAGGAAGGTTCTTATAATTCCTTTTTGTCACAACGTTCCCTCCGGGTGTTTTTACCAAAAGTTCAGGGTTCATATCTTGAGATGGAATTTCCAATTTAATAGAAAACTTCTCAGAAATGAAAGAATGTGTAGACCCTGAATCAAACAACACATAGGAATAATCCGAACAAACAAACAGTGTACCTGATACTACTTCATTCGATGGACCAACATCTTCTAAAGTTGTTGGAAAGGATTTCACCACCCCTTTCTCCTTGTATTCTGGCTACTTCCCCCCATTTGAGTTCTTCGTTAGACACTCATTTGCATAGTGAACCATTTCATTACACTTAAAACATCTTACCGCTGGCTTTTCATTGCCTTCTTGATCATCTTCCTTACAGTTATGAGCAATATGACCAGACTTACCACACCGAAAGCACATACCAGACTTGGATAAACATTCTCCAGGATACATTTTACCACACTTCTCACATGTTGGATATTTGGTTTTCTTACCTCCTTGCTTCTTTGATGAATTTTTCCCCTTTTCCTGCCAACTGGACCTCTTATTCTGTTGTTTCTCAAAGAACATCGGATCATTAGAAAACTCCATATCCACCTTCTCCGCACATCAAACAAGTTTTTCATAACTTTTGAACTCACAAGATTCTAAAGCCCTTCGATACTTTTGCTTTAACCCTGAGTAAAAACAGTTTATTTTACAATCAAGATCTCGTATGAAGTTTGGAGCATACCTTGCCAATCGAGTGAACTTTTCTTCATAAGTAGCCACTGAGTCATCCTCCTGCCTCATTTCTAGGAACTGTTTTTCCATCCTAAGAGGAACCACCTTAAGAAAATATTTCTCAAGAAACATACCTTTGAATTCATCCTTGTGAAGATCATCAATCTCATCACTATCCCTGATATTTTTCACCATCGACCACCACTGATCAGCTTCACCTTCAAAACGGTAAACAACAGGACTATCCTTTTGATGTTTTGAACACCCCATGACATCAAAAATCTTCTCCAGTGATTTAATCCACCCTTCAGCTTGCATAGGGTCAGCTGATCCTCTGAATGATGGGGGATGTTGCCTCATGAAATGTTCCACCACTGACTTGTTCCTCTGCTGTTGATCTGGCTGATCTCGTGCATGGATACCACCACCATTTATAGCCTGAGTCAATTGTTCCATCACTGCAACAAACTGTTCAGTTCCGATTCCGACCATCTCAAGTTGCTGATTTGGAAGGTTGTCTTCCTCCTGATGTCATCCCAACATAGCTGCTTTGTTTCCTCTGCGGAAAACCATTCTGAACACAGAAATATCTTAGGCGAAGCAACATGGTAATATTTAAATGCTATATCATTTAAATTGTACAACAAATTAACTAATAATTTTACACTTTTATAACTCCTAAAGTTGTCTAAACAAACCTTTGATACCAACTATAAGGCCCCATCCCTAAACCATACATAATATTGAATTAAATGAATAATTCAAATTGAGGATCTTTTCCGGTTTAGAGTTTTAGAGAATTAGAACACAACTATTACATCTCAAAATATATACGATGTAAACACTTCTACCATGTTTCCATAGAATAAAAAAACTCTTAAAAATAAACATGTCTAGTTCCATGTTTTATATAGCATGACTTTCCCAGGATCCCATCCTTGAGCTATTCCACATTATGTCCCGTGAAAAAAATTTCAAAAAAAACTTGGGGTGAGGATAAAAAAGCTCAGTAAGGGATACACAAAGAATAAAAAATTTTAGTTTATCAAAACAAAAAGTAAACCATTGTACTTTATCAAAGTCGTACATTTCACCTTTATGAAGTAGTAAAAACTCTTCAATGAATAAAAGGTCATTACTTACCCTTTTGTAACCAAAAGATTTCCATAAAACCCATATAAAGAACACATAAGATATAAAGGTAACTTGGGACATAAACATACTTATGTGGAATAACCTTACGGCCGACTTCCACACATATCACTTAATGGAATAGCCATACGGCCCACTTCCATACATACTTAATGGAATAGCCATAAGGCCGACTTCCATACCCAATGCATTGGAGGTTATAACGTAACCACCCATCCTGGTATTCACAGCACCACCCGTCATATGGTTTATCACGTAACCACCAATCAAATGTCCAAGTACCCATATAAAATCATAAAACATAAAAAAAATATAATTGAAAGAAAAAATTTCCACACTTTGATCACAATATATCACATAAATATATTGACATAAAAAATCCATTATAAAAACCATTTTCAATACCAAAATACATAAATTAGTATATGGTATTTATTTCATTTTAAAAACATTACATCTTTTTGAGGAAGCCAAAGACCAAAATAATACTCGCGGTGGTGGAAAAGGTTGTTGTCACAGAGTACATTAAAAGAAACATTCCTCTTTTTTCGTTCTATAAAACACTTCGTAGAAAAATATGCGTTTTTTATAAAAGTAAAAGTCAAAGGGTTTTATACACTGTATAAAAGAATGTTATGTATAAAATGATATATTCCTCAATGAAAGGAGATTGAGATGAAGTCCCTTACCTCGGGTCTGACTTGACTCGATCATTCTTTAATGTCCTGAATAATAAACTTGAGTTAATTTCTACTTGATTAAGAACCTTCTTCATGTTCATTATTACTTATATATCACTTATTATCATGTTATAAACATTATGTAATCGTTTTTGTTAATAATGTTTGTTTTGTCGATATTTGGCTCTTAAGTCGAAAGTGGACTTCTTACAATTACATGTTGTTCATGTGGTCAAAGGTTCTTTATATCCAGTATAAAATTCCTGATTTGGATATCATATATATAATACATATCTAGAATATACATGTATTTATAATATCACATAAATTTTAGAGGTAATAAATTAAATGCACCGTTCATGGAGACGGTAGGCCGCATGTACGCATGAACGCTACTTTCATTTCTATGTCATATTAATGGAATTAAAACTAAATGAGAGTTATGTATATATTAATTCCAGAATTATATTCATCATTTTTATGTAAAATACATTATATATATCCATTATAAATATGTACTTATAATATTATATTACATTTGGGGATAAGAAATGAAATGCACCGTTCATGGAGATGGTAAGCCGTACATACGCATGAACGCCACTTTCATTTCTATCTCATACATTAATGGAAACAAATAATAATGATATAGAGGTATATTCTAATTCCAGTATAACATCATAAATAATAACATTAAATCCATCCTTTATACGTCCCACATATGGCATTAACGAATCACATCACATTGAGGGGGATGTAGTCCGCACTTCCTAAAATGAAATTATCGTGTTTACCCACAATGGAAACCATAAAGGTAAACCACAAATGAAAAATAAATAAGCATAAGGAAAACATAAAAATAATTTATATCATATATAAATAGAGTGACTTCTTAATGGCCACCATTAATGGTGTTTAAAAGAAGATTGAACAATCATCGTTTGTGAGGCAGAAATTCGCCAACCACAAAAACAGTGTGTTATTTAACCATTAGATGTAGAAGTGTGTAATTATAGCTCGAAATATTTTTATAACAACATCCTAGTATATTGAAGATACTGGATTTTTTACAAAATAAATGAATAAAAATATTTTAGGGGGTTGGAGAAGCAAAATAAAACAAAAGAACACAAGTGAAGACATCACCTTAAAATCAGGTAACTCTCTTAGATTTGAGCTCAAAAGCTTCCTTGGGAGGACTTCTGCCCAATGTGAGGCTTCAAGGAGTAAGAGAGGGATGTGGATAGACAAAATGGGCAGGGGTTGGCCGAGCCAAAGGCATTGGAAGTGTGGGTATGGGGGTAGAGGTGGGGGGCCTTTTATAAGAGGAGAGGAGGGGCGCTTTTTGAAAGTAAGGAGATGTTACTTTATTTTAGAATGAGTTTCGGATTTTAATGGTACCACATTGATTGGTTTCTAGGATAAGGTGATAAGGGTTATAAAAAAACCCATCCAATAGCTTTTTGACATTTTTAGGTCATCGATTTTACATTATCACTTCATTTTATTTAAATCCTTTATTAATGAGGTAATCACTACATCATCATGATGTCATATATAATTTAATTTTTATAATGTCTAAAAATTATAAAAAAAATATCATGATTTAGTAAATCGTTTTAATTTCTAATGAATATTTATAGTCAAAAATATGATTTTTATTACCCCATGTAAATTTTTTTTTAGTAGAACAACTCATGTTTGTGGCATTTTTATTTTAACATTAAATAAAAAGGAATTAATGTCATTTTCCAACTAATGTGGCTCTATGGGGCCCCCAAGTTGACCCATGGATTGTCTAGGTCATCCATGACACATCCAATGAAGTTAGGACATGTGTCAGGTTCATTTCATATTATTAAAACATTATTTTTACCTTAAAATACACTAACTACCTCTAATCGTGATTAAAACTTAATAAGTTACTATTCACCAAAAAAAATTTAATCCCATTAAACCGCATTTTACTTCTTAATGAAAACCATGTATGTCGGATTTTTGAAATTCAAAACACAGAGGTGGTAAAATTTCATTTAAACGAAAAATCAGTTTTTTAAGTACCACTTAGTTGTTTCACTATTCATCAAAAATTGAAGTTTTTCAGAAAAATACCAAAACATCACCCTAAGCTATATTTGATATTCCGAATTAAAAAATGAAGTCCATTTTACAAATTTTAAAACATATAAGTTCCATTAATTAATTTAATAATTAATTCCCGCTGTCAGAGCAAATAGAGTGTTTTTATGAAACAATAAGTATCAAAAGATTGACACTAGTTTAAGTCCGATTTCAAAGTGAAATTAATTCCAACCACCACTATTGGATTTAATGGTAAAAATATATTATAATTTCACATTAAAAACAATTAAAAATATAATCTAATCATCTAAATAAATTATAATAAAAATAGGTTTTGAATTAAAATACAACATTTTACAGTATTCATTTAAAAATGTACTTTATCATAAAAATACCACAAAATTACACAAACTAAATTTTTATGTCCCAATTCTAAAGAATAGTTTTATTTGGTCCAATAGAATTTATAAGAGTGAACAAAACTATATTTAATGACTGTTCGCCATCAAAAGGAGATAAGTGAACCTTCAGTGAAAACTAGGGCATATACGCTTAAAATTGAATTCTTTCCATATTTTAAGACTTTATCTTTTATTAGATAAAAGTAAAAAAATTTAGAAAACATATATAATCATATTTTAGTTATTTATATGAATTCTCTCCAATACAACGGCTATGTTTTAACTAGCATTTAAAATAATATTATTTTATTACTAGTGTGCAACTTATGATTTCAAAAAAAATCATTGTTGCATATCGGGTATGCTATCAAACATAGAAACCCCTTTAAAGTAAAATTAATATATAATTAGTAAATATTAATAAATATGAAAATGTTTTATTCATTATTTACCTGGGATGTTATAGTTTTAATAATATTTTAATAGCATATCGTTGTTTAGTGAAACTCAGTATTGCGTACGACGCAAGCTATCGTGGAAGGTCGTGGTTGCTTGTAAAGTAATCCAAGCTAGTGTTGTGTGTAATGAAAGATTCTTTTGATGATTTATATATAAAAAAATTATTTCTCATAAAAGTCTTGGGTGTTATGGAGAAGGACATAGATCTGGGGTAAACATTTATCTGTTCAAACACAAATAACACCCCATGTGGCATGAATGGGAAAGAGAGGTTCAAGAATAGAAAGGATATTACCCATGCATCTAAAATGAGACTGTCGGTCAATAAATCAGAGATTTGGTGTGCATTCGGGAGCTCATCCATGATCTGGCCTTCTCTCAGATGGATCTTAGCATTCTAAGCTTCCTATGTTGAAGGAGGAGGCTAATTCCTTTTTTATGCCAAAAAAAGCTACACGGCGTGTACTCTCAAGTACACGACGTGTACTGTCTATTTTTTAACTGTTCCTCAGGAAGCCACTTTCCACCTCCTCATTGATCATCAGTCAACTTGGTTATACAATGTGTATTTCTAAGTACACTGTATATACTGTCATTCCAATGGTGGCTACTCCCACCTTCTTACAATTCACCTCCGGACTGACTACACGGTGTGTATATACTAAGTATTTAGAATGTAGTTAGATTTTACAACTTTGATCACCGACAGGCATACATGCCCTATATACTCATCCCACATGGCCAAAGTACATGGCTTATACCCACCAATTTTAGGAATTTTCCCACTTTCTATTATTTTCTAAAAACACTTAAGTAAAAAGGAAAAGAAGAAACATGTACCTCTAGAATAAGAACCAGGTTCTTACAAGATGCATCCTTATGAATCCCACTATGCAATGATGTGTAGAACTCCAATGTGTTGACATATATATAGAGATGGAAATCCACTTGTACACGATCAGTGTAAATAAATTTTATGGAAGGTTATATCTAATTAGAAACTAAGAAGTGAATCCCAAAGCCTATAAAAATTTAATTATGATAATAAAAGATGAGATAAGGAAATTATTTTTAGTATGAATTTAAATATATAAATTTATATGTGGAATACTGTTATGAGATTTGGAATTAAATTAATGTTATTCCCTAGGTTTATTTTTATTTTGTAAAATATTGATCCTATAGAGATGGTTTCCTGAGACATGGTGATTCCTCTAAGCATATCTCATTGCTAGGATTTGTTCGATGAATATCCTTTGATAAAGTACATACCCAATCCTTCACATTTACTAAAAATAGAGGTTATAACACAAAACCATCGTCTATCGTATGTATTTAAATATGTGGAGATTCTGGACTATAGAGAAAAATTCTTATGAAACAATACCACTCACTTAGTCAAATATTTTTGGCGAAACCATGAAATTGAAGAAGCTATATGGGAAACCCATGATATAATGAATGAGAAGTATCTTCCTTTTTTACTGATTGTTTAATTTCAAGGGAGATCTTTATTTCAAGGCGGGAATAATGAGACACCCCATGTTTTAATGAAATATTTTTAATATATAAATAAAATATCATTTATCACTTTTTTATAGTAAATAACATTTTTTTAATGAAACCAGGTATAATATTAATATTATAATTTAAGATAAAAATTATAATCTAGAAAGTTAATATTGGTGTATGAATAGGAATAAACATATTATGAAAAATAATTGTAATATTGTTATGTAATTAATAAATATTTATAACAAAACTCAAATTTTTTAGTGATTTCTATATGTTCCTTAAATATAATTTTATCAAAAACTTATTTTTAATATTTAAAAAAATTAAATGTATTTGAAATTTTTTATGAAATGTATTAATTAATTTTTGAAATAATAATATAAAATTTATCTTTTATTTAATTTTATAGAATTATATGAAATTATTAATTCTTCAATTAATAGTAAAAAATATAAAATTTTATTAAAAACTTCATTTTCCTATATAGAAATTAAATTCTATATATTAGTCTAGTATGGGTCCAAAAGTAAAATTACTTCAATTATTTATTTATAAAACCAATTAAATACATTTACATAAATTTCATGTTGTTTTTTGATAATAAAACCTTATTTATTAATTAAATCATTTACTTTGGAAATAAATCTTTCCATCCAATCAGGGGGATTAATTTTAAATTAAATTCCTCCACATTTTTGAATGTGAATTGAGAAATTGATTAAATATTTATTATTATAATAGTAAAAGGTCATATAATAATTTAAACAAAATTTTTGGAAACAAATATTAGTAATAATTGTAAAAATTATTTACTATTGTTATGGTTAGTATAGGTTTATCCAAATGTTGTACAAAATTGATAAGGGTTAAAACGACAAAATAACATTTATAATTAGTGTTTTCCTTTGATATATCAACCTTGTTAAGAAAAATTATCCTAACGACCAATTTTAAAACCATTTTTCCATAGTAAAATGTTGGTATAACATTTTCCTTATAATGAATCCCATTGTGTACTCTTCCCCACTTAAAAATGGGTACCCCCTCTCTTGTCCTCCTCACACTCAAAAAAATCGTTCCGCTAATCCAATCCCAGAACAAAATATATTAATTACATAAATTTACACATCTTAAAGGACTTATATTTATTATAGATCTATCCTATGATGTATTTCCTTGAAAAAATATGTAGGTTATCCGATGAAGATGTATCATTCTAAACCAAGAGTTTTTGTTTTACATATTCATCCACCTCCTTAATATCATTTCAAAATGAGATGACAATGATGATATAAAAATACAAGTATCTTCCATATATATAGATGTTATTATTTTTATTAAATCACACAAATACAGCTTCTATTCCATCAAATGGGAAACAAAATCGTGGATCGTGTCTACCGTAGACTACCACCTTGAAAACTAAATCCATTCATTTTTCATCACCATGAATCGTAGAAATATATAATGATTTATATAACCTATTAATATAAAATTAATTTAATTTTATATCCTTAAAATTATAATATCTCACATACATTATTACCATCCAGTTCATTGGAAAACTACAACATTATTTGTGCGTACTTGTGGACTACCGCCTCCATTAAGTGATGTGATATGTAATTAATGTTATTTTGGTATAAATGTTAATATAGATTTATATAATGATTTTATATGTTATATATTATATAAAAATGACTCTTTAAATTTGAATTAATATTTAAATTTAAATCTTTCTACCAGTTAATAAAATTGAAACAACGTTCATGCGTACATACGCCCTACAGTCTATTTGAATGGTGTAATTCATTTTTTCTCTCTAAATTTAATGGATTACCGTCAATAAATATATATTAAATATATATGTTATTTATTTAATGATAAATATAATGGAGATAATTAATCCATGATCAATGTGAAGGTATTTAAATTCCAAACACAAACATACCAGAAAAATGACGCAATTACATACCAAATTGTTATTTTAAAACGTGATTATTTATAAATTGGAAATAAATAGTCACATGTGAATCATATACGGTATACATTATATGATTATGGTTCAATAATAGATTTTTAATAATTGTATATTTATTATAAAGGATTTCTTGAATATGTGTGAAGAATATCGAGACTCGAAGTAAGGTATTGTTTTCTGAAATTGCCTTCTTTGGGACTTTTTTCAAGAAAAACACCTATATTATATTATGAGGTGCACATAAAACACCAATTAAATGTTATACCATAAATTTATTTAATCACATGATAATTAATGTTTCATTTATTTTTATTCATTCATGGGGTTTACTATTCAAAAGATACAAATTGTGTATTGGATTCCTATATAAATTTTACTTATATGGGACACATCCCACATTCAGCAATTTTTTCTTTTATGTGGTGTTTATAATTTAGATTTATAAAAAATAAGATGATTATCATAATTTTTATGGTTATTTTAATATTTTTATAATGTTATTTCATTCATTGGGTTTATGATTCATATGATACCAAAGGTGTATGGATTTTATTTCAAAGTCTAATTATCTATCAAAATTTTATTTTTATTATGTTTGTAATGATGAAATATTATAGTATTCCTCTAGAAATTAATTTGGTATCATATGGACAGGTTATTTCTATATATTATATGTTTTGTATTAATTTTCCTCCATTTTTTAACAAAATAGCCTTCAAATTTATTTTACAAAAAAAAAATCATTATTTATCTCTTCGATTGAAAATCATTTTTCTTACATGTTCATGTTTTATAAATATTATTGAATTGAATTTTTTACTATTCTCCGCTTATTTATAATGATTCTTTTACAAATGTTTTAATTTTTTTAAAAATGGTTTTAAATGGATCTTCATCATATTAATAGAATGATTATTTTATTCATTTTAGTAAAATATGTTAAAGAAATTTTTATTTTTATATTAATGGTATTAAATTAAAATTTCAAAAAAAATTTCCAATAATTTATTTGAGAATTTCATTAAATGATTTAAATTTTATTTATAACAAATTATTTAATAATTTGAATATTTTTAGATTTTAAAGATGTTATTTGAAATGAAAAAGACATTTCACTAAAAAAATGTTTTAATGATATTTTTCATGGAATTGATATTCATAAATCATGGAAACAAATTTTGTTACAACTATTTTAATAGGAATATGAAATAATTTAACCATTTATAACTCTTGTCTCATTGCTCTAATTTTATTGTTTTTAGTTAAATATGATTGTGAAACTTGTTTCATTCTAATAGTTTATAATAAAAATAAAAATTGATGACACCTATTTCCATTACATGAATTATGATGTGATGAATGTTTTATAATATTGTGGCCCATAAATTTATCTATTATGTGAGTATTGAGACCAATATATCCCTTTTATTTAGTTGGAAAATATTTATATCTTGTTAGATAATTTTTTGAAATAATATAAGGTTCCTGTTCTGATATGTGAAACATGATGAAGTGCTTCTTCCAATATAGTAAACAATTAAATGTGCTAAATCCAATATTATAAGAAAGGGATGATGATTGATCCATTACTTTATAAATAATAATTAGGTATTACTAATCTGTAATGATTTTATGGTCTTTGTAGTTAACACTGAAATAAGAAAATATTTCAATTCATTTGGGGAATCCAAACATATATGACATGAACAAATGGTTCATGTTTAATTTATAATGATTTCTCACATTTATGATATATGTCTTTGAAAATATAATGTTCTATTACATGAATCATTTTATTGTTCTTTGATATATTGGGATTTAAGCTTGTATGTTATGTTAATGATCTCATACCCTTGTGTTTATCTTATGTCATAATATTATAATTGATTGATATCTTCCACCTTTACACCTAATGAGCATCCAAACACTTATTTCATAGGTTTTTTATCCCCATTTTATGAAAAAAGGATTATGTAGGGTATGCCTATATTGTGTTGTAAATGGGAAGAACAATATAGGAGATATATAATATCATTCATGAAATTATAATAATATTTATCTAGTAAATAATCACACTAAACCATTATGGTCATGATGCATGTATTTTTGATATGTATTGAATATTAAAATAAATTGATTAAATATATTTGAATGAAACCTGTTGGTAACAACAAAATGAGTCACTGTAAATGTTTTTTCACATAGAGTTGAAATGTGTGATATTATTTATATTCTAATATTTTATATTATTTACCACATATTTTTGTTGTAAAACTGACAGCAATATGTTTTGGGGGTGTTTAATAATAAAATTGATAGTGGAAAGAGATTGGATATATGATTTATCTATACCCACATCTGTCCATTAATCTATAGTCTGTGTAGGCATATCTCAATATGTCATTTCTCATAGTATATGGTTCAATCTAATGTTTGATGTTATCGTTTTTTAATTGTTTTTATTTTTGCGTGGACTGTAATATCTTGATGTATAACAAATTCTTGTTTCTAATCATGGTGGATTTCTCTTCCCATGGGTAACTATACATGAGTTATGATGTCTTGTAGTTTAATTAATTTACAAAAAATATGGTGGCTCCTAGGAATAAACTTGGATACAATTTTCATTTTGATTATGATGAGATGTTATGTTGTAGAAGATAAAATAATGGACTTCATATGCATGAGATGCATGCGGAATTGAGTATGTCATTAGCATAGGTTGTGTGGAACTAAGGCATGAGAGAGAAAAACTAATGGTGATGTAAAATTAGGCTAACATTATATATATATATGTAGAATTATTTAATTATATGGGTTATATGGTTATCAATCCAGGTTTAGGATGAGAAATTTTATTTTTAACTATGTAGGGGATGAGTTGGAATCCTAAGTTTTTAGTAGTATTTAGTACGATTTTTTATATATTCAAAAGTGGTTTGTAAAGTATCTTGTTGAGTATATATATCTTATTCACTATATATATATATATATTATTTTTCATGTTTATATATGATTTATGATTATATATAAATAGATTAAAATTTATATAGGGTTTCAAGAGCTATTGAAAATTTATTTTTATTATTGAGATTTTTTAGTATTTTCAATGTTTTTCAATTTATGTATAATGTTTCATTTATGTATTGGGATATTGAATTTTTCTATGAATGGGACTTGGTTTAGGGTTTTTCACATCATAAATATATTTCATTAAACTAAAATTAAGTTGAGTACTTCTCATTTGTGTTGATTTAATTCACCTCAATACTATTTTCCGACATGTTCCCAACTCGTGGAAGGGGTCAAGGATAATTATCACACATTTTTCATTACCTACCAAAGTGGGGTGCCTTCAGAGGGTGGGGGTGTTGTGAATATTAAATATAAAAAAAATATAGGCCAGTAAAATAAATCAAATTAGTTGAAAATTATTTATTTTTAAAAGTAACCTTGAAGTCATATAAAATTTATTTCCAAACTTGTAATAAATTATATTTTTCAAATTAGTTTCCTAAGAAAAATCAAAATCACGCATAACAAAATGGAAAAATATAATTAAAATTTCCCTGAGAAAAAATGAAAAATTATGGAAAAAATTAATTTATTAACAAAATAGAAGAATTCATTCAAAAAAACATTTACTTTTGAAAATAAAAATACAACCATTTTATAATAAATCAACATATTGTATTACGAAATCAAGGGAATTCCATCTATATAAAAAAATTATAAAAAATCCCAGGAAAATATCATGGAACACTATATTCATCACTATTATTCAAACATTTTATCCTATAATTGAATGACAAATAGCTAAATATAACATCATTCCTCTTTTGGATAAATCATTATCCAAGAATTATGGGATTGTGTATTGGGTCCACTTGTATTCATATATAATTTTCAAGAACAATAATTTCAAAAACAAAAACAAAATAATAGATTTCCTATCATCATATCATGAATGATAAAGATAAAATTACAGTTGAATTATTTAATTTTAATGTATAATAATCCCCTTACTAATAGTCCTATAGAAAAATTACTCTTTTTCTATAACCTTAGTTATGAAAATAGATGGAATTCATTCTACAAGAAACCAATTGTTGGGTATCTTGAATATAATGTAATATGTCCTACATTACCAATTTCTTTTTTTAATTACATTACATAATTTAAATATTACATTCTAAAATATTCCCAACTAATTTTAGGTTTAGTGTTTTCATGAATGAGGAAAAAAAATTAACTAACGAAACTCATGTCACTTTATACTAATGGACATTTTTCATTTCCACTGTGTGAGTTAACATTTAATCCAAAACAAATATTCATAATTTCATATAAAGTATTCTCGTAAGGTACCATTCAAGAAACATCATACCCTTTACCATTATCCTATAATTGTAAATGGAAATAAGATAAATTTAAGTCTCAAATGATTTGTAGATATAGACATAAGTGATAATAATCAATGATAATATGTGATAATATATTGATAATTTTTGTGTAATCAAGATATGTAACACCGCAAGCTTCCATGGTATGCTTCTCATTGAATAATACAATAGCTTGTGTTGTACACAACTTCGAGTTCTAACACACCACAACCAATCACTCTAGCTGTTATGAATACTAATACCCACTTTTTAAAAATTTATAAATTTTATCTTTCATAATGGACTTCATTTTTGGATTCGGAATATCGAAATTAGCTTAGGGTGAATTTGTAGTATTTTTCAGAAAACTTTCGATTTTTGATGAATAGTGAAAAATATTGTGTTATAGTTTCAAACTGAATTTTTATTTAAATAATTATTTATTTTATTGAAATTTATTTTAGGTCAAAATAGTTACATAATACCTATGTAAGTTCAATGTATTTCATTGGAGTCAGTTCTTAATAAATTTTCGATATATAAAAATTTTATTGGAATTTTCACCTTTTTATACCCACTTCCAAAATGCATTTGGAAATTTAGATAAAACAATATTTTACCACTTCTATGAGTTGAATTTCAAAAATCCAAGAGACACGATTCATATTAGTAAGTAAAATTTGGTTCAATAAGATGAAAATATTTTTTTGGTGAATAATAACTTTTTACTTGTATTTACCCCAGTTAAAAGTAGATAGGGTAATTAAGAGAAAAATGATATTATTATTACCATAACACATATTCTAATTCTATTGGATATATGTAATTCTAACAAAAAACCATGGGAATTTAATATGTTCCGTTTGGTCCACCTATATTAGATTAGGAAATTTATTGTTATTATATTTAAAAAAGAGTTAAAAGAGTTAAAATCAAAGTCTTACAACTAAATCATTTTTCATATATTGTTACACATAATAAAAATTAGATTATAAATATTAATTAGAAATATAAATCAATTTCAAACATAATGGTATTTTATTTATATTTTTTATACAATAAATAAGTTAATTTATTTATGACACAATAATGATTCAGTAAATACATAATTAATGAAATATTAAAATAATTGAAATTATAAATATCCAAATAATTATAATTTCAGACTTTTTATTAATTACTATAATTTTATAGTTTAATATGACATGTTCTATTTGGTTAGATGAGTATTTTTCTATGTAATAATGCTATTATGAATTTATAAAAAAACTAAAAATATTGTCAAAAATGACATAACATAGTTTTTTTAAAATATTTTATTATTAATTGATATTATATACATAAAAATGTATGTATCAGGAAAAAAACATATATAATGATAGGTATATCATTAATGAACCACTTTGGGTTTGATTGGAATTATATAGTAAGTTTATTAACCATATAATATAAAAATACAAAGAGACATGGTAAATGTCAAACTATTTAACTAAGAGTTAAATCTAAAAGATAAAGTTAATATAGTAACCCAAAACTATAAAAAACTTATTGGATGAGTGTTTTTCTACAAATAACCACCTTAGACATTAAATAATTCATTTTTTATCCATTATAAACCAAAAATTATTTTATTATAATATAATATTTCAGGCTTTTACTAAGGTTCCGCTCACTCCTCTTATAAAAGGGAACTCCCCCTTCACTCTAATTCACACCTTCTATTTCCCTCGAAATTCGGGGATGACCTCCTGGATGGGAGATTCAGACGTTCCGATCGGTTTCTAACGGGTTTGTTCCTAGATCCGGAAACATCCAATGATTCCACATCCATTTGGACCTACTTTCCAAAGGTAGGCGCTCATTAGCTTGTGGACTGATGAGGCTTAGGAATTTGCATTGTTTGAGAGGATGAGAGGTCGGAATCATCACACCTTTTTCGGGGGAATTAATGTCTATTTTGGGACTCTCTTTATATATTTATGTTATGTTCGTGAATCCTTATTACATTACCAAGTATAAAATGAGCTTTCCTTCAATTTTGACAATCAATGATTAAATATGTATGAAAATTAGAGAATATTTTATATGTATTTGAGGTTATTCATCAATAGAGATTCATCTATATCTATTTAGAGATTCTTGGTCACTGGTATCCTTCAAAACATTTATATAAAAGTCTCTTGGTCATTATGATGACCAGTATGGTTTTAAAGCCACTCAGTGGGGCACTTGAAGTTTATTGTCATTCAGAAGGAAATGAATTATTTTAGGGATGGGATCGAACCCATAGATGGGCTACCTACATATACTTTGTTTTGGAAAAGGAATCAGAACCCACGTAGTTCGAATAAGGGAATATAATGTTTATGACTGATGGTTCAAAGAAGGATGTCATAATTACTTTTACTCTCTAAGCTCACGTGAGTCATGATCGGTGTGAGAAACAAGAGGTATTGGTAATAATATATACAATTGGGCCATGAAAGATGTAATCATGAGAAATGGTTTGGGGCTTATGTATGTATGACTGCCCAGATAAATGAATATTAGGATTTACTTTAGGGAGAAAATACAGGAATAGGGTCCCCAAAGGTATATGTGCTTCATGGAGAATTGAATACTCTAATTTGGGACTTATTTATGAAAAGGAAGCCCAGATTAGGAGAGGATTGATAACTGGGTTTCACTCCTGAGAAGGAATCCCAGATCAAAAGTAAATTAGGACTGGTTAAGGGAAATTAAGGGACATGGGGCTTACTCCTGAAAAGGAAGCCCAAAATTTATGACTGGGACTTATTCCGGAAAAGAGGCCCAGGTTAGGGGACTTGGGGCTTACTTCTGAAAAGGAAGCCCAAAATTATTACTGGGACTTATTCCTAAAAAGGAGACCCAGGTTAAGGGATTAAGGTTTGGGGCTTACTCCTGAGGAGGATGCCCAGATTTGGGAATTTTAAGAATTTGGGGCTTTCTCCTGAGGAGGATGCCCATATTTAAGACTTATGACTGGGATTATTCTTGAAAAGGAGACCCCGGTTAAGGATTCTCTCATCTTAAATGATGAGGTTGAATGAATGAACTCTCCATATTTAGTGACATAAAGATATTTAAATCACTAGGTTTTGAGAGATATTCCACCGAATTCCTTTCAGATAAGGAAGTCAAATCAAGAAATCATGCCATAAATGGATTTGAAGAGTGTCTTGAAGACTGAATCTTGAAAGGAAAGGTGTAATGTCTTAAGTGGGGTGAAATGGGCAAGAAAGGCACCCAAAAAGTAAGGGGCGCGAAATTCTTGGAAGGCGCGCAAGTACTACGTCGACGCGCAAGTATTGGTCGCGCAGGTATGCCTGCGCGACACATGGTATACTTGCGCGATTGTCAACTAGAATTGAAATATTTGAGAGACTCTTTATTAAAACCTTTAGAATCCTCTTGAGGTTCTTCCAAAAAAGGGACACGCAAGGTCTATCGAAGGAGTAAGGAAGCGCGCATGTGTGGTCACTTCCCATAAGGGCTGGCCAATCAGGCGCGCAAGTGTTGATGAGTTTCAACACTTAGGCCTTCCTCCCTCTCTTTAGATTTTCCGTTCTAGGTAAAAAATTACATTAGAAGTGTTCTGAATGCTTTGAAAAAAGACTTGGGCGTCGGGAGCTTCAATCCGAGTTTCTGGAAAAAGATCTTTTTGAATGGGGGGACCACAGGGTCTATTTATAGGCAGGAGAAGACCCCGGGCGGTTACCGAGCAGTAATCACTTAGGTCGCGCAAGTCACTTGCGCACCAAGGTGCATTGCGCAAGTCCACTTGCATGACCATGAGGAAACTTGCGTGGCCTATGGGAAAAGTTTTCCTTATTTCATCGCTTTGTCTATTTTTGATGTTTTCTTCAAAGGTTGAATCACATTGTGCTCATATATTCCCCTTTTCCAATCTTTAGATTCTGTGACGAAAAGGAGCGTCAACAAAAGTCCCCCATCAGAGTTGGATCCGAAAGAAATGAGGATTTGACTCTGAGGAAATCGTAGACATCCAAAGGAAAGGTGGCACACAAGTCTTGATGGCGTAGAGGGCGGCGTGCAAGTTCTCGTCGCGCAGGCCTTAAGCGCACTGGGTACAACGTGCAGATAGGCTTCCTGGCCTATAAATACACATCTTTTGTTCGTGTATAACATATGATCCCGAATTTCTCGAGCTCTCACCGTGCAAGCCATCTTCACCGCGCAAGTCTCTTCTTTCCACTGTTTCCTCGCTACCGCGCAACTCTCAAGGCAATAGGACTTTCGTGGTGATACATGAGCGACAAAAACCTGCACGGAACATGTAACACTTGCGCGACATCTCCATACTTGCGTGCCTTAATGCCTTAGCCATTTTTTTTTGATTTCTTTCACAAAGTTTCTGAAAAATCAATCCATTTATAAATTAACTTATTTAACTCTTGTGCAGAATTAATGGCTCTTAGACCCGGATTAATTGATGAATTGGCTAGCAAGAAAATAGATGATTTGATGAACATCATTGGACATGATTATTATACTTTCAAAGATAGTACTCTTCCAAATTTGTCTAAGTATCTGAAGAAATATCATCTCAACTTTCCTCAAAGCACTTATCTACCTTTGTATGGCTATGGTCATCTACAAGAAGTCATTATTCCAGAAGTAAAAAATTATCTTCCATTTTCATGGTTTCAGAATTATATCAACTTTGCTTCAGCAAATATCTCAGGTGGAGGAGTATTTATAAATACTCGAATATTGGAGAAGGCCTATATGATGCATCATAGCCCTTGCACACCAGATCTGAAAAAACATACACCTGAGCATCAACCACATTGTCATCCTTCGATCTTCCGAAATGCTCAGATGGATCAATCCAAAGGCTGGAAGAAAAGTTGGGACTTCCGTCCTGGGGGAGGTGTGAAGCCAACTTGGATGTGGGCATACTGGGTGGGACAGACCTGCGCAGAGTTTATCAAGGATCTAAAGAGAGCTGCAATATATGAGGCTGCCTAGGATGGGCAAATATATGTTTACAGACATGATAACTTCGTGCCAGAGAAACTCAGCCACTAGAGCCCTTCAACTAATTCGTTCCATCTGACTCATGGAGAAGTAGGTATCAGTTTGTGGGATGTCCACAAGATCTCAGGTGATCCAATTTTGGGCGATATGTATGATGAATTCATTCCTCCCAAGGTGATTTGGAATGATTCAGAGAAGACTCCTGCTTTAGCTCGAGAATTATTTAAGATCTTCCAGAGGCTCAAGAGTTCAGAGACCTCATTAACTCATTTTAGAAAAGATGTTCATCCAGAAGAATGGATGAATGTATTTCTCATTAAGAAGAAAGAGATGGAACTAAAAGAAAAAGGATCCAAGAAAAAGAAATCCAAGGATACCAGGCCCAAACGTCCTTCTACCTGTCCAAAACCTGAGAAAAGAGGAGCTCCTGGCACATTCTGGCCAACTCTAGAAGCAGGAGAGTTTGAAAAGTGGGGATATGAAGTGAATCAAATAATTCCAAAGAAGACTCATTTGGAGGGTTTCTTGGAAATGTGGCTCAGTGTTTATCTCTTATCAGCCAGGGATTCGAAGGGAGGCGTTAGGCCAGGGACCTTCGTCATTGCGACAAAGATGGCTGAGGGAAAAATTGTTGGGTTAGCTACCCCCATTTTAGCAAAGATCCACTGGAGTTTACTTCATGTCTTCTTGGGTAAATATCCTTTAAGAATAGTGGGACAATTCCATGTTTTGTGGGGATGGATCACCACTCACTTCAGTACTTACAATGTATAGAATGAATTACAAATTCTTGGAAGCTCCTTCAGACCGTACATACAAGAATTCTCTGGAATTGATCCATTAGATGTTAATGGTTATGACATGAATGTGAGGATAGCATGTTTAAGGAATTCAAAATCTTTCCCTATGGAAGTCTACCATCCGGGCGGTTTGTTGATGATGGGACAACCCATTTGGATTTGAGGGCATACATGCTAGTTTGCAGGGATGGTGTGTTAGTAGCCAGGATTGATGGAGAGATCATATGTGAGGACTATGATCCATATAGATTTACACGCCAATTCAAATGTCTCCAAAAATTTTTTTTATCCCCTCCGGTACATGTCAGGTTAGAGCAAAATCCGATGGTTGCTCGACAACTATGGCTGCTGACATCAAGAGAGAAGACTAGGGCAATATTTGATCTACCAGTTGAAAAAGAGGCACATAATTTGACTACATATTAAGCCGAACACTTGATAGCATCATACACTAAAGGGATATTGAATCACCCAGTATATCAAGTGGGAAATAGGAAGAGGACTGTAGAGAAAGAAACCCTTCCTGATGAAGGTGATGCTTCCTCACCTGAAATTGGTTCAACAGACTCCTCTTCTAGAACTGATTCACCAGATTATCATGATGGGGATGAAGAGGCACAACCGGCAGCAAAGCGGTTTCTTGCCCGATATAATCCTCCGGCCAGAATTAAAAGACCCACTCCATCAACTCCTAGTGAGTTGTTTCATTTTAGTAATTTTAATCACTGCTACTTCATAAAGCAATAATTCTTACTTTCTTATTCTCTATCTGTATCTGCAGGAGCTGGGAAGAAATTAAAGTCAAAAATTGTAGGACCTTCCTCACAACCTTCATATCTAATACCAGAGGCTGTTCATCTTGGAAGGGCTTATACTGTGGTACTGAGACCGCCTGGATGGAATTGTGTGAGGGCCTACAACTTCCTGGAATAGGAAATCTTATGGCTTTTAAAAATCTTCAATACGAAGATAACCCCAATGAAGTGCGAGATTACATCAAATAGCTGGAAATGATCATATATGCCACTGATGACTCTGTTCCTATCACCAGGAGGGTGGAGGAAATGATTTATCGTGGCACCACTGAGGGGGCTGGTGGTTCTGGAGATGAGTAATGGCAAGAGTACGTGGCTATTGAAGATGTATGTTTTCTTTCCTTATTTTCTTTTCAACTTGATTTCAGTTGAAGCTTTGTTACTTAAGGAAGTTATTTTCTTCATCTCGCATCTTGCAAAGAAAGGAACTGGGGTTCCTTCGCCACAGTATAGCCCTGGTGGTACTACTATCGGGGCTGTTGCTGATTCTCCCCACGAACCAGGCGAGATATCTCCAGGCCAGTAGGCTATGAATGAGGCGCTGGACATAGCCTTCCATTCGCCAATCCAAGTGCCTATAAGGGATACTACTGATACTCAAAAAAAAAAAAGAAGAAAAGGCAACGAAAGAAGAAATCCATAGCTAAACGCTTCATTAGAAGTGGTAAGTCCTTCGAACAATCATGATTTTATACCCATAATCACATGGTTACTCATATTTCTGAGGATTGTAGGGACTTCTTCAATTTCCCCTTTGAGGGAAGGGACTATTCCTCCTTCAAAGGCCGTGGAGGGTGCTGTAGAACAATCACAGACCCAAGATGACTTGGCTGTTCCTGGAGAAGAGCTAGCATCCATTCCCATTATCCCTCCTGCTGCTGAAGATGTTGTCCAGGGTCAGGGGTTGCAGGACGTAAGTCAGCAAGAAGATGTAGCAAATGCTCCCACTGGTGAGACTAACCATGATTCTGAAATATCATTGGATGAAATGATGAATCAAGGAATGACTTTCAAAGAATTTTATGATCATGCTATCTTGTCATGTGATTTAGAAGACCTTGGGAGTGAGTGCTACCCTTCTCCCAATTTTTTTCTTAAAATTTACACTTCTAACCATGAATGAAAATAATATGCAGTTTCATCCGTAGAAGCTGCTGAACTTCCAATGTCTGAAGAGGGTGTGGACATTGATGTCCACCCTACCATTGCAGAAACATTAGCTCAAGTAGAATTAAACCCAATAAACCCTCCTGAGACCCATCTTTAAAATCCTGTTGAGATCGGGAAAGATGGGGAGAAGTCTTCTTAGGTTGCTGAACCATCCCTGGGTAAGGGATAACAATATTTGTGATTGTACTTTATTCGTAAGACAATCTATTCTTTTGTTATCCTTTGAAGCTAACTAAATCATTCAATTAATCATGCAGGTCCATCAACTGCAATGACTAGGTCCGGAGGTGAGGCCTCAGCCTCTGCCCTAACGGGAATTGAAAGTGAAGAAGCACAAATCAGGGGGGGAAAGCAGGACAGGGAACTTCCTTGAGTGCGTTAATTCAAGATTATATTCCCCCCTCCGACGATGATGTTGAATCAGATCCATAGATTCTTAAAGAGTTCATCTTTTCCCGACATAAGGCATCGAACAACATATGGAACATCATATCTTGGGTGCCTTTAGAAGAGCTACCGTCGAAAATTCCTCGATTGTCATCCCAATTTGTTATACTAGGACTTGGTGGTTTTGGATATGAAAAGATCCATTCCACGGTGAAACAGATCATTTTCATGAGGGAGCAGGCGCAAAAAAGTTGCGATGATTTGATCAGAGTAAAATTTTCAGTCAACATAGGTGAATTTGAGGCTGCGGTATCCCAAGATGAAGCTGATTATGCTGCCAAGATGAAGGAGCTGAAGCATAAAATCCATGAAAAAGTCGTCCAGTAGGTGCAACTCCAGCAACAGTTAGATGTTGTTATTGGGGAACATGATATGCTTAATAAATAATTGGATGAAACTCATATGAATGGCATGAAAGCCATTGCAGATGCTAAGAAGGCACTTAATCAAGCTGAAAAGAGTGAATCTGGTCAAGTGTACGAGATTCAAGTAACTGCTGATAAATCTCAGGATGATGTACATCAAATGAAGACTTATGTTGACAGTATTTTGTAATTCATGAAAAAGAGAAGAGGCTCTAGTCATTGGATGTCTTTCTATCTCCCTTGTATTAATTAAAAAAACTTTTATCTTCAATCATTTGTACCTGCATTCTTTCACTACCTGCTTCAAATTTACTTAAACTAATGGGCCTAGTAAGCATAGTTTTATTTTTTACTAGGATTATTACAAATAACCCTATAAACATTGAATCTTATAATTGATCAATATTACCTAAATCATACAGAATGTATGTTTAGTGAGCTGGAACTGGACTTTTATTCATAGTTCCTTTGTCTTTTGTGGGCAATTTAATGTCATTCATGTCGGACATAAAGGGGCTAATGTTTAAGGTCGAAATAGCTTTGACCGAAATGGATTAGAATTGACACAATTCTTTGAAAATTCATCTTAAAACATACTACCCTAATCAAGTATGAGTGAAAATATGTAAGCTATGACTTAAGAATATTTGAATCTGAGGAATGATATGAAAAAAGAGATAAAAGGCATTAGAAGAAGTAGTTTCCTAGAATGAAGTTACCATTATTTAGCAAACCCGTTAGGGGGTTGAATTATGCAAGGCCACCTGAGGGCATTGGCTGCATAGTTAAATAATATAGTATCTTTTGGCTAACAAGTCTGTTATGTGGACTGTTTATGCAAGGCCACCTATGGGCACGTGCTGCATAGTCAGGCAAAAAGAACTCTCAGAAATTTACTTTCCTAGTGCTAAAAGCCAGTGAAAGTTTATGGAGATTCAAATATTCCGAAGTATAGAGTTTGTTGTATGGAAAGAGGTACTTGAATATGGAGAAGATATTTCCAGACAAGATTATCGAAGAACTGGATGAATATCACTCCTGTGAAGGTCTGACCCAAATGTAGGGAATAAGAATAAACCATAGACTTGAATACTTTCAGATCATGAAAAAGGATATGGGAAAAATAAGTTATGGATGGCTATATTTTTTTTTGTTTTTTGCGGATCCCTACATACTGTCCTTTAAGACAAATAAGGACAAAAGAGGCATTCTTCCCAAGAATGTAGTTACCATCATTTTAAAAACCCGCTAGGGGGTTGAAATATGCTGGGCCACCTAAGGGAATTGGCTGCATAATTAAATAAAATAGTATCTTTTGGCTAACAAGTCTGTACGTGGACTGTTTATGCAAGGCCACCTATGGGGACATGCTGCATAGTCAGGAAAAATAATTCTATGAAATTTGACATTTTTGTGACAAAAAGTCATGAAAAGGGTTATGAAGATCCGAAAATATTTAATGTTAGGATTATAACACATAAAGATGGGTTTTGTCTAATGTATATAGAGATACATAGGTCAATGATAACCATAATCATGTTGTGGCTGGGTCATGAATTGAAATTTTGGGCTTCACTACGTATCTCATAAGAATGAGAATCAAGCCATAAGTAGTTCTTGAAATGCAGTTTAACGTTGCGCAGGACGAAATACAGTTTAACGTCATGCGGGACGGAATATAGTTTAACGTCATGCGGGACGAAATACAGTTTAACGTCATGCGGGATGAAATACAGTTTAACGTCATGTGTGACGAAAGTATGAGAGATCATAGTTTAGGGTCATAGAGTTCAGACCATAATAATGAATACACAGTGTGTGTTTTCCTGATGACTTTTCAGCCAAGAGACTGAAAGTGAAATTTGGGGTTAGGCCCAAAAGACTTTGGGCTGGATTCGAGGGATACTCGAATGTTCTTACGTATCCCATAAGGATGGGAATCAAGCCCACGTAGTTCTAGAAATACCCTTTGTACAAATTTGGTTCGTACATGTGAAGGGTGAAAGGGGACTTTAGTGCAATGATGGTTTAACTCGGGATAAAACGTTTAGGCATTACCATGTATGCACGTAGTCTTTTGAAATGAAAGATGATTGAAAAATCAATGTCAATAATAGTTCCCTATCAAATGAGGAAATCAAAGAGTATTTTAGTTTATTGTCGTACCGGAAAAAAGTGTTGTATAGTTTAACATCGTATAACAAGGACGAAAGTGAATCAAATATAAATATATTGATTCTAAGGGTGGTTTCACAAATCAACATCATATGAGATGAAGGTGAACCGAAGTGAAGAGATTGTTTTTGGGATTAAACCTTGGGAGGTTGCCTATGTACCTAGCCTGGAAGGTGAGGATCAAAGTCCGTGTAGTTAAATTAAAGAATGAATTAATGATCAAGTTGTTCCTGGGGACAACGACCTAAAAAAAATGTTGTTGGGACTTATACATGGTTAGCGGCCCAAAGAGAGTGTTACGGTTGAGGTTTTCTCTAAACTCACGTGATTCATACTCAGTGTGAGAAACAAGAGGTAACAACAACCTTAACAATGCATAGTTTAATGTCATGTAGGACATATAAAGGGACTATGCAGTTTAAAGTCTTGCAGTTAGGACTATTGGTGCTGCACAGTTTAATGTCATGTAGCACAGACAAAATACAGTTTAATGTCATGTAAGACGTATCAAGGAATTTCTATACAGTTTAGCGTCATGTAGTTAGGACGATGGGGACAATACTGTTTAACGTCATGTTGGACAAAAAATGGGGACTGTGCAGTTTAATGTCATGCAGTAAGGAAAAAATAACACACCATTTACGTCATGTTGGATGCATTGGGGATTTTTTCTACAGTTTAGTGTCATGTTGGACAAAAGGGAGAATAGTTTAAGGTCATATATATGGACTGTGGATGGTGCAGTTTAATGTCATGCTGGACATAAGTACAGTTTAAGGTCTTACATGACCTTTGATTATTATGTAGTTTAACGTCTTTCCGGACGTAAGAGACTTTTATACAATTTAGCGTCATGTAGTTAGGACATCACAGTTTAACGTCTTGTTGGACGTAAGGGGCCTGCAAATAGTTTAGGGTCATATGCATGGACCGTTGATGATGCAGTTTAAGGTCATACTGGACCTAGTTGCAGTCTAAGGTCATACTGGACCATTTAGGGAACTTTTTCACAGTTTAACGTCATGTGGAAAGAAGTTGCAGTTTAAGGTCATACTGGACCATTGCTATATAGATTAACGTCATATAGCATGGAAGAACTAGTGCTGCACAGTTTAGTGTCATGTTACGGGGACATCTTGTGAATACTTTGTAGTTTATAGAAAATATTTCTTAAAAAATATGGAATTAGTTGGAGTAGTAATGAGTTCTCCATCCATCTAGATTAATGAATAAGCTCCATTGGAGTAGACCCTATCTATTGAATAAGGTCCTTCCCATATTGGCTCAAGCTTGGGAGGTTTTTTTCCTGGTATCATTGGATTTCTGAGAACTAATACCAATTCTCCCTGAATGAATGAATGAAGACAAACTTTTTTGTTAAAAGCTCGTGCTATTCGATTCTGATAGATTTACAAGTGGTGCAAGGTGCACAATCTTTTATCATCTAACCATTCCAATTCATTCAATCTCTTTTGGGATTGCTCATCTGTAGATAACTGATCACAAATGGATACTCTGAGTGAGGGAAATTGAACTTCAATTGGCAAGACTGCTTTTGTTCTATATACCAACGAATATGGAGTTGACCGTGTTGCATTGCGGGTGGTAGTCCGATAAACCCATAAATCATGAACGATTTTATCAGTCCATGACCTCTTATCTTTATCCACCATATTTTGCAGTATATTTGAATGATTCTTGTTAAAGGCTTCTACTTGACCATTGGCCGCCGCATGATACCGAGATGAATAGTTGTATTTAATGTTGTATTCTTGATACAATTTCTTCACCTCAGAAGAACAGAACTTGGTGTCGTTGTCCATCAATATGGTATGAGGGACACCAAATCTAGTAATGATGTTAGACTTGATGAATCTAAAAAATCACTTAGAACTTACTTCTTTGAGAGGTACTACCTCTGCCCATTTGGAAAAGAAATCAGTAGCAGTAAGAATGTACTTAAACTGCTTGGCCGTAGCTGAAGGGTAAGGTCCCACCACATCCATTCCCCATGTGGCAAATGGCTATGAGTATTTAGCTGTATGAAGCAACTCTGGAGGTTGATGAATGAAGATGGCATGTAATTGACATGAATGACACTTCTTTGTGAAATTAACACAATCATGTATCATTGAAGGCCAAAAGTATCCAAGCCATCGAATTTGATCAGACAATCTATGTTCAGACTGCTGGGCACCACAGACTCCTGCATGCACTTCTTTCATGATAGCCATTGTCTCTTCACCATCAATGCATCTGAAGAGAACTCCATCAAAACCACGTTTGTAGATAATTTTCACTAGGTTGTTTGGGCTATCATAAAGAGTAAAATTGACCACACGTCGCCGAATTTGTTCTTTCTCGGCTCTATTAGGTGGAAGTGTTCCATTTTGAAGGTATTCCCTGATAGGTGACATCCATCCTGTAGTATGACCATACGGTTCAGGAATGGGACTAATTTAATTAATTTTCTCTGTTATGGCTTGAACATAAGGTGAAATTGCACGACGGTGGGCAATAATGATGGTTGTATCGTCCCGATTTGGATCTGCTAGAGCTGTGGCTATATTAGCCAGTGTATCATCTTGAGCATTTTGTTATCTTGGGACATAAGAATATGTCGGTTCTGAATGGAATTCCGCCATTAACTTTCTGATGTAATCATACAGAGGGATTAATTCTTCTTTTCTGATGGCATAATCCCCATTGACTGGTTTGATTACCAAGTCTGAATCACCTTTCACCTTTAAGTGATTCACTTGTGCTTGAAGCGCTAACTCCAAACCTGTGATAAGAGCTTGGTATTAGGCTTCCTTATTGGTACCACCTTCCCACAATAAAAAGGAATAAGGTAACAATGCCTTATGTGGAGAAATGAGTACAATTCCTAAACCAACTTTGTTTGATTTAGGATTTCCCATTTTCTTCCCTGTTGGACTTCTTGAAGCACCATCAAAATACATTTCCAATGTTTGAGGACTCTCTTGAATAGAGAAAACTTCCTCATCAGGGATTTCAATATCTGAAGATGTGTCTTCCACTGAAGGATGTTTATCTAGGAAATCAGCCAGAGCATGGCCCTTTATTGCCTTTTGAGATACATATTGAATGTCGAACTGATGCAAAATAACTTCCCACCTTGCTAGACGTCCTGTAAGAATTGGACGACTAAGGATGAATTTAAGCGGATTGTTGCGAGATACCAATTGGACCTCATGATGATGCAGGTAGTGTCTCAGTTTCTGAAATGCAAAAATTAATGCCCGGAAGCACTTCTCAATACTTGAATACCGGGTCTCTACTTCAAGCATAGTTCTACTGAGATAGTAGAAGCTATTTTCATTCCCAGCATCATTCTTTTGAGAAAGAAAGGCACCCAATGATCTCTCTAGAGCTGTCACATAGAGGATAAGTGGTCTTCCTTCAACAAGTGGCATGAGTACTGGTGGACTCAATAGGTACTTATTGAGAACATCAAATTATTCTTGAAATTCTTCAGTCCACTGGTAAGTGACTCCTTTTTTCAATAATTTGGTAAAGGGTAAACTTTTTCTTGCCAAATTGGCGATGAAAAGCCGAATATAGGCTAAGTGTCCTTGAAGTCCTCTTAATTCCTTCAAATTCTGAGGAGGTGACATACCAATGATTGACTTGGTCATCTCAGGATCGACTTTAATACCACGATGGCGTACAACAAAGCCGAGGAATTTCCCTGAGGATACCCCAAAAGCACAATTTAAGTGGTTCATTTTCAAATTATGTTGTCGAAGCTTGTGGAATATGAATTCCAAATCAGCCAAGTGATTTGAATGTTGTTTGGATTTAACCACCAAATCATCTACATAGCATTCAAAAAACTTCCCTAAGAAAGGTTTGAAGATACGATGCATGGAACGTTGATATGTTGCACCTGCATTCTTTAAACCAAAGGGCATCACCCGGTAACAAAACACACCTTGAGGGGCTCTGAAGGCTGTAGATTCCTCATCTTCTGGGGCCATTCAGATCTGATTATATCCGGAATATCCATCCATGATGGAAAGTACTTCATAGCCAGCCGTCGCATCAATTAAGAGTTCTGCAATCGGAACTGGGAAATCATCTTTAGGAAAATAATGATTAAGATCCTTGAAATCGATGCAAACCCTAATTTGTCTGTTCTTCTTCTTTACTGGGACAATATTAGCCAACCACTTGGGATACTGAACATCTCTGACGAAGTTAGCTTTGATCAGCTTATCCACTTCAGCTTCAATTTTGGAAGCATAAGTTGGTGTGTTCTTCTCGCGGCTTTCTTAAATCCTCGATGTTCTTTTGGTAAACCCAAATGATGAGTAACAACATCAGGATCAAGCCCAAGAATTTCTGTATAGTTCCAAGAAAAAATATCTTTATTTTTCTTTAGAAATGAAATATACATCTCTTGCTCTTCAAGGGTCATGGTCGCAATAATTAAAGTGGGGTGTGGATCTTTCTCTGTACCCAAATTTATTTCTCTGAGTTCATCCACAGTGGTAGAGATACCCTCTTCAAATGATGGAGGAGCATCTCTAAGATCTTCCTCTTCCTTTTCATCATGTGCTATTTCTTCCGTTTCTACATTCATAGTAGATGACAAAACGAATTTTTAATGATCAGAAGAGATGTTAAAATTTGAACATTTTGAAGAATAAGCTTCCATTTCCGGCCCTATTGATGATAAAGGGTCTTCTTTGGGAAATAATGGGGAGATGATGGATTGAGAATTGACATCATTATTCACCTCCAATGTTACTATAACTTCTTCTGGCCTGATTGGCGAAGTATAGACCTGTTGGATTTCAGCAGATGAAATGAAAACGTCTCCTCTTGTGCTTTCATCACTGTTTGGTAGGTTACCAATTTCTCCCATGTTGTCTGGATCGATTTCCGTAATTGAAATTATGGATCTTTCCATAAGAGTATTTTGATTTGGGCCTATTTTGTCAATTTGACTATAGGTAACACATAATCAGTACTCACATGTGTAAATTGATGTATTGGAATCTTCTCCAAACCATATGTATCATTAACTATGGTAATTTCCTTTATTGTAGATTTCTCTCTTCCCTTCATGTGATAAAATTCTGCCTCAATGTATTGAGACTCACATGTCTTGAACGAGGCCTTATCACCATACAATGTTCCAACTTGACCATTGAAACAGTATTTGAGGCATTGATGGTATGATGAAGGGATAACCGCATGCTGATGTAGCCAGGGTCTTCCAAGCAAGATGTTGAAAGCTGAGTCTTGATCAACAATCATGAAATCCAAATTGGATACAATATCTCCAAACTGAGTTCTGAGTGTAACTTCGCCCAGTGGTTCTTGTTCATTTTTATCACATCCTTGTAACATCATGGTAGAAAGAGATAAATCAGATTCCGTGAGGCCCAATCGATGAAGTGTACGAATGGGCATGAGGTTGACTCCTGAACCATTGTCAATGAAAGATTTTCGGATATCTATACCAATGACTTTTCGAGATAAGTACAGAGGTTTTATGTGCCCATGCACAACAAAATCTTCATCTTTATCAGTAAAATATATCGCTGCATGACATTCTGCAGGATTATTCTCTATGTGATAGACTTCAGCTGAAGCAATTTCAGCTTCAAACTCCTGAGGACTTGACAAAGCTTCGATGAGTGCTTCCCGAAGATCTTTTGACAGATTCAAAGCATCCAAAATTGATAACTTGTCTGGTACTTGGGCCAAGTGTTTCAATATATCATACTTTTGATCAAGAGGTCTGTGTTTCCCAACAAGAATATGTGGTTTAGCAGGTACCTTGGAAGCAGATGCTTTGGAAGCTGATGCATCTTGTATTGGGATAGAAGTTGGAAACATCCTTGGTTTTGGAAGATTAGACCAATTAGATCCATTTACTTGCTGAGATAAAGAAGATGGAACTTTCAATCGGTCTTCTAAAAAAACTATACCAAGACTGAGTTGGCTATTAGCAGAAGAACCTGTTTGTTCTTTTTGAGCTCGCTGAAGGGATTTACCACGAGTTTCTACTGCATACACAGTGCTAGCAGGGGTAGAATTGGAGTAGTGGCTTCGGAATGATCGACGTCTTCCCCTGTATCCTGAACCTCAGGAACTTCCTCGGATTCCCTTATTTGATACAGGGAATTCAGGCTCATCAAAATTGAAATTACGACAGGAATACAGATCTGTTAATTGAATCATATTAACAGAACCAATGATTAACTCTTCGTCTAATAAAGACTCTGCCTGACTAGCCTGTTTAGGCTGTGCCATTTGATGGGGCGGTGCCCGTTGCTTTGAAGTGGATGGCATAAAGTCTGCCAGAGTCAAAGACAATTTAGGCTTTGACACATACTCATCTTCTTCTGATTATTTTTCCTTCATTGAATCAACCCATTTCTTTGAGGACATTCCCTCTGGCGAAGAGGGTTTTACCACAATACTCATGGAAGAAGAGAAAATTGGTTTCTTTAATTGTGTTTGCAAAATTGCATGAGTCTGATTGATTGTCTTTCTGACCATCCAATCATCATACTTCTGTGCATTTCTATTTTTTGACTTCTTTCCATTCACCTTCCTCCTCTGGAGCTGTAGCAGTAACACATGCTACCTGAGTCGAAGAACCTTTTAACTTGACTTGTCCCAAGTCAACCATCTATTGCAGGAGGTCTTTGAAGACAAAACACTCCTGGATAGGATGCCCCAACATTTGATGAAAGGGACAATAATTGGGACGGTCTTCATCTCCTTCCTTGTTTGGCCTCTTGGGCATTGTTAATTAAACCAAATTATTTTCCAGAGCTGAAATGATGTTACCAGGAACTTGCTCATTTTGGAAAGAGTATGTTTTACTCTTCGAATCCTAAAATTGTTTTCATCGTTGATCTCTTTGATTAATTGGACGAAATGGACTTTGTTGTTGGCGTTCAGGAGGCGGAGCCCTTTGAGAAGATGAAGGGTTTGAAGTAGAAATAGGTACAAGCTCTTGTTTAAGCATAACTGTAGAAGTTTCCGCTTTACCCATTCTCCTTCCTGTAGCTGATGGAATTACACGAGACTTAGCATTAGCTTGTATAAGGGAATCATCAATCTGCTGAGCGATTGAAGTAAGGTCTCAAAACCCTCCTATGTATTTCACAGGGATCAATGTCATGCGTAATTCGTCAAGAAAATTTGCCACCCAGATTGGCAATAGCTCTTCCTGAGGGAGTGCTAAACTCAGGGAATATGTTAATCCCTTCTAGAGAGCAATGAAATCAGAGACACTTTCATTATCCCTTTGCGTGCAGTTTGTAAGATCGAAAACTGTCGTTTTTGGCAAAGTTGAGCTAAACTGAAGAATGAATTTTTTGTGAAGATCCTCCCATCCGATGATTGACCGGGATTTCAAGCTCGTATACCAGACAAAAGCTGGTCCATGTAAGGTTCGCCCGAAGCATCTGAGTTTCAATGCTTCTTGCTGCTCTGAAGTTCCCATCATAGGATCACAACAAGACACGTAATGTGTCAAATGTTGTTCAGGGTCTCCTGATCCATTGAAAGTAGAGAAAAAAGGTTTCCAAAACTGGATGGAGGAGAAATTGAATCTACCCATTCAGGGTAAACTTTCTTTTCTGGTTGAACTTGAGCCCGTTTCCTAACCGAGATGTTAATGACTAAATAGTAGTTATTAACATTTGACAAACGTCAGGTTGAATTTGGTTTGGGTAGGTGCAATGAATGGAGCTTGGACAGATGTGGTGATTGGTGCTGCAACTGATGGTAGCACTGCCAACCGTTGTTGCGTTTGACCCGTAGGATTAGACCTATGAGGGTGTACTGATAAAGGAGGATATTCCTGATCCATCATAGTAGCTGCAACAAATTCCTTTGGCTGTCGGACTTCATTATTCTTAAGAAGAAGACTACTCTAAAGTAGTTCTGCATTCAACCTTCTTAATTCTTTCATTTATTCCTCTTGTTGTGAAAACCATTGCTCTAATGAGAGTGATTGGCCTTCTCCATAGGAAGGATATGTAACCTGATTCATTCCCCTCCCTTTGTTGGATACTTTTTGGAGAGAAGGAAGTGGATTACCTAGGTTCTGAGTAATCCTTTGACTACGTGTATGCACACCTTTATCATTTGTATCGGTTCGTACATTTTCTTGAGCAGGACGCTCTTCATCTGAGTCCCCTGAGTGAGTCTCTTCTGGTGGATTAGCAACAACGACTTTGATGACATTGATTGATGTATAATGCATCACATCCCTTCTATCAAAATTTATGTGATATTGTATTCTTTCATGTCTTTGATGAGACATTTTCTTTTGTTGATTTAATCTTTTAGGAACTTCTTGACGAGATATAACATGGAGGGAATCTCCTGATAATTTGGATCTTCGTTCCTCTTGGGGCTTCTTCCCTAATCGAGAAAATACCGATATTCTCTGAGAAGGGGATTGATAATTTGAATGAGTCCCCAGTCTCGTGAATTGGGGATGTTCCTGCTACTTCCGTTCAACTCCTCGAATCCCATTTGTTGACTCTGAGGGTTTGGTTAAAGGAGTCCCCAGTCTGACAAGTTGGGGTGGCTCTTGACATGCTATGTCTGAGACCTTGTTAAAAGATCTCTTGATCTTGCGAATCTTAGTTCGGAAATTAGCTGGATGCATTAAACTGTATCCACTTTTATCACCTGGTTTAACAGACCGTTGGATGATTTCCGAAATTTCTATCATTTGATGATGTGTTTGCTCCATACAAGAAGCTTGTGCAATATTATTTCCTGCTTGATGTAGGAGAAATTCAACAACTTGTTCTCTATATGTTTGATTTTGAGAGGAACTAGTTGAAGCCTGTTCTTGAGCAAGCTTTTGATTACGAACAATGCCCATTGACTATGGCTGGCCATGGGCAATAACATTGCATGAGACCATTTTCGGCGGCCTTTGCTGACTGGAAAACACTGTGAAATGTAGCGCTCCGTGAACACCCCATCCTCTGATATGAACACCAGATGGAGAATTGGAAATTAACTAACACAATTTTCTTAGTGCGCCAAGGCATGAACGTTGAAGGGTTCTTTGTTGCTTTTCAGCCTTCGGATACCGAGAGACTGATAGAGATTCCAAATCAATCTGACGTTGTAGCCCTTATATTATCTTAAGATGATTTTCATATTCATCATAAGATAATACCTTCTATTTCAATTTACAAAGAGTTTTCCATATGTTGAGACGAATATCATGGATTCCATCTTCCATCAACATCTTTGGAACGTCATACTGGGAGTCACCCAAAGGCCAAAACATGATTGGTACCTCACTTTTTTCCAGTTTTTTCCTCATGTTCATCATTTCCTCTTCATCGTTAAATGAAGATTCTTCTACCTATTTTGACCAGAGTTGGTGTTTCCTTGTTGCTTCATTGGATTCAAGAAGATTGGTAGATAGATCATTGATCAAACTAGAAGATGCATGATTTAGGGGTGGTTTGGAGAATCACCTACACGATGGTCTATCTTATGATTGAGAAAGTATTTCACTTGCTAGCGATAAAGCATCAGACATGACCGGTTTCTCATTTTCAAGTGCCTCAAGATTAGAGGGCTTTCTCGGCACTACATTGTCTACTAGAGTATTTTACAAGCAATGTGAATCACTACAGCGGAGAGGACTTTCGCAGCGAAATTCATCATCATGGGGAGGACCTCCATAATAGGTTATAGCAGAAGATGAGATCTCTTGCTCCTTGTTCTTCTGACGACACAGAGGGTTTCTGTGGCTCTCATTTGAAGACGAAACATCAAGATTTACCGAATTTTCACAAAGCAAGCCTTCATGAGGAAGTGTTTGTTGAAGACCTTCAGAATTAATGTTCCCGTTATTGGCGCGCATGTATTGGTCGCGCAGGTATGCCTGGGCGACACATGGTGTACTTGCGCAATGGTCAACTAGCATTGAAATATTTGAGCGACTCAATATTAAACCATTTAGAATCCTCTTGAGGTTCTTCCAAAAAGGGACGCGCAAGTTCTATCGAAGGAGTAAGGCGCCGCGCAAGTGTGGTCACTTCCCTTAAGGGCTGGCCAATTAGGCGCGCATGTGTTGATGAGTTTCAACACTTAGGCCTTCCTCCCTCTCTTTAGATTTTCTGTTCTAGGTGAAAAATTACCTTAGAAGTGTTCCAGAAGCTTTGAAAAGAGACTTGGGCGTCGGGAGCTTCAATCCAAGTTTTTGGAAAAAGATATTTTTGAATGGGGGCCCACAGGGTCAATTTATATGTAGGAGAAGACCCCAGGCGGTTACCGGGCGGTTATCACTCAGGTCGCTCAAGTCACTTACATGCCAAGGTGCGTCGCGCAAGTCCACTTGCACAACCATGAGGAAACATGCACGACCTATGGGAAATGTTTTCCCTGTTTCATCCCTTTGTCGATTTTTGCTGTTTTCTTCAAAGGTTGAATCACTTTGTGCTCATATATTCCCCTTTTCCGATCTTTAGATTCTGTGACGAAAAGGAGCGTCAACACCTTCAAAGAAATTTGGATAATCTAAACCCTAATTAAATAACTTGTCAACTGTCCTACCTTTATCCTATTGGACTTTCTTTAGTTATAAATCCAACCTATGGTGACCTTTTGATCAAATCAAAAGGACAAACCCGAAGAAGAGGTAAATATTTTATCACCTCTTTCAAGATCCCTTTTTCTTCCACTTCCTCTTTCTATGTTGTTTCATTTATAAAATAATAACTCTATGTTTTTCAATATAATTTTATTTTATTTTAAATATGTTACAACGAAATTCATTATTCTATCCATCCTTTGAATAATATGTCACCATGTGTGTAAACGTACGACTTACCGTCTCAATGTCGTGGTGTAATTGTTATTCAATACATTATTATTTGTATGGCTATAATAATGATGTTTAATTAATATAAATAATAAATATAACATGATAATGATTCTGTATATATGATATAAAATACAATTTTATATTATTTTCATATCAAAAGAATGACAATGTCGCTCGTGCGTGCGTACGGATTACCGTCTCCATGAACGTGATGCGATTCATTCTCCATCGTATCCATTCAACAATAATTTTCATTATATGATTAAAAATAATGTTTAAAGACTTGATATCTTTACGTATATGAATAAGATACATCCCACTTATAACAAATATGACTCACATATCAATGACTATAAAGGAATATGAATCCATTAACACCCAAAACAATGATAATACTAATATATTATTAAAAAAATAATGATGAAATATAAAATATGATATCATATTATTTAATATGATTATTGAATAATTTAATAAAAATTATTTCACCATTATAAAGGAGTTTAAACTACCCTTGACCAAGGAAATGTTCAAGGTAAAGGTTAATTTCACAATCACTTTATCATCAGAGGTTGTTTTATACGTGAGTATCAACTGGGACCTCTTTATCATACACATCCATGTTTCATAAAAATGTATATCAAAACATTATTAATATTTTATATAATATATGTTAATGTCATTTGTTCCCTTGTTTTACTTTTTATAATATGTTTATAACTGAATATTTCTGTCGTTTTCCATACAAGGTCCATTATAACCTTTTCGACCAAATAATGGTAAGAATGTATTTTTTTAACTCATATGGTGGGTGTGGCTATTTTCTGCCATTATATCATCATAAAATATTCCCTTATAAGCTTATAAGAATATTTTAAAAATAAATGTTTACTTAAATTATTTCAAAATAGAAAGAGATATTTCTCTACAAAAAGGTTTTGATTTCATCTATGTCAACATCCTTTGATATATTTTAAGGTTATTTGAAGTTGATTTGTTATGATACAAAACTTCCGTATTGTATTGAAGGTTCTGTGATATGTTTGACAGAGTATATGTTATTTTTACACCATACATGGTTTATGGATAATGTATTGACATTTTGTACGCTAGTTGTAAAACGAATGTTAATGTTATGTTTAAAAACATTCATATGAGGAATGCATTGGAGTTATTAATTGACATGTGTAGCCCGCTATAGCTCCTTAATGCATCAGTAGGACCAATGAGACAATCTAGTGTCATGGAACAAGGCCTTGACATTGTGGTTATTACGTTTGGAATTATTCATTCCATCAATATGAAATTTTCTATTGATATCACATATGATTATTTGAGTAGTAGAATATCTATATGAATAATTATGTGGCGTTATTTGATTTTATCTTTTCTATATGATGGTTTAGTTCATGTTTAAAAAGATTTTGTTTTAGTCTTATACATTTCCTTTAATGTTTATGATTATTTATGAATGTTCCCGCTTTATTTTTATCCTTACGAAGCATCTGATCTCACCCATTTCTATGTTTTATTTTTACCAGGATGTAAAGAAGTATTTTATGGCTGGCATGTACGGATAGTCTATGGGATGTCAATGTTGTTTATGGAAATAATGTTGTTTTAGTTTTCCATTTTATGATTTAATGTAATCCTTATGAATGTATCTAGTATTTTCAAGGATAAAAAACTAATCATTCCATCGAGACATAATCTTTTGTGATCATGCCAATGTTATGTAATAATTCCCCAACTATGGGTAAATGGGGTCGGGGCATTATTTATTGGTATCAGAGGAAGTTTATTACAAACCTAGGAGAATTGATTTAGATAAACTCTTATTAGGGAACATTGCCCTAAGATAGACTTTGAGAATTACTATAGAAGAACATCTGAGTATTTAGATATTATATAGATTTTGTGAGTTTTCCAAGAAATACATCCATGTTCAGATAAGAGCAGGTAGTGGTGGCTCTGGAACAGGTGTACCTTGGGGTAAAACCCGAAAACACTTCATTAATCTAGACTCGAACAGGAACTGGTCCACGACAACGGGCCTCGCTGCACTTTTGGTTCTGACACTCCCGAGGAATCTTCTTAGGATAATTCTCATTTTCTTTACAAACCATTATTAAGGGTTTATGAGCATATACATCATCAAAAAAACATTTTTATGATTATGGATTATATCCATAAACTATTCAATTTATGTTAAGTGTTTTACATGTTCATATTTATGTAATGTGATTAATAAAATAATCTAGATTATGCTATTGTTTAGAAATGGAACCTAGTGGATGGAATGGAAACTGTATCAATGCACACACTCCATGTAGGGATTTCCCTCCTACTCAAGATAATTATAGTGGAGTTGGTGATTCAAATGGTACTAATCTGCTAATTATCATACTTGGACAACTCACTCAGGTTATTTTTAATAACTTTAACCATATGGAGAACCCTGATCCGCATCATGGAGGATCAATGTTATATCACATCATGAAGAAAAAACCACCAACATTAAATTGAGGTACAAATACACTAGTATCTGAGAAATGGATAAATTCCTTAGAAAAAATATTCCACGCCTTGGGGAGTAGCGAAAGGGAAAATGTTGTCATGGCAGTTTAACGACTCACTAGAGATACTGATCAATGGTGGTAATTGATTAAAAAACTAAGGAAGAAGATGAAGTATCAAATATGGAATAGAGGTTGTTTAAAGATATTTTCATAGAAAAATTCTCTATTCATGACCATCGAGCAGATATGGAAAGGTAATTTGTGAGTCTGAGGGAAAAGGAGGATGGCAATGTCACAAAGTATGAATCTAATATTACAAGGTTAGCGAGGCATGCTGTAGATTATATTCATAACCCAAGAAGTAAGATTTATAATTTATTTGAAGGGTTAAAACCATTTCTCTATCAAGAATTAGTCTGACAATCCTTATCATCATACGAAGATATTGTCTCAATTTATATCAAGAGTGAAAAATAATTCTCTATGTCTTACGTCATTAAAGCAAAGAAAGAGAAAAAGTGATCTTTTGAACACTCTAGAAATGGAAATAAGGTGAAGAAGGGAAAAGTTGAATATACATCCTGCAGTAAATGTGGGACGAAACACCCCGGTACTTTCCTGAAGGGAATGAGAGTCTATTACATGTATGGTGAAAAGGCCACTATAATGAAGATTGCAAGTGGAAGAAAGAGTATGTCGGTGTTGAATGCTAAAATTGTAGAGAGAAAAGGGGAATTATGCTAATTAATGTCCTAAGAGTCAGGGGAACATACCTTAGAAAAGGCCAACAGATCATGTACAAGCATATGTTATCACTACTATTGAGGTTGAAGCTCCGAATGACGTAGTGGCGGGTAATTTAATGGTTTCCTCAGGTTTAGAAAATGTTTTATTGGATTTTAAATCATCACGTTATTTCATATCTTCCCAGTTTTCTATGAAAATTAAATATTATTAATTTGAATTAACAAGGGAGTTTTCAGTGAAAAATACTAAGGGAAGTATCATCACCACAATGTTTTATGAATCAATTCCAATTTGGGCATATAAATGTTTTTATTTTCTAATATGATCGTCATACCAATGATTGAATTTAATATAATCCTCAGTATGGATTGTCTTTCGGACAATGATGTAAAAATTTATTGTATGAATAAGGATGTTACAATTTTTATGATGATATGGAGTACCTTATTATTAGAGAAGAAATGTCACCACCTGATTCTTATCTAGATCCACCCCCAGTAGCTCTACTAATTATAATTATTGGGGAGGATGAGAATGAAATAATTATGGTATAGGAAAAGAATGTTCGAATAGAGGTTGTGCCTATTGTGAATGAAAATGTTGATGTGTTTTTAGGAGATTTACCTGGACATCCTCCAGAATTAGAAATTGAGTTGTCCATTGATTTAATCCTAGGTTCAAGGCCCATATCAAAGACCCCTTATAGAATGGCCACTGTGGAATTAGTGGAACTAATGAAACTACTAGAGGAATTGAGAAATAAGGGATTTATTCTCCCTAGTGTTTCTAAATGGGGAACCCCTGTCATTTTTGTTAAGTAAAAAGATGGATCTATGAGGTTGTTCATTGACTACTGAGAGATCAATGCAATAACAATAAAGAACAAGTATCCCCTACCTCGCATTGATTATTTATTTTTTAAACCTCAAAGAGCTCAATACATTTCAATGATTGACTTTCGATCTGGATATCATATGTTTTCTGTGAAGAAGGGAGACATTACGAAAATAGCATTTCGAACTAGGTAAGGGCATTACATCTTTACAGTAATGCCTTTTGGATTCACTAATTCCCCCTCTCTCTTCATGGATCTAATGAATAGAACATTGAAGGAATATATTGATTACTTTGTAGTGTTTTTTATTGATGATATCTTGGTATACTCCAAAATATACAAAGATCATGAAAATCACTTGCACATTATCTTGACAACTCTTTGAAGACATGAATTATATAGGATGTTTAGCATGTTTGAATTCTAAGATATGAGGTTTCTTTTCATAGAAATATTGTCTCTATGGATGGAATCTCTATTGATCCTTCTAAGACCAAGGCAATCCATGAATGGCCATCACCAATGAGTATAACTGAGGTACATAGTTTTATTGATTTAGTAGGTTATTATTGACATTTCATTGAGAATCTTCCTCGGTTGGCTTACCCATTAACAATGCTCACATAAAAAGGGAATAAATTTTTTTGTACAAAAGTGTGTGAAGAATTTTTTGATGAAATAAAGTGATGATTAGTCAATGATCCTATATTGACTCTACCATCGGGGAATGATGGATCTGTAATTTACAGTGATGCTTCAATGAAATGACTTGGTTGTGTCCTTATGCAGAATGATAAGGTTATTGACTATGCATCACAACAACTAAATATTAATGATAAAAAATATCCTACTCATGATCTTGAGTTAGTAGCTATAATATTTACTTTGAAGATATGGAGATATTATCTCTAGGGTGAAAAATGTGAGATATATACCAATCACAAGATTTTGAAGTATATTTTCTCACAGAAAGAACTCAAGATGAGGAAAAAGAGATGGCTTGAACTACTTAAGGATTATGATTACATGATACACTACCACTCGGGGAAGGAAAATAAGGTGGAAGATTCTTTGAGTAGAAAGGATCCCAGAGTATTGAACAAGATGATTGTTGAAAAGGATCCTATATACATGGACCTAGTAAAGATGGATATGGGAATCACCATGGAAGGTGAAACATCAATTATTTTTTAAATGGTTGCCAAACCATCTTTACTAAAAAGAATAAAGAGTTCTAAAATGGTATACATTATATGATTATAGTTCAATAATAGATTTTTAATAATCGTATATTTATTATAAAGGATTTCTAAATATGTGTAAAGAATATCAATACTTGAAGTAAGGTATTATTTTCTCAAATTTCCTTCTTTGGGAATTTTTTCAAGTAACACCCCTATATTATATTATGAGGTGTACATAAAACACCAATTAAATGTTATACCATAAATTTATTTAATCACATGATAATTAATGTTTCATTTATTTTTATTCATTCAAGGGGTTTACAATTCAAAAGTTACAAATCATGTATTGGATTCCTATATCAGTTTTACTTATATGGGACACATACCACATTCACCAATTTTTTTTATGTGGTGTTTATACTTGAGATTTATGAAATGTAAGATGATTATCATAATTTTTATGGTTATTTGAATATTTATATAATGTTATTTCATTCATTGGGTTTATGATTCATATCATACCAAAGGTGTATGTATTTTATTTCATAGTCTAATTATCTATCAAAATTTTATTATTATTATGTTTCTAATGATGAAATATTATAGTATCCCTCTAATTTATTTTTCATATGGACATGTTATTTCTATATATTATATCTTTTTTATTAATTTTCCTCCCCTTTTAACAAAATATCCTTCAAATTTATTTAACATAAAAAATTTCATTATTTATCACTTCGATTGAAAATCATTTTTCTTCCATGTTCATGTTTTATAAATATTATTGAAATGAATTTTTTACAATTCTCCACTTATTTTTAATGAATCTTTTACACATGTTTTAATTTTTTAAAAATGGTTTTAAATGGATCTTCATCATATTAATTGAATGATTATTTTTTTCATTTTAGTAAAATATTTTAAAGAAATTTTTATATTTATATGAATGGTATTAAATTAAATTTTCAAACATTTTTTCCAATAATTTATTTGAATATTTCATTAAATGACTTAAATTTTAGTTTTAACAAATTATTTAATAATTTGAAAATTTTAAGATTTTAAAGAAGTTATTTGAAATGAAAAAGAAATTTAACTAAAAAATGTTTTAATGATATTTTTCATGGAATTGATATTCATAAATCATGGAAAAAAATTGTGTTACAACTATTTTAAGAGGAAAATGAAATAATTTTACAATTTATAACTCTTGTATCATTGCTCTATTTTTATTGTATTTAGTTAAACATGATTTCCAAACTTGTATGATTCTAATAGTTTATAATAAGATTAAATGTTGATGACACCTATTTCCATTACATGAATTATGATGCGATGACTGTTTTATAATATTGTGGCCCATAAATTTATGGATTATGTAAGTATTGAGACCTATATATACCTTTTATTTAGTTGGAAAATATTTATATCTTGTTAGATAATTTTTTGAAACAATATCAGGTTCCTGTTCTGATATGTGAAACATGATGAAATGCTTTTTTCCACTCTAGGAAACAATTAAATGTGCTAAATCCAAAATTATAAGAAAGGGATGATGATTGATCCATTACTTTGTAAATAATAATTAGGTATTCATAATCCATAATGATTTTATGGTCTTTTTAGTTAACACTGAAATATGAAAATATTTCAATTTATTTGGAGAATCCAAACATATATGACGTGAACATATGGTTCATGTTTGATTTATAATGATTTCTCACTTTTATGATACATGTCTTTGAAAATATAATGTTCTATAACATGAATCATTTTAATGTTCTTTGATATATTGGGAGATAAGATTGTATGTTATGTTAATGATCTCATACCCTTGTGTTTATCTTATGTCATCACATTATAATTTATTGATATCTTCCACCTTTACTCCTAATGAGCGTCCAAACTATTATTTTATAGGTTTGTTATCCCCATTTTATTACAAAAGGATTATGTGGGGTATGCCTATATTGTGTTGTAAATGGGAAGTTCAATATAAGAGATATATAATATCATTCATAAAATTATAATAATATTTATCTAGTAACTAATGACACTAAACCATTATGGTCATGATGCATGTATTGTTGATATGTATTGAATATTAAAATAAATTGATTAAATATATTTGAATGAAACATATTGGTAACAACAATATGAGTCAGTGTAAATGTTTTTCACATAGATTTGAAATGTGTGATATTATTTATATTCTAATATTTTATATTATTTACCACATATTTTTGTTGTAAAACTGACACCAATATGTTTTGGGGGTGTTTTATAATAAAATTGATAATGGAAAGGGATTGGATATATGATTGATCAATATCTACATCTTTCCATTCATCTATAGTTTGTGTAGGCATATCTCAACATATCATTTCTCATAGTATATGGTTCAATCTAATATTCTATGTGATGGTTGTTTAATTGTTTTTTATTTATGTGTGGACTGTAATATCTTGATGTATAACAAATTCTTGTTTCTAATCATGGTGGATTTTTCTTCCCAAGGGTAACTATACATGGGTTATGATGTCTTGTAGTTTAAGTAATTTACAAAAAATAGGTTTTCTCCTAGGAATAAACATGGATACAATTTTCATTTTGATTATGATGAGATGTTAGGTTTTAGAAGACACAATAATGGACTTTATATGCATGGGATGCATGAGTAATTGAGTAATTCATTAGCAGAGGTCATGTGGAACTGAGGCATGAGAGAGAAAAACAAATGGTGAAATAAAATTAGGCTACCTTTATATATATATATATATGTATAATTATTTAATTATATTGGTTATATGGTTATCAATCTAGGCTTAGGATGAGAAATTTTATTATTAACTATGTAGGGGATGAGTTGGAATCCTTAGTATTTAGTAGCATTTAGTACGCTTTTTTATATTGTTAAAAGTGGTTTGTGAAGTATCATATTGAGTATATATATTATAATCACTATATATATATAAATAATTTTTCATGTTTATATAACATGTATGACTATATAGAAATAGATTAAAATTTATATAGGGTTTCAAGATCTATTGCAAATTTATTTTCAGTATTGAGATTTTTTAGTATTTTCAATGTTTCTCAATTTATGTATAGTGTTTCATTAATCTATTGGGATATCAAATTTTTCTATGTATGGGACATGTTTTAGGGTTTTCACATCATAAATATATTTCGATAAACTAAAATTAAATTTAATACTTCTCATTTGTGTTGATTTAATTGACCTCAATACGATTTTCCATCATGTGCCAAACTCGTGGCAGTGGTCAAGGATAATTATCACACATTTTTCACTACCTACCCATGTGGGGTGACTTAAGAGGGTGGGGGTGTTGAGAATATGAAAGAAATAAAAAAAATATAGGCCAGTAAAATAAATCAAAATAGTTGATTTTTTTTATTTTTAAAGGTAACCTTGAAGTCATATAAAATTTATTTCCAAACATGCAATAAATTATATTTTTCAAATTAGTTTTCTAAGAAAAATCATAATCACGCATAACAAAATGAAAAAAAAGAATTACAATTTCCCTGAGAAAAAATGAAAAATTATTGAAAAAAATTAATTTAATAACAAAATAGAAAAATTCATTCAAAAAAAATTTCACTTTTGAAAAGGAAAAAACAACCATTTTATAATAAATCAACATCTTGTATTACAAAATCAAGGGAATTGCTTCTATATAAAAAAATCATAAAAAACCCCATGAAACTATCATGGAACACTATATTCATCACTATTATTCAAACATGTTATCCAATAATTGAATAACAAATAGATTATTCTAATATCAATCATCTTTTAGATAAATCATTATCCTAGATTTATGGGATTGTGTATTGGGTCCACTTGTATTCATATATAATTTTCAAGAACAATAATTTCAAAAAAAAAACAAAATAAGAGATTTTCTATCATCAATTCATCAATAATAAATGGAATATTACAATTTAAATCTTTAGTTTTATTGTATAATAATCCCCTTACTAATAGTCCTATAGAAAAATTACTCTTTTTCTATAACCTTAGATATGAAAATAGATGGAATTAATGCTTCAAGAAACCAATGGTTGGGTATCTAGAATATAATGTAATATGTCCTACATTACCAATTTATTTTTTTAATTACATTACATAAATTAAATATTACATTCTAAAATATTCACAACTAATTTTAGGTTTAGTGTTTTCATGAATTAGGAAAACAAATTAACTAAAGAAACACATGTCACATTATACTAATGGAAATTTTTCATTTCCACTGTGTGAGTTAACATTTAATCCAAAACAAATATTCATCATTTCATATAGAGTATTCTCGTAAGGTACCATTCAAGAAACATAATACCCTTTACCATTATCCAATAATTGTAAATGGAAACAAGATAAATTTGAGTCTCAAATGATCTATAGCTGTAGACATAAGTGATAATAATCAATGATAATATGTTATAATATATTGATAATTTTTGTGTAATCAAGATATGTAACACCGCAAGCTTCCATGGTATGCTTCTCATTGAATAATACAATAGATTGTGTTGTACGCAACTTCATGTTCTAACACACCACAACCAATCAAACTAGCCGTTATGAATAGTAATACCCACTTTTTGAAAATTTATAAATTTTATCTTTTATAATGGACTTCATTTTTGGATTCGGAATATCGAAATTAGCTTAGGGTGAATTTTTAGTATTTTTCTGAAAACATTCAATTTTTGATGAATAGTGAAAAATACTGAGTTATAGTTTAAAACTGAATTTTTATTTAAATAGTTATTTATTTTATTAAAATTTATTTTAGGTCAAAACTGATACATAATACCTATATAAGTTCAATGTATTTCATTGGATTCAGTTTTTAATAATTTGAGATATATGAAAATTTTGTTGGACGTTTCACCTTCTTTTACCCACTTCCTAAAAGCATTTGCAAATCTACACAAAAAATTATTTTACCACTTCTATGAGTTGAATTTCAAAAATCCAAGAGACACGATTGATATTAGTAAGTAAAATTTGGTTCAATAAGATTAAAATATTTTTTTGGTGAATAATAACTTTTTACTTGTATTTACCACGGTTAAAAGTAAATAGTGTAATTAAGGGTAAAATGATATAATTATTACCCGAACACATGTCCTAATTCTATTGGATAAATGTAATTCGACCAAAAAAACATGGGAATTTAATATGATCTATTAGGTCCAGTTGGATTAGATTAGGAAATTTATTGTTATTATATTTAAAGAAGTGTTAAAAGAGTTAAAATCATAGTATTACAACTAAATCATTTTTAATATATTGTTACACATAAGATAAATTAGACTATAAATATTAATGAGAAATATAAAACATTTTCCTACATAATGTTATTTTATTTATATTTTTTAGACAATAAGTAATTTAATTTATTTATAATACAATAATGATTCAGTAAATACCTATTTAATGAAATATTAAAATAATTGATATTATAAATATCCAAATATTTATAATCTCAAACTTTTTATTAATTAAACTAATTTTATAGGATAATATGACATGTTAAAGATGGTTAGATGAGTTTTTTTCTAAGCAATAATTTTATTATGAATTTAGAAAAAAATTAAAAATATTGTCAAAAATGACATAAAAGAGTTTTTTAAAATATTTTATTATTAAATTATATTATATACCTAAAAATGTAAGTATCAGGAAAAAACATATATAATGATATTTATATCATTAATGAACCACTTTGTGTTTGATTGGAATTATATAGTATGTTTATTAACCATATAATATAAAAATACAAAGAGACATGGTAAATGTCAAACTATTTAACTAAGAGTTAAATCTAAAAGATAAAGTTAATATTACAACCCAAAACTATAAAAAACATATTTTTTGAGTGGGTTTTTAACCATAAAAACCTTAGACTTTAAATAATTCATTTTGTATCCATTATAAACCAAAAATGATTTCATTATAATATAATATTTCAGGCTTTTCCCAAGGTTCATCTCACCCCTCTTATAAAAGGGAACTCACCTTTCACACTAATTCACACCTTCAAAGAAATTTGGATAGTCTAAACACTAACCAAATGCCCTCTCAACTGTCCTACCTTTGTCCTAGAGGCCTTAATTTAGTTATAAATCCAACCTAAGTTTCCCTTTGGATCAAATCAAAAGGACGAACCCAAAGAAGAGTTAATATTTCATCACCTCTTTGAAGTTCCTTTTTTCTTCCACTTCCTCTTTCTTAGTTGTTTCCATTATAAAATAATAATTCTATGATGTTATATATAATTTTATTTTATTTTATATATGGTACAACCAAATTCATTATTCTATCGATCCTTTGAATGACATGTCACCATGTGTGTGTACGTACGACTTACCGTCTCAATGTCGTGGTGTAATTGTTATTCAATACATTATTATTTGTATAGATATAATAATTATGTGTAATTCATATAAAAAATAAATACTACATGATAATTATACTTTATATATGATATAAAATCCAATTTTATATTATTTTCATATCAAAAGAATGATATTGTCGCTCGTGCATACGTACATATTACCGTCTCCATGAAGGTGATGCGATTCATTCTCCATCGTACCCATTCAAGAATAATATTCTTTAGATGACTAAAAATGATATTTAATGACATGATATCATTATGTATATGAATAAGATACATCCCATCTATAACAAATATTACTCACATATCAATGAATATAAAGGAAAATGAATCCGTTAAACCCAAAACAACGATAATACTAATATATTACTAACAAAATAATGATAAAAGATAAAATATGATAACATATTATTGAATATGATTCTTGTATAATTTAATAAAAATTATTTCACCATTATACAGGAGGATAAACTACCCTTGACCAAATAAATGTACAAGTTAAGGGTTAATTTCACAATCTATTTATCACCAGAGGTTGTTTTATACATGAGTATCAACTGGGACCTCTTTATCATACACATACATGTTTCATAAAAATGTATTTCAAAACATTATTAATATTTTATAGACTATAGGTTAAATTCATTTATACCCTTGCTTTACTTTTTATAAGATGTTTATAAAGGAATATTTTTGTCGTTTTCCAAACGAGGTCCATTATAACCTTTTCGACAAAATAATGGTAAGAATGTCTTTTTTTAACTCATATGGAGGGTGTAGCTTTTTTCTGCAATTATATCATCGTCAAATATTCCCTTATAAGCTTACAAGAATATTTTAAAAATAAATTTTTACTTAAATTATTTCGAAATAGAAAGTTATATTCCTCTACAAAAAGGATTTGATTTCATCTATGTCAACATCCTTTGATAGATTTTAAGATTATTTAAAGTTGATTTATTATGATACAAAACATACATACTATATTGAAGGTTGTGTGATTTGTTTGACAGAGGATGTGTTATTTTTACACCATTCATGGTTTATGGATAATGTATTGACATTTCGTACGCTAGTTTTAAAATTAATGTTAATGTTATGTTTAAAAATTTTCATATGAGAAATGAATTAGACTTATTAAGTGACATGTGGAGCCTGCTATAGCTCCTCAACACATCGGTAGGACTAATGAGACAAACTAGTTTCATGGAATAAGGCCTTGACTTTGTGGTTATTACGTTTTGATATATTCATTCCATAAATAGGAAAGTTGCTATTGATATCACATGTGATTATTTGACTAGTAGAATATCCATATGAATAATTAATTGGAGTTATTTGATTTTATCCTTTCTATATTATGTTTTATTTCATGTTTAAAAATCTTTTGTTTTAGTCTTATACATTGCCTAAAATGTTTATGACTATTTATGAATGTTCCCTATTTATTTTAATCCTTACGGAGCATCTGAGCTCACCCATTTCTATGTTTTATTTTTACCAGGATGCGAAGAAGTATATTATGACTGGATTTTCGGGATAGTCTATGAGATCTCAATGTTATTTATGGAAATAATGTTGTTTTACTTTTCCATTTTTTGATGTAATTTAATCCTTATAAATGTATCTATTATTTTCAAGGATACAAAACTAATTATTCCATCAAGATAAAATCTTTTGTTATCATGCCAATGTTATGTAATAATGCCCCAACTATGGGTAACTGGGGTCGGGGCGTTATAGTTGGTATCAGAGGAAGGTTAGTACAATCCTTGGAAAATAGATTTAGATAAACTCTTATTAGAGCACATTGCCCTAAGATAGACTTTGAGGATTACTATAGAAAAACATCCGAGAATTTATGTATTATATAGATTTTGTGAGTTTTCCCAGAAATACATCCCTGTCTAGATAAGAAAAGGTAGTGGCGGCTCTAGAACAAATGTTCCTTGGGGTAAAATGCGAAAACACTGTTTTAACCTAGACTCGAACGGGAACTGGTGCACGACAATGGGCCTCACTGCACTTTTGATTCCGACACTCCTGGGGAATCTGCTTAGGATAATTCTCATTTTCTTTACAAACCATTATTAATGGTTTATGAGCATATACTTCATCAAAGAAAACATTTTTATGATTATGGATTATATACATAAAATGTTCAATTTATGTTAAGTGTTTTACATGTTCAGATTTATGTAATGTGATTAATAAAATAATCTAGTTTATGCCATTGTTTAGAAATGGAACCTAGTGGATGGAATGGAAACTGTATCAATGCATGCACTCCATGTAGGTATCTCCCTCCTACTCAAGATAATTATATTGGAGTTGGTGATTCAGATGGTACTGATCAGCTAATTATCATACTTGGACAACTCACTCAGGTTATTATTAATAACTTTAACCATATGGAGAACCCTGATCTGCATCATGGAAGATCAATGTTAAATATCTTCATGAGGCAACTGCCACCAACATTAAATGGGGGTAAAAGTACAATATTATCTGAGCAATGGATAAATTCCTTAGAAAAAATATTCCATGCCTTGGGGAGTAGCGAAAGGGAAAATGTTGTCATGGCAGTTTAACGACTCATTAGAGATACTGATCAATAGAGGTAATTGATTAAAAAACAAAGGAATATGATAAAGTATCAAATATGGAATGGAGGTTGATTAATGATATTTTCATAGAAAAATTCTCTCTTCATGACCATCGAACAGATATGGAAGTGTAATTTGTAAGTCTGAGGCAAAAGGAGGAAGACAATGTCACAAATTATGAAGCTAACATTACAAGGTTCGCGAGGCATGCTGTAGATTATATTCGTAACCCAAGAAGTAATATTTATAATTTATTTGATGGTTTAAAACCATTTCGATGTCGAGCATTAGTATGAAAATCCATCTTGTCAAACGAAGATATTGTCTCAAGTGATATGAAGAGAGAAAAAGAATTTTGTTAGTATTATGACATTAAAGAAAAGAAAGAGAAAAAAGTGATCTGTTGAGATCTCTAGAAATTGAAATAAGTGGAAGAAGGGAAAATTTGAATATACATCCTGCTGTAAATGTGGGAAGAAACACCCTGGTACTTTCTTGTAGGGAATGAGATTCTGTTACATGTATGGTGAAAAAGTCCACCATACTTGATATTGTAAGTGGAAGAAAGTGTCTGTCGGTGTTGAATGCTACAATTTTAGAGAAAAGGTGAATTATGCAAATTAATGTCCTAAGAGTCAGGGGAACCTACCTTAGAAAATGCAAAAAGATCATGTCCAAGCATATGTTATCACTACTATTGAGGTTGAAGCTCCGAATGACGTAGGGTTGGGTAATTTAATGGTTTCCTCAAGTTTAGAAAATGTTTTATTGGATACTGAATCATCGCATTGTTTAATATCATCCCAGATTTCTAAGAAAATTAAATATTTTTATTTTGACTTAACAAGGGAGTTTTCAGTCAAAACTCTTAAGGGAAGTATCATCGCAATAATGTTTTATGAATTAGTTCCCATTTGGGCATATAAATGTTTTTTATTTGCTAATATGATCGTCATACCAATGATTGAATTTAATATAATCCTCGGTATGGATTGGCTTTCAGACCATGATGTGAAAATTTATTGTATGAATAAAGAGGATACAATTTTCGATGATGATAAGGAGTACCTTATCATTAGAGAAGAAATGTCACCACCTGATTCTTATCTAGATCCACCCCTAGTAGCTCTACTAAATTAAATTATTGGGTAGGATGAGAATGAAATAATTATGGTAGAGGAAAATAATGTTCGAATAGAGGACGTGCCTATTGTGAATGAAAATGTTGATGTGTTTTTAGGAGATTTTCCTGGACATCCTCCCGAATTAGAAATTGAGTTGTCTATTGATTTAATCCTAGGTTCAAGGCCCATATCAAAGACCCCTTATAGAATGGACACTGTAGAATTAGTGGAACTAAAGAAACTACTAGAGGAACTGAGATATAAGGGATTTATTCTCCCTAGTGTTTCTACATGGGGAACCCCTATAATTTTTTTAAGTAAACAAGATGGATCTATGAGGTTGTGCATTGAATAATGAGAGACCAATGCAATAACAATAAAGAACAAGTATCCCCTAACTCACATTGAGGATTTATTTTTTAAACCTCATAAGGCTCAATACATTTCAAATTTTGGCTTTCGATCTGGATATCATAAGTTGTGTGTGAAGAAGGGAGACATTACAAAAATAGCATTTTGAACTAGGTACGAGCATTACAAGTTTACAATAATGCCTTTTTGATTGACTATTTCCCCCTCTGTGTTCATGGATCTAATGAATAGAGAATTCAAGGAATATCTTGATGTCATTGTAGTGGTTTTTATTAATGATATCTTGGTATACTCCAAAAGATACAAAGATCATGAAAATCACTTGCACATTATCCTGAATACTCTTCGAAGGCATGAATTATATAGGAAGTTTAGCAAGTTTGAATTCTAGGATAAGAGGATTCTTTTCATAGAAATATTTTCTCTAAGGATGGAATCTCTATTGATCCTTCTAAGTCCAAGGCAATCCAAGAATGGCCATCACCAATGAGTATAACTGAGGTACATAGTTTTATTGATTTAGCAGGTTATTATTGACATTTCATTGAGAATCTTGCTCGGTTGGCTTACCCATTAACAATGCTCATATCAAAAGGGGTTAAATTTGTTTGTCAAAATGAGTGTGAATTATGTTTTGATGAAATAAATAGAATATTAGTCAATGATCTTATATTGACTCTACCATCGGGGAATGATGGGTCTGTAATTTATAGTGATGCTTCAATGAAACGACATGGTTGTGTCCTTATGCAGAATGATAAGGTTATAGACTATGAATCACGACAACTAAATATTAATGATAAAAAATATCGTACTCGTGATCTTGAGTTAGTATCTATAATCTTTACTTTGAAGATATGGGGATATTATCTATATGGTGAAAAAATGTGAGATATATACCAATAACAAGATTTTGAAGTATATTTTCTCACATAATGAAATCAACATGAGGAAAAAGAGATGGCTTCAACTACTCAAGGATTATGATTTCACAATACACTACCACTCGGGGAAGGAAAATAAGGTGGCAGATTCTTTGAGTAGAAAAGATCCCAGAGTATTGAACAAGATGATAGTTGAAAAGGATCCTATATACACGGACCTAGTAAAGATGGATATGGGAATCACCATTGAATGTGAAACATCAATTATTTTTTAAATGGTTGCCAAACCATCTTTACTAGAAAGGATTAAGAGTTCTCAAACTGATGATGAAGACTTTCATGAGAAGATTAATGCAGTGAATGATGGGATATTGAGTTACTTTGTGTATTGAGATGGTATTTTGAAATTTTGGAGGAGACTTTGTGTTCCCGATATACCTGATCTAAAACGGGAATTGTTGGATGATGCTGATATTTCCAATTTATCTATACATAATGGTAGCACTAATATGTATAGAAGTTTCAAGGAACATTTTTGGTGGGACAACATGAAGTGGGAGATTACTGATTTTGTGTCAAGATATATGGTTTGTCAACAAGTGAATGAAAGAAGGCAACAGCCTGGAGGAGTCATGGAACCTATTCCCATACCTGAGTGGAAATGGATAATATTACGATGGACATTAGCATGGGACTGGCAAAGACATCTAGAAGGAATGATTCAATATGGGTCATTGTTGATTATCTTACCAAGTCAACACATTTTCTTTCTATAAGAGAAGATTTTCCACTTGAATGTCTAGTAAGATTATATATTAATGAAGTTGTGAGACTTCATGGAGTACCCCTATCAATTTTTTCAGATCGTGATCCACATTTTTCATCATGATTCTGTAATAGTCTTTAGAAAAACTGGGATACTGAACTTAATTTGAGAACTGCCTACCACCCCCAAACTGATGGAAAATTAGAATGGACTATTCAAACCTAAGAAGACATGTTGAGATCATTCTTACATGACATTCAAGGTAAGTGGGATCAATATTTACCTCTGATATAATTTTCCTATAACAATTTCTTCCATTAAAGTATTCTGAATGCACAATATGAAGCATTATACTGAAAGAGATGTCGTGCACCAAACTGTTGTGATGGTGTTGGTGAAAGAAAAAACTTAGGCTTAGAACATGTAGAGGAAACGATGGAAATGGTGAAGGAAATACAAAACCACCTCATTGTGAATCAAAGTAGACAGAAGAGCTATGTTGATAACCGATGGAAGGATTTGGAATTTCAGGTAAGAGATGATGTTTTCTTGAATGTATCTCCTTGGAAGGGTGTTATAAATTTCGGTATGTAGGGAAAATTGAGTCCCAGGTATGTCATACCTTTTGAAATTCTAGAACGAATTGGGGCTGTAGATTACCGTTTGGAAATTCCGTCAAGTCTCTGTAAAGTTCACGATGTGTTCTTTGTATCAATGCTGTGAAAAAACATGTCTAAACCAACACATGTACACACCTATTAGGAATTATAACTGGAAACCGATCAATCTTATTGCGAAGATTCTGTCAAGATTCTTGATACAAGAGAACAAGTGCTGAGAAACCAGATGACTTGTCTCGTAAATCTTCTATGGGGAAACTATAAGATGGTAGAGGTAACGTGGGAACTTAAGGAACTTGTGATGAAGAACCAGCCAATTATTTTTATGTAGTAATATTCTAGAAATTTTGAGGACGAAATTATTTGAAGCAGGGGATAATGTAACACCCCATTCTTCCACGATACACTTCTCATTGAATAATATAGTAGCGTGCATTGTAAGAAACATTGAGTTTTAACACACCACAACCAATCAAACTAGCTATTGTGAATAGTAATACACAAATATTGAAGTTTTCTAAATTTTATCATTCAAAATGGACTTCATTTTTCGATTAGGAATATCAAAATTAACATAGTGTGATATTTTTGTATTTTTTTTAAAACATTCAATTTTTTATGAATAGTGAAAACCACTGAGGTATAGTTTAAAACAGAATATTTATTTAAATAATTATTTATATTATTTAAATTTATTTTAGGTCAAAATAGATACTTATTACCTATATGAGTTCAATTTAATTGATTGGAGTCAGTTTATAATAATTTTAGATATATAAAAATTGTATTGAACTTTTCACTGTCTTTTACCCACCTCGTTGGAGCATTTTGCAAATTTACATAAAATTCAATTTTTCACCTTTTGTGAGTTTAATTTGAAAATTATGAGAGACATGGTTGATATTATTAAGTAAAATGTGGTTCAATAAGAATAAAATAATTTTTTTTGAATAATAACTTTTTACTTTTATTTACCACGGTTAAAAGTAAATAGGGTAATTAAGTGTAAAATTGATATTATTATTACACTAGTAGAAGTCCTAATTCTATTGGATAAGTGTAATTAGACCAAAAATAACCTTAGGAATAAAATATGATCCTTTAGGTCCACATGGTTTACAGAAGGACATTTATTTTTATTTTATTTAAAGAAGAGTTAAATGAGTTAAATTCAATGTTTAATAACTAAAACATTTTTTTATCGGGTTACATATAAGATAAGTTTGAATATAAATATTCAATAGAAATATACAAAGATTTTATACATTATGGTATTTTATTTCTATTTTTTCTTATATTAAGTAATTTCATTTATTTATAAAAAAATGCTGATGGAGTAATTTCTTAATTAATGAAATACTAATATTATTGATATTATAAATTTACAAATAAATGTAATTTGAGAATTTTTATGAATTACTGTAATTGTCATGGTTAATATGAAATGTTAGGGTTGGTAATAATGGTTTTTTTTCATGTAATAATGTTGTTATGAATTTACCAAAAAAACCAAATACTGTCAAAATTGACATAAAAGAGTTTTTAAAACAAATTTTATATTATTAATTGATATTCTATTCCTAAATATCTATGGTCTAGAAAAAAGACTTAGATAATTATAGGTGTATCATTAATTAACCAGTTGGGGTTCTCTTGGTAGAATATAGTATGTTTATTAACCATATAATATAAAAATACAAAGAGACATGGTAAATGTCGACCTTTTTATCTAGGAGTGAAATCTAAAAGATAAGGTTGATAAAGTAACCCAAACCTATCTAAAACCTATCGTATGATTGTTTTTCAACCGATATCAACCATTTCCATTAAATAATTCATTTTTGAGCCATTAAAAACCAAAAATGATTTTATTATAAAATAATATTTCAAGCTTTTTCTAAGTTGCCCATCACCCCTCTTATAAAATGGAAGTCCCCCTTCTCTGTAATTCAAACATTAAAAGCAATTTGGCTCCACCAAAACCTTACCAAATACCTTATCAATTGTCCTAAATTCATCCTATATGCCATCCATTAGTACAAAATCCATCCTATGGATCCCTTTTGAACAAATAAAAAGGATGTACCTGAAGAAGAGGAAAATATTTCATCACCTCTTTCAGGTTCCTTTCTTCTTCCAATTCCACTATATTTGCTGTTTATATTTTAAAATAATAACTTATGTATATTCTATATTATATAACGTTATTATAAATATGGTACAACCAAATTCATTATTCTATCCATCCTTTTAATGACATGTCACCATATGTGCGTACATACGACTTACCGTCTCCACGTCGTGGTGTAATTGTTATTCAATACATTATTATTTGGATGTGTATAACAATGAATTGCGATTTATATAATTAATAAATATAACATGATAATGATTCTGTTTGTATTATATACCATTGAATTATATATTATTTTAATATCAAAATAATGATATTGTAACTCGTGTGTACATACGGATTACCGTATCCACGAACGCGATGAGATTCATTCCCAATTGTATCCCTTAGAGAATACTTTTCATTAAATGATTAAAAATAATGTTTAAAGACTTGATTTAATTTTGGATATAAATATGATACATCACATCCATAAAAGATATGACTCACTTAAAAATGAATATAAAGGAAAACGAATATGTTAACTCCCGAAACAACGATAATACTAAGATATTATTAAGAAAAAAATGATAAAAATCATATATGATATCATATTAATGTATATGATTCTTGTATAATTTAATAACAATTATTTCACCATTATATAGGAGGTTAACCTACCCTTGAACAAAGAAAAGTACAAGGTAAGGGAAAATATCATGATTTCTTTATCATCTGAGGTTGTTTTATACGTGATTATCTTCAGGGACATCATTATCATCCACATCCATGTTTCAAAAAAATGTATTTCAAATCATTCTTAATATTTTAAAGAATATGGGAAAAATTCATTTATACCCTTGTTTTAATTTTTATAAGATGTTTATAAAGGAATATTTCTATCATTTTCCAAACAGGGTCCTTGATAACCTTTTTGTCAAAATTATGTTTATAATGGATTTTTTTAACTTATACGGCTGGTGTGGATATATTCCACCGTTATAAAATCATCGAAGCTTCCCTTACATTCTTATAAGAATATTTTCAAAATAAATGTTTTCATAAATGTCTTCAAAATAGAATGAGATATTTCTCTACAAAACGGTTTTGATTTCATCTATGTTAACATACTTTAATGGATTTTAATCTTATTTTAAGTTTAGTTATTATTATATTAAACATCCATATTGTATTGATGTTTTTGTGATATTTTTGACTCTGGATATGTTATTTTTACATAATTGATGTCTTATTGAATAATTATTGACATTTCATATGATATTTTTAATACAAATGATTATGTTATGTTTAAACAGTTTCTTATGAGGAATGCATTAGACTAAGTAAGTGGCGGGTTGAGCTCGCTATAGCTTCTCGATGCATAAGTAGGTCTCATGAGACAAACTAGTGTCCTTGAAAAAGGCCTTGACAAAATCTTATGTGTATTCTTGCAAAAGGCCATGACTATGTGGTTATGTAGTTTGGAATTATTCATTCCATCAATATGAAAGTTGCTATTGATATTTCATGTGATTATTCGACTAGTAGAATATCCATTTGAATAAGTAAATGGAATTATTTAATTTTATCTTTTCCATATTATGATAAATTCCATGTTTAAAAGGATTTTTTAGTCATATATATTTTGTTAAATTTTTATTCTTATTTATGAATGTTACTGATTTATTGCAATCGTTACTGAGAATTTGTGCTCACCACTTTCTATGTTTTATTTTTCCTAGGATACAAAGAAGTATATTATGACTGACATGTTGGGATAGTATATGGGATCTCCGTGTTGAATATGGAAACAATGATGTTGTATTTTTTCATTTTAGGATGTAATGTAAACCTTGTGAATGTATCTAGTATTTCCAAGACTACTAAACTAGTAATTTTTTTGAGACTTGATCTTTTATGATCACGCCAATGTTATGTAATGATTCATAGAATTTGGGTAACTGGGGTCGGGTCATTACAAGATACATCAAAAATCATACCCAAAAAATAATAAATCATAAGGCATGTCTTAAATCATCAAGTAATATAATACATAAATCCGAATAGTGAGTCAATAATCATGAGCGGTGAGAACAAAACATAGTCAGGTGAATAAGTATAAAATTGTGAAGCATCGTTCAACATTGGCATAAAAATTTGTATAGTGAACATTACATTAATGTTTGACATAATTAGTACCCCTTATTATGAAAAAATAAAAAGGAACTAAAAAATATAATATCTCATGAAATATAAACTTTTAAATAATTTATTAGATGAAATTATATGACCACACCAATCATAATCCATTCTTATGACTCTTACCATAAAATAATTCACTTATCACATCATAAATAATCCATTGAATTAATTCAGGTTTAATAAAACATTATAAATGAAAATATAAACAAATTATATCACAATTCACCCATGGAATGAATATGGGGTTTATTCAACAAATCACAATGAATACATGAAATAAATATGGGTTAAAATGGCATTGAGTACCTTTCTAGGTAAATACTAGTAAAGAAAGACAAACAAAGGATATGATATTTATACATTATCGACAAATGATATATGGTAATGATAATAATTATAAAATATCAGTGAATTTATGGAATATAGGTGAACTCATTATTGAATTGGATCCATGTATCACATTCACTAATTATGTCTTGATAAATAAAAAATTCAATATTCTTTTTAATTATAATTTTCACAACAACACTAAGTTGTATTGTAAAATGCATATGTTTTTATGAAATAGTTTCTTTAAATAATATTTATTCATTATTAGCTTTTGTTTCACACAATCAAGAGTTTAAACAAACTATGAAATTCCCATAGTATGATGATATTGTTATATCCTAGCCATTATGTTAGCGAGAATAAGTATAACTAACTTATGAAAATGCATTGTGAATTCATTGTCAATAAATTATTTTAAAAAATACATATAAATTAGATATTTTTATAAATTTAATGAAATATAGATATTTTATATAGTTTATAATGAATTTTTTATATTCATCTAATGCATATTTTAGTCATATGTTATCAATAAAACCTATTTGATATATAAAAACCTATATTTTAAAAGGATAATTTTATGCCTTTGAATAGAGAACGCCTTTAAAATTATTATTTTGACAAATTATTTATTTTTATATCAAAAACATAAACAAGATATTTTGAATTTTGATATAAAAAATTAATTTTGATATATTTTTAATATTTTTCTAATAAATTTCGAGTTTTGATTAATATTACAAGTACCATAAATTTAATGAGAACCCAAATTTTTTTCATAAAAATAATTTATATGGATAAATTATAATATTTAATTATTTAAAATTATATATAGAATATATTTTTATCATTCAATATGAAGTATGTCATTAGAATTAATTTTTCATTGTATTCATATGTAAAAATATTTCAATTTTTGGAAATGATTTAAATTTTAAAATCCGATTCTCTCATTCAAAAAATGAGATTGATTTGAAATTTATTGATAAAAATTATGTTTTTTGAATTTTTAAAAATGGATTCCATATTTGGAATATGTAGGTAAAAATTATGTTAATATGATACTTTTATATTTTTTCATTATGAATATTAACTTTGGTAATTAATTTTATTACTATGGTTGACGATAAATCAGATATTTAATGGTACACATAATATTATGAAATTACCTTAAAACCTCTCATAATATTATTGGATGACTAAATTAGACCCTTATCATCTATTTTTTGAAATGCAATAAGTTAATACCCACATTCCGATGAATATGACAGTAATTTTATAAAAATCAATGAACGTGACAAAATTTCACAGTTTCTTTTTATATATGTGTATTAATTTTAATATATGAAAAAAAGATATAATATAAACCACATATAGTCTATATAAATCTAGAAGAGTATCCTACATTATATAAACTTATTTATAATTTTAAAAGTTAAATAATTACCATTAAGGATAACACAATAGTGATGTATAAATTATATTATTAATAGAAATATATAGTAAATGGTATTAAAAATACTAGATGAAATAAAAATATAATTAATTAAGGTTATCCATGATATTTATTGGTTATAATGAAATTTTATGAGTATAATAAATGTTTCTGTTTGATGTTATCTCCTGTCTGGATTTTATTTAAAATCAATAAAATGAATGTTGTAAAAATTGACAATATTTATATTTTATAAAAATAAAATTTTCATAACTTATTTAAAAATCATAAAAATATTTAATAATATAAAAGTGATAATTATAAGGTCTAAAAGTTAATAAAATATAAATTTATAGTAAATTAAAACCATATAAGTAAATATTTGTAACTGTTAAATATTTAGAATATATTACCACAATTAAATTAAATTGATTAAATGAGGATAAATAAAAATTATAAGGTTTAAATTAAATTAAAAACTTGTATAAATTTTATTGGATGAGATTATTTCGACCCATAATCATCTATGATTATAAATAATACACTTTTGGGGTATTTAAATTTAAAAATTAATTTATATTAAATAAATATTTTTCCTGTTTCCAATTGTGCCCCTCCCCTCTCTTATAAAAGGTCACCTATCCTTCATGTATATTCACAAAAATAAATCCCATTTCTCTGAAAAACCCTACTTATTTTTTCTCCCAACTTCCCTAAATTTATCATTGATTCGACACTTTCTTTTAATCCATCTTTAGGAGGCCTTCTATGCAAATCAAAAGGTGATACTCAAAGAAGCGGTTATTGTTGTATCACCTCATTCAAAATTCTATTTCCCGAATACATAATCATATTATGATATATCTATAATAATGTAATAAATCTAGTATATTATACATTATGATATTTCCCTCTATTTATGAGACAAATTTATACCTCCTTTTCTCCATCCAACGAATATCAATATCACTATGCATGCATTCGTATGACTTACCATCTCCACGTCGTGGTCTAATTTATTATTCAACAATAAATTATTTGGATGGGAATAAATATGGGTATACTTGATATAAATAATTAATATAATAGGATTGTTATTTTTCATAATTAATATACCATAAAATTCTATTCTATTTAACTATCAAAGGGAATGAAATTGTCTCTTGTGCTAACGTACGACCTATCAACTCCACGACACGATGAGTTTCGTTATCTTTGTTCACAATTAAATAATTAATATAAAATTTATATGATGAGAAAGAATAATATTCATTAAATTAATTTCATTCTAGACATGAATAATATATATTATAAAAATAACAAACCTGTCTATCATGTGAAAATAGGAATTGGAAAACGAAGCAGTTAACACCCAAAATAATGCCAATATTGAAAAACTATTAAAAATGATATAATAGGATCATATATAATATCATAAATATTAATATGGTTTGTTTATTTCTTAATTACATACATTAATAATTATAAAGGATCTTTAGATGAATACTAATGATATCGAACTTAAGGTAAGGGATAATTTCTGAAACTCATTATTATCTGGGATTATTTATACACAAGTATTTACTGGGGGTATATTTGTCATCCACATCCATGGTTTGTAAATATTAAATATTAAATTTATTAATCATCAATTTCTTAAAGTCAATTTTACCAATTGGTAATTTTTATTAAACTGAATGAAAATAATATCTTGGCAAATTTCGATATGAGGTATTTTTTAACATTTCTGATAAATGGTCGAGGATAATATTTTTATAAACATAAATGACATTAATGGATTTTCACATATTCATAATGGCATATTTACATGAATCATAATATAAATAATTTCATATTTATTTTAAAGTGATTAATTTACCTCAAATATTTCATGACATTTTGAGAAATGAAATCATTTTTTAAGAGAAATAATATTTTCCACGAGAATTAAATTCAGAATTTTTTTTATCAAAATTACATTATATCTATGATGAAAGTGGGTATTGTTTCAAGAACTATTATTTTTTTTATTGAGTTCATGATTTATTTATTTTTATTCAATCTATTTGTTTAAATTGATTATTATTTAATGATGTTTAAGAAACCCATTTTATTCATAGTGTATGATATGATGAACGATTAATGTTTTTGGGGAACATGTATGAATGAAATCATTATGAAATGTGTGGGAGCTATATCTCCCTCCAATGCCTTGGTTAATGATTTATATCTCATGATATATACATGAATGAAATGTGAAGTAAATATGATTCATTAATACAAGGCTGGAATAACAAGTAAATGTACCTCATTAATGTACTTTGTCAGCTATGATGGTCTCAGATATGATAGTTGGATTATATGTAAATTATTTTCTCTTTTTGTTTGAATGAAAAAAATAACATATTGTACAATATGAATTTTTGGATTAAATCCATTAATTCATATGAAATTTTATCCCCTTACCTGATATCATTATATTTCATATACAGAATAATATTTTAAATTTTATGTTATTATGTATTATTATTATTATAGAATTGATATTTCCCTTGTATACCCTTTTTGAAAATATGAGCTCACCCTTTCAAATTTTGATTTTCTCTAGGTCAGGAATAAGGGTATTAAGTATGCTTTTTTAGAAAGGATTATAGTTATGAATAAATATGTGGGAGTCAATGTAGATGTTTTCCGAACCAATTGTTTATGTTTCCCAGTTTTTAATGATATTATACATATACAGTCCTATCATGGATTTATTATATGTTGAAATGAATGTACATAAATATTGACATAATAAAAACATATGTAATGTATGGGTTCTATAGTTTTAATCAAAGGAAAGGTATAATTATCCTTTATATACCCAGATGAAAACGTTGTATTAATAACCCTCTGGGTATGATCAGTTTTATGATACAATCATAGTTTTCTAGAAATGACCCTGTATAAACTAGGATAAAACCTAATGGTTCCTAAATTGAAATTTTATTCTTGGTCTTGTGGTTTTCCTATTATGATTTGTTTTTCTAAAACTATGCTTCTTGCTTTTAGTCCATGGATCAAACCTGAAGGAGCCTCTTTAATGCTAAATGTGACGAGCCATGAAATGATTGTCCTCGCTGAGGAACCAAATGTTATAGTAGTTGGAAGGATGAATATTGTTTACATTCTCACACAACATCCTCATTCTATGAATCATGATGGAAATACAAATGAGTATAGGTGGGACAAAAATTCGGTTGAGTCCTTTATGAGGCAACATTCTTCATTATTCAGTGGGACTTATGATTCAGTAGTGTCATAACAATGGATCAGTACAACCAAAAAATATTTTTATTTATAAAAACTGCTGAATAGGATAAATTAATATCATCAGTCTATCATTTTGAAGGTGAAGCAGATAAATGGTGGAATCTTATCAAGAATAATAGACAAATAGATGAAATTGGGTCCTTGTATTGGGGAAATTTCATGAAATTATTTTATAATAAATATTTTCTATGTATTCTCTGAACAAATATGGGGAAGGAGTTCCTTGAAATTAAGAAAAAGGATGATGAATTTTTTCGTTACCACAAATAAAATTTTACATTCCTTTCAAGGAATGCTTCTGTAATTATTATCTAACCTCGGAGTAAAATTGATCGAATCTTTTATTTCTTAAAAACAATACTGTGAAGGGAGTTATCCATAACGGACTTTTTTATCATGGAGAAATTTTTTTGATGTGACCTCAAGGTTGATATGCATATTGGAGTAACTCATCTATTTTACATATTAGATAAGAAGAGAAAAATGTAATTCAATGGAAAATATAATGACCATGCTAGAAAAAAGTTGAAGTTTCTATTATGCTTAATTTGTGGAAGGAATCATGGAGTAGATTTTCATAAAGGCACCAGTAAAGTTTTTAGGTGTAGAAAAGAAGGTCATCGGGTAGTTGAATGCTGAAATGATGGGATAAAATTTTATAACGATGCGAACAAAGAGAATGATACACAGAATGCACCTCTTACACTTCAAAACTAAATGGGTAAAGAAAATGTTTCATTATGAAAATCAATTAAAAAATACAACGATGATTTTTGATGATTGACGTTAATGAACTCTTAAGGCCCATTAAAAAGGAATGTTAGAAGCAATCACTATCAGTGACATGGAGTATAATTTTGAAGTGGTGAAAGGTACCCTTACCATCAACTCTAATGTATCAAATTTTGTATTTGATTCTGGATCCGCCCACTCTTCCATTTCTAAAGAATTTTCTAATGGTATCTCTGTATTTCCTCAACAATTAGATGTTTAGTTAGAATTGATGACTCCTTATGGAACTGCAGTAACATAAAATGTATATAAACCCTCTCTAGTAGATGTATATGGGAAAGTGATTACTATAAAAATTGTGATCCTTCCTATAGTGTAATATGATGAGTTTCTTGAAATGGATTGGATTTATCAATATGGATATCATAAGAATTTATAATGAAGGGAAGTAACATATCATATTCCACATCAATATATGGTCATATATTTATGAAAATATGAATAAAAAATTTGGATATAAATTCCCTCCATCATATGGTTTTTATTACTATGAACAAAGGTTATTTGTCTAAAATTGTTGGGTAGAAAATCATGATTAAGAATACACCCATTTTATGGGAGTTTGATGATGTAATTATGGAAGAATTTAAAGTTCTTCCACCAAATTTTGATGTTGTGTTTTCAATATTACTCATACCATGTACTATACCAATTTTAAAGACACCTTATTTAATGACCCAATTTGAGTTTCAAGAATTGAAGAAGCAACTCCAAGAGAATCTTGATAAGAGATTCGTACTCCCTAGTGCATTATCATGGGGAGCACTTATTCTATTTGATAAGATTAAATATGGATCACTGAGACTCTACATTGATTATTGAGAATGTTAAAAGATCACTATTAAGAACTAATATCCTCCTTCTCGCATTGATGAATTATAAGACCAACTATATGGAGCTCAATAATTTTCCAATACTGATATTTGTTCAGTATATCATAAATTAAGTGTTAATGAATAGTATATACCAAATATGGTATTCCGTACAAGGAATGGACAACATGACTTTATAGTGATGCATTTTGGTCTTAGTAATACATGCATAATCATCATGGATCTAATGAGTATAGTCTTTATAGACTATCTTGATCAGATCGTTGTTGTTTTCATATATGATATTCTAATCTATTAGAAGGGAATCAGAGAGCATATAGACCATTTAAGAATTTTATTGAAGACCATGATAAAATTGAATCTTTATTAAAAATTTACTGAGTATGAATTTTAGCTTCATAAAGTTACACTTTCTGATTACATAATCTCATGAAATGTATTATCTATGGATCTATCAAAAAGAGGAGTTGTTGAAAGCAGGATGATACAAAAAAATGGTAACTTAAATCTGAGGTTTTCTTGGTTTGGCTAGATATTATCAATGTTTTATGAATGTTTTTTCACAATTATAAACTCCACCCACAATGTTGACTTAGAAAGGAGTTATGTTACTATGGATGGAATATTTTGAAGAGATTTTCAAAGAGATAAAAATAAGGTTAACCAGTGAACATGTGATCAAATATTCTTTTAGTTGAGAAAGGTCTGTGTTCTATGGTGATGCATCCAAAAATGGGTTGGAAAGTGTTATCATTAAAAATGATATGGATATAGCTTATACCTCATGGCGGATGAAATTACTTGGAAAAAATTACCCAACTCATGATTCGGATACGTCTGTATTAATCTTATAAATAATGACATAGAGTCATTAAATTTATAGTGAAAGGTGTTATTTTTATAATTTACATAATGGTTTAATGTATATTTTCACACTAAAGGAGTTTAATATTAACAAATAAGATGGTTATAGTTGATTAATGATTACGATTTCTATATAAATAACTAGAATAGGAAAGGGAACAATGTGGAAGAAGCTTCGAGTTGAAAAGTCCATGCTAGCCTATACATGAAAAGGATCACAAAAGGAAAAATATTTCTGGATTTAAAAATGATGGATCTTTAAATTATAAATGAATGAGGGAAATCTTATCATTCCCAAATGAATGTTAAACCATCTATACAAGTGAAGATCAAATCGGCGCAAAAGATATGTGTAGTGATACAAAAGAAGGTGAGAAATGTTCCTGAATTCAATCTTGATTGTGATGAAATAATAAGGATTAGAAAGTGGGTTTGTATTTCCCCCATACCAGAATTAAGGAAGGATCTATTGTATAATACTCATAGACCTTCATTCTATATTCAACATAGAAACACAATGATGTATAGAGACCTGAATGAGTATTTCTGGTCAGATGGCATGAAAATAGATGTCACCAAATTGGTCTCTCTAGGCATTATTTTTCACAATGTTAAATATCAGAGATAAAATTATAATGGATTGTTAAAACTATTAACAAAATAGGAATGGAAATGAGAAAAAATTACTATGTATTTTATTATCATACATCCAAAAACATCAAAAGGAAATTATGCTATCTGGGATATAGTTGATCATCTTACGGAGTCGGCACACATCATTATAATTAGAGAGGATTCATATCTTGATCATATATCAAGGTTACATATAAAGTATGTTGTAAAATTTCAGAGACTAAAACATTCCATTATATCTTATAAGGATCTATGGTTTACCTTGACGTTCAAGCGAAGTATTCTTCATGATCTGGATAGAGGGTAATGTTTCAGCACTTCATAGAATCCTCAAACAAATGGTTAGTCTAAGTGGAAAATTAAAACACAGGATGTCACATAGATAGTGTTGTTTATATATTTCAAAGGAGTATGGGATGAAAACATACCATTGGTGTAATTTTATTACAAAAATATCTTTCACTCCAATATTCAGATGCCCCTTATGAAGCCCTTAATAGAAAAAAGTTCATAACTCTATCGTTCTTAGATGATGTTGTGGAAATAAATATATTAGGATGTCATCTTGGTTACGAGATGGAATAACATTTCAGATCTACTCAATAAAACCTATGAGGAGCTCAGAGTCAACAAAAAGTTATTTATACAAGTGAAGAAAATACCTAGATTTTTAGGTGTGTGATAAGGTTTTTCAATGAATATCTTCCTAGAAGAGAGTAATGAGATTTGGAAAGAAGGGATAGGTGATACTTAGGTATATCAGTCTATTTGAAATCCTGGATCTTGTTGGGAAGGTTACATACAAATTGGCTCTACCACAGATTCTCTCCCATATTGATGATGTGTTCCATGTATATCTCTTGTCAATGTTCATTCCTGATCCTTTAAAAGTACTGAACTCATAATTCATAATGTTGGAGAAAGATCATTATTTTGAAGAACAACTGATAGCGAATTTGGATATTAACGAAAATTTTATTAGAAACAACACCACTCTCTTAGTTAATGTTTTACAACAGAACCTCCAATTTGACGAAGCTACGTGGATAAATGAGGATATGATGAGAAATAGGTATCCTTATCCGTTTGTTTCCAACTGACAATATTTGAGTGTGAAATTCAGTTTAAGGAGGGTGGGGTAAAATGTAACCCTCAAATGTTTGTATGAAATATTTTCTTTACATAATTTTCATTTTTTAGTAGCTTGCAATTCATGACATCATATGTTTAAATGAAACCTGAAACACTATTAGTATAAAGGTACCATTATATCATAGTCGTTTGGTTATCTGGAATAAGTATAACCAACTAATTAAAATGCATTGTGAATTCATTTTATTTCCTTTATTTATTAAAATATAAATCAATTAGATAATTATAGGAAAGTAATGAGATATATATATGGTATATAATTAATAAAATATTTTTGATATTCCTCAAATTGATAATTTTTTCATATGATATGAACAAACAGTATTTCATATATAAAATAAAATTTTTTTAGGGTAATTTTGTTCCTTTAAATGGAAAACCCCTTTCAAATTAATATTATGACACATTTGTAATTTTTATATGAAAACATAAAAAAGTTATTTTGATGTGGGCTTCAAAAATTTACTTTAGCTGAATTTCTAATATTTTTCCTATAACTCTCGTGTTCTGATGAATAGTTAAAATACAATAAATTTAAATGGAAAAAACTTCTTTCATCGAAATAATTTATATTGTCAAATTATAATATTTAATAGTTTTAAAGTATAAACAGAATATATATTTCTTTAATTATATGTAATGTATGTCATCAGCATTAATTTTACATAGAATCCATATGTTTAAATATTTTAATCATTGGAAATGTATAAATTTTTAAATATTTTTTCTTTCATTATGACAACATGATTTATTTTAAGTTAATTACATAAACTAATTTGTTTTATATTTATAAAAATGGACACCATATTTGGAATCCATAGGTTGATATTATGTTAATAGGTAACTATTATTTTTGAGCATTATGAATATTAACTTTGGTAATTATATTTATTACCATGTTTGAAGGTAAATAAGATAATTTAGGTAAAAATAATATTATAAAATTACCTTAAGCCCAGTGAATATTCTATTGGATGACTAAATTAAACCCTTATCATCTATGTTTTGAAATTTAATCACATAATGTGAACATTCCCTTGAATATTACCTCAATTTTATTAAAATAAATGAACGTGAAAAAATGACACACATTCTTTTTATATAAGTATATTAATTGTAATATATATATAAATGGAAGATAATATCAACTATAGAGAGTCTCTATAAAAATAAAAACAATTTGTATATTATTGAAATTTTGTAAATTTTTTTAATATTAAATAATTATCATTAACGATGACACAATATTGAGGCATACTTTTTTTTATGAATATTAATATCAAATAAATCATTTTAATAATATTAAAAGAAATATAATATAATTAATAATTGTTCAACAAGAATAATATAGGTGATTATGAAATATTTTTAGTATATTAAATGTTTTTGATCTATGTTATATTTTGTGTGTATTTTAGTAAAAATCAATGAAATGAATAGTGTCAAAAATGAATGTATTGATATTTTTTTAAAAAAATAAATTATTTAAAAATAATAAAATTATTTAAAAATTACAAATTTATAATTATATGGTCTAAAATAACAGAAAATATCCATTTAAAGTCTACTAAAACCTTATAAGTAAATATTTATAATAATTAAATATTTAGAATACATTAGTATAATTAAAATTAAATATATTATATAAAGATAATTCAAAATGATAGGGTTCAAAATAAAATCAAATTTTTTTTAAATTATTTATTGTTGAGATGATTTTGAACCATCCTCAAATAATCATTGAAATAATACTATTTTGTGGAATTTTAATTTAATAGATAATATATATAAATTTAATAGTATTTTTATTTTTAAGGTTCCCCTCCCATATCATATAAAAGGGAACCACTCCTATTTATTTAATCACAAAAATAAAGATATTTTTCTAGACCACCACTACCCATTTATATTCTCAACTACCCTCACTTCATCTTAGAGGCCACACATTGGAAAAAAATCCATCATAAGGGGGACTTTGTGAATATAAAAGGTGATTCTTGAAAAAGAGGTAATTGTGTAATCACATATTTCAAAATTATACTCTTCTTCACCTTCCTATTATTATAATATTTCTATAATAGTGTAATAAATCTATTATATAATTCATTTTAATATGCTACCTTAGTAATTGGAAAAACTTATAAATCCTTTTCCACATTCTATAAATGAAAATATCACCATGATTATGTACTTACGGCATTCCATCTCTAAGTCATGTTGTAATCTGTTATTCAATAATACATTATTTTATAGGGTATAATTATTTGTATTATGGTGGTAAATATTTAATATAACATAATTATTATTCTATATAAATAATATACCATCAAATTCCATACCATTTAACCATCAAAGGGAATGATATCATCACTTGTACGTACGTACGACATACCATCTCCACGATGCGATGAGATTCATTCTCCACGTTAACAATTTTGGAATTATAATAAAAATATTATAATGAGTGAAAATTATAATTATGAAACTTATTTGATTATATATTGAAAAAATACATCATAATCATAACTAACATTACATACATTGAAAAAGAGTAATGAAAAAATGAAGCAACTAACACCAAGAATAATGGAAATATTTACACACTATTAACAAAATAATATAATATGATCCTATATGATATCTTAAATTTGAATATGATTCTGGAATAATTTAATAACATAGAATAACCATTATACACGAGTTTTTAATACATAAGAACTATATCTAACGTACCGTAAGGGACTATTTCACAATCATATTATTATTTGAGATTATTTATAAGTATTTAATTTGGAATATTTATCGTCCACATCCATGTTTCCTAAATATGAAATATAATTGTTATTCTTCTAAATTTGTTGAATTCAATTTTACCCCATGGTAAATTTTTATTAAATGTTATTAAATGAATCTTTTGTTGTTTCATGGTATGACATACTTTTTGATTTTTCAGATAAATATACAAGGAGAATGTTTTTTTAACATATATTCCTCTATAATATGTTTAAATATTCATAATTCATTATTTTTATAAAGCATCATATACAATGATTCATGTTTATTTTCAAATAAATACTTTTATTTTAAATATATTTGAAATTTTGATTAAGAAAAACATTTTTAAAGAAGAAATGATATTTCCGACAATAATTAAATTCATGTATTTTATGAAAAATACATTCCATATAAGATGACATAAGGGTTTATTTATATCTATATTATTACATTGATTTTATTTTTCTTATGATGTTAATTTTCTTATGAAATCTATTTATTTTATATAGATTATGGGTGAATGATTTTTAAGAAACCCATTTTATTTCAGGGGCTATGATATGATGAATGATTTATGTTTTTGTGGAACATGTAAGAATGTTTTATTATGAGATGTGTGGGACCTATATCCCCCTACAACATATTATTTAAAAGTTTACATCTAATTATATAGGCATGACTGGAACATAAATTAAATCTTGTTCAGTAATACATGGAAGGAACGACAAGAAAACCCAATGTAGTAATGAAATTTGTCCATTATAATGGTCTTGGATATGAGACTTGAATAATATGGAAATGAATTCCTATTCTTATGAGTATGACCCAAAACATAATGTCATATGTAAGGAAGTTTTTTATTATGCACATTATATTTTAGGAACTTTTATCCCATGAGATCAAATCATGATATTTCGTTTGCATAATAAGATTTTTAAATGATACATTGTTATTTTATATGATTTATATATGATTTATATTTCACGTTAATAGCCTTACTGAGCATTTGAGATCACCCATTCATAGGATTATTTTCCCAATGTTATGGTTAAGGGTATTAAGTAAGCAATTTCATAAAGGATTCTGGTGTTGAATAAATAAGTGGGAGACAATGGGGCTGATTTATGGACCAGTTGTTTATGTTTCTCTGTTTATAAATACATTATGACTATAAGGTCCTATCATCGATATTTTTTATTTTCTAAAGAATTTACATAACATATCTTGTAATATCAATGTATGTAAATTATGGGCCATTATAAATGTTATTATAAGAAAGGTATAGTTAAACTTTGGTATAAATGACAAGATAGATTGAGTTAAAACCCTATAGATATGTCTAATTATGGGATACAATCATATTGTTTTTGAAATAACCATGAATAACCGAAGATAAAATCTAAGGGGTAAAAATTTGAATTTTTTTTTGATTATGTGGTTTTTGCGGTTATGAAATCTATTTCCCACTATATGCTTCTTGGTTTTATGCAATGGTTGAAACCTGAAAGAACCACATTAATGTTGAATGCGATGTGAAATGAAATGATTGTCCCCCAATGCAACCAAATTTTGTGGGATCTAGAATTAAAAATCATGAAGTCATACTAACACAACATTCTCATTCTATGAATCATGCAGGAATTCGAATCAATAATTAGAGGGAACACTTTTTTTAGATTCCGTCATGAGGTAGTGTACACCATAATTTATCTTGTCTTTTGATCAATTAATGGTTGAAAAATTGATAAACACTACTAAAATCATATTTTCAGTTCATAAATTTTCTATACATGATAGATTAATCTTACAAGTATATCATTTGGATGGTGATGTTGAGGAATGGTGGAATCTTAACAAGAATACGAGGCAATGAAATGAAAATGGTTTCATGGAATGGGACTAGTTCAAGAACCAATTTTTCATTTAGTACATTACTCATATTATTAAAACAATGAGGGATAATGGTTTCCTTTAACATAAGAAATAGGATGATAAATCCATTTGTACATATGAATTAAATTTTACAAGACAATCATGGTATGATTCTGAAATTATTATCCAACCTAAGAGTAAAATTGATCAATTCTTTAGTTGCATAAAACCAATCTACAAAGGGAATTATTCATAAGGGCCTTTGAAAGGTATGAATAAATCATTCAATGTGATCTTGATGTTGAGATGGATATTGGAGTAAACTATCAGTCCTATGTATTTGATTTGAATAGAAAAATGTAATTCAAAGGAAAATCAAAAGACCACAATGGAAATAAGATCACTTTTCCCTTATGCTCAATGTGTCAAAAGAGACATGGAGGAAATTGTTTTATATGGAATAGTAAATGATTCTTGTGTGGAATAGAATGTCACCGAGTAATTGAATGATGATGTGATGGGTGAAAATAAATAATAATTAGAACAATAAAAATCCTACATAGAATGAATCACTTACACATCATTGCTATATGTTCATGAAAACTAGGCATTATGGCAATAAATTTCCTAATCCAGGGTTTATTTATGATGATAGACATCAAAAAACCCTTTAGTCCAATGAAAAAGGAATGTCGCATGTAACCGGTGTAGGCGACATGGAGTACGATAATGAAGTGTTGAATGGTAAACATACCATCCACTAAAATGTAGAAAATGTTTTGTTTGATTTTGGATCCAAACACACATTAATTTTTGAAGAATGATCTGATGGATTCCATGTACTACCTCAAAAATAAGATGTTGACTTTTCTATTGTGATTCTTAATGGAACAATAGTTTATCAAAAGCTTATAAATATTATCCAATTGAATTTTGTGGGAAAGTGCTTCTTGTAAACATTGTGATCCTTCCTACAGTAGAATTCTATGTGATTCACTGCATGTGTTAGATTTCACTATATGTATATTATATCAATTTCCTTATCAGGGTAGTCACATTTCATATTCTATTATAATCTTTGATCATATATCAATTCAAGGATGAATATAACCTTCCAATATAAATTTATTCTATCTTATGGGTTTTGATTCCAATAAACAAAGGTTATAAATCTCAAAATGTTGGGGATAAACTCAGTATTTAGAATACACACATATTATGGGAGTTGAATGATGGATTTCCAGATTAATTTTCAGGCCTTCATCCAAATTTGGAAGATGCGTTTTCAATAGAACTCATACTGAGAGTTATGCCTATTTCAAATAGACTTTTTAGAATAACACTAATTGAGTTATAGGAATTGAAGAATAAAATAAAATAAGATCATGATTAATTTTTCAAATACCCAAATGTGTCACCTTGGGGATATCCTATTCTATATTTAAGAATAATGGAGGGTCAATGAGAGTCTTCCTTGATTATCGAGAACATAACAAGGTCACTATCAAGAACAACTATTCTCTTCCCCACATCGATGACATATTCAAACATATTCACAATGCTCAGTACACTTCAAAGATTAATATTCATTGAAGATGTCAACATTTAATGGTCTCGATAGAGGATATACCAAAGGGTGCATTTTGTAAAAGGAATGGAAACTATGAATTTATAGTCATGCCTTTTGGTCTTACTTATTCCCCCACTATATTCACTAATATAAAGAATAGATTCATTAAAGACTATCATGATCAGTTTGTGGTAGTCTTCATAGATGATATTCTTTTATATTAGAAGATAATGTATGAATATAAAGTCCTCATAATAATTATACAGATGACCTGAGAAATGTGAAAATTTCTAAAAAACTTCTGCAGTGAATTTCTGCATTATAAATTTTCATTTTTCTATCACATAATCTCCAGAGAAGGGATATATGTGGATCCATAAAAAATAAATGTTACCAAATGATGTCCAAGAACAAAAAATGTAACTGAAATATGACATTATCTTGGTTTGGCTCGATATTATCAATGTTTATGGTAATATATTTCATGATTATCCAATCCAATCACCTATTTGACTCAAAAGGAAGTTATGTTCCTATGGGAATGTGAAGAGAATTTCAAAAAAGCTAAAAAGATTGTTAGCCATTGCACCTGTTCTCACACTGACTTGTTGTGGATATTGGTGTGTGATCTACAGTGATGCATACAAGAAGGGGATGGGATGTGTTATCATAAAAAATGATATGGTGATATATTAGGCTTCATGACAGTGGAAAATCATTGAGAAAAATAACCTAAATCATGATTTGGAGATAGCTACGGTAATTTTTGCACAAAATATATGGAGGAATTATTTTAATTGTGAAAGGTGTGATATTTATACTAATCAGAAATGTTTGAAGTATATTTCAAAAATAATATAGGTAATATTTACCAAGGAATATGGTTGTAGTTGATTAAAGATTACAACATCTTCAAACATTACCACCACAAGAATATGAGAAAGGTGGTAGATTCATTGAGTTGACATGACCATGGAAGCCTATACATGATAAGGATCCAATAAGATCTAATATTTATTGATTTTCAAAATATAGAACTTGAAATTTTAATTGAAGGTGGAAATAATATATTTGTAAAATGATTGATCAACCATCTATACAAGGGATGATTAATGTGGGGCATAAGAAATATGTTTTTCTACAAAAGAATGGGGGAAATGTTCCAAAATTAAAACCTTTATTATGGTAAATAATTATTTTCAGGAACAAGAATTGTATTCCTCCCATACCAAAATTAAAGAAGGATCTATTGGATGAGTCTTAGAGTTCTTCTTTCAATATTCACCCTAGAAGTAAAATGATGTATTGGGCCATGAAAGAGTATTTCTAGTGGGATAGCATGAAATGATTTTTCACTGAATATGTCTCTTTATTCTTGGGTTTTTAGCATGTTAAGGCTAAAAGTCAAAAGTCTAATGGGATGCTACAACCATTACCTGTACTAGAATAGAAATGATAAATTATCACTATGTAGATTTTTGTCAGGCTTCCCAAAACATCTAATGGAAATAATTCAATATAGGATATATTTTATTATTAATGATGTCAGTATATATCATTGATATTAGAGAGGATTAATCTCTTGATAATACTTCCTAGTGATATGTAATGGAAGCGGTAGGATTGCATGGAGTACCACTTTCCATTTTATATGATCATGATTTGAGGATTAGCTCAATTTTCTGTTGACGTCTTCAGTATTCTTTGGATACATAGTTACTTTTCAGTACTTTTTATCATCCTCAGATAGACGTTCCATCTAATAAGACAATTCAAACTGTGGAAGACATGTATACATCATTCTCCAGGGATTTCAATGGTGGGTGGGATCAACACCTACATTTGGTGTAATTTTTTTAAAACAGTTTCTTTCAGTCAATTATTTAGATGGATTCTTATAAATATCTATATGGAAATGAGTATATAACTCCAACTTGATGGGATAATTTTGGGGAAAAGAAACTATTAGTACATGATCTTGTGGATGAAATGGAAGAGATTGTTAGATGTATTCAACAACGCATAATAGCATCTCATAGTACACAAAAATGTTGTTCTAACAACCGACTAAAATACCTAGAGTTTTAGGGGGGTGATAAGTGGTTTCAATGAATATCTCCCTAGAATAGTGTAAGGAGATTTGGAAAGAAGGGAAAGATGGGCCCTAGGTATATAAGTTATTTTGATATTCGGGACAATGTTGGGAAAATAGAAAACTGATTGGAAATACCACCAAAATCCTATCATGTTCATGATGTGTTACATGTATATCACCATAGAATGTGCATACCCGAACCTTAACATGCACTATACTGAGAAGTCGTATCACTGGAGGAAGTTTTTTTATGAAGAACAACTGATAAAGATTCTCTATCATAGTGAAAAAGTTCTACAAAACAAGACCACTCACCTGGTTAATTTTTTATATAGGAATAAACAATTTAAATATGCGATATGGACACTTTCTTAAATGACGAGGGAGAGGAATACTTATCTATTTATTTATATGTGGTGAATTACGAGGGTGATATTCAGTTTATTGAGGAAAAATGTAACTCGTAGATATATTTATGAAATTTTTTCTTTAAATAATTATATTATTCAGTAGATTACATTGAACAAAATCGTGTGTTTAAACATACTACGAAATTCCCTTTGTATAAAATTACTGTTATAGCATAGCCATTAGGTTAGCGGGAATAAGAATAACTAAATTACAAAAATGCAATGTTTATTCATTGGCTATCAATTATTAATGAAGAATATAAATAAATTCTATATTTATATGAAATTAATTTTATATATATTTGTTATATACACAATATTTTTTTTATTCCTCTAATGGATATTTTAGTCCGAGGGTTTTAATAAACCCTATTTGATATATAAAAACACAATTTTTTCAATGTACAATATTATGCCTTTGAATGGAGAACCCATTTCAATGTAATATTATGAGAAAATAATAATTTTTATAAGAAAAAATAACCATGTTATTTAGAATTAGTGTATAAAAATTTACTTATGATGGTTTTTTAATATTCTTCAAATAACATCAGAGTTTTGATGAATAGTAAAAATACACTAAATTTTAAGAGAAAACCAATTTTTTTATCCAAATAATTTATACGGTTAAATTATATTATTTGTTTTTTAGAATAAATATAATATACTTTTATCATTCAATATAATTTATTCCATTTTCATTACTTTTACATTGAATTCATTTGAAAAAATATTTTAATATTTTGAAATGTTTTAACATTTAAAAATATGTTATCTCATTCTGACAATGATATTTATTTTAAATAAGATTGTGAAACATAAGTGTTCTTAATTTTTAAAAATGGAATCCATATTTGGAATCAATATTTTCAAATTATGTTAATAGAGATTTTTTTGGGAATTATGAATAGTAACATTAGTAATTATTATTATTAACATTGTTGAAGACAAATATGATAATTAAAGGTAAAAATAATGTCATATAATTTCCTTTAACAACTAAAAAATCATATTGGATTACTAAAATAGACCATTATCATCTATGTTTAAAAATGGAATCACTTAGTGGATACATTCTCACGAATATGGCATTAATTTTATTAAAATTATTGAATGTGAAAAAATGTCACACTTTTAATATATGGATATAAAGGAGATAATATAGATTATATATTGTATGTAGAAAGCTGAAAGAATTACCTACATCATTGAAATCTATTTATAAATTTATAAATTAAAAAATTATCTTTAAGGGTGATCCAATAGTGATGTAGAAAATATTGTATAAATTGAAATACTAAATATATGTTTTTACAAATATCAAAATAAAAAAATTAGAATTAACTAACCATCTCCATAATTATTATAGGTGATTAAATTTAGATTTGTAATATTCATTTTTTGGTTTTGATGTTATCTTATGCGTGAATTTTATTTAAAATCAATTAAATGTATATTTTCTAAATTGAAACTATTTATATTTTATAAAAACAACATTTTATTATATTATTTAGATATTATAAAAAAATTAAAATATTAATAAATGATAATTAAAATGTCTACAATGTCATTAAATAACCATTTATGGTCAATTAACAGAAAATATGTAAATATTTTTAACCATTAAATACATAGAATATATTACCACAATTAAAATTTAATAGATTAAATAAGTATACATCAAAATGATAAGGTTTAAAATGAAATCAAAACATGTATAAATTTTATTTCATGATAATATTTCAACCAATACTTATCTAATATTCCGAATAATCTACTTTGGATGAATTTTAATTTAAATATAAATATATAATAATTTGAATGTTTTGGAATTTCCAATAGTGCCCCTCCCTTGTCTTATAAACAGATACCTATCTATCTCATTTAATCCCACCACTGGAGACATTTTTTTCAGCCAACCCATACCCATTTCAACTCCCAACATCCATAAAATCATCCATTAAGACACAAATTGGGTATAAATCCATCTTAATGAGGCCTTTTTTTACAAATCATCAGGTAATACTAAAAAAGATGTAATTGTATTTTCACCTATTTCAAAAAAAATCATCCACTACATCTGCTTTATATATTTTTTCCTTTCTAAAGTAATAAATCATGTATCTTATACATTATTATATTTTACTATACTAATGGGACAAACGTTTACCTCCTTTTATCCATCCTATGAATAACAGTATCACAATACCTGCGTACATACAACTTAACGGCTCCACGACGTGGTGGAATATATTATACATCAATAAATTATTTTGATGGCTATAATGATGGGTATAATGGATATAAATAATGAATATATAATTATTATTATTCTATATAATTAATATAACTTCCAATCCCATACCATTTAACCATCAAGGGGAATCATATCGTCACTTGTGCATATTTACGACTTACCATCTCCAAGATGCTATGAGATATATTAACCATGTTAACAATTCCAGAACGATTATACAATTTATATGATGAGTAAAAAAATTAATTATGATCTTAATTTAATTCAGTAAATGAATAAAATGCATCCTAAGAATATCAAACATGTCTTTCAAATGAGGAATGGGAAAACGAACCAGTTAACACCTTAAATAATGGCGATATTGAAACACTATTAACAAAATGAAATAATAGGATCATATATGATATCATGATTATAAATATTGTTTTAGTATTATTTAATAACATAATTTAACTAATATACATGATGTTCAGATACACACTATAGATATCAGACATATGGTAAGGAATAATTTCACAATCCCATTATTATTTGAAATTATTTATATGTAAGTATTTTCTGCGGTATATTTATGATCCACATAAATGTTTCCTAAATATTTAATATTATTTTTACTCTTTTAAAATTTTTTGAATTAAATTTTAACCATTGGCAAATTTTTATTAAAATAATGAACAAAATCATTTGGCATTTTTTGATACGATGTACTTTTTGACTTTTCCAATAAAAGTATGTGGAAAATGTTTTTTTAACATAAACAACATGAATTATTTTACATAATCATAATGAATATTTCAAGGAATATTAATATAAACTTTTTCCTGTATATTTTCAACTAAATACTTCGATTTTAAAATTTCATAGTGTTTTTAGAATTGAAAATTTTTTTTAGAATGAAATGATAATTTCCTCAAGAATTAAGTTAAAATGTTTTAGGAAAATAATTTTCAATAAAAGTTAACAAAAGGGTTTTGTTTCAATTACTATTATTAAATTTTGTTATTGTGTTTATGATGGAAATAACTTCTTTACATACACATATTTTATATGGATTATAATGGAATGTTGTTTAAGAAACCCATTTTATTTCATGGGTTATGCTATGATAAATGATTTATATTTTCGTGTCAAATGTCAGAATGACTTAATTATGAAATGGGTGGGACCTATATCTCCATAAAATGAATTAGGTAAAGATTTAAATCTCATTATATAGAAATTACTAGAATAAAAAGAAAATCTCGTTCAGTAATGTAGGGATAGAACAGAATATAAATCATGTTCATTAATAGACATTGTACTCTATGATGGTCTTGGGTATGAGCCTTGGATATCATGGAAATGATTTATTATTATTATTTTTATGACATTAAATATAATTTCTTATGTTATGAATTTTTGGATTATGTCCATTAATTTATGTAAACATTTATTTACAAGACATGATATCAGGATATTTAATATACCAGATAAGATTTTAAAATGTTATATTCTTATGTATTATTAGTATGATATGATTGATTTTTCCCTTTTATAGCCATAATGAGCATTCGAGCTCATCCTTTCATATGTTTTATTTCCCCGTTTCAAAAATAACGGTATTATATAAGTTATTTAAGAATGGAGTCTAGTTTTGAAACAAATAAGTGGGATACTATGTAAACATTTTATGAAAAAGTATTTTATGTATCCTAGTTTATAAAGGCACTATACATATACGGTCCTATCATGTCATTAATATTTGTTTTATTGAATGAATATAAATTTTTATGTAATATCATTATATGTAATTTAGGGGTCATTAAAGGTATCGTTAGTTTTTTCATAGGTATTGATTAGTATGTTCTTATCCTTGATAATTACCCACATAAAATACCAGTTGATAATTTTTTAATTTTTTTAATATGTTCTAAATGGTTCATATTGAGTTCCTTGGTTATATACATCATTTAGTATCATTAATAAAAATTTATACCTGATTATATATTGTTTCATAAAGGAATCCTTATATTTTTTTGGGATACATAAAGGTTGTGGTGAAGTAAATTATTGTGTAAGGGTCCTATCTAATTGCATTAAGGGAAAATATCCAGGTTGTTTCATGTAAAGGTACCATCCTTATTATGTAAAGGACATCCATACATGCATAAGTGTACATGTTAATTTCTAATACCAATATAAGTGTACCTGGACATATATACAATACACACATAAGGGAAATCGAATCCTATTTTAATCAAAAGTTGGGATCTCCAATACTAACATAAGTGTTTTAAGATCTAAATGTGTAAAATATCCACACCCCAATGTTGTAGTTATGTCTCATATATGTGTAGAAAAATTTCGCATAAATTTTAAAGTAGGGTTATGATAATGTTTTTTTTGAATGTATGAATCTTTTATGTGAATTCAGCTATGAGAAATCAAATACATAAAAATTAGGTAAGTGAATTCGGATACAAGAATTTGACTATGATGAAATAAGGTTCATGAATTCTGCTACATGAATTAGACTATGTGAAAAGTATCTATTGGAATAAATTTAGTTATGTGGAAGTTGTTTACTTGAAATATTTTGTTCATTATGAAATAATTATGTTAAAATCAGAAAAATATTAACAAATACGAATATAGTCATAAAAGTTTCAACATGTTGTTCTAAACATGTAAATAAATTCTGTTTTTCATATTAATTTATACTTATATTTATATCATGTTAAATATGAAAATTTGTAGATTTTGGTCTCAAATTACACATTACATATCTACAATCCATTCAAATAATTTTTAAATGGTATTATAATTAATTAAATGATGATTATGTAGCATGATGGGTGTTTGAATATTCCAGATTAAATATTAGAACAAGAGATATCCAAATTCAAAATAATTTATTTATGAAGATTTAGTCTCATATATTATAAAGTGATTTTTCAATGATATTAACACATAGTATATATAGCTATATTAATTTCTCTAATCTGTTCAAATGTCTGGGTTACTGTATTTTTTATAAATATGAAGAACAAATGATGTGAATATTACTTTATTATTTGTTTATTATTTAAATTTGGAACATTATATAAGAAATAACAATGACAATCATAGAAGTATTTAATTGTTTTCACATGTGAACTCATTCATCAAGATTTTTTTTGCAAAAATCATAAAATTTAAAAGATTTTGTGCTTGGTGAAACTATATATATATAGTTGATAGAATTAGTGAAAAATAGCAAGGGTGATTACACTGTTCGCCTTTATATGTTTTTTTAATAATTAGTGATCATCTTCTTCTGTCAAATAAAATGAAATCACATGATCCTTTATTAATCCATATTTTATTGATGCCTCAACCTTCAGACCATGAAGTGTAAATATAGTTATATGGTTTTGATTCATTCTATTATATTATATTTGAAACGTTGATATAGGTTATAATACTCATATATCTGAGGATTTAAGGTTGTGACACCAGAAACAATTGACAGGCATTGTATTGTGCCTCTAGGTGAGAAATATGAAGTGTAATTTAGGATATACCCTAACCATAGGATTTCTAGAGGTTCAATTCTAGTATTGAATAGTTAAAATGGAGGTCTGGTTCTAAACACCACATTAAATGGTACTTTATGTGATCTACTTCCAGTTCTGGAAAAGGGAGTGTGATTTGGATAGGAAACCAGTTGATAAAAAGGATATCATCTTGGGTTGTACCTATATGGGTTAAAAATAGTAGATTTAAAAAGGCTTTAAACTATATAAAAATTACTGATTCCATTATAATGGGTTAAATATTTTTATGTTTATGAAATGGTTGAAGAGTAGAGTATGATAATTTAGATTTGAACTAATATAATCATATATCTTTCCAATTTTATTTATTTACATGTATTAAAATTAAATTTCAGTTATATTATGTATATTTATTTACAAATAGTAAATTTACCATCTTCTTTCATATTGTAATATTTTACCTTTATTTACATTTGGTACCAGAGAATAACCCCTACCTCTATATATACTTTTATTAGGGATAAACAATTTTTTATTTTTTCACCTTGGGGAATATAACATTTTAACCTGGCATGAACATGTTCTATTGATGGATGGATAAATAAAACACCACATCATTTTTATAGTACAAATTATAAATACTATCAATATATGAATGAATCATTACTAAAACATCCAATAATTTTCATCTACAAAATAATTTAAATTCAAAAAACTTATTTAATGGTGAACATAAATATTTAGTAGTTAATTATGCAATAAAATATGTTATTATTTCTAATGATATAAATAATTTTTATTATGAAATAAATATAATTGTCTATAGTCATTTAAACACATGTAAAATTGAATATAAAATATTAAAAACCATTCAAATTACACATATATCCAAAAATAATATCACTTGAACTAATTTATTTCAATTAAGATCTAAATAATAGTAATTTATATGTTGTTAATAAGATGTTATTAATAAAATATTTCCTAGATTTACTAGTATTTAAAACTTATTAGTTCTTTTATAGAATCTCTTTAAAACCCTATACTCAATTAATTGGTACATATTTTATTCTATAATAGGTTTCATTCTAAAATGGTTGTTATAGTTGAATGTTAAATCTTCAAGTAATATACACTAGGTGATATTATTGGATCATTGTTACCATTATATTTAGTGTTTATTAATATTGTTGATGAATATTAAACAAAGAAGAAGGAAATTTATTATTTAACAATGTTTCCAAATACAATTTTAATTTCTAGTTAATAAGAAGTGATATGAATGATTCTAAATATTTTACAAAGGGTGGATAAAGATGTAATAATGTTTATTTAATAATATCATTAAAATTTGATCCATGATACTATTCCATGGAGAATAGTGAACATATTTACTTTAAAATATTATAATGAAGTTAAAACCTATTATGAGCGTAGAGAAACGGGGTACTTCAAACCTAACAACCCAATATTATGTATGGGAACATATTAGAGGAATCCATACAGCAATAAATATAAAGAAATTGAAATTGAATAGAGTTCGACTGAGGATTCATGTTCTGATGAAAAAATTAATTTAAAATAAGAAATAGAAAATTAATGATTAATAACTTCATTAAATTATTTAAGTGATTCCACATAATATTATTCATGTAAAAATTATTCTAAAAAACCCAATTGATAAAAAAATATTAATGAATTTGAATCATATAGTCCTACTGAGTAAATGATCACTGGATTTTATAAGAGCATAATTAATTCACGTAGTGTTGTTCTTAATGAAAAATGATGAACTAAATAAATATATCTATAAAGACTTAAAATAATGACACATAAAATTTAAATATTCTCAAGAAAATATAAATAATGATATTCATGAAAATTATAAATTAAAGAGTGAAAATTATTTCATTTAAAAATTCCATGATATTAATGTAAGGAATTTAGATATTATATATACTGATAATGAAAAAATAAAAAATGAAATTGAACGTATAAATTTAAATATTTCTACTTTTTTCTCTATAGAGATAAATAATTGATGAAATAATAAGTTGCATTAAAAATGAAAATAGTATTCAGTGTCGGTAATTATAGTAATAAATCAAATATTTATATTTTCAAATTTTCTAATATATGTAATTTTAGAACATCTAGTACATCGTGTTTTAGATTTTAAACTAATTTTCATTTTATAAATGAGTTCCCCATGAGATTTACACCATGTCATTGACATATTAAGGCATTCATTTCGAATTGTATAAATTTTAAATTTCTAGTAAACCTATTTTTCAAATTAGATCAAAGTCATAAGAAATCATATTCCAATCTCATTAGAGAAAATTTTTCATGGGAACCAAAAATGTAATAAATATATATTATTTTAAAATATTTCACTAAAAGATATATTTCTTGGTGTATGTATAGTGGAAGACCAAGACATAAGATTGGGGATATGTAAAATTTTATGTTCATCAATAAATTAGAAATGTGTAATGTTACTTTTGTTTATATCTCAAAAGGATGGTGAAAATGTTTTATTGATATCGAAATATCAAATTCAATTATTATTTCTAATGTCTTGTATTATTAAGGATAGAAACAATATTATTGACAATTCCACAAATATTTCATAATGGAATGTTGGTTGAATTTAAAAATAAAAAATTCATTATTTTTAAAGATAAATATGTTTAATTTTTTCATGTATATAGGTAAAAATTTATACAATTAACTATTCTGAATTAAGTGATCAAACATTCATGTGTGTGAATGATGTATGATATGATATCATCATGGGGAATTGGAGGTTTTGAATATCATTATAAGACAATAAATAAGATTTATAACATTCAAATAGTTTTGAAATTTCAATATATTACTGTGGATATCATTTTTTGAATCATTATTGATATTTAATCATTATTGAAAATTTTGTCAAATAACGTGAAAAAATAAAAATTGTATTTCATGTTGATCTAAATGAATTTTTTGGTCCTATCAAACCCAAAAGTTTTTTTTAAGATATATTGTTTTGGTATTATTTTTTATTTCACTAGATACACATATGATTATTGGAATTTACACAAATCAAAATGATGGTATAAAAATAACAATTTATGAATATTTCTTTTCAAAATGAGAAAGGAAAAAAAATTAAATAAATTATAGATGGTAATGCTGGTGAGTTAATGAATGTGTAAATTATTTATTTGTCTAAAAATAGATATTTTATAAACATATATAATCCTATAAGACCATGAAAAATTAATTTAAAAGATAAAAATAAAATGAAATTCTCATGAAATTTCTCGGACTAGGTAAATGGAGTTTACTCTACAAAAATGTTTTTAGAAAAAAACAGTGAAAAATGTATTTTTATAAAAATATAATTATATTAAAAACATAGTAAAAACTAAATAATATATTTGGAATGGGTGAGAACCTCAAACATTATTCTTTATTGGTTTTAATTGTACAATATTCGTCCTCAATTCATGTTATTTTTGATGAAAAATCATTAAATAATAAGGTGGATGGTATTTATCATCATAAGGATGAATATGGAGATATTACTTTTGATGTGAAATATAATTAAGATAGTTATATAACAATTTAAGGGTGTAATGACTCGTCAAAATAAGAATTAATTCGTGAAGGATATTTGTAGAATCTTTGAGATGAACATATATATAATTTGATTGAAAATGTGAAGTCATTTTTTAAAACTAAAAAATATAATTTCATACATGTTGTTTTAATGATTACATATCACTTTTATTACTTAAGAGTAATGGTGAATATATTAATTATCTATTTGGATATTGGATATGAAAGATGTGTTAAATAATTTGATTAGAAATAATAGGTGGCCTTTAGGTATTCCCACAAATTATTTTCATTCTATTGGAGAAAAAAGGATTTTTAGAAAAATTAATAGAGAATCTAGGAATATATTTAAAATTATTAATAAATTTATTTATCAAGTATAATAATATAATTAATTAGATATTTTGAAGAATATTTTTCTGAAATTTTTAATTTAGATGAAATTTGATTATTATTATTTTATGCTGAATTGCACATATTTAAATTATTTATACTGGATTTAAAAATTAATTTTCTAAATTCTAATATATTTTATGAATTACATGTTATATATTCTTCTATTTATGATAATGAAACGATTATGGATAATGTTTTGAAACAGTCAAAATATTTATAAGATTTGAAACAATATCCTTGGTCATTGTATTAAAATTTTACAAGTTTTCTTTTGAAAAACAATTGTTGGGACGATAATGGTTGAATGTAATTTATTTAGTAATTTTTTTAATGATATAATTTTTTTGATAATTTTAATTTGATAAAATTATTTGTGGGTCTTCTGGTGAATGTTTTTCAAATGATATTTCATAATTAATTTATTATGAATATCATATGTATATGATTGGATAATTGAAAATATTTCATGGTCTGGAAAATTAATAATGAAAAGATATTTTTCTTACAAATCAATCTAATTATGCTAAAGATATAATTAATATATATTATTATATTATCACTATAATTTTAAAATAATCTTATTTGAACTCCTTGAAAATTATATTTAGACCAATCTCAAAAAAATTGTTAAAAAAATGAATACAAGATTGGAATATTATAATACATAAATAATTCAGTATTGGTTTAATGTTTCAAGTTTTCATCTGTGGTATATTTCAATGTGATCAAAATTATTGTTAATTAAAATCTTATAAAATTTTTAGTTGATATGTTAATGTATCATTTAATAAATTATTATATGGCCATTAATAAACTAATTTATATTTGAAAAGTTATTCAGACTCCGATTTAGGTGGCTAGAGTATAGATAAAAAATAACTTTATAGAGTCACGTTATATTCATACATACATTTCACATCTTAAATGATGATTATCCGCCACATAAAAAATTATCATTTCCATAATCATATAATATTTTTTTTATTAAAAACATTGATACATAACAAAAATTCATATGTGAACTAATGCGTCTCCCAATAAGATCTCCATAACTAATACCCTTGTTAGATATATCATATATAATACAATTCTTGAAAACATGTGCAATGAAATATAAGAAATGGTATTCCTTGAGGCTTAGTATGGTTAAAGAAGGGAGATAATAGTTACCATATAAATATAACAAGATTCTAAGGTTATTAGAATATGAATATAATATTTGATAGACATACCTTGCATATCATAGAACATAATCCGTAATACTCGAATAAACAATTAAATAACATATGTCATGAATCATAATGGAATCAGTGAATGTGATCCATGAATGATTAATATTAGAATATAACCTTTATTTTTCCATATAAATAAGCATATAAAATATTATCCATTGTAGTAAATCCCCACTTCCATTACTATCATTGTGGATTTGCATCATTCCGAAAACATCATTGTAGTTAATGTATTCTCTCATGTATACCCTAGTGGAATGTTCCACCCTAAAATGGGTTCACTACATGTTCTAGCCTAATTTATCTCATGATATATACATCTTTTAAAAATTAATATGAGGTAAATGTAATTTAAGGACCACCCATCACATTAAGGGAATAAAATATATGTGTGAAAAATAAATTAAAACATTCATCATATCATATCCCATAATTAAATAAAAACACTAAAATTTTTTCAGGGCCTATCCCTTGAAAATGAAAAAAGTTTCATAATCATTTCACCAATTCATAATATCATAAAAAATAAAAAATTAATGGGTTTCATTAATATTTATTCATAATACTCTTCAACCATAAAAATAAATAATATGGATGATATTATTTGATCATATTCGTGGACTGGTTATGAAACATCAATATAAGTGATTTTATAGAAACAATAGTTTCAAATGATCACTTGGGACATTTGTGGATTAAAATAATATTTTTTTACATTATAATAAAACATTAAAACTAAAATTTTAATATAATATTATTTAATTAGTTTTACATTAAAATATACATGGAATATTTTAATGGAATCATAAATCCATTTAATAGTTATGGTGGTACAATATTTTTTTCATGTCAAATATTATGAAGGAAAACAATCATTTGAAAATATTGTATGAAAAAGTTGAGAAGTACCTTATTCATAAAACTAAAGAAGATTTTATTAATCAATATTGTAAAAATTAATTTTGGGGTTGTAATGAAATTTAAAAATCGTTTCAGAATATTGGTTATATTTTTTTTTGCAATCATGGATATATAATGGGAAATATTTTCGACCCAAGAGATAAATAATGTCGATTTTTTTAAAAAAAATATTATTTTGGTCTCTTGAATGATTAAAGAGTGGATCATTTATTGAAAAAATCAATTATTTATAAATAACTAGATTATGATAAAAATAATGTGTTTCATGAGATATAGATCCTAATATTTCATCATTAAAAAATTAATCAAAATCAATCATGATTGTTAATGTGATTTTATCATAACACAATATCCACATTGGTATTAATTAAGTTATATTCCCCATGAAATAAAGGAAAAATTATTGATATGTAAATAAAAATAATATTCATGAGATTCCCCAAAAAACACATCTATGCGTAGCATGTACACCACATAAACAAAATGATTTTTAGTATTGGATGTCTCTCATAGAAATAAATGTGATATGAAAATTCATGACCATTGGTCTGAATTCCATTTTACGTTTTGAAGACTCCAATATAAAATATGTAGTATTATTATTAATAAATTTAGAACCTTAATCTTATATTTAATAAAAAATTAATTACTTGAAAATATTTATCACCCTTTTATTAACAGTTGTTTATTAAAAACACATATAATGGTCAAATATTATTCATTTTTATGTAGGTGTTGGTTCAATTGTTTTTTTACTATATATTGATAATGGATATATCATATCCATGAAATTAATAATGATACAAATAAAAAATATATTCAATATATATTAATTCAATGTCATCCATATATTTATCAGATAGAAAAATTAAATACCTAATAATTGGAAATAATTTTTCGTACACACACATGAATGGTGTATTAATTTTTCAAATAATGGAATGGAAGAAAGGTATTTAATAATTCACCATTAAATAATAATTTATATATATTATATATCATTAATATTTATTTAATTTATATTTTTTATTTTTAATGAAAAGATAAGATTGAAAAACATATTGTATCTTTTCGAGTAGGCTATAGTCCACACAAATACCGGAGCAAAATTAAAATATAACAATTAATTAAATGGTAAGAAAAAATATGTGATATTATAATTTAGAAATAAATATATCATAAATATAACATTTATATATTCAATTTTTTATCTATCTATTAGTGTGGATGATAGAATAATATTTCATTGTTGTTTGAGGTAGTAGTTCACCGTAGAAATAATTTATTATTTCATTACCAATATGTTGAAAAAGAAGGTTTATATAGGTTTTGAAGTTAACATAATAATATAGAAGTAATGTTTATTAATAATATTTTATTATATAATAATTTATTTATGAATATTTTAAGAAGCTTGAAGAAGGAAATTAATTTCAAGCACATGGATAAACACTATACCTCATCTTCGGACATGTTCTTTAGGATTGCACCAAAATCCTTCATAAATGGATTTAATATCCCAACTAACTCCTCAAGGATGTGGTTATAGATGTAATTGATGGATTAATTCAAGAAATATTCAATCATAATTGATTTTACGTGAAAATAAACGATAAGAAGATGTTCCCTTTTATAAGAGAGGGAGGGGGACTTTGAATTTTTCAAAGTATTAAAATGTTATAAATTGATTTTCATATAAAAATTGATCCATATATATATATATTTTTAATGATAATATGATTTTATGTCCAAATATTCAAAAAATTTAATATTGAGCATGTATAGGAAAGGTTTTCACCCATATATTTTTAACCCATTTAAACCATATTTGAAAATTACCGTGGTACTAAAATTTTTAATAATTAGGGGTCTAGAATTATATTATAAAAGGATAAAAATATAATAAATGGAATACGGTAAATATTATCAATAATTTATTATTCATTTATATGTTTTTATTACTTAGTAATTTAATATCATTTAATATAAACTTATTTATTATCAAGCATCCTTAATGTCAATTTTTACACTATTCAATAACTTTTACATTAAAAACATGAAGATATACATGGAAAAAGAATATATAAATTTTAAACAACCATAAAAATATTTATTTATCTAACGTATTTGGAAAACTAATTAATTTATTAAAATTCTATTTTTTGAATACTTTTTATTAATTTATTTTATTTTCATTTCAATTTAATAATTACCACATCAGGGATTCTTAATAATTTAAGACATATTTTTCATTGTTGTATATTTGAAAAAATTTATAATCTTAAAAATTATATTTTTCTTTAAATAAACAATTTATAAATTAATTCCCCATGAAATTATCCCTATGTAAAATATATATTGATAAAAATATAAAAAAATGGAATTTCATTCATTTCAATACATAAAGTTATATAAAGTTCACAATCAATGTAATATAGAAAAATGGTAATATATTATAATAATTGATTATTCTGTATGAATTATAATCATCCAAATTTTATTAATTGTTATGGTCACATTTTAGTCAATATCAAATTATCATTACCCTTACTTATCTAATAAGATATATATTATAGTAACAAATATTTACTACTGTTACTAATCGTAATGTGAAAATAAAATATGAATATTTTAAAAAAATTAACTTTAGATTAATATTATTGAGTCAATATTTCATTATTCAAAACACAGAACTTCTATAATTTCATTTAATAGTTAACCCAAAAAGTCAATGAAATGTAGTTTCACAAAGAAATATATTTCTTAAGCGTAAAAAATATTCATAGGAAAATTCAACATAATGTTGTTTCTAATGATCTAAAAGGAATTAATAATAATTTAATTTAACTAATGATACATTAAAAAAATTAAATTAAATATTTTTTCATAAATTCTTTAAAAAATAATACATTTCTCAATAAAAATTTCTAATTTTTAATATTTATTGAAAAATTAATATTTTCAAAATTTTCCAAAACAAATAACTCTATGATAACATTTAAATGTTTATTTCATACTTTATATCATTTAATCAAATAAATATTCCATGTTTTGATTAAAATTAAATATATTATGTTATCGAAGAATTATTATAAAACATTTCAAAGAATGTGTATCTGGTTGAGGCAAAATAATTATGTATTCTAAAATAAATTTGATTTATCTAAAAATAAATAAATATTTCTAAAATGTGGTTATTACTATTCATAACTCCAATTTAACTACAATGTCATAAATTTATATTATATTATTGTTCATTTAGACTATATTGTGCATGTTTCTTAAGCTATTGAAAATAATAAATTTATATTAAAAGAAAAATATAACCAAATCATTATGTGTTATATTATTCCCCCATTAAAATATATATTGACATTAATATTCATTTATTCCACAAAAAATGGGGAAATGTTAGCCACTTCACATCATATGGGTCCCACATATCTTATTTTATTTTAAAATTCCAATATATAACATTATTCTAGTGAGAAATTGTGTTTCGTATAAACATATATCTTTGATCTAAGATTTATATTTGTTTCTATATATAAGTGATATCTTCTCCAATGGTATAAACAGTGTGTTATGTGCAAGTCAATAATTAGTTTTATATTTACTCAAAATAGATACATAAAACACAATTTTAAATTAGGAGAGGTTCAATGGATGCATTGTATGTTTGAAATTCATCCCCACTTGAAAATTATTGAAAAAATTGTTAATAAACTTAATAATTGTATTTCCCTTCATTGAATATATAATAACAGATAACCATGGAAAAATTTCGACAAATACATTCCCCCTAACATCATACTATAGATCTCATTGATGACTATATTCATAAAATTTCTATTGTCAATGATCATACATGAAATGTTTTTCAATATAGCTAATATTCTATAATATTTCTCCAATGTTCTCATGTTGTAATAGAATTCCATTCCAATATGAACATCTATGTAGGGTTCCACCATGTGATCATTAGGATTATCCTCCAGGTGACATGACATAAGTAAATGGATATATACTGGAGAAGTCACCTACATGTACTGCATTAGTCATTCCACCACTTTTAGAGTATCACATGATTAGCATAGTACCAATGGATGAGATTTTCATGATGAGAGAGCATGAAGATATTCAGCGGATGTTATCTATCATGTAAAGTGGTGAGACTGAAAAACCTGTGTCTAAGGATTGGATTGAGGTAGTGACATGAGTTTTCCATCTAGTCAGTACACTAGAGGATTCGATGGTAGTCTAGGAACCGAGTCCTCTGCATGTCATCGTAGGGCGATGGTGGGGTTTGGTAACCTAATTTTACGATTAAGGGAATCTTATGTGGACATAGTTTGAGAACCTTTTTAGAGAGGATTTCTCACTATAAAATAAAATGGTTTTCCATGTCCAGGAACATATACAGCTTTAATAGAATGATCCTTCAGTGTCTGGGTATTCATTGCAGCATACCAACCACTATAGCTACTCAATGTATATGATACATGACCAATGCTTCAGGGATCAAACATCAAAGAGAGGTCTATGTAAGGAAATTTTGGATAGTGTTATACCTATGTGCATTACTATATATGTTAGGTAGTAGAGTGAACCATTGTGGTTGATAGTTCCTTCTCTGGGTAGATACAGCTGGTGATAGTCTGAAGTGAGAATGCAAGAGTAGAGACCTCAACAGTAGGAAGCTGACGTCAGTCTCAGAGATATGGATGTGTGATATGTTTGAAGAGGTTGTCCCTTGGTAGGGTATTTGTGTCTCTGGGATCATCGAGTTGGTGTAGTCATCCAAGAGAGTGGAGATGTTATTAATGTGATGGAAGAGTACATCTTTCTTGACACTGTCCATCCCAAGGAACTTCTAACAGAGGGATAGTGGATGGACAACTGAGAAAGGGCCAGTGATAGGTTCAGGTGGATCTATAATTCAGCGGACATGGTGGAACAGCTAGGAGAGCTACATGAGGTGGTCATCATTTTTACATGTAACCACCACCACCCCTAGGTGGTACACACCAGGCCTGAGGAGCTATAGGATTGGGGAGGAGACAACTGCATGGAGTCGAGTCTTATGAACTAGGGGATCCATGTTTTATTGTAGGAATGATATATATATATTTTACTATTTAAACCATATTGAAATACATAATATGTAGTCATTATTTTCCTTCAATGAATGTTTGACAAGACTCGGAGATTCTATTTTAACAGTTGACTTAAACCTCACGCTTACAGACTCCTACATGAGGAGACCCTATGACCGCATACTAGTGATGGCTGTGTGACATGACTCTTGGATGAAAGAGTTTTGGTTGGGATCCCATGGTAGAGACATTGAGGCCATATGACCTCACTCATGGTACATACTTCTTATCAATAATTCATTCTAAAATTGACTCTTTTAGGTGAAAGGTGTGATATATCCATAGTGATGGGACGAGGTTTTTAATTATTGATGAATTCGAGGCATAGAATGCATAGAATATTCTCAAAAATAGTAGGGTGCATCCAATAACTCATTAATTGGATAGCCTAACCCTCAGTGTAGTGGGTTTTATGAGTCATCATTTTTCTATAGTGGAGATAATGTTATAGTGTATAAAAATATGGTTGGGATAATTTTTTTGCTATAGGTACTACAGGACTATTGATTCTGTGGTTTCTATACTCTTGAGAAGGGGAGCATGGTGGTAGATTCCATGATCAAGAGGTCTTGTTTGTACTTTCTAATCGGGTCACCAGTGATGTTTTCCTTGTTGAAATTATCCTTTGTGGTTGGAGATGGAAGATATTACCTAGAGTTGAATGTTTTTACCCCTCCACTCTTTTAGTGAGTCAGGAAATAACATCTTTTGTATGATCACTACGAGACCCTATATCCTCATATATTCAATGGGAATTCTCTTGAAGGATATTCAAATAGTGGGAGCATGAAATTATTTTCAATGTATTCACATTAGTGCCGGTGGAATTATAGGAGGAGTTTGTTAGGGAGTTTCATAAATCCCCATCAGTGGAACATCCTGATGGGGCAATGATTTACTAGGAACTATGACTTAATTTTTTTTCAGACATAATTAATGGAGTCGTAGAGTTTGTATCTAAATTCTATACTTGTCTACAGGAGTGGGATGAGCACTAGGTTGAAGTGAGTTTATCTCAACCCCTTGATGTGTTTAAATGGGAGTGAGATGGGATATAAATGGAATTTTTGATAGGTTTACCACATAGTTCTAGGTGACATGATGCGAGATGGGTGATGGTTGACTGGCTAAATATGTCCGCTTAGTTCATAGATATCTCACAAATTCATCAGCCCTTGCCTTATTATGAATATAGTTAGAGTGGTGAAATATCGTTTTTCTCTATCACTGCCAATAGATTGGCTACATGAAATCTTCTACATGTTGCTGATGAAGAGATACATACATAACCCATAACATGTCATCAACTAGGGTGATATTCTTATTGAGGATGATGGGAATTTTACTGAGTAACAAGTGTAGATAAAGGATCAACTTGATAGTATCCTTCTATGGAGAACGATTTTTTTGGTGTGTGTATTTTGATAGAATTGGAATCACTGTGAGAGAACATGGGAGGAAGAGGGTCAGAATTGAGATTAGTAACCACATCTATTTGAGTAACCATTTTTTAATATTTCAAAGATGTAAATACCCAATTTTTATAGACTATAACATCTTTTATTTTCTATGTAATATGTTTTAGATATTATATGTGCAGATTTCGAAACTATTTTCTAAGACAGGGTGCCATTCTGAAGCTCACTGTTCCAAATACAAATTACTGAAAATTACTAATCTATTAATATCATGTGCTTGTAGATTTCGAGAAAATGTTGAATACCTATTAAATGGAATCTTGTATCAGAAATATCAGGGAACCTTTTATCTCACAATGACATGTTTTACCATAGGCATGACCGAACATTGGTTGAGGAGGGTTATCTTTAGAAATAGTCACCAAGGACGTAACAGAAAAAAAAATAAACGAATAAGAATTATTTAATTTTTTAAATTTATAATAACTCATGAATGATGTCTTAGATTTAAAATTAGACACCACAGATGAGTTCATATTGTGGTTTTCCCATAGTCAAGACTTCATATTAGTCGGTTTGGGTCGTTAGTGAAAAACCTATCGTGAGAAGTAAATTGAAAAAAATAATTTTATAAGAATTTATTTTGACATAGTGGCTAAATGTCAAAAAAATATATTTGTATGGATAATTTACAGGGATACTTACAAAAACTTTGAAACCATATAGAAATGTTGGATAGGGATTTGAGTATTCTTTCACAGGAAAGAGTGAAATATTGTGGATCGACAACCAATACACCTCGGACTTGAACGATCATTAATGGGGAAAGAACATGTGTATCATTCAACATCTATTAGATATATGAATTGAGGTGGTGAATGGTATTTTAATGTTTATTTTCTTATTCATAATTTCTAAATGGTGCATTAATCAATTTAAAAGTGTATTTATTCATAGATCTTGAGTATCATGGGAAGGGAATTATCATTGCGTAGTTTTAATGGGAGACTAAATTTTGTGATTATTTTATTATTCGATTGTTGTTATAATGGATATGGATCAAGGGATACATGAATACTAATGGATGCTTTTTCCTCTCTATGGTTCTTGTTATTTTCTCTCCTGATTAATCTTTCATCATGTGTATTATTCACTTGTCTTGTTACTCGACAGGTTTTAATCAATCTTGTGTTTCATGCCTAATTCTTCGCACAACGATTTAATTTCATAGATATGGGATCAACAGGGAATATTGGAGATGTGACAATGGATACTAAGTAAATTGGTAGATATATTATTCCTGATTTTTCAAAAATAAATGATCCTCAGTAGAGAATAGATAATGATTATTTTGTCAATTTTGTGAGATGTTTAGAGGAAACAAAAGTTGTTATGGTGAAGACATGACACCACGAGCAAGAATTTGTGACCATTTTGTTTTTAGATCAATATATGTTGCCCAAAGATCTGAGAAAGGGGATAAAAGTGCAGGAATGGTTAACAGTAATGATGGTTGAGGAGCATTGAGGTGGCCATTGGGAACAACTGTGGTGACAGAGACACAGTGGCGACAAGCGACCATGTAAATAGGTGGAAGTTGCTGAAGGAAACTGCGTGTATATTAAGTAGTCCAGGACCTGGAAAAGTTTGTCAAGCCAAGGATTAGTGAGCCAGGTCATGGAATTCCTAGTCAACCGGGTCGAACCCAGCTCGGTCTTAGGGAGACTAGGTCAGATCCAGGCTATGATCGACCAATGTAGTCAAATGGGAGGCACACTCCCTCTAGTTTCTACATCTCATCAAAAGATGGCACCACTGTCCAGTGTGGAGGTCAGCCACTGTAGCCATGAGTTGGACACTCTAGCTGGTCGACCTCCACAGTCAGTGGAATGGTTGTGTGGTTTATCAACAGGCCTAATGGCCCCTTAAAATGATCAAATGGCCATTATTTTCAAACATTATGTTTTTTTGATGAACCGTATAAGTATTTGGTACAATACTGATGAGGCATTCCATTTTATATAGTATGGTGAGTTTTTAGATTGGACTATTATAGGGTGATAGAGTTCCCTTGGTCCATTACATGAGCATTTAGTACTACATTACATCCATATTATTAAATTATAGTACCCTCTAGAGGATGATCATAGGAAAAGTTATTGAATCCCTCCACGGGACACGATAGATCCTATATCACCCATAGTGGTGTTTTTGGAATTTATGTAACCATTTAGAGGAGGTTATTGTTACTATATCTAGCGGGCCACACAACAAGGGATAACAGTATTTCTCATTGTGTCTATATATGATTATCTATGTTTTGAATTATTACAGGTATGGTTAGATGTATTCTATAGAGTTTTTTGGTTTTATACCCTATATACACATCAAAATATTCATTTACCAATGTGTTCTCGTTGGGTTGGGCCCAAATTAGTTGGACCTCTTCATGAGTGTCTATGATGATATCGTGGATTGATGAGTGAGTTATCCTGAAATGAGAATGCTTCGATAAGAATCAGTTAGATAGTAATTGGTTGTGGCATACCTCTTGACTATGTTTCCAAGATTTAGTGTATATAGATATTCTTGTTATACATATTTTGGAAATATATCAATGTAGAGTTAATTGGGAATTCAGGTCTGGAATTCCTATGTGGTATTACTATGGGGTATTCCTGTGTGGTGGTCATGTTTTGTATACTTTTATGGTATTCTTGGGTGTCATTATTATATAGTACTCCTATGTGGTATCCAATCTTGTATTCTTATGAATTCTTCTTGTGTGTTACTCCTCTGTGGAACTTCGGTGTCGCATTCCTATTTGGTATTCCTTTATGGTAATCCTGTGTGGCATTCTTGTGTGGTATACTTGTGTGGTATTCTTATATGGTACTCATGTGTGATATTCATGTGTGGTACACTTTTTTGGAACTCTATTGTCTAATTCATGTGTTTCATACCTCTATGTTACTCATCTATGTCACTCATATGTGGAATTACTATGTGGTATTCCGAGTGGTATTCTTGTGTTGTCCTCCTATGTGGTATTGATGAGTGGTACTTATGTTTGGTATTCATGTGTGGTATTCCATCAAGGAATTCCTTGATGGCATTCAATTTGGGTACTATTTTGTGGAGTTTTGTTATGGAATTTCATTTTTTAATTCCTTCATGGAATTACTTTGTGTATTCCGATTATGGAAGTCCATTTTGGAATTAATTTTTGGTATTTCCTTGTGGTATTCTATTGTGGATTTGGGATGTCCTACTGACTATTTTTTTTATTCACCCATATACAAGATTTTCTTGCACGTGTGGTGTCATGTGCAGTTGATCAGCACTTTGATTATGTCCTATGTGTATGAGGACCATGAGGTCCTTAGCAAGGCCCAACAAACAATGTGTGTTCGAGCAGTCCAAACAGTAGTTCCAATGCTTCTTTTTATACAGGTTGGTATTGGGTTTATGGAAAATTTTTGGTGGTCATGTTTTGGTCCTATTTACAGTCCAGTACATTCACAATTGTACTCTGGTTGTGGCATATAGTGGTTTTCATGCATTGTTTACATAGTGTTTTTACATTTCAGTAATTGATTCTTGGTAATTCATTGTTCATATAGGCACATTAGTATAATTACTCATATTTATGGGAATGAATACTTGGTGCTAGTCACCAGGCCATAGACTATTGAAGGCTGGCTTAGGCTAGTCATGGAATGGGCCTCTCTAGGATGGGATGTGAACGTTTTATGATATTTAAATAATTTTTAAAAAATATCACATGGAAAACCTATATAATTATTATGGAATCATCTAATTAGTATCCATTTTCTATGACAAAACTATGTAAAACAAAATATGTTTATTTTCATGAAAAATAATAACAATTTTTTTCTTTACTTCATCAATTTTAATAGTCATACTTAAAAAATGTGAAATTAATTTTAAGATATTGACTGAGAACCAAGTGATCAATAAGGGACATGAAAATAAGAATACCATGAATCCAGTGAAAGATATCAAACCGCATCAAAAACTATCCTTTATCTGAATTTTCTTTGGGTCAATGAAATAAAATATTTCTAACTCTATAATACACAAATTTATTTCTAAAATAAATCCATTAAATATTATAAAATGAAATTGAAATCTATTCATCGAGTCATAGTGCATTATGTTAATCACCCATATCATAAATATCAGAGGCTAGTAAAAAACATAGGAAAAATCCTATATAATAAATCAATAATTCATGTCTATTAAAACAATGAAAATTATATAATGCATCATTGTCCTATCTGGGAGCATCAACTATAGAATCTATAATGGTCTCACTAGTGAGTTATTATAAAGATCAACATATCATATATCAGTTATCATGCTCAACCATTTATCATTTATAATTATAATTTTCTATACCATGAATATAAAATTATATTCATTATTTTTTAATTGAATTTTTTTAAAAAACACGTTTAAAACAATTTGAAAAACAATTTGGAATAGGAAATCTTCCTTTTCTCTTAAATAAAACTTCTAAAATTTTAATAACTAGGTACCAAATAATGAAATAATTTTCATTCAAAATAAGCATGGAATATTATTAAAGAATCCTCAACTCATTGAGGCATAATTATTGTCAGAAGGACTTTTTAATCTATATTTGTTAAGAAAACATTCCCTCAGAATTTGGTCAAAATAATGATGGGTAACATTATAAGGGGATTTAAAAGTAACTCCAATACCTTGAGTCTGAAACATCATATACATTATTTTTTATTATGAATATGTAACGTATAATATTTTTAAAAATGATTATGTACATTTTCTAGGTTTACATTATTTTTATTTTATCTCTAACAATCTATATTTAATAATCTAATTATTTAAATTCTGATCAAACATTTTAATAATATTTTTTTTCCTAAGTCCAAAATGAATTTGGTATGATGAAAATGGTCAAAGTGGGAATTATTATAGAATCAATAGAAAAATAATCAATTCATAATTATAAATTTTATACAGATATTTTTTTTAAACCCCACCATTAATATGGTAAAAAAAATTAACTATGTTATAATTAAGGTGAAATTAGGATATACACACGCAATAGTAAAATATTAGTCTTTCAATATTTATTATAGATAGAAAGTAAGTATAATTTTATATTTATATAATTATAATAATAACATAAAAATAATATAAAATCTTTAAATATATTTATTTTGGGGAGGCGTATTTGCAAGTAGTCTTTTTCTGGGTTTTGACCTTTTAGTTATGTTGATGTCCCTACATCCTTGATTTCATGTTAGGTTTCTACCTTGTTCCTTCAAATGGGGATTATCCAAAATTAAATAAAAAATTTACGCCATCGGGCCATTCATTCAATATTAAATCCATGTGATGTGGTGACAAAAAACAAACCATATCACTTCATATAGGTTGTATTCTGAAAATATGAACAAATGGTGTTATCATTTTTTCAGTGAACATATTGTTAATAATGAAAATTTTATATTATATTTTGGTAATGATAAATATATAATTAATATAATATATAAAAAATTAATTATTCAATTATAACCATCTACGAGAGGTGGTGATGGAAAATGATTTAGATTGGTAAGGAATGTGGTAGACCACCGTAGACATGAATGATGAACTATAATCCCTTCAGATGGATGATAGAGAATGATATAAGATATAATATTTTATTAATAATATCCTATTATATTGAGGATTTTGTTTTTATTAATTTTTCTTGTTTGAAGAAATATTTGTTCAATATGAAGTAGAAAAAATCTAAAACAGGTTGATAAAAATAATTCATATGTTTGGAAAACATCTTTTGATTGACACATTTTCTCTCTATGTTTGGTGTTCTTCGTAAAAAACATATAGAATAAGGGTAGTTATTGTTGGATGATATTTAGGTCGATATTTGAAAAAAAAAATTTATGTCCTTCAAGGATAAAGAAGAAGAGTTTCACTTTTATTAGATACGGGAGAGAGCCCTCGGAATTTATCAAAATATTATTTTTAAAAAAAATAATTATCAATTAAATATTCCCAAAGTGATTTATTTTAAATATATTATGTATATGTATTGAAATATTCTAAAATAATATGAATCCAACATGTTAAAAATGTTTTCCCTTATGTTTTGGTTTTCACCCCTCATTAACCACTTTCACCCTTACCATGAAAATACATATTTTTTACATTAAGGGTCACTTTAGTCTCAATAAAAAGAAAATACTCTATAAATAGACCATGAATGATTTTATAACAAAAATATTATTCACATGGATAAATATCAGATTTGAATTTAATAATTTTCCTGTAATAAAATATTATTTATTATAATATTTCAGTATAAACAATTTTTAGAATAATTTATTTTGTTGATTTAAAGAACCTCCCTGAAAAATAAATTTTAAATCAAAATTTTTATTATATATTTTACTTATTATTAAAATTATTAAAATTAATATATCACATTATGTTTCTCATATTATGTTACCTTAAATATTTTTAGTGTAATATATTTTGTTTTTTCAATTATATTAATATTTGGTACTTATAGGTTGTGTAATTATTTAAGGTATTTATTTTCTCATAAAAAAATAAATATAAATTACAATGATAAAGAGAAATATCTTATCATTCAATATATAATTTTTTAATAAAACAATTTTTTTCTCTCATTTTAAAATAATTATTTTTTAAATTGATTGCCTAATTTTTGTCAATTCATTAAATTAATTAATATAACATTCATAATGACATCCCATAGGAATAAATGGACAAATATTGTACATTTTTATGATTATGTATTATTTACATGTATCCAAAAAAATAATTCTTCTAAAAGGAAAATTTTGTATTCCATGTCATAAAAATATTATCCCTTAGTTACCTTATTTACCAATTTCTATGGTAATAAAATTTTAACCATTTGTTGTTCACAAGGAGAAAAAGTAATGGGATCCATTTAAAAAATTTTATCCACCATATTCCAATTATTGAATAAATTTTTTAAATTAAAAAACAATTTACTATCATAATTAATATTTAACATAATTTGTTAAAACACAATGAAAAAGAATTCAAAAAAAATTCCCTTTTCATGTATAATATTTTTATACAAAATTTAAGAGAAAATTTCATTTAAATATTATATAATTAGTAAATTTAGAATTGTAATGAAATAATTAAATTTTAAATCTAATACCAAATTGATATTTACTTCATAAATACATTAAAATAAAATATGATTTTAAATAAAAATAATCATTTTCATTATTTATTATATTTTTAATCATTTTTTAAAAATAAAAAATATCATCCCAAAGTAATTTTAACATGATGAATTCAAAATATAATTTATTATTTTCAAATAAAATTTCAAAAAATCTTATAAAATTATTATAATATTATCTCATAAAAAGAAAGAAGCTCAATTTCTAAATAAGACACAATTATTGTAGAGTAAATAATATTTAATAAATATTTTAATATTTTTTCTAAAGAATTTTACAATTCATTTAAATTAAAATGGATGATTCGATTTATTTGAAAAATCATTTATTATTATTCATTCCCTCCGATTTAATATATAGCTCATAGTAGAAACATTTAAATAATAATTTATTTTTAGTTCCATTAAAATATATGTGATGTATATTATACCCAATCATACATAGTGTTTTATTTTAAAATATTAGGATATTATATTCTCCCCTATTTTATAAATTTATCATCACAATTTTAATTTGTGCTCAAATCATAGTATTTGGATTATAAAAATACCAATGTTTAAAACTCACATCATAAAAAGGGTCATTAGAACATCCTCATGAAATGATATAATGAGAATTTAGATGGCCATCCAGAATAACACATATTGGGTATCAAGTAGGGTATCATTTTTCTTAAGAGAAGACATGTATATATAATAAAATTTGATATCCTAGTAATAGATATACAGTGATATAGAAATTTTTTGGGAGAATGTCAACAATCACAAAACCATATATACATGATAGTCTAAATGTCCATTGATTTCTTGATATGAAATGATAACAAATTATGTTTTTATTTCAAAATCTATTTATTACTCTTTATGAATTATTTTTCATCCTATGAAAATATCATAATCAAATCTACTTTATTTATAAGAATAATATCAATATTTTTTCATTTTTCACAATTATTTCAACTTTATCCCAAATGATGGGTATTCAAGATGAATGTTTTATTTACTAAAAAAATATATTCAACTTATATAGATATAAAATTCCAAAAAATATAAATATTTATTCCCCCTACCCTTAAGAATTAACGAAAACAAATATGGTTATAAAAAGGTAAAATAATTCCCAAAAAATAAACCTTCATATTAAGAAATTTACATTAATATATATAATTCCATACTAAAAATGAAATTCCAACATAGATCATTAAAAAATTAATAATCATTAAAATTATAAAAAATATTCTAGAATAAGACTAGAACCAAAAAATAAGCACCATTTAATCACACAGTATTTCAATATAAATTTAATATTTATCTTTAAGTAATATTAATAACTATTAATGTATTTTAAAAAAATGTAATTTCCCTAATCATATAATCTCCAAGATATTTTATCCATTTCTATAAATATTTGGAATCAAAAAAGTCGACAATAAAATATTATATTCCATAAAAATATAATTCAACATTTATTTATCAAATAAAACCTCATAATATAATGTTTTCTTAGTTAAAGTAATTCCCCATAATGTTATAGTGACCTTCCTCACAAATATATTTAGTCTCGTAATATGTAAATCAATTTACAATCCAATGGTAATCTATTAGATAATATATATGTTTTCAAATGAAATTGTCATTTATCTATCAAATAGTTTAAATTATGAAAAAACTAAAAATCAAATGTGGACATCATATATTCCAGTGGTTAGAGATGAACCATTGTTTCCCTCTCGATACAGGTTCTAACAGTTTGGCCTTAATTGATTAAATGGGTTGTAATCCTATATGTCAGTTGTCATATTTATGAAAGTAAATTAATATAATATTTTTAACATTCTATTAAATATGATAAGAATACTAAAAATAACCTTATTTTATTAATTATTAATGATATTTTTAAACAAGAAAACTTATCTCATACATTTAATTTTTATCCCAAAATTCAAATAACTAATAATAATTTGAAAATAAAATATTATAAAAACCCCAATGGACATACATAATGTTATACATTATCACAAGAAATTAATAGACCATTTTCATCAAATTATATTCTCACATGACAATAATATGGGTTATATATACCTAGAAATCATCTAAATCAAAATAAATTTTCCCCAAATTACACCCATCATCAAATGAATATTAAAAATTTTAAAAATATAATTATACTCAAATATACCACTAACTCGGAAATCATGAATTTGGATTCCTTAATTAGTCAACATTCTTCATAATACCTTATCAATTACATTCTATATTAATACTTAATGTTGTTTTCATTAAAAAATCAATATTAATTATTTTATAAGATTTATCAAAATCATAACATAGTCCATGAAATAATACATAAAATTCATATGTCATTTGTAGTGTTCATGTCCTCAATTATACCAAAATTAGGTGTTGCTAAATAGATATATATTTGTTATCATCGATCCAATTCTTGATCCCTACCCTTAGTACATTTATTTTCGAAATTACCATTCTCCCCACATTTAAATCATTCAACTTGTACCTTTACAATAACTCTATATCACTCCATTTTTTCAGGGATAATTATTTTTTATCGCATCCATTACCATCAATACAATTAGGAAATTTTACTCAGTTCTTCTTTCCACATTATTCAAACAATGGTCAGTTAATATATTTATCTTTTTTGTCATTGTCAATTGAAAATCCATCCCACCTCATTTCTCTCTTATATAATGAATGTGAAAACTGAAATTGGTTCAACTTGTTAATTATTACTCCTCAAATATGGTTAATAATAACTATAACAATTCTCACTTGTTTGCATTCATTTCGGTAACTCATTTAGACCACCAAAAAATTTTATATCTTATCCATTATCAAATTTCTTCCTTGTAAAACAATCCATCAACTATAACAAATAATTTAATATGAGGATATCATTAGCATCATAATATACCATAATATGTACTAGATAAACACACAGATACCAGTAGTAATGTTCTCCCAAACTCTATAGATTTATTAATATTACAATTATTATTCCTAACATACTAACCATTGTGGTAATATAATAATTTTAACATATTCTTAAATAAAATTTTATCCTCTAATATTATATAAACCCCTCTCTGATACTAACAATATAGAAATATCCATGAACATAAAATAATTTTGATTCATTATACTAGAATTATAATACCTTCATTATTAAATAACATTTTGGTATAGAGTTTTATATAATTAAGAAAAACTCTTACATTGTAAACTCGTACACTACATGTGGGAACATTTACTATATATCCATTTTTCAGATAAAATAAAACTCATAATTATAAAATAAGATTTATTTTCTTATAAAATATTCTCAATTATCATATTTACAACATCTATGTACCAAAATATTATTAAAACCTATCTTTTTATTAAAAACTTTAAAATAGTATAAAATCTTAGTAATTTAGATAAAAAGAAGAAAATTATTAGTAAATTAAAAAATAGAAAATCATATGAAAAGATTAACATTATCACAATTTAGATTAATAGAATGAAAAAATTAATTTCATTTTGAAAAAACATTTTATCTCAATGAAAACCATTAGTACTAATATAATTCAAACAAAACGGGGTTAGGGAAATATAGTCTTTAATAATCTACTTGAGAAATAACTAGAGCCTAGTTAATTCCACAGGAGAAAACAAATTTATAACTCCATCCATTTTTTATGAGAAAGTTAATTACCCAATGTATTGTAGGGCAATTGGGTGCAAACATTATATATGATATTTTAATATCACCAAATGAAATTTCAGTGCAATCAATATAGAAGTTATAATGGGATCACCGATGAGATATAATAGGGATAAACTCATTATATAATCTATATCAGGATCACATATTTCCCATATATAATATTCAAGTGACATAACATGAGTAAATAATTTTATTCATGTATATTTCATCAAAAAAACGGTATTAAAATCTCTTAGTCCCAATAGAAAAAACATTTTTGGATTTTAAAATAATTTTTTCATTAAAAATCACATTTAAAAATATAAAATCATCACCCATAATAATTAAACTATTTAATTTTAAAAGATTCATCTAAAAATATAAATGGAAATTCAAAAAAATGTGGTTTCATAACTGTAATGATTTATTCTCATGTCATTTAACATAAAAAATTATTTTAATTTGTTAAAAGGGGTTGAATGGGGAATATTGAAATAGGATTTAATGGAATGTCCCTAACCTTTAGTTTGACACATCACATACATTTCGACTTCTTAAATGAAATTTTTTTTATACACTATTATGAACAATTTTAATTTACTTTATTCCTTTTATATTATTTCAAACCATGCTATATTAATTTACAGAAGCAATTAAATTTACATCTGATGTTTTGATGATATTTGGGCTTTAGTCCAAAATTACATGGGTATGTTAGTTATTGTAAAAGTGGAAATTATTCCATCATATAATGAATAATAATAAATAGTTGATTATCATTTATATATATATATATATATATGTTTACTAAATTTATTAATCAACTCATAAAATATAGTTATGAAAAATGAACTATGTTACAATCATAGTGATAGTAGGTCATACGTATACATGACTAACATTTCAATTTTTCAACAATCATTGTTAATAAAAGTAAATATCATTTAATCATTCCATAATTTTCATAACCTCATAAATATAATTTTAATTTATTAAATATATTTATATATATTTTCTATGTGATGTGGTGAATAGAAACAAATCACATCGCTTTGTAGAGGTGGTTGTCTACATGAATGAATGAATGTCGTTATCATTTTCGGTGAATAGAATTGTAAGATAGTATTTGGTATTACATATAACCATATGATAAAAGTTAAATTAATATCAAATATAGGGATTAATTCCACCCTAAAACTAATTGTGAGTTGCAGTGATGGAAATGAATTACATTGGTTCAGAGGTGGTACTCCACCGTACATATGAATGATGAAATCCTATCAAATTTATTGGAGGATGGAGACCGATATAGGATATAGTATTAAAATAATAATATTAAATATTATGAATGATACCTATTTTATTATATTACTCTAGTTGAAGCAAATTTTATGGAGGATAATAATGAAATAACACTAAAACTTGCAGATAAAAACAATACATCTTCCATTGAAAACCTCCTATGATTAACATCTTAACCCGTATAAGGTATGTGTTATGAAAACATACCACTAGAATGTGTGGATGGATTATATTTATATATATTTATTGTAATTGGAAGAAATAATAGGTTTTTTTAATTGCTATGTATTGAGAACAATTGGATACCTTTTATAGGAGATGGGTGTGGAACCCTAGAAATAAAAATAATTAAACTATTATAAATTAATTATCATATTAAAAAGTGTAGAAAAATAATTTTTTCAATTATTGGAAGATTGTGGGTTTAAATAATTTCATACAATAAAAATTATATAACATTTAAATAGTTTTTTACACATATATGTTTGTTTTAACCCATAATTAATTCCTTCCACACTTAGCATAACAACCTTGGTTTTTATGCATTAAGGGTCAATATAGTTACTATAAATGTAAAAAATTACAATAAATAGTAATATAATGATATTAAAATATATATCATTGTCACTTTGAGGAATATATTATTGTTAGGACATTCATATCATTTAATAATATATTTTTTAATAAAATATATAATTAATGTTAATTTTTACTACTATTCATTACATTGATTTTTATAACATCAGGAAAAAAATTAAAATTATGAAAACATAACTTAATATTTCATATACATGTCATGATGACCTATTAAATTATGGAATCACATTATTTATCTCAAATTCTATTTTTTTTACAATTTTAAATGAAATTTAATAGATTTTTAAAATTGAATATTTTCTAATACGAAATTGTATAATTATTTATGCAATTAAAACATTAAATAAAAAATAAAATTAAATAATATTGATGAAGAAATTTCATTAATATTTTTTTAAAATCCTTACATGCCTCCATATTCGAACTTTTTTATTTATTATTGTTATTAAAAACAATAGTGTGCCATTTTTTTGTTTTATATAAATAAAATAAAATAAATTACATAATCATATCCAAATTAAAAAGGTTTTATATTTGACCATTGGATGATAATTAATGAGATATAGTCATTCAATAAAATTTTGGCATGTTTTATGGTAATCATATATTTTTTATTTTATAATTTTAATCTATAATTCATCCATTAACCATTGATTGTGGAAACAAAAATTAATTATGTTAATATTCATATAGAAAAAAATTAAAGGGGACCTATTTAAGGGTTTTGTTCATCATAATTCAAATTATGGAATAAATTATTTTAAATTAACTACATTAAAGATACATAATTTTATTTCAGATAATAAAGGTGATATATAGAACAAAAATAGTTTCTAAGAGAAATTATGATTTAAATTACAAACTGTTTTATTAATAAAATAAAGTATAAAATTCAATATATAAATCCATAACTGGGATATAGTTAGATTAACAGAATTAATTAAATTTTAAAAATAATCCAAAATAAGATAAAATTTCATAAATACATTGACATAAAATATTGTTTTCAATTAAAATTAGTATATATCATTATTAATTATAAAATAAAACTTTTAAAAAAATGTTAAAAATTAGACATATGATAATTTTGATCAGATGAACTCAAAAATAGATTAAATTTTTAGGAATAAATTTATTAATTTTCTTGAAGTTTTTGTAGTATTTCCTCATAACAACATTTTGAATGATTTTTTTGAAGTATAATAAAGCGTAATAAAAATTATGGGATTATTTGAAAATGTTTTAAAAATTAATTTAAATTGAATTGGACCATTATATTTATATCATAAATTATTTATTAGAAATCATTTCCATAAATTAAATGGCTAGGTTGTATAATTAACATTTAAATAATAATATTTTGTTGTCCATTTCATATTGATGTTTCGTGTCTTATATGCTATCAAACTCAATATTTTCATTTAAATAATTAGATATTATAGTTTCTTATTATTTCTCACAACAGTATTTTAATATATTAAATATATTTAAATATTTTTTCTATGTGATGTGGTGAATAGAAACAAATCACATCGCTTTGTAGAGGTGTTTGTCTACATAAATGAATGAATGTCGTTATCATTTTCGGTGAATAGAATTGTAAGATAGTATTTGGTATTACATCTAACCATAATGATAAAAGTTAAATTAATATCAAATATAGGGATTAATTCCACCCTAAAACTAATTGTGAGTTGCGGTGATGGAAATGAATTACATTGGTTCGGAGGTGGTACTCCACCGTACATATGAATGATGAAATCCTATCAAATTTATTGGAGGATGGAGACCGATATAGGATATAGTATTAAAATAACAATATTAAATATTATGAATGATACCTATTTTATTATATTACTCTAGTTGAAGAAAATTTTATGGAGGATAATAATGAAATAACACTAAAACTTGCAGATAAAAACAATACATCTTCCATTGAAAACCTCCTATGATTAACATCTTAACCCGTATAAGGTATGTGTTATGAAAACATACCACTAGAATGTGTGGATGGATTATATTTATATATATTTATTGTAATTGGAAGAAATAATAGGTTTTTTTAATTGCTATGTATTGAGAACAATTGGATACCTTTTATAGGAGATGGGTGTGGAACCCTAGAAATAAAAATAATTAAACTATTATAAATTAATTATCAAATTAAAAAGTGTAGAAAATAATTTTTTCAATTATTGGAAGATTTTGGGTTTAAATAATTTCATACAATAAAAATTATATAACATTTAAATAGTTTTTTACACATATCTGTTTGTTTTAACCCATAATTAATTCCTTCCACACTTAGCATAACAACCTTGGTTTTTATGCATTAAGGGTCAATATAGTTACTATAAATGTAAAAAATTACAATAAATAGTAATATAATGATATTAAAATATATATCATTGTCACTTTGAGGAATATATTATTGTTAGGACATTCATATCATTTAATAATATTTTTTTAAATAAAATATATAATTAATGTTAATTTTTATTACTATTCATTACATTGATTTTTATAACATCAGGAAAACAATTAAAATTATGAAAACATATCTTAATATTTCATATACATGTCATGATGACCTATTAAATTATGGAATCACATTATTTATCTCAAATTCTATTTTTTTTACAATTTTAAATGAAATTTAATAGATTTTTAAAATTGAATATTTTCTAATACGAAATTGTATAATTATTTATGCAATTAAAACATTAAATAAAAAATAAAATTAAATAATATTGATGAAGAAATTTCATTAATATTTTTTTAAAATCCTTACATGCCTCCATATTCGAACTTTTTTATTTATTATTGTTATTAAAAACAATAGTGTGCCATTTTTTTCTTTTATATAAATAAAATAAAATAAATTACATAATCATATCCAAATTAAAAAGGTTTTATATTTGACCATTGGATGATAATTAATGAGATATAGTCATTCAATAAAATTTTGGCATGTTTTATGGTAATCATATATTTTTTATTTTATAATTTTAATCTATAATTCATCTATTAACCATTGATTGTGGAAACAGAAATTAATTATGTTAATATTCATATAGAAAAAAATTAAAGGGGACCTATTTAAAGGTTTTGTTCATCATAATTCAAATTATGGAATAAATTATTTTAAATTAACTACATTAAAGATACATAATTTTATTTCAGATAATAAAGGTGATATATAGAACAAAAATAGTTTCTAAGAGAAATTATGATTTAAATTAAAAACTGTTTTATTAATAAAATAAAGTATAAAATTCAATATATAAATCCATAACTGGGATATAGTTAGATTAACAGAATTAATTAAATTTTAAAAATAATCCAAAATAAGATAAAATTACATAAATACATTGACATAAAATATTGTTTTCAATTAAAATTAGTATATATCATTATTAATTATAAAATAAAACTTTTAATAAAATGTTAAAAATTAGACATATGATAATTTTGATCAGATGAACTCAAAAATAGATTAAATTTTTAGGAATAAATTTATTAATTTTCTTGAAGTTTTTATAGTATTTCCTCATAACAACATTTTAAATGATTTTTTTTGAAGTATAATAAAGCTTAATAAAAATTATGGGATTATTTGAAAATGTTTTAAAAATTAATTTAAATTTAATTGGACCATTATATTTATATCATAAATTATTTATTAGAAATCATTTCCATAAATTAAATGGCTAGGTTGTATAATTAACATTTAAATAATAATATTTTGTTGTCCATTTCATATTGATGTTTCGTGTCTTATATGCTATCAAACTCAATATTTCCATTTAAATAATTAGATATTATAGTTTCTTATTATTTCTCACAACAGTATTTTAATATATTATCACTATGTAAAACTCAATGGTCTGATATTGGATGTCTTTACAATGTATCATTGATGTATTTCTTGATATATTCTTCTTTATGAATGTTTTATAATACATTAATATTCATTTTTATGTTATTTTACCATGAAAAATATAATTAAACAATACTATGAATTCCCATTTATCACAATAATTAATTTCATTGGCTTTTAATTTTGGATTATCGATCTATGATAACGTACAACTGTTTTAAATACATAGGGGAATAAATGATAGACCTAATTATTATATTGATACTATTTAGTTTTTATAAATTAAAAAATGTGGATAATTTTTAAAAATATGTTAACTGGATTTGTAAATTTCAAATATGTAATGAAATTTGAAGTTAATCCTCAAATAATATTCACTAATTAAATATTCATAATAAAAAATACCAATTTTATGATATTTTATAATTTTTAATGACTCAATAAATGATACATATATTTTTTGTCTAATGTATTGATTAATGTGTGATTATCATTGATATTCCATTTCATTTAATATCATTATATTTCATGATTTAATTTTATACAACATGTTCAATAATTTTCATATTGATTTTCATGCATAAATGCATCCTTTTGGATCTTTAAATGTCATTTATTCATCATTTTATTGTGTAATATAAAATTAACAATAATATTCTATAAGATACATAAGGGAATGTATTATTTTTTGGAGTCACGTAATGGGTACATTGTGCTCATATATTGGTGATGCCCAGAGATTTTTTGGGTTAATTGTACCTTAATTCTTATGTAATGGTCATACATTATTTTGTAATAGAACAATGATATTTTACAATACATGAATATGGAAACTAGGTAATTCCCAATACTCGTGTAAGGGTAACCCATGTCTCTTGTAACGGTATTCCTAAATATACAATACACATATACGAGTTCAAATGTATGTAATGGTAAAACTCGGTTACCCCTACATAGTTAGTATTTATTAATTATGGGTTGTGGAAATTAATTTACATGCTAAAAATAATATGTGTGAATGGATTGGGATATGTTAAAAAAAGTTTTCTCAATTATACTATGAATGTTCAGCTATGATAAAATCCACTAAATGAATACAATTATTTGAACTCATCCATGTGAAAATAATATTTGCGAATATATTTGATTACATTAAATTTACCTACATGAATTTGTTTTACATGAAATTAAAAATTATAAAATTACTTATGTATCCATATTAATCAATGTAGTTATAAACATTTCTATCAGTTATTCTGATTTTTTTTATTTGCACTATGTGTGTCATTATTTTTTATTCTTAATTGTTTCTTGTTCGTTAGTTAAACTCTTTGTGTGTTATTTAATAAAAAATAAAAAATAAATTATCTTATACCCAATGGAACATGTGTTAAATTGTTTCATGATTAATTAAATGACAAAAACATGGTTTTTAGGTTGTATGGACATTCATAATAATTTTTTTGGAGTTTTTGATATTTGAATTCAAACCATTTGGAATAAAAACATCATTCTCATATGTTATCATGAAATTTTTTTAATATATTAATACTTATTATTTTCATATATATTTGTTATTCTAATGTATTCATATGTGCATGATGTCATTTTCATCAAATGTATATTGAAAATAATAAATTGTTTTATTTTTTATTTTTTATTGACTTACACATGGATCTTTACCTTTAAAACATGAAAGAACTAAACTAAACTAGTTCATTGGTTTCAAATGATCAAAATTTAAATCAGGATAAAAAAAGATTTAAATATATTATTATTCAAAACTTTTATGCATGAATAATAATTAAATATATAGTGTTTATAGAAAAAGATAAAAATAACTATGTTAGGGATATTCATATGATTTATAGTTGGTGAAAAATTTATAGACCAACCAGTTCTCTCATTGTACATAAATCATCCATTACTTTACTAGTAGATAGATTATTGAATCTCGGACACTCATACCTTAAGTTGATCATAAAATTATAAATTTTTTAATTCTTATATTTTGTTGATGTTTTAAAAATTAATTGGTTATAATTTCCATTAGAATGTTGGTTATTGGGTTGTGACTCCTAAACCAAACATAAGATTTTTAGTGTGATACCATCTAACAAAAATTCATGGTAATTATGGTTGTCCAATAAAAGGGTTGATATTTAGTAGTTATTAACTAGTTAAAGGTATGGTATGGTTTTCACCTCTAGTTCTTAAATGGGTTTCAAGTATTTTATTTGATGTGAGAAAATGGACGAGTGATTCGGTAAAGCCACCAGGTGGGAAAAAATTATCATATTAGGTTTTCCATCTAGGGATTAAAAATGAAGTTATAATAGTGGTTTGATCTCTATTTGAATGACTGATGGTCTATTACAATGGGACCTATGATTTTCATTTCTTCAATGGGTATAAGTGTAGAGTATGTTCAAATTTATTTGAACGACTACAACAATAAATGATTCGTATTTCCTTTATTTCTACCGTGTTAACACTAAATCTTTTATACGATTAAAAAATTTATTTTTAATGGTTTAATTAAACCGCTTTGTCGATATACATCAATTTTAACATTGTGACCAATGCATATTAACATAAAGGAGACCACAAATAGAGTATTGAAATATGAATGATATTGCATGATAAATTATAGTTTTATATAGGAAGTAATTAAGAAATAAAAAATTTGTGAAGGATTAATTCTACAAAAGAAGAAATTAAAATCATGTAAAAGAAGGTGGAATGTATTTAGAGAAAACTACTATATATAATAAATTAATCTCAATGTAATTCTAATGTTTATTAGATAGTGTCTTCTAAAATAATTTTTGTAATTGTATCACAATATAAGGCATCATGAATCATATTGTTTGATACCTCTAGTTCAATATGATAAATATAACCATACATTGTTTTTTTAGATATTAAATAATATAGTATAGATACCATTAGTGTAAATATTTTTTAATATGGAAATAATATTTGTGAAAACATTAAATATATCTTAGAAAACGTTTTTAACATTAATATCAATTTCAACAATACATGTCACGTTAAAAATAATATATTTTTAGAAGATTAATAGAATGATTTCAATAAAATTTAAATCAGAAAAAATTTATTTTTATAATAATTTATCATTTAATCATGAATAATGCTCCCATTTGGTATATTGATCAATAGATTGACAAATTTCATGTTAAATAAAGGTTATCCTTTTTAATATTTTGAAAAGAAAAATATTGATAACTAAAAAGGTTAAAAGTGTAATTTTTTTTAATAAAAATAAATTTCATAAATAAATTTATAAAATACAATAAAATATAAAATTAATGACGGATAAACCAATTATGGATTAATAATTTTCAGGATAAAACCTTATCACTCAATGAATAGACATTTGTGTTATTAATATATATTCCAGGAAATATAATCCATCACAAATTGTATAATTGAAAATTGTTTTATATTTTAAAAATAAAAAATTTGATAATTCAAAATAACATAATCAAGAGGAATAATGTTCCAAACATATATGGAATAAGTTCAAGAGAACAAAAATTACTCTTTGAATAAAATATTAGTTACAAAAAACTCGTTTGACTAGTGTCAACTTGAAGTCAAATAATGTCTAAGAAATGAACATGATAACCCTTATTATATATCTATTGTTACAGGGAAGTAATTTATAGAAAATTAATTGGATATTAAATAAATATAACTCTATAAAAATGGAAAATGTTTAACAATATGAAACATGTCTCAAAGAATCCTAATTGATACTAAGAAAGACCCCATGGCATTAGTAATATTTTAATATAAACAACTTGAAAGAGGGAGATTGCAGTTGATATTAAAAAAACATGATAAGAATATAACTCATGATATTATATTTCAAATAGATAGTATATAGACTATATGAATGAAATTGGGATCATAATACTAAACATGTCTCAATAATATGAATTTGATATTCGATCCCTTACCTTGTTTCCCCACATAGTCAAATGCTCACTATGCCAATGTATAAAAAAATAATAAATATCTTAATAAATGATTAATAAATAAATTCATATTCATAAATTTTCATAAATTTTATTTTTAATTAATTCAAAATATATATATTATATATTTGTTACCTGAATTAAATTTCAGACGTGAGTGGTATGGATATTGGGGAACTAGTTCTATAAGGGAGTTGTAAGTATTAATCAATATTCGGAATTTAATGTTAATGATATCATAAATAATAATATAATAAAATTTTAAAATTATCTTTTAAGATTAATTTTCTACTTAAGATTACATTATTCATTAATTTTTATTGCGAAATTAACAATGTTCATTTTTAGCAATTATCAAACTACGAAGGGTTTATTGTGAATTAATGAGTAAAATATTGATGTATAATTTAAAAAACCAAAAAATAATTAGTTATATATATATATGATATTATAAGAGTACTTATGTTTTATTAATAATCCATGTACTAATTTAATAGCATTGTTCATATAGGTTATCTAGTCAACAAAAACATGAACATGCCTGGATGATTAATTAATATGATAAGATTAAGTTAAAATATTATTATACATTATTAATAATGAAAAACATTATGGTTTATTAGTGTGATATGTAAATATTTTATTTATCTAAAATTTAGAGTTATGAATATAAAAATATTATAAAATATAATTGTTTTTCCCACAATAGTTTCCTTGTTTATGAAGGTTAATTTAATAATGACGGTTTATAATTAATATTTATAAAGAGTTATTAAAAATATATTTACAAAAAATGTAATATATAATAAGTTAATATTTAACCATTCAAATATTATTATTACTAACAATATAATAATTTAAGGAAATGAATTACGCAAATCAATCTTTACATGGAGACGACAGTACAGTTGTATGTAAGGATGTCCATTTTATTCACCATAGAATGAGGTAAAAGAGTTATATGGTTTATAAATTATAAATTTAAATAATTTCATCAATATATTAATTATTAATTAAATTCCCTATTATCTCCATCATTATAGAGTGATGAAGGAAAATGAAAAATTATGTGTCAAGGAGGTTGTAGTGTAAATAAACACACAATTCAAATCATTAAATTTTACTATAGAAAATGAGGGGGTGGTTATTTCTTGTAAAATTATTATTATAGAAAACCAGAAGAATAATGATACTCATATTATGCTTATAATATTTTCGATATAAATTTTATGAATAAGGAAGACACAATATGAAATTGATAAAATATTGGTTATGAACTTTTAGGTCACTCCCAATATAATAATCTTTAAAAGGGGGTTAAGACATTAAAGGATGATATATTGAGAATAAAATAACCCCATTAAGCTGTATAAGTGTTTTGAGTATAGTATATAAGATATTATTTGATAAAATAATTTATTTTCAATGAGAGTGATTGAAGAGAGGAGGGTCTATTTTTATGAATATTTAATGATCCTTTTGTAAATTAAAAAATATTTCCAACAATGTGATGTATCTATTTTTGAATATGAAAAAATTAATAAATAATGGAGGTAAAAAGTCGATGGTCCATGAAAATCATCAATGACACATTAGAAAATAATTTTTAAACATGATTGGGGTGTTTTACTTATATATTTTTACTTTACCATTTTAGAATTGTGTCTTGGTAACCGGTTTTCACTAAGGATAACTTATCATTTATTTCCCAAAATAAAATGTCCCTTAGTAAAAAAATCAGGTCATGCATATTCCAAAATTTTAATCCATATTAATTAATTAAATTTATATAATTGTTAAAATTTATTTTAACAAAAAGTGTATAATGAAATAATTATTTTTGAAAAATATAACATGCATTTAAAAATGAAAAATATGGGTTTAAAAAAATTAAATTAAATTATAAATTCACATATTATATAAAATAATGTTATTATATTTTTTTACATAATTTAAATTTCATAATTATATAAAAAAAATTTAATATAATTCATGTTATTTTATGAATTATATTTTTCAGAATTTCTTAATAGAAATCCATCTAGAAAAACACAAAATAGTAATATTTACTAAAATATTGACATGATGAAAAATAATAATTTCATTTTTTCAAAACATTATTTTAAAATTTCCAAATTATAATTTAAACTAAAATAAAATATATATAAAAATATATTCTTGTGAAAAACAAAAAATTTAAACATCTTGTATTATTAATCATATCACATGAAAATATCTTAATAGATGGATACTATTATATAAAATTATAATTCAAAATATTACCTATTATGATAAGCTTTTAACTGTGGTAAACATAATTTATTAACATAAAATATAATACATTTTCTATAAAAATTAGTTGAAATGATCAAATTTAAAAATAATCATCAAATAGAATAATAATATTTATTTATTTTAATTTACTATTCTATTTTTATCTACTAATGGTTTATATATTCTTGTAATTTTAATATTTCAGAGTTTTTTCTTAGTGGTTTCAATAGTTTTTTTTTGAGAAAATCAATTTAGTAATGTATTAATTCAGAGGATCCAAAATCTTATGTCATTAAATTATACCCCCGTAAAATAAATTACTTCTATATAATTTTAATAATTACTTATTGTAGAATATTAGAGGGGATATTCATAACATATTTTTTATTATATATGTGACATAAAATTTTAAATATATTATGTAATCTTATTCCATATAATTATACTCATCTTTAATCAATTATTAATAATTGTTTATGCACTGATCATATATTCACCAAAGTATACCTTTCACCAAACATTCTAAATATCCATAATATTAAAATATAGGGAATTCATATATTCCTAAAAAATTTACTCTTATATTTAACCAATAAAATAACACTAAAGTCAATATATTCAAAATATAGTATAAACATCATAAAAAATATTAGGAAGTAATTGTGAATTTCATTGTTTGAAATATATTCTAAGAAAATATTCATAAACCATTAAACTATTTATTACATATACCTCGCTATTAATTAAACCTATTATATATTCATACCATATTAATGAGTTATTCAACTATTATCCCAAAAAATATAATCATGTCATTAAATTACATTTCATTGTCATTTATTCCATTTAATATATGAATAACATTATCTTATGTATAGTTACAACAAAAATTCCTTATGTGTTTCAAATAAAACTCATAAATATAACTCACTTATTTAAATTACAAGGATTATCGAAAATAAAATTTTAATATGGTATCAACATAAATAAATTATGTAATACTAGAAAAATAACATTTTATCTCCTTATTGGAATTCACTTTGATTCATAACCATTAATGTATACTGTAATATTAAACTATTAAATATATTGGTTTTTCGATACATACCTATCAAATCGTCATCTTTGTGATCCATTGTGAATCATTTATTAAAACTAAAATAGTTATAATAATATTTAGATAATTTAGAGTAAAGTAATATGAAATAACAATATTAATATTTATTGTTAAATTAAGTATCCATTTCATTCTATGATACTATAATTGAAACTATGTTATAATATGGTAATCATATAATTATATTGGTTTACCAGGTTTGGTCACTTTTTTATTACCATTCTAAGATAAGGTGAGGGGGTTACCCTTAATGTGACAAATAATTATCACTTTTTAACTTTTATTTTCTTTTATGCCTCACATAGTTATCTAAAAACGTGTTCTCGTTATTTTTCCTCCTCTAGTCAGAAGGCATGCACATAATACAATAAACCATAAGAAAAAATATGATTAGTTGACATGGTTCACCTCCATTGTGGTTCAATACATCTATTAAATATAGTGGTTATTATCATACTCACCCATATATTACTTTTTATAATCAAATATTCCATGAGGAAGGGAACAATATTACACTCATTTTTTCTAGCATCGAATAGTTATAATGAAAGAATTATATTATAAGCATAAGATGAGTGGATATAATAATGATACAAATAATGTGATAAATAATATAATATAATATAATACATATATATATATATATATATTCTTCAATATATGAATATAATTCTGATCACATTTCTTAACCTGAAGGTATCACAAGTGAATTCTCGAATATAGAAATCAAATTATTATCATAGATATACATCTTTCTATAATTTTTTTGATTCTTCATATTATTCTTTCTCAATAATATGATCATTAAAAATATTATTTATTACTCATAATAAGAATAAATCTTGAAATATTCTATTTCTTATTCTCCATTCACAATAATTATAAGATTTCATACACTGGTATTCTCATTGTTATATACCAGTGATAAAATTCATCAAAAGTTGTCTCGGTAACTGGTTAATATTTTTCATATAATCCTAAAAAATATATGATCTAACAAAAATAGTGCATGAGATATAATCATTCATCATTAATTTTATTTTCAGTTACATATCATATCATCAAGTTCATGTATATGAATAATTCATATCATTATCATAAAAACTAAAGATGAATTTATTCAAGCATGGATTATCATATACTCAATACAATTAAGGAAAAACATCAATCACCTTATGGATCATATAATATATCTAACATCATGTAAAAGGTATGTACCCACATTTTCTTTCATTCAACATGGAATAAAATGTGCATCCGGGATGAATGCTTTTTATTGAAAAAATATATGTATATCATGATGAATTGTTATTCTTTATCACATGAACAATGAACCTGATAAGAAATTAACATTGGGTGATTAATGATGTTTACATATACATCCTCCATCACTTAATTAATCATGTATAATTTTCTGTATTCATAAACACATTATAGGTTAATGTATATTTACATCACACAAAATTTGTATATAGGAAAAAATCATCACGTAATATAATACATGAATCTTCAACCAGATTCTCTATTTTCATAGAAAATTGAGATGCAAAATGATATCTATAAATTTAACTTAGATAGGTCTCTTGATATTTATAGATTTTGATCCATAGATATTCCTCTATTATTCATTCCATATATGATAATAGTAGTGAATAAATAGTTATATTAAATATCCCAATGATATTATCTAATATATACCTTTTCAAATTTCAAATTCCATGTATTCTTGCTATTCTAGAGTGGGTATAAGATATCATCATCAACATATCTAGATCATGTGACACCTCTATGGAAATACGATCTAAAACAACTATAAGGTTCATGATATGATGATTTTCTAGGGTAGAAACTTCAAGTGAAGTATGCTACTCATTTTTCACAGGTAACCATTATGTTTTTTGTTCATGAATATAGTATTCAAGAGATAGTCCATGATAATGTTATCAAAATGACATAATTTGTTGATACTTATTCCAGAGATGACTTATTGTATTTCACAATTATGTAGAATATTCTTCATCTGATCTATAGAAAATTTCATTAGATAATATCATGTAAGAAATACATACTCTTTATGCATGATTTAAAACATATATTCTTTTTTACAACCAGTTTATTATGGGTTATGGTATTAAGGGAGAATATAGGCTCTTACAATCGCATGTGAAAGTCGATATTGACTGTACAAGGTTAGGATTGAAGATCCATTACATGTGTACGAATAAACCGTGGTCATATATGATATCATGTGAATAAAAAATGGTGAAAATTCTTCTGATAATATGAATTTTGTTTTGTATATGATTTTATATATGATAAAAGGATCTTTTAAACTCTCATCCCACATCAGTGTTGGGTCATATCTTCTATCAGATAATATGAAATTTTCTTTTTTCCACCTTTCAATCCAATATATGTCTCGAAACCTGAAACACCTTCACAAACACTCCTACATAAGAACCATCATACACTTTTTTTGTCCCCAATGTATTTTTTATATTGTTTAGTCATGCCAATAACACAACTATGCACTACATTTGTTCATTCTATGAAATAGATATATACCAAACTTGAATGTGATATCCTCTTCCACCAAGGCTTCCCATGTATGGAATGGCTACCTGGTGGTAGATCCTAGCTCCCATATTTGGTTGTTCATTTCATCCTTAAGTAAATATGCTTATAAAATATTATTTTTAAAGTCCAAATGAGAATAATACGTAGAATTATTGTAAGTAAAAAATTTAATACAAATAAATTTATTCAATTTCTCAATTAACCTTCAATTGATATTAACAAAAAATATATTTTTAATGTTCCTTAAATAATTTCTTCAACATGAATTATGAATTTAATAAAGAAAATGAATATTTATACTATCTTATATAGTCATCAATCCTATAATTAATTTATATCCACTAATATATGTTCTGCAGAAAGGTAGATAAGTTCTTAAATCATTATACATAATTTACTTCATCCAATGTATAATGTGTGAGCTTTCAACATATTGTGAATAGATCCTAAATACAAATCATTATTGGGATATCCAACATAAATCTATGTATGTATTTCTTTAAAAATAAAATTCACATTATGTTATTCATCCCCTACAAATTCACTAACATGGAATACAAAATAATTAAAATGTAGGACCACCAATATAACCCTTTGTTTGTGTTTTCACAACTAATTTAGATAATTATATGGTAATATTTTATCCTTATATATACTCTACATTTTTAATTTTCATCTCTCTCCTTATTTATTAACAATATTAATAACTATATGGAAGATGCAATCTTCTTAATTATTTGGAAACCTTCCATGAATTATTCCATTATATGTCGATATAATCAATAAATAGAGCGCTAAACATGAGGGTTTAATTTAAACAAATTTTTTTCCCATTCTCAGATCAGAATATGATCTCAATTAAAAATGAAAAAACATGTTTCATTCCTCATATACTACTAAACTATTATATACTTGATAGTAATTGGTTATACCCAATTCATACAATGAAAGTGAGTGTTTTTGATACCACATGTAAGTAAAATTATCACGAGACATTCTAACTAAAATTATATCACTCATCTAAACACACATATTATAAATATTAAATTATAATAGGTAGGTATTTTTCTGATTATCATAAATGAATCTTCATTGCGATTATTTTCAGGATTTTATTGATTCATTAATTTTATCCCCCTTAATATAATAAATCAACTCATTATTTTAATTAATATAAGTGAGTGTTCCCACACACCACATAAATGATATCTTAAAAAGATACATTTGTGAAATGTCATGATGTGATGAAATATAAGGCTCTAGAAATTAAATAGATAATCCACCATAAGGGATTATATCCATGTTCACTTTATTATGATATATCATTTCATTAGATGATCTTATTCATGAAATTTCATGTTAGTTGCAATTTTTAGGATCACATCCATGATCGTGACATCATATTTGTGGATTAGTTATAGAAAATTGATCATATTAAACAAGATAGACATCTATTATTATGATATAAATAATCACTATGATATGAGGATATAGGTAAAACTAAGTAAGAAACATCGATTATTCTTGGAATGAATATTCTATCATGATTATATGATTGTATGAATTCACAAACACAGTTCCCCACAACCATGAATTGGTACATCACCATATATTATCTCTATCTACTGACCAAACATTACATATTGGGATATGGTGGATAATGGTTTATTTTATAATGATACTAATAAGTCTAGAAGTTTCATCATAATTTTTATACATTTTTTATACTATTTTTGAGGGTGAACTCTTCATGTTGATTCCACAATATTTCAAAGAAGTATCGATATTCCTAGAATCATATTATTATACAACTTCATTGTGCTCATTTTTTTCATTACACTATCCATCAAGTAACATCCATGTCAAGATTATTTTCTAATTTTATTTCAAATCTATTCATTTTTTGGTGTTATAAATGAGAAATAATATAATATGTGCTCAAAATAATTGATCATTCTAAATATTACATCACTAATTATTTAGTTATTATTTATTTACATCCTCTAATTGAATTAGATTATTTATATGGAATATTCTATGTGAATTAATCATATTTATTAAAATTTAATTTATAAAAATTCTTTTTTCAATATAAACATGTTTCCCAAATTACTAGTATTGAATCAAAAAAATTCAGATCATAGTTAATAAAAAATATGGATTCTTATGTGTTCCCTTTACCACCTCAATCCTTTCATTTATCTCTTTATGTCGTCTATGATTTTGTAGCTTAAGCATGATTCCCTACATTCTTTTTTACAAAGAATTTATATAGTGATATATGATGTAAACTCTTTTACAACAATATAACATGATTCTTGTTTTTTTGGAGAAAAATAATGTTGATCATCATGGGGTTCTTGTGTGTATGATTCTTTCTACTAATTTTAACCCATGGTTGACATACATGTTGTATTCAACTAATATGGTAATATTTTTTGATTTTATTTTATGGAATACTTGGTTAATGTTTATCTATATACCTCATTACTATCACAACTAACATGCTACATTACACAAATATTTTTCAATCTGTCAAATCTATATGTAACAGGTTATTATTTATTTTCATCTATGTTTATATATTTGTATCTACTTTTATCCAATTGATTTATTGATATAGTTATTATCAGACACTAATATATTATCCTCATAAATGGATGTTATGTTCTTAAATATTTTACAATAATAGTATAAAATAGATATTATTCACTTTTTTGAATTAAATGTTTTCTATATTCGCTTACACGATTATTTTTATTCGCTACATTAGTCATCTTGAAATTTTTAGGAGATCGTTATTTTTTGAAATATTATTTATTTACATCATTTGTACCATTAAGCACCTCATTTAACATATTAATCAACCTTTTGAAATGATTTAACTTTAAACCAACATTATATATAGATCCAAAATTAGCTTATTAAAAATTACTTGAAGTATATTATAATTTATCTTATAGAGTTCCTATGAAAGATCATTGAATGATATAATGTTTTTTTCCACAAATTTGAGAATAAATAAAATATTTATTCCTATTTAGATATCTGTGTCAATTTATCTCTTGTTGTAACATATGTTCTTTAGAAGTTTTGTGAATACTCAACTCAAATATTTACAAAATAATTAATTTGATATAATTTTCATGAAATTTCATATTTAGGATAATTTTATCATATTCATTAATTTCAATATACATTCCCATTAATACATCATCATTAATAAACACTATAATGTGGAGTGAACATAGTCTATTGAAAGCATTCATAAAGGTAGATACCATCTTGACAAGTATAGGATTGATCATGTTTTACTTACATAATAGAAACTCATGGTAGATGATAGTGGCATGTGAAGAATGAATTGAGTATAAAGAAATGAATAGAAAACCATGGTGATGTATATTTATTCATGTATAAGTATAGTGAACATACCATTCTTGTCCCCCATTAATTTTTTTTCCATCAAGTAAAATTTAATATTTAAAGCACTTCCTTTCACATCTCTCCCACTCTCTTTGATCCCGTGTACAAACTCTCTTCACCCTCTATGACTTCCCATGCATGTTCTACCTCTCATATTTTAGTACCTAGATCATATATGTGGTCGATATGGTCCTCCTTATGAAACTATGATAATTTAAATTTTTATAAAGCACCAATAATATATTTCCTAGAATTATATTAATTATTGAATATAATACCGAGCAATTGTGAATGTTTCCCAAATATTCATCAATAAATAATCATGAAAAAGTATCATTATTTTATCTTTTCATAATAATCAATAATTCCATATTAAATCTGATTTTATTAATTCAAATTAAAAAAAAATCAGGGATGTAAATTATATTTATTAATGTATATAATATTCTACCTTTAATCATGTGTCCTATAACATGTATATAAATTGATCATTCAAAATACATAATTAATATAATCCCTCATGTAATGTGGAACATTTTAAAATAATTTAGATCGATCATCCCGAACAATCATAATTTGGATATCCAACAGATTTCCATGAAATACTTATTTTCCAATAAATATTGACATTATAATCTCTATCACATACTAAATACTACACAATAAATATAGAACCGTCAAAAATTAGGATTGTATCCACCTAGTTTACATTAGGTATGGTTCTCCCATTCTTATAATCCGAAACATTAATGTTTTTAAAAAATTAATCCTTCATAATGGATCACCAGGAGAATATTATTGACCAAATCATATCCCTTGGGAGTGTCTAGCTGGCAACAGGTCACAGTTGAGATAATACCCAAAATCCATTATCTTGGTTATTACCAATATATTATACTATTCCAAATCCCAAACCAATTTTTATTATTGATATAATGATTTATTTTATAGTTAAAATAAATAAATAGTATATTACTAAAATTTCAGGATGTCATTCTAAACATACAAATATCAAATATATTTTTCTATAGGGTTTTCACTAAAATTTTCATTTCCAAATCACCATAATTTTCATTATTAAATATATTAGCCGAAATAGTTACATTAAAATCTCTAGCTAAGATAGAACAGAATATATCAAAAAACAATGTAATTTCAAACTTCTAAATAATACTCAATCAATGACATCATAATATATAAAGTTATTTAAATGATGATCTAAACCGAATTATAATATACTAGACCTTGACATAATGTAATTACATGGAATAAATAAAATAACTCATTGTAATAAACATCCAATACAATTTTTATAGTGTTAGATAAATTGGACACAACATAAAAAAAGAACAATTTTATTTTTTAACTATTTTGAAATTTAATTTTCCTCTATAAGTGATCTCACATAATTCATAACATTTTTACACAATTTTTAATAAATTATTCTCAGAATATTTCCCTGTAGAAATCCCTTACAAATAATATTTTATTATAAATTTATGAATGTAAATTATTAAAATGGATTGATTACATTCCTGCTAATATTAAACATAAAAAATAAAAATAAATGATTATAAGTGAGTGAAATATGAGAATGTGTGTATAGTCATGATAAATAATAAAATCATTCTCAGTTCTTATTAGACCAAAAAAATTTCCATATGTCCAGTCATAGAATAATAAATTAATACAATAAGAGAGTAAATAATTATTTACCATGAGAATATAATGTAGTCAGGAGAATAAATATAAAAATATAATGATTCTTTTGAATATGGAACAAACATCAGTATATTTAATATTCCATTATTTGGACACAATATTCTTACTCATTATTATTAGAAAAACTAATGTACACAAGAATAAATTATTTCATGAGATGTATTCTTCAAACTAATGCTTTGGTGGGTTAAATAATACCTCTCATATTATTATCCATACTTAGGAGTGCCACTGGAATATTATTTACTTATAAAATAAAAGTTAACTGAAAAAATGTAAATGATTTTAAGATGACATTAAAAATGAAAATACTTCAAATTCGTAACATAATAATCCCTTTGAAAGAAATTTGGTTTTATTTAATGAATTTTATATAATATATAGAATAAAAATGGGTCTTAATTAAGTCATGTGACATTCTACATTAGAATAATTTTGTAAATATAATAATTATTTCAATGAATACAGTATATATGTAATGATTATTTGAATTTCATAGCATTTCAGTCCTTAAAATGTTATTAATTAATTTGAACACACTTCAATAAATTTGATAATAATTATGGTATTCACAGAAGAAAGACATTGGATGAAAAAATATATTTATACATTGTTATGGACTAATAAAGATGAAGGAATTGATGCATAATTTATTTATAAGGGAATGGAATTATGTAATTTTTTTATTAAAATATAGTGGATTCTTGGAAAACTACATATCCTCATTATATAAAAGGAAATAAAGAATAATGGTTTTATTTATAAATAAATTAATTTGAAAATATTATTTTGAACACAATCACCGAAGAATATATCAGGATTCAAATTTATTGAAACCAATAGCTCTATCTCAAAAAATATGAATATATATTTATATGAGAATAAAAAATATATCATAAATACCATTAGCATTAATCCTTTTCATTATTAAATAAATGGGTGTGAAAATAGAAAGAATGTTTTGAAACCATTTTTTACATTGACGTAATATAAAAACATACATGTCAAAATCAAAAGTAACATTTGAATGTTTAATGTTAAATATTTCGATATAATTTATTTTATATATTGAAAAAGAAAATTATAATAATGAATCCTTGGAAATTATGTAATATTTTTGTTAGATATTTACATCTTAAGAATAAACCATTGTTAATGAATCGAAATGTTATTTTATAAATCTTCATATATTCCATTGTTAAGAACTAAAATTGTAATAAAGACCAGTAAAAAAATATTTTTTAACATTTACTTTTCCTAAAAAATAATGAAATATAATTGATTGTTAGGGTGAGAGAACAAAATTAGTGAAGACTAAATTTCTTGATAAAACATTATATCTCATTGAAAGGTGATTTGCTTTACCAATATCCTTTACGGGTAAAAAACCCCCATAAGAAAGAAATATTTGTGAATTTTTTTAAATAGAATATATTTATACAACGATAAAATATCATATAATATATTCAAATGGAATAATGTTCCCAAATTATATGAAAAATGTTCAATAGAAACATTATAATTCATTGAATAAAAATTGAGTTACCAAAACCTCTTATGACTGGGGTAACACATAATCCATGAGAAGACTGATTAAAAGAACATGTATTTCCATATTATATCATAATAAATAATAATAAAAATTATATATATAAATTTTATAGTATATTAATTCAATAAATCATCTCATAATGTAAAAATTATTAAAAATATTTAACATGTCATAAACAATCATAATTCAGATCACCATAACCCTTATGACTTGAGTAATAATATAAACAAAACCCCTTGAAAGAGTGGTCTTTTAATTAATCATAATATAATATGATTAAAATAAATTTCATTATATCATATATAAATTATTTAGTATAAAATTTACATAAATGAAAAAAATATATATAAAGAAAAACCTGACTCAAAGTGTGGAATTTGATATGAAAAAACATAAATTTTTCTTCACATAGTAAAAAAAATTCTACAATCTGGTGTAATAGAAATTAATATATTAATGGATTATTTCATCAAATTTTTCATATATATAAATATATATAACTTTTGATAAACATTATTGATAATCATTCCCAATATCTTAGTTAGTAAGTTCTAACATATTTTTGATGTTGGGTGTGGATAATACTGATCGTTTTGATATAGTTTTATAAGAGATGTGTAATTATTCATTGTTATTACAAATACATTCTTTCCAATATAATTATTGATAATGTAATTGATGATTTATAATGAATCATTATTTTTTAATTGTCATTATTTATTTTTTAGTATTTATCCCAGATTAAGAAATCTTTAATTGACATATTTTTTTTATTTTAATCATACGATTTGAGTTTTATTTATTAATGAGATAACTGTTGAATTATATATTATAGAACTATAAATAATAATTATTTACATATTGGATTATATTATAGAATAAATTCAATTTTCATAACCACCCATGACATTATTGCTAATCGTTGTTCAAGTAGTTGGTCAAACCAAAATAGTCGTGAATATATACTTATTATAAGTCATTATAATATGATTATATTTTAAAATAATTATTATATGGAACCATACAATTCACAAATTAATATTACATAGTAATAGTTTAATATCCAGTATATATCATTTTAATCCATTCTGAAATAGTATAAGTTTAGTTCCATTAGATATAGTAATACACAAATATCTGATTCATCAAGGATTGACAGTATCTATCAAAATCTCACCATAAATAGAACAATTCATAGACTGGTTCTACATAAAAACATTCATCACATAACTTGTAAAGGAAAAATAAGAAAAGGTGGGATAAGATTCTCTGTGTAGAAAAATAATGTTTATATTAAGGATTTTTTCAAAATAATGTGATTATAGTGGTTTGATAACAAGATTTTTTCATTTATAAAAAAATATCTTACAATCAAAAAATAAAAATACTATATAATGGAAAAAATAGTATTATTTCATAATAATTTATTCATAAAGGAATTAAAGCTAATAACATATGATATAATAATACCTGCATAGTGCAAATGTTTTCGTGATACACATAATATTAGTAAACTATATCTTTTTTAAGGATCACTCTCATGACTATTATAGTGGATTGAGTTAACTCCAAATTCCGTCAAATTATTAGTTAATGTTCACTACCATGACGATCATTTTAGTCATTTTCCCTCAAGAAACTATGTCCACCTCCTATTATAGTCATTATTATTTCATGATATAAACATAATTCAAAAATTTGATTAAGGGATAAATAATTGTGGTCCCACCCATCACATAAATTAAATCAAATATATCAATTCCATATTGTCATAAAACATTCATTAGATGGAAATAATTTTAACGGATATAGGTTCCATAAAAATTTCTACATTTCATCACAGTATAACCCATAGAAGAAATTGGTTTCATAATGATTTAGTTAGAACATAATTCACTCATGGGACTGAAATGGGATTCCATGAATCAACCTTAAATCATCATCAACATATGAAATCCAAGTAATTAATGTTAATGGTTTAATTGGATCATGTGCTAAATAAAGAATACGTAATTTCATAGGATGTAATCATTGATTAATTATTTATTTAATAGAATCACATAAATACATATAATATCGTATAATATCCACTAATAACATTATGAAAACAATATACTAATATTTAATTATAAAAATAATCATTTCCTAGTGTTAATTGTTTTGTTCTCTATGAAAAATTTATTTCACTAGTTTCAATACTTATACCATGATCATGGATTAATTATCACAATAATTTTAAGGCCAAAATAAATTTAATATATTTTCATTTTATTCATATATATAAAGGGATTTAACCATAAATGTAAAATATAAAAAATGAATTACATCATTTATGGACAATGTATGTCAAATGTATGCAAGAGAACTATTTTCACTTTTAGGTGGATGGAAGTAAAATAAATTTAAACAACCCCTAAAAACCTAAATCCCATTCAACAAATCAACATAGATCACTAAAATTGAGCCACATGATTAAAATAGTTTAATGGATAATTAAAATCTACGAGATAATATAATGGTAAGGTAGAATGGGGGAAGTAGAGGAGAAACTCACCAAATAACTCATGGAATACAACATTGTAATGGAAATAATCAATGGTAGATGGCAGTGTAACAACATAATGTGGTCATACGGGTTACAAGGATCGTTTGGGGTATATGATATATAAAAAGTTTTATGAATAGAGATGGGTAAAATGAGATAAACCAAAATTTTTAGCACCCTGGAAACACACATGGTTTGGAAGCATCGTTAGGAAAACTATGGACCCATCATATTAGTGCTACAAAATGAAAAAAATAGGCTCCATGATTAATCTTGAGAGTCTGAATAGTTTCCCAATTGGTTCACCTCACTAAAGAAACACCCCATGTATTTCTCATCCTTCTAAGGATACGTTATGGTTTGAAAAACTATTTCAATTCCATAATATAGTTCTTTGAATTCATAATGATACAACAACACACTTGAAATATATATTAAAAATCCATTCATATGTTTTTTTCCACACACCAGATACAACTTAGAACCTACATGGTTTCTACTAGGGGCCACAAAATTGGTACATTACTATACACATCACATGATAATAATACATATGTAGTTCATAATTTACTGAGAAGGATCCTAATGAAGGAAGTTTACATATTTTCAAAATAGCTATTTAGCATTACCCTACACTGTAGGAAAACCTTTATAAATATCAATGATCTAAACCAAAAATACAGTTAAATTCAACCCAAAACTCTACATCAATGAAGGTCACCAAATTATTTACATAATAACAGGTGGGTTGGACGAAATCCCCACAATCTCACTTTAATTGAAATAAATACTTGGGGAGGGATTGAGAAACAAAGGAAATAGAATATCCTAAAAGTGAAATAACCAAACAAATTATTCAACAAGGCCAAACCACTATACCAATAATTGAGATACTCACATCAATAAAAATAGTCAACCACTAACCACCAAAAATATACAGAAAAACAATATGATGACCTCTAAAAATAGTCCCTATAAATCATGGGAGACGTTACACTATCTCCCCAACATTTAGAGTTAATATAATGTGCTGTATAAAATGAACCACTACATAAAATGTATCCTAAAACAAAAAATCAACAAATATAGAAACACGCCCTTAACAGAATACAATTCTAAACCCATGAAATCTAATAACAACCACAAGATCCTCAAAATCATTACAACAACAATCACATTAGGTCACAATGCCTAAAGATATCACACGTTCAAACAAAAGATCTCCCATAGATAGTGCATCCTAAAAAAGGCCCATAGCCAGACACCAATTAGTATACCATGATCAATTAGTAAAAAAAATCACATATTCATGCATTAATTCCCCTAAAATCATATCATTGGTCCAAAATACTTGCACCATTATTATCAAATAAAAAAACTGAGCAACCCATCATCACCAATATTAGTCTTCAGAGATAATGAAGCTCAACAAATTGAAACTCACAGGACAAATACAAAACACCCAAGAATAACATGGTGAAATTCATAAAAAGAAAAAAACCAAATAAGAAATGTTTAAATAATCCATAAAAAACTGAAATATAATATTCTAAAAAAAACCACAAAAGTGATGAAAACCATAGCCAAAACTCATGATACTAGAGTCAGTACATTGAAATTAAATTTCCAAAGGAAACAACCAATCAAAAAATTGATCTAGCCCAATAATTATTCAACAAAACATGATTACCAAAAATTCCATTAATAAACAAATTTTGAAGAATAAATGTATAATACCTCAACAAAATTCAGTCAAATACGGCCACAAAATAAAACAGAAGGTTATTTTGATATACCAAGATATTTGAGGGTCACCTAAATCAATTCCATCCGCATACTTTCTTCAAAACATAATGTATATTTCACATAACCCACTCCCTTTTGAGTCTACGTTGGATCCAAAACTACAGAAACCCTTTCTAAAATTCTAGGGAATGAAACTAACCAATATATGATCTAACTTGAGTTCTATCTTGAATCAAAAACCATGTGATTCACTTTAAAAATAGGAATAATTTAAAAAATCCCTTAGATGGGTAACAAAACATTAAAACTAAATGAATTTTATATAACAAAAATTTTATCAAATAATTTTCATGTCACCCTCTATGAAGGTGTTTCTTGAAAATTATCCCGGAACAACTTTACAAAAAAATAAAACTTTTTGGAACACAACCACTACCCAGAAAATGAAAGCTAAAAAATTTTCCTTTATAATATATTTTCACAATGAAAACTAATCATCCAAATTTATTTTTCAATCATGTCCCCTTTTATTAAATCACATTCCAATATTTTTTCAAAAAACAAAATTTCCATTCGAGACACCAAATTTCCAAATTTTAGAAGTGAAACCACCACATTTATCAAACATTTGACAAATTCTAATGAAATGAATCTTTATATTATTCACAAGATAATTAATTTTTAAAAACACGTATTAAATAATCGATCCACAAACAAAAAATACAGATGTAACTAGAAAAGGTAGCATAAAAACAGAACAATTGGGGTGGAAACTCCTCATTCCACCTTATGAAGGTAAATATTACTATTGCAGAAATATATAATTTAGTAGGATTCTAAATATTATATATGGGAAGAAACAAATTTATGTATTTCATGAACAACATGGATTGGGTGACTGGATGTAAACCATTAAACAATCCCTAAAAAAATAGATGACTCGACTAAACATGCACCCCATGGATTCCCAAACAGTGTGAGATAATTGGGAAGATTGAGTTCCCTTTTACAACAAATCCAAAAAAACTGTCCTCAATATCACTCAATAGTAATATGGGACCCAATGATTTTAATCACATAAAAAAATTGGAATCATCTAAATGGAACCTCTAATTAACCATTTATAACCCTAAAACTATGGATTCATAAGTGTATTGATAGGATATATCTTGATTGGCTATACCCACCCATTCCCCTAAAGCACTAACATCATTGATCGCTTTTTTTCTAGATGATCCAAAATAAAAATGGCTACACTAGAAGCATAGGATACTAGTAAATGAAAATTAAAATCAATTATAATATTTTTGTAAAATATCATCATGGTATTTTATCCTACAAGGCACCCATGGTTACCGTCTAATTGACCCTAGGGGTGTTCCTGATCCCCACGAGCTAGAAACTATCACCTTGGCATCATAAGATCAATGTTGGGTACCATTTTCAAATAATTAGAGAAACAATAGTAGAATGAAATAGTGTGGATGGAAAAAATTAAAAAACAGTCCAAAGATGTCCAAGTAAACTACTATCTCAAGAAAATTTCCAAACTCATGATTAACATCTACAATAAAATAGAAACACGCAAGAATGAAAAACTAAAAGCAAGACTAACAATAAATAAAACTATTATAAATAATTCAACATGATCAATTCATGAACAACACCCCTATACACCTCTATATTCTCAACACTATCCAAATAACCCCACATTGACCATGAAAAAAATTAATTATCCATCTATGAACATAGATCCTTAAATTTTTTATAGATGAGAAGAAATGGCCATATGGTCCCTATAACCCACCAAAACTATGAAATAAATTTACAATGAAATTCCTCTCTGATAATAAGAACATACTTTTAATAAATTTGTTTTATATATATATTTAATTAATGGAAATTAAAACAACTCAACATTCCAGTCTCTGAACATTTTCTTCCATTTCTAAAACTGAACACACACATTTTTTAAAAAAAAAATCATCAACTAATGCCATTTAAAAAATACACACTTGGTTAAAATTTTTGAACGAAATAATACACATGATTTATCAAGATTTAAAATATTACTTTAAAACATTTCACTGGATAAAGACATTATTAATCCTAAATCCATATAAAAATAAACATAATGGTTCTCTCACAATGGTCATAAATAATTCCAAAAAAATCATAAATATCATTGTAAACTCATTTTCAAATGAGGAAAACATCCCCACATGTTTCAATCAAAATATAAAGGCACCAAATATAATCAAAAATAATATAAAAATGAAAATAAAAAATTAAGGTTCTAACTCATATAATGAAGGGGAAATAAAAAAAATAAAACAATTTTTCAAACCCCTCTCAAATAATATCTTAAAATGAAAAGAATCATGTAATTAAAGAAACAAAAGTCATTAATATTCCAAAAATATTCCCAAAATGGAACTAGTATAAAAACCATTTTTATGTCGTTTTTTTCTTTTTAACATCGCTTTTAGGCGACTTTATTGCGAGAAACGTTTGAAATATTATTTTTTACGTCGGTTATTTAATTACTGGAAAAAAATGTGGTTTTATGGTTTTAACGTCGGTTTTTAAAAAATTGATGTGAAATAAATTATGGAAATGGCATTAAGAGGCCATTTATTACGTCGGTTTTTTTAATAAGCGACGTTAAAACCCCATTTTTTACATCGGTTATTTAATAACCGACATTAAAGGTTGTTTTTAACGTCGTTTATTATATAACAGACACAATTTTTTTTACAATCTTGTATAAAATTTCTTATTCTTTCATTTGACATGTCATAGAGCTCAAACAAAGTTACGGATCCAATGTTATGACCTTCAGAAGTTTGATATTTTTTTCTAGGAATGATTGAATGAGGCAACCGTAGCTTTAGCTTAGAAAGAATTTTTGAATCTATAGGGGGATTTGTTGTTTTATCATTATATAAGGAATCATCCATCATTATAATAAATTAATAATCACTAAATTGTATATCAATTAATAAAATTACGCATAGAAAATATAAATCATGGGAGAATAATTACAAATACCATGACGAGGTCGCGAAAATAAGAAATGGTTGATTCTTGTGGAAGATCAAACAAGTTGATTCAGTGGAATGATGTTGGGTGAAACAAATGATCATAAAATGGTATATGAATTATGAAAAAAATCATAAAAACCCTAAATCATGGATATATGATTAAACATACCTTGACGAGATCTCAAAAAGAATAATTGATTCACGTTGAATATCAAAAGAGTCGATTTGGGGTAACTATAATTGTTGATTTAAATGATTGTTAAATTATGATATGTGTATAATGGAAACATATAAAAATGATGCTACGAGAAAATGTGGTAATAAAAATTTTAGGTAGCAATTCAAAATTTCGATGTCGCAATGTAAAAAAATTGAAATTTCATGTTCGCGTGATACTAAAATTACATTTCATGTCAATTTTAGGATAACCGGCGTTAAAAGATATTAAAATTTTCACTTATTTTTTCCGTCGGTTATCATTAAACTGATGTGGAAAATCAATCTCCATCACTTTTTCACGTCAGTTATTATAAAACCAACGTCAAATATCAATTTTCAAGAATTTTTCATGTCAGATATTTAATAACCTACGTTAAAACATATTTTTCACATCGTTTATTTAATAACTGACGCGAGAAACGTATAAAAAATTTATTTCATTTCCCATTCTTTAATTTGACAGCTCATAGAGCTCAAACAGAGTTACAGATTAAAAGTTATGGCTTTCTAAAGTTTATCATCTCTAAAGGATGTCTTAAGGAATGTCAACATCTGAAGGCCATAACCTTTAATTTATAAATCTGTTTGAGCTCCGTGACCTCTAAAATTAAATATTGAGAAATGTACTACATTTTTTGTAATCTTTTTTAATGTCGGTTATTAAAAAACTAACGTGAAAAATCGATCTTTTGGCTTTCTCATCTATGTTATTTGATAAACAACGTTAAAAGGTATCTTTCATGTCATTTATTTAATAACTGACATGAAATAAATTTACCACAATGTAGTTCATTTTTCATGATTTAATGTGACAGCTCACAGAGCTCAAACAGAGTTACATATTTAATGTTATGGCCTTTAGAAGTTGATCATCTCTAAATGATGTATTAAGGAAGGCTAACTTCTTATGGCCACAACTTTTAATCTGTATCTCTGTTTGAGCTTCGTGAGCTGTCAAATTAAAGCATGGGAAATGAACTATATTTTTGAAAACTTTTATCACGTCAGTTATTAAATAAGTGACGTGAAAAATAATTTTTAATGTCGATGATTAAATAACCGACGTGAAAAAGTCATATAAATAGATTTTGCACGTCAGTTATTTAATAACTGACTTTAACAATAAGAAAAAAATTTAATATATTTTCAAGGAAATTGATTTTTCACATCGGTTATTTAATAACCAACGTGAAAAAGTGATGTACATTTATTTTACAGGTCGATTATTATATAACCGACGTGAAAAATAACATAAAATGTATTTTTCATGTCTGTTATTATATAATCGATGTGAAAAAACAATGAAAATGTATTTTGACGTCGGTTATATAATAACCGACGTGAAAAATCGATTTTCAGATATTTTGACATTGGTTATGAAAATCCGATGTGAAAAAGGGCGACGTAAAAAAGGTTTTTGTACTAGTGAGGGTATGACTACATGAACAAGTTACCAAAAAATGATATGTCCATAAACATATTCATAATATCCCACACAATCCTTATTGCGATGAAAAATTCCCTTGCAATTATGACTAGAATGATTACTAAGTAACTGGATGCATGCAAACCAACTAGTTGAACAAGCAAGATCATTTAATCCGCACATGACATCTAATGCTAAATAAAATATGAATCGAATTGTTCTTTCAAGCCAAGTACGCTAACAAGGAATAAATATATCCACACTTACCCTTTAAACCTAATGATGAAAACCCCATACACATAGCACACACACAAGGAATTACAAGAAGCATTATTAAAAAAATATTGAAATCATCACATAGTTTTCAAAAACCCACACCATGGGTATAATGCAAGGTGAAATCAATGGGTTTCAATCAAAAAAAACTATTAAATATATCTAAATTGTCCATTAGCATCAAAAAATGGATCCTAACACCAATCTATTACACATTTCACAAAAAATAACTTCCAGAAAACATTTTGAAATTGATGGAAAACACCCAACCAATTAAAAATTATCAATGAAATCCTTTGAAAAGGGATTTCTTCATTAAAAATCCATAACATGGACAAAATACATTATATCCATCAATATTTTCAAAAGAAAACACTTAAAACTTGTTTAATAGTTCCAATAAAATCACACATTCCTTGAAAGACATATCAATTCTACCAATAAATAAGGAAATTTTTCTTTAATATAAGAAATGGAAACCATTTACAATAAGTACATTTAATGTAAAATTCAATGGAATTTCCCCAGGGAATCCTATAAATTAATTTTAAATAACCTTTAAAAAAATTAAAAAACACATTTTTTGAACTATTTTGAGGGTAATACATCATCTTAAAACCAAATTATCTTATTAAAACAATAATTCAATAATTAAAAATTAAAATCATGATAAAACCCATTTTACTCATGAAAAAAATTTCAAAAGTACATAAATAATTTCCCAAGATTTTTATCATAATAAAACACAACATTTTCATCAATGATAAATGTAATTTACAAGTTAAAACAATTATTATAAGAATAAAATTCAATTAAATAGTATCAAAGATTTAAAAGGCTACCACATATAGTTTTACATTAATTAAAACGGAATTTAGAAAGAAAACGTAAGAATTTAATTATAAAATTATTCAATTTTATATTAATACCTACATCGACGAAGTAGGGACTGAGATAAAACATCCCAAAACGATTTTTATTCAATTAAGACCTCATCCATGGGAGAAGAAATGATTTCTACAACATAAGAAACTGAAATACACATCAATAAATTCACATGGAACCATAAAATCATGTTACATGATTTCTGGTGTTCATTGCGGAAAATAAATCTAAGGTAGAATAGTGGGTGAAGGGTGAATGGGGGAAATAGAGGATAATATCACACCAAACATCTTATTGGATACAATTGAATGTGATTGAATCTAGGGTGGGTAAATGTAGAACATAACCAACGTAACACCCCTGGTTTGTAAAGAAATTTTATTCAAATATATTTAAATTTTCATTTAGAACTAGTAAATCATCAAGTCATGGATTCCTTTTACATGCAACATTTACTTGGAATATGTTACACATAACACTAACTTGGAAAACATTACCCACAACACCAAATTGGCGTATGATACATGCAACGATGTGTTTCTACCAAAAATCTCTTATTATTATTATTATTTAAAGTAAATTATTTTAAAATTGTAGTTAAAAATCATTATATGTATATTTATAATTTCTATAATTGTTTTACATAAATAAAACACATTGATGATTAAAGATATTATATTTGTTAATGTTTATCTTTTTTATAATAACATCATTTAATCAAATGAACCAATTATAATATTTAAATTAATATCAGGCACAATTTGAAATTGAATTTGAAAAAATAAACTTATTTTTTAAATTTAGAATGTCAAAAGTAGCCATGGGTGATTTTTTTTGGATTTTTATGAGAAAAATTTTTATTTGATGAATAATGAAAAATACAGCTTTTTAGTTAAATACTATCTTTGTGTATAATTAATTTTTAATGGTAAATGATAGTATAAATATGCGTTATGGAAACATTAGATACAAATTACATCTACTAATACAATCTAATTCATTAGAAGTAATTTCATTTTGAAACTAAATATAAAATCATAACAAAAATTTTCCTACTTTAAAACCTCGCTATTTCGTCTGATCTGCGGGATTAGCACTACTCCTAATTTTTTTTCATCTGTGAATTGAATTTTAAAATAATGAAGTAAAAATTTGTATCCAATAAAATATTTTGATTCTTTTATGACCATGATAAATTTTTACTATAGTGATTAGTAGAAGTGATTAAAATTAATCATAGCAATTAAGGCCAAATGAACCATAATTAGAGACTAAACCATAACATTAAGATCCTAGATGACATAGAAATTTGTCCAAAACCTAATTTATATCCATATTTAGTCTATAAACCTTCCATTATTGATTTTTGTTTCGTTTTAAATATTTTTTTGGGTAAGAGAATGTTCACAACTAACTTCTTTTAAAAAATATCCTGTGAGTCCTTTTCCATCCCTATAAAAGGCCACCACCTCTACGAATTTTTCACACCTCTAAAACCAAGTATGTTCATACAGAATATGCCTAATTAGCTTCCAAAAAAAACCCTCCCTTATTCATTTAATCTTCCCTTGGGGTTGAATTATTTTCAAGTAAACCTTTAGGAATAATCCATAAAGCTTTACCAGATTAAGTGGTGACGTCTTCTCTGAAACTCTTTTCCATAATATTATTTCACCACCCCTCCACTATCTGTATTTTATAATTTGTTTGAGGAAAACAATATCATAATGATTATAGGATTTTTTAAGACAACGGTATATACCTAAAAATACACACACCTACATTTAATTGATATTGAACATTCTGTTTCTATGTATGGTGAACTACAATATCACAAAACGATGATAGTTTATTTTTCTTTTACAACTAACCACAGTGGCCATTATAATTGAAATGAAACTTATATATATCATATATTATATTTATTATTCATTTAATCTTATTTATTCCTTTTTCATCAAATATATATTTATATTCCATTTGATTTTTATATGCCAATCTCATTTGAGAAAGTATGTATTACCTCCCCCTAAAAGCGATGTGATGGGATCACACACCACATAGAATGTATTCATGATGAATATAGTGATCTTATATGATATATATGATATTTTAATTATACATGAATAATTATATATATTTTATTACATACATATATACAAATATGTCATTTTAATATTTTGTTTCAATACAACCACAAAAACGTAAACAACGTTCATGTGTATGTACGACTTACTATCTCCATGAATAGTGTATTTCATTTCCTACATATGTATGCCATAAATTTTTGTAATATACATATAAATTATATAACTGAAATTTAAATTATTCTCTAAATTATGGAATCATGATATAATTATAGTTAAAAATGATATAGAAAAATATGAAACATGTAATGAACAAAGGGAATATCACCCCAAGTGAATCCTTAAAATAGGATCATTAAATAGTTGTTAATATAATGTCACAATTAAAACATTTATGGTAATAAATATAAGAATAACATTTTCTAAAATATTTATAATAAAATTATATTTATTATATAGTAATCTTGTATGATTATGGACTGTTTCTATACACAAGGTAAGGGGATATCATTTCACTTTTCATTTCTGTGAGATACAAGCTCTGATAGCCACTCTTTCATATTATGTGGTCTATGTATTAAATATGACTGTGTTTTTTATATCTTAATTATTAATATTTTTATTTAAATTACCATTTTTTCATCCTTCATTCATGGGTTTTATCTTTCAAACGATACCATATTGGTAAAATTGTTTGGTCTCAATTTTCCTTATTTGTGATTTGTGTTTTTTTATGAACCTAAACTATTTTTTAAGGTGTATATACATCAATTATATATGTTATATCATTAATATAATTATTCAAATTACATATTAAGATTAATTTCATTTCATTTTTTTACATGGAGAGTATGATCCCATGTTAACGAGTTATAAGAGTATATTGAGTGAATATAATCGCTTTCCAAGACTAATAATGTTAATGATTACATTTATTATGTATTATGACCCATATATCAATAATATTGATCAGTTTCATTCTACTATGTTTATTCATTATATACTCATTTTTAGTACCATTTTTCCAACCTATGGTTCTTAGGACAATGTTTTTAGTATCATTGGCTAGTCTCTCTCTTTGGTCGGAAAGCTAATGTAATAAGATAAAATGTTTTCAAAATGTTTTCAAAATGTTTTCATTATTTTTATAAACTTATTATTAAATATTATTGACATGGAATGATATTTTAAAAAAAGTTTTATTTTTTCAAATATTCTTTTATATTTTTTCAAATCAATTTTCATTGAAAAAAGTTTTCAAAAGGTTTGATGTTACAAAAAAAAATTCAGTTATGAAAATATATTTTCTCAAGAAATGTTTTTAATATACAATTAAAAATAATTTACAAAATAATATAACATTCATTAGTTTTACACATGGCTTTTTATGGAATTTAATTAATGATTTCATTCATATTCATTATCATGATAGATTATGTTTTGATAGAATGTTTTTTATGAAACTTGTATTTCTTTCATGGGTTATATTCTTTTGAAACCTGCTTCTTTTCATAGGTTATATGATTTTGAATCCTACTGATTTTCATGGGTAGTTATTTATAATGAAATGACTATGAAAATTTTCACTTTCCACAGGTTATGATATGTTTTCATGTTTATGATACCCACTAACTTTCCTGGGTTATGATATATTTATTTAGGACTTGGTGGAACACATATGTATGATTTCATTATCTTATGGGTGGAAAATATATCTCCCTCTAATGAATTAGGTAATTATTTATAACCCATGAGATAAACTAATATTGTCCTGTGAGTGAACAATAACTACTATTGTGGCCATGGGAGTGAACAATGACTACTAATATTGTATGAGGAGTGAATTTATTCTACAATGATGACCATGGGAGTGAACCATGACTACCATTATGCTACGAGGAGTTAAAAAATACTAATAATATGGAATTGGATATAAATACATTTCTACTATAGAAATAATTATATGATTATGTGATTACAATCATTCCATGTCCAACTATTCTGTTATTTTTTATAGCTTCCATCCATTAATTTTTTTTCATATCTTATTAACTACAAATATTTTTGACATTATTCATGTTTATTATATTTTAAATTAAGTGCATGATCTTATATTTTATTGATCACATTCTTATACCCTTATTCTGATGTTTCCACTTACATTTCTCCCTTTTTCACTTATTGTTCATCTGAGATCACCCCGTTTTAGGTTCCCTTCCCCAATATGTGAAGATATATATTATGTTTGTTATGTCTAATAATAGTTCTAGTAAGTAAGAGAATAAATGTAGATAATTTTTTCCACATATGTATCAGAGTTTCTATATTCAATGTATCAAAAGGAACTAGACTAGTATGGTCTTCTTGCATCTGTTTATTTACTATTTTGTTTTTCATCATAAGTTATATAATGTTAATATTTGAAAAGTTCAAGTATCTAAAGTTGGTATCTGAGTAAATGTTTAGTTATCACTAGGTGAATAGGATTTGAAATCCTTTGTTATATCCATAGGTATATTTCTATGTATATTCTTAGGGATGTATCTTTATACAGGAATAAGTATGATTTAACAATTATGAAAATGTCCTTGAATTTTAGTAATGAATATAGACAGTGGATTCATAAAAATACATCCATGTTTGGATAATAAAAATTAAATTGGATCAGGTACATATTTACCTACGGTTAAAAACCTAGAAAATCTGTTATGAGCTTCACTCGAGGTAATATATTATATAACTACAAACCTTGTTTCACACCTGGATTGAAACTCCTAGGGTATATACATTATGAATTCACAATTGCTTCACAAACCATTATGAAGGATTTAAATATAAGTTTCATATAAAAAAACATGGACAAACCTAACGTGTCATAGGTTAAGGATGGTTTTATATGTTAGTCATAATATAAGTCATTTTTCATGATTCTGTGGTTCCTTATTATTATAATTATTTCTTACTTTGTTTTTTTGGTTTTTTTCTATTTTCAGAACCTGAAAGAACGATGTTAATGGAGATCACGATGGAATATGCATTGATTTTCCTCCTAAAAAAACAAATTAAATGAGATATTGAATGAAAATACTCATTGATATGCTCACATCTATTTCTCAAGATAAGAAAAATAGTGGACATTCAAATGAGAAATGGAATGAAAAAAATTATTTTGAGTCTTTTATGAAGAAACAACCACCCTCTTTCAAAGGGTTTCCTGATCCATTTGTTGCCGGACAATGAATTAGTACCACTCAAAAGATATTATCCATTATCTAGTGATTAGTGAATGAGAAAGTCATTCATGATTTTTATCTATTAGAGGTGAAGTAGATTAGTGGTGTACAATAATAAAAAATACAAGGTATCCTGATGAGTTTGAATCCATGATTTGGGAAGAGTTCAAGAACATATTTTTCAATAAGTAAATTCCTCAAATTAATCATACAAATATGGATAAAGATGATTGTATGTTTATATAAATAGATTACAAGTCTGTTTCTATGTACAAGGATAATTTCATGAGACATTCTATGTACGCTTTAAGAATTATTATATATCCTAGAAGTTAAGTTGATAGGTTCTTTTTTTGATTAAGGACATAATGTATAGGGGTATTTACTATATGATACTTTAGTATCTATGAAGATATTTTGAGTTAATCAATCATGGTTGATATTGAGGTAGGGGTCACATATCAATCTCATGGATTTGATTAGAAGAGGATGATGGAGTTTAAATGAATATATAAAACCCATGGAGAAAATAATATAAACATTATGTTATGAACTAGGTGTTATAAGATGCATGGAAGAAATTTACTTAAGGGGTATAATAAATTTTTAATGTATGAAAGGAATGGCCATTATGTTATTGATTGATGAGGTGATGGGAAAAATATTACTGAAAATTCTTATGAGGGAAATCCCCCAAAGAATGAACCTCCATCGAATCATTACAACAATTGTATGGATAATGGTAATTATGCTAACTACTACCGAAACCCATGGGTTGGTGATGATGATCGAGTCATTAACCTCTTAACCATAGGGATAAAGGGAAATGTCATGCAATTGTTATATTTGATTTAGGGTGTGATAATGATGTGATGAATGTTAAACTTACTAGAAACCCTAGAATTGATAATGTCATATTTGATTTGGGATCTACCCACTCATTCATATATAAATAATTTTCAAAGGGTGATATGATTCCTCCAAAATGATTATATATAGAATTAGTAGTGAAAACCCCTAATAGTACGATGACTATTTCTCCAGACCATGATTCCTATCTAGTTAACGTTTTGGGGATGGTGCATCTGGAAAATCATGTCATTATTCCATTGGTCGAATTTGATGTTCTCCTAGGCATGGATTGTCTTTCTATTCATGAATCATAAATCCATTGTTAAGTAAGAGAAGTTATGTTTGATATTTCAACACTTCCTATGATCATCCAAAAATGTGATGATATATATAAACTGATAAAGGATAGTACATCTAGTGTATGGGTATTAATTCTCATTTGAAAGGGTTTGTTATCTAAAATGGTTGGGGAAAATATTAACATTGTTTGGTATTTTTAGGGTGTATTTCCAAAAGAGTTACATAGTATTTCATCGAAACATTTCGTTGATTTATCAACAGAACTTATAACATGCTCCACACAAATTTCAAAGACTCTTTATATGGTTTCCACGGTCGAGTGTTAGGAATTGATGAAGAAACACCAAGAAATCCCTGATAAAGGATTCATTCAGCCAAGTGTGTCACCTTCGGGTCCAATGGTTCTTTTTGTTGAAAATATTGATGAATCAATGTGACTCTTCATTGAATATCGAGAGTTTGAAAGATCATAATCATGAAAAATAATCATCTTCTCTATATTAATGACTTGTTTGATCAACTTCATGGAGATAAATACATTTACAAGATTCACTACCATACTAGATATCATAAATTGAGGATAAAAAAGGTGTATATACCCTAGACAACATTCCAAATTTTGAATGTTCACTCTAAATATATACTGACACCTTTTGGTCATACTAATTCCCATCCTATCTATATGGATTTAATGAATAATATCTTTAGATATTAACATGACTAGTTAGTGGTAGTCATTATATATGATTTTACTATCTATTAAAATAGAATGTAATAGAATGAAGATCACTTGGGAATTGTACTAAGGAACCTAAATAAAGAGTGGTTACATTAAAATTTTACAATGTTTTAATTTTGAATGTGAAATGATTAATTTTTGGGTCACATAATCTACAGAGATGGTATAGTAGTAGATCCCTCAAAGACAATGGATTTTGAAAGCTAGCGTAGACCAACCACAATGAATGAGATGCATAGATTTATATGTTTAGATAGATAGTAAAAAATGGGTTTTGAAGAATTTATGATGACTATCTAATCCTCTAATAATGTTATCTCTGTTGGGTTCCATGTTTCTATAAATAGATGAATGTTAGGAAAATTTCAAAGAACTCAAAAAAAGGATTGTCAGTTTATGTACTCATACATTACCATTCAGTAGAGAAGGGTTTTTAATTTATAGTGATGCTTCCATGTAGGGATTGAGATGTGTTATTAGGAAAAATTACCTGGTTATCTCCATTTCCTCATGATTGTTGACGATTCATGAGAAAAATTAACCAAATCATTATTAGGAGTTAGTAGTGGTAAATTTTTCATTAAAGATATGGAGGCATTATATTTATTGAAGAATGTGTAAGATATATACCGATCATAAAAGACTAAAATATATATTCACATAAAATGAGTTAAATATTCCCCAGAGAAGGTTGTTATAGTTGATAATGGTTATGGATGCTTCATAAATTTCAACATTGATAATGAGAACAATGTAGTTGATTATTTGAGTGAAATTATCATGCTAGATTATCTATAATAAGGATAAAAAAAGAAACAATATTTAAAGATTTGAAATGGATGGATCTAGAAATCCTGATGGAAGGGGAAAAATATTATCTTTATCATATGAATTTTCAACCCTCATTCCATGTGAATATTAAGGAGGCACAGAATTAAAATGAATAACAATAGAAGATGGTTAGAAAGGTTCCAGACATTAACCTTGATCAGGATGGAATGATAATGTTCATGAATCATGTATGTGTTCATTCCATTCCAAATTTGATGAAAAAGATACTAGAACAAGCTCTTAGTTCATCCTTATCTATTTATCCTAGAAATACGAAGATGTATTGGGACAAAAATGAATTCATCTGGTGGTGCCATTAAGAGTGATATCAAAGTGTTTGTAACACAAGGTTAGGTATTCTTCCATTTTAATACCGAATGAAAAAATTAAAAATAGATGTTTCATCGATTTTCCATGATTGAATGGATATTGGAGAACATTAATATGGATTTTATCATTGGAATATCAAAATCTTCTAAAGGATTTATTGATACATATGGGGATATTATCTCCTTACTAAGTGAGAATAATTCATTTCCATCATAGAAGATTGATCTTTTGAGTAGCTATCAAAAATATAAATTAAGGGAGAGGTAAGGTTTTAGGGAGTACCACATACTATTATGTCAGATTGAGATTTGAGTATTACCTCAATGTTTTGGAGAAGTCTTTAGAAATCACATGATACAAAATTGTGTTTTTTTCACTTCTTATCATCCCCAAATAGATGGCCAATCTTAAAGAACAATTAAAACGATAGATGATATTTTGAGATCGTGTTCACTGGATATCAAAGGTGGTTGGAATCAACACACTCTTCTAGTTGATTTTCCAAACAAAAATATCTTTTAATCAAGAATCAAAATAGCACTATATGAATCCCTATATATAATGAAATATAGAGCTCCAACATGATGATATGTGGTTGGATAAATAAAGATATATAGTCATGATAACACTGAAGAAATGGTCAAGAAGGTTAGAACCATTCAACATCATATCAAATTACCTCAAAGATGATAGAAAATTTCAGAGATTACAATCAGTATGATCTTAATGTTGTTGTGGGTGAAAAAGGTGATTCTATGAATCAATCCAATGAATAATCTTATGAGATTAAAAAAGTATGGGAAACTAGTCCCACGGTATGTCATCCAATTTATGTTTCCTGACCACATAGGGACTGTTGAATATCTCTTGGATCATCCACCAAATCTATCTCAAATCCATTATGTGTTCCATGTATATCTCTTGAGGAACATAATAAATAACTGTTCACATTTACTAAACTCATAGTTCATATCACCAGAGAAAGATAATTATTATAAAGAGAAACCTATTGAAATTCATGACTGATCAGAGAATGTTCTATGAAACATGACCACATTCCTGGTTAATGTTTAGTAAAAAATAATCATTTAGATGAAGCTATGTGGTAACATGCTGTTATGATGAAGCAGAAGTATCCTCTTTTTTTTATCCTAGTGATGAAATTAAAGGGAGAAATTCATTTTAAGGGGTGTAGAATGTAAAACCCATAGTTCTATGAACCCTTATTCAAATATATATAAAATTTCATTTATAGCCTAGAATACAGTATGTCAAAGATTAGTTTACATGAAATGCCGAATTGAAATACGTTACATTAAACACTGATTTAGTGTATGTTACATGCAACACTGGAATGGAGTACGATACATACATCACATAGTTTCTATGAAACAACTATATTTTAATAATTTAAAGGATTAATTATAAAAATCACATGAAACATAGTTATATGAATAAAACCTATTGATAAAGAATGATATGATTTTTGTAAAGTCATTATTTGTTTAAAAACATTGTTTTCTTGAATACATCGTTTCTAATAATAAACGATTTTTTAGAAACATTTATAAATATAATTTTAAGAAATAAAATTATTTTTTGAATTCAAAACATAAAAAATATCCTAGGGTTAGTTTTGGTATTTTTATTTGAAGCATCGTTTATTATAAATTGTAAACAAACACTGCTTTTTGTTTTAAAATAACTTTTTTGGTTTAATAATTTATTAATAATAAATGATAATATAAATTTGTTTAAATGACAAATTAGATATATATTACATCCATTAATACAATTTAATTAATTATAATCAATTCCACATAGAATCTGACTATAAAATGTTGACAAATATTTTCCTACATTAAAACCCTGCTATTTCATCCCATCAGAAGGATTAACACTAATTTTAATGTTTCTGCTACTATAAATTGAATTTAGAAAATCCCAAAAACACAATTTTATTCAGTTTAATAATTATATTCCAATAATTCCTTGATAATTTTGGACCCAAATGATTAGTAAAAGTGAGATAAATTAATAGAAAAAGTTAAGGCCAAATTAAGATTTATTATGGACTAATACTTAAAATTAAAGACGCAAATTACTTATAATCTTTAACAAAAATCATTTTTAGTGCATATATTGATTAATAACCATCCATTATTGTGTTATTTGTTTGGTATTTATGACTTTGTTTAGGTATTAACATGTGTACACCAAACGTGTTTCTAAAAATTACAAGTTAGTCCTTTTACTTCCCTATAACATGCCACCAACAGTACCCATTACTCAACCCTATAAACCCATTTATGTTTTTCCAATATATTCCAATAGAGACACCCAAAAATAAACTCCTAAACATTGAACCCTCACTTGGGATAGAATTATTTCAAGGAATCCTTTTTGGAATAAACTAAAAGGAGTTACCCAATTTAGAGGTATCATTTTCTCTCAAACTCCTTTCCTTTATTTTCAGTCGCCATTTCCTAAACTATTTTTAATCTATTATATTGTGAATAATAAATTATAAAAAACATAATAGGTTGTTTTTATACGTTGGTTTTTACATAAAGTTACACACACCTCTATTAAATGGTTATTGAACATAATGTTTCCGTGTATTGTGAACTACTCCCTCACAAAACGATGATTGCTCATTTTTTATTTTCACCAAATCATGGTGGCCATTATGATTGAAAATAAATTTAAATATATCATATATTTTATTTATTAAGAATTTTTTATTACTTTTACAAATCAAATCCCTTTACTTTCTATTTTGTGTTAATACAATAATCTCGTCTTAGTAATTGTGGGCTACCCCCTCCCCCCACAAAGCGATGTGATGCATTCCCACACCACATGAAATGTATTAATAATGATTATAATAAGATTATATAATATATATGATATATTAATTATACTGTAATATATATATATATATATATTTCATTTACATACATTTTTTCAATTCAATAATAATCAACGGAAACATTGTTCATGTGTACGTACAACATACCATCTCCTTAAATAGTATAATCCATTTAATATTTATTTATAATAATTATTAATGTAATATAAATATAATTTATATAAATTATGTTTATAAAATGCTATAAATTTTGGAATAATGATATACAAATAATGACAAATGATTTAAAAAATTAATACATATATGAAGAACAAAGAAAATTTTAACTGAAGTGAAAACATATAATATAATAGTTAACATGATGGTAATATAAGGTCATAATAAAATCATATTTGTTAATTGATATATGAGTATTGTTCTATGAAAAATATATAATAAACATATATTTATTATACAGGATTCATCTACAGGTATGGAGAGATTCATGAAAAAATGTAGGGGTGTTCATCTCACATTTAATTTCTATGAAATACTAGCGATGTTTGGTAATATTTTAAATTATGTGGTTTATATGATTCCATAGATTTTATAATATATATATTTTACAAAAATTTAAGGTAAATATAATTTCTATTTTATGATCCTTCATTCATAAGGTTTAACTTTAAAAAGCTACCAAATCGATAACAATATTTTGTCTCAATTATCCATCATTGAGATTCAGGTTATCTTACATAACTAAACTCTTTTTCGAGGGGTATATAATACTATTTTACATGGAATATAATTAATCTACATATTTTAATTATATATTATCCTTCATTTGACATAATTTTCTTAAATGGTGAGTATGATACCACACCACCAAGTTTTAAGAGTTTATTGTAACAGTCTCATTGCTTTATGAGATTATATATGTTCATGATTCCATTGATGAAATATTATGATCCATATGTCATTAATATTATAGAGTTTCTTTATCCTATGTATATTAATCTTTTTCTATTTTTTTGTACTGTTTTCCCACTCTTTGTGACTTTGGATAATGTCTTTAGAAAAATCTTATTGTCTCTCTCTTCGGCCAGAAATCTATTGTATTAAAAAATGTGTTTTCAAAATGTTTTCAAAAACATTTTAGAAAATTGTTTCAAAAAATATTTTACAATTATAATTAATAAAAAATGATTTACTATTATTAAAGTTTCGTTAATATGTTTTTAAATATATTTTCAAAGAAAAATATTTTCTAACAGTTTATGTTATAAAAATAATTCTAAAATAAGAATGGATATTTTAATGATGAAATGTTTTTTAAATATAATTAAAAATTATTTCTCATGTATGATAACATCCATTTGTGTTACTCATGACTTTATAAAAAAAATTATTCTATGTTTGCATTCATATTAATTCTATGGAGGGATTATTTTTTGATGGAATAACGTTTATAAAACCCATATCTCATTCTTGTGTAATATTATTTTAGAAAACCCTTATTTTCATGCGTTATATGCTTTTGAAACATGAAAAATTTCCTGGGATATGATTTTTGATGAAATAACTATGGAAACTATATCTTTCGATAGGTTATGATATGTTTAAATGTTTATAATACCCATTTAATTTCATGGTCTCTGAAATTTTTATTTATGATATTATGAAACATGTTTGTTTGATTTAATTTTATGAAGGTCCAGACCTATATATCCTACCAATAAACTGGATAATTTTTTATATCTCATGAGATAAATTATGGTGGTCGTTTGAGTGAACTGTTACTACTATAATGGTCATGGGAGCGAACCATTACTACTAAGATTGCATGAGAAGTAAAATAAAACTACTATGATGGATTTGGGAGTGAACCATGAATACTATGACATTATGGAGAGTGAACCCACACTACTATGAGTTTTTTTTATAAATTCATTAGATACAAATGATATCATTATATGGTGGTCTCATGATTTCCCCCAAACAACATGTTGTAGGAACACTTGATAAATTTCCATCATCAAAACTATAACTCCATGGAAACACAACATAAAACTCTAATTCACCAAATAACATCAAAATATTAATATTGTAACATAGTATTGTACCTTTTTAAGATGTTTTGGGTAGTTTAATCATATATTTTTTATTTTACAATTTTAGGTTTGACTTTGGAAACTAGTTTTTACTATGGGTGACATATCAATTATAACTAAAAATAAAATATTCCTCATAACATAATTTGTACCTTGCCATTACAAAATTATAATATAATATATTTTATTCACTATTAAATGGAAAAAAATTTAAATTTTAATTACTAAATTATTAATCTCTTAATTTTTTTCTATGATATAACCTATGTTTTAAAATATTAAATAATAATTAGTAAATTAAAAAATAAAAAATAATTAAGTCACATTTAATATACATATTATGTCCTATAAATTTTTTTACATACATTCAAATTTGAAAATATATAGTATTAATTCCCTTAAAGTAGAATTATTTTAAAATACAATATTTTACACTATTCACCTTAAAATTAATCATTTTATATTATAGGGGGATCATCTTATGGTAATTCTCAAATATTAAATCCAAAAATGGGGACATTAATAAAATTAAAATTTCTAGAAAAAAAATTGAACAATAAATTAAAAAACAATATATTATGATAAAAATATATTACTTAAAAATTTCATTCTCTAAACTCCCGAATTATAAATCTTATTTCATAAACACTTATAAATAATTTAATAATTATTTACTTTATTATATATATATAAATATTAACAATGAGGGAAAAAATATTTATATGATCATTTTAATTTATTAACATAAAAATGAAATAACTTTTATAATGTTTCAATAAAAGGAAAACATTTTAAAAAATTTGTCAAAGTGATTGATAACAAAAAATTATTTCAATTTAATATAATATTTTTTCTATTAACTATTATAATTTTCATTTCAAATTAACATACTCTCGTTCAATTTAATTAGGTGTTGGGTTTTTGTTTTTTTTACACAATATATAAAAAATAAATATAATTTAGGGGATCAAGAATCTCATGTAATTAAACAGAAGGATTATGAATGTAGTAGATATGAAAAACTAGACCATATAAAATCACAGAAAATGACAAGGCTAGTTATCATCTTATAAAAAATCCTTAATGGTATTCCTATAACTAAATAATAACTGGAAATAAAATATTTCCAAGATAGATGTTATAATGGATCACACCATTTATCATCATTTTCAACTCGTAAGACACTTGTTTAATTTGATTAACATCATTTTTATGATATAATTCATTCATATTTCACACAAGACTGTTCAGTCAATAAGGTTATACATATGAATTTTCCATTCCCTATTGTTTTGAAAATCACAAACTTCTTATCTTTTGGAAAATATGTTTTTACCCCTATTTTACTTCTATAAGGAAAATTTCATTAAAAAAATTTACCTCTTTCTTGTTTTCATTTTTCATATCATCATTTTTCTTAAGTATAAAAATTGGATTCATATCTATATTCTCAAAATCATATAATACTTAGATATGAAGAATTATGTTTCAAGATCAGAATTCTCCTTCCGAATTGTGTAATGAATTCTCATTACGAATTCTGATGACGAATTCCCATTAAGAATTCTAATGCAAAATACTCATTACGAATTCAAATGAAGAATTCTCATTACAAATTCTGTGATGAATTCTCATTATGAATTCTATAATTAATTCTCATTATGAATTATGTGATGAATTCTCATAACGAATTCTGTGATGAATTCTCACTATGAATTCTGTGACAATTCTCATTACGAATTCTATGATGAATTCTCATTATGAAATCTATCATGAATTCTCATAACAATTTCTATAATGAATTCTCATTAAGATTTCTGTAATGAATTCTCATTATGAATTCTTTGATGAATTCTTATTACGAATTCTGTGATGAATTTTCATTACGAATTATGTGATGAATTCTCATTAATAATTCTGATGACGAATTCTTATTACCAATTCTGTGATAAATTATCATTACGACTTTTGTGATGAATTATCATTAAGAACTCTCTGAAGAATTCTAATTATGAATTTCAGTGTAGTATTCTCATTACGAATTATGGTTGTGAATTCTGATAATGAATTATGGATACAAACTTTTATGAAATTAGACTCCAAATTCTTCTGATAAACAGAATAAAAATATCCTTCTAATATAGAGTCTGAATATAATTTATGATTAGACATTGAACTTTTTACTTACACATCGATTTGTTAAGTTTGTTATAAAACGATATCATGCTTTCATTTACACATGTTTTGTTATAAAATTATGTCGTCCATTCTGTTTTTAACTAACCATTGGTTGAGTGACATGTGTACAGGTCCCTCCGAAATTTATGTAAAATATGACCATTGGAGGAGGGAGCTGACTATTGCTATCGACCCTATAAATATGAGATCATTTGAAAGATCTAAATAAAAAGTTGAGCGCTCTAGAGGCCACATGCTGTTAAGGTGATTTTTATAGAGGGAAGATTTTCATGCCTTGTGCATACTGAACTGCTCGTCCATATTGCTTCATGCGACTCCAAATATTAGTGATTACATTTGATGGCTTCCAGGTATAGGAAAACAGATGTTGCGACTTCCTTGAAGTTCGAGTGCTTCTTAGCTAATGAAGACAGAGGTTCCAACTACCTTGAAGTTGAGGGCTTGCGAGGATAACAAGAAAGAGACTCAGATCATCGTATCGAGGGCTTACCCGAGTGTGGGTAATACAAACTTTCTTGAAAGTATAAATCAAGGGAACTTTATCCAAAGTTTTTGGATTCCCTTCTCTTTGGGTTAAAATATTTATATTTTGTTACTTGTTTTGGTTACAAGTTTATTTTTTCTGCTGCATTTTGTGTGTTTAAGAAAGTGTAAACATCATATAATTCCTTACACATGAGTACTCTGATTCAGTTCGATTCCATATGCTTTAAGGTAGAATCTCATATTATAATATTTTGTTGAGTTTCATTTTCCAGATCCATATTTCCGGAACCAGTTTTTTTGGAATCACTTTCCATATTTAAGCATGTGTATAGAACTAGAATTTTGTAACTTAATACATTGTCCAATCATTCAATTCGTTCTAGAGGTGTTGTGAATATAAATAGTTTAACATTGTTAAAATTATATCTTTCCTTGTTTAAGGAAATTTTTTAAAAGTGTAAAATTCACCCCCTCTTGTATATTGACTATCTACATCATTATTTTGATTCTATAATTGGAATCAGAGAAGGTCTCTGAAATACTTATACTCACGTATAATTTTTTCTTTCTCAGTTTTTCATTGTTCTATAATTTTCTGTCTTTGGAATATTCAACTTGAATCCAAACTTTTCTTATTAACAAGTTTTTGCGTAGAAATATTTTTTTAAGATGGCAGGAATTAATGTTGGTTCCATCAACAACATAAATCCTACAATAGCACCAATTTTTGATGGAAATGATTATAAGTATTAGAGAGATCGAATGAATACTTTCGTTATCAATACTGGAGTAGAAAACTTTATTATGCTTACTGGAGGTTATCAAATTCCTGAAAAAGAAGTTATTACTTTCACAAACCAAGAGAAGTATGATTATCAATTAAACTATAAGGTACACAATTCTTTACTATGTTCAATGACTAGGAGCATATATAGCCTAATTTATTCTTGTCAAATAGCAAACTGTATATGGAAGATACTTGAACATACTCATTTCGGTCCATCTAAAGTGATTGATACTGCAAGAGCTATGTTTAGAGCTAGGTATCATGGTTTTAACTTTCCTTATGGAGAACCCATTTGTAAGGTGAAAAAAGGTTTATTACTATCATGAATAGCTTAAAATATATGGGAGAGAAAGGTTTGGATGATGAAGAACTAGTTGACATGATTATAGACATTATGCCCAATGAGTGGGAATCAAAGAGAACTGCTATTGATGAGAACAAAATGGTTAAACAAATTTCTCTTGATGACCTATTTGGAACTCTTCATCAACATGAGACAAGAATGAAGAGAGATGATGACAACATAAAGAAGAAGAATGGGAATAGTAGTGTTTCTTTTACTTCTACTTCAAATCACAAGAATGTTATGATGCTTGAGAGAGTTACTAGATCTAAGTCTAAGAAGGTTATTATCCAATCAGAATCTAGTGAGAGTGAAGACTCAAAAAATGAATTTGCTAATCTTTCTCGAAGGATGAACAAGATATCTGGTCAAAAAAAAATTAAATCAAAGTATAAGAAGAAGTAAAGGAAATATAAGAAAGATTCAAAGGTCACATGATATGAATGCAAGAGAAGTGGACACATAACACCCGATTACCCTATGCTTAAAAACAAATAATGAAAACAAAAGGAATTATAAAAGGAACAGGATGAAGGTTTACAAAGATAAAGCTAAGAAACGTCTGAAAGCTAATACTTATTAGAGTGCTGGATGTGGAAACTCTTCAAAAAGTGAATCTTTAGAATATGATTCATCAGCTCAAAAGAATATGTGATTCATTGCTAATAATTCTCTTCCACATACATGTATTATTGAAATGTACGCTCTCTTTAGGCTTTAACAAACCTATCTCTTGATAAGAATTACTATTTAGAAAATAGTACATCTACTGAAGATACATCATCCTAAAAAAATGAAGAACCCTCATATGATAAAGTATCTAGATTTTCCATGTTACTTGAAGAAAAAAATTGAAAAATTTCTATGAAATTAGACAAGGAAAATACTAGGGAAGAAATTCTTAGAAAAGCGATATCAAATATTACTACAAATCCTAGAGATAAAGAAGAGATTTTAGAAAAACTTTCTAACGACCATGAGAAATAAAATTCTGATATGGAAGAACTTTCTAAAGATCTAAGAATGATAGTTTAGTCATGAAAATTGTTGTGGAAAAAGCTAACTCTAATGAAATGATTCATGAGGAAATGAATTTTGTCATCAGACTAAAATATGAAATATTTTTTCATAAGAAGATTCTTGAAAAATTTACCTCTAGGAAGGAAAATTTTGACAAGATGTATTCTCAAATTAATCCACTAGGAAACACTATGAAGATGGTTGTACTCACCAAAAATTAGTTTTTAAAAACAATTATTTTGTTCCTTCTAGAGCCCCTTTTTGCACTAAGTGTCCAAGTTGTGGGAATTGGAATAGAAACTGTTCATGGAATAGAGTTCAATCTCTTGGGTTTCATAAAGCATATTTTTCCAAGAAAATATGGATACCCAAAATTTTTTTGTCTAACAATTCCAGATCCAAGAAAGTCTGGATTCAGAAAACCTACCTTTTATCTCATTATTAGGAATATAAAAGAAGTACCAACATAAATACATGGTACATGGATAGTGGATATTCCTGGCACATGACTGGTAATAAAAACTATTTTGAAAATATTATAAAGATGAAAGGAGGAAAAGTAACTTTCAGAGAAAACTCTCAGAGATATATTTTTTATATAGGTAATATTGTTTTTATTGGTAAAACATTGATTTCAAATGTTTTTTTGTTAAGGGTCTTAAGCACAACCTCATTAACATAAGTAAATTTTGTGATGAACGATACCTTATGAATTTTAAGAATTATAAGTGCTTAGTACACAATTATAAGGAAGAGATTATTCTCTATGATCATAGGAAAGAGAATGTATACACTTTGAACTTAGAAGTCCTTAGTAGCCATGAAATACATTGCCTAAGGGAAATTGAAGGTCATTCTTGGTTATGGAATACAAGACTAGGTCACTGTAACCATATAATCTTATGGAAAATCTCTAAGAAGAAACTAGTTAAGGATCTATCAGAGGTTATATTTGATTCTTCTAAAGATTGTGATCCTTGTCAATATGGAAAACAACTTAAATCTAGTTTTAAATCAATTTGTGAAGTCTCAACAACTGATGCATTGTTGTTGGTGCACATGGATCTTTTTGGTCCAACACAAACAGGAAGCATTGGAGGCAAATACTTTGTTTTTGTTGTAGTTTATGATTACACCAGATTTATATTGGTCTATTTTCTTGAAAAGAAGTCTGATGCTTTTTCTTATTTGAAAAGTTTTAAAGCCCATGTCAAAATTGAGAAAATCCTTCCATTGAAAAATATTCATAGGGATCATGGAGGAGAATTTCAAAATTCTGAATTTGGAACATTTTGTAGTAAAAAAGGTATTAATCACAACTTTTCAGAACCTAGAACACCTCAAAGAAATGGTTTTGTTGACAGAAGAAATAGAATTCCTTAAGAGATAACTAGAACAATGTTGAGTGAGTAGTCTTTAGCCAAACATTTTTGGGCTGAAGCTGTAAGTACTGCTAGCTATACTATAAATCGATTTTTGATTATACCTTTTCTTAATAAAACCCATTATGTGTTATGGAATGGTAGAAAACCTAGAATTTCCTACTTCATGGTTTTTGTATGCAAAGTATTCATCATGATACTAAATATACCTTACATAAAATCGCACCAAAATCTAATGAAGGAATTTTCTTAGGCTACTCCACAACTTCTAATGCTTATAGAGTTTTCAACAAAAACACTTTCACTATTGAAGAGACGGTATATTTCAAATTTGATGAAACTGAACCTTTTGTTTTCAAACTATCCCAACCTCCATCCTCAGATGTGTCTTCAAAAACTGATTATCAACCTCTGACATAAAATCCTTCTGATATGGAAAAAGTCCAAGAAGATGCTTCTGAAAAATTTACCCCAGAAGATTTTCTACCCTATGTAGATTAATAGGTTTTACAAAACCCAAACCAGTCATTTCTAAAGAATCATCCGAGTGATAGTATCATTGTTGATGTGAATAAACCTGTAACGACTAGAAGTTCCTTACGAAATGAAGTAGAGAATCTATCAATCCTTTCCCAATTAGAACAAAAAAATCACAAATGAAGCTTTTGGTGATGATGATTGGATTAAAGCCATACAAGATGAAATAAATGAATTCGAAAATAATAAATTCTAGACCTTGGTTGAACGGCCTCAGTAATCATCTATTATTGGAGTAAAATGGGTCATCGAAAATAATTGTGATGAAAATGGTATCATAGTTATAAATAAAGCTAGATTAGTTGCTAAATTCTATAATCAACAAGAAGTAATAGACTATGAAGAAACATTGGCTCTAGTAGCTATAATTGAATATATTCATATCTTACATGCCTTTGTAGCATTCTTCAATTTTAAACTTTTCAAAATGGATGTGAAATGTGTTTTCCTTAATGTTTATGTTCAAGATGATGTTTTTGTTGAACAACCTCCTGGCTTTGAAGACACAAAACATCCTGATCATGTTTTTAGACATACCAAAGCTATGTGTGGCCTTTAAAAATCCCCACAATCTTGGTATGATAGTCTTAAATTATTTTTGATTCAAAATAACTAATTTATTGCGAAATGCGGATCTAAACCTTTTTATAAATAAAGATAATAAAAATGTTTTGATTGTTCCAATTTTTTTGATGACATTATATTTGGTTCAACTCAGCAATCTTTAACTGATTCCTTTGCAGATCTAATGAAATCTGATGTTGAAATGAGTATTTTAGGTGAGTTAACATTTTTCCATGGTTTTCAAATTTCTCAAAAATTAGAAGGAATCTACATATCCCAACATAATTATATTAAAGATCTTCTTAAAAAGTATGGGTATGACAATACTAAGAGTTTAAGTACTCTTATATGTACCTGAAACACACTTGATCTTGATGATTATGGGAAATCAGTAGATCAAGCATCTTTTAGAGGTATGATATGAAGTCTACTTTACTTGACAACTATTCGACTAGACATGATGTTTTCAGTATGCTTATATACCAGATATCAATCCAATCCTAATGAATCTCATTTAATGGAAGTGTAATGAATTTTTCGCTACATAAAGAAAACCATGGATCTAGGATTATTTTATACTTCAGGAAATGATTTTATCTTAAAGAGTTTTTCAGATGGTGGCTTTGGTGCATGTAGAATAGATAGAAAATGTACATCTGTAACTTGTCATTTCATAGGAGATTTATTAGCTTCTTGGTCATGCAAGAAAAAACACTCAGTAGCAATTTCCACTACTAAAGCTGAACATGTAGCAGCTGGATTTTGTTGTGCACAAGTGTTGTAGATGCAACACACACTCACAGATTATGGCTTGAGTTTCACTAAGACTCAAATTTTTTGTGATAACACAAGTCTCATTGAAATTATTAAAAATGATTCACATCACTCTTGTGAAAATCACATAGATATTAGGCATCACTTTATTAGTGTTCACACACAAAAATGAAAATATCATTCTTCAGTTTATCAAAACGCAAGATCATCTTACTGATATTTTCACAAAATCATTACATTCCGATAGATTTGATTACATTAAACAGAATATAGGAATCATAACCATAAGGTAATATTTCATTATTAACATCATGTTGAAAAAATATTCTTATTGTAATAAACACATTTTTATAGGGGGAGTACATATGTTTGTTATCTTTTCAAAAAAATTCATAGTGATCGTTCCAAATATTTTTCGTAGTGATATCTTCAGAAATTATTGTACTGAAACATTCATAATGAAATTTTCATACTAAATATTTTCTTAATGAAATTTTTGTACTGAAACTTTAGTAATGAAATTTTCGTACTGAAAACATTCGTAATGAAATTTTCATACTGAAAACTTCCGTAATGAAATTTTCCTACTGAAACTTTCGTAATGAAATTTTTTTACAGAAAACTTTTGTAATGAAATTTTCGTACTGAAAACTTTCGTAATGAAATTATCGTACTAAAAATTTTCCTAATAAAATTTTTGTACTGAATCTTTCGTAATGAAATTTTCATATTGAGAACTTTCATAATAAAATTTTTGTACTGAAATTTTTTTAAAGAAATTCTCGTACTGAAACTTTCATAATGCAATTTTCGTAATGGAACTTTCTTAATAAAATTTTCATAAAGAGAATTTTCATAATTAAATTTTCATACTGAATCATTTGTAATGAAATTTTCATACTGAAACATTCGTAATGAAATTTTCGTATTGGAATATTCGTAATAAAATTTTCGTACTGAGATTTTTTTCGTAATGAATTTTTTTTCATTGTAATATTTTCTTTGTCAAATTTTCTTTAAGAAGAATATCACCTATTATGAACAATATTTCTAACCAATATGAATGGTATGATTTCCTTACCTAAGACTTTGTTATCATATTTTACTTGCTGGTACATTCTTATGTGTTTTTAAATTTTATGGATTATTGTTTTTTTTAATCTAATTTTTTTTCTTAAAACCTCAAAAGATCGGAGTCATTTTTTCCTTGTGGATTATTTCTCGACCATCAGATCAAATCTCAATGTTTCTAGACTGTTCAAACACGCATGGAAGTTTAACTGTCACATCAACGCCTATATAAATGGGACCCCAAAGGGTTGTCCCACATTAGATATCAAGTTTTGCGTCTCGAATCTTTGTCCCTCTTACATTAGGCCGCTCTGATCATTCCCAAGTTAGTTCCGATTTCTTCAGAAGAAATCAGTTCTGGATGTCTATAGAATCCACTTCTCAAGATATGTAAACTGCGAAGCCCATTTCAAAGTGATTAATTTATAGGGAGAGGATGGTGCATATGAATTTTTACAAGTATAATTCTCTTATATCTAATAACATCAAGCTAAATGGCTGTGAGGACGTATGCTTATCAAAGCCAGGGAATCAGGATCTGGTTTATTCAGATTTACTTTTAGAATTCTATGAGTAAGTTTCCTTCTATGAAGAAGATGGAAGAGAAATATTTTCTTTCAAGTCTTACAAGAAGAATTACAAATTATATTACACCAAGGCGGTGAGCTTGGTGGGTCTATCAAATGAAGGTGAAACTGAATTTTGCTCACACAAGATGTCGGATGAGCAAGGAAGTTTCAATAAAGTTAAGGATAAATAATTCCTTGGACGTAAAGATGTTAATAATGTTATGATTTCTCATCTCTCTTTGAATAATCAGATACTAAATTTGTGGGTACAATGTTTTTTCGTACAGAGATGGGGTGATAAGGATAATCTCAAGAAGTGTGATATATACATCCCAGATTTCCTGGTAAATATAAGGAAGTTAAATTTGATGAGACATGTTTTGATTATAGTTAAGAATATTAAAGAAGGGAATCAGAAAGCTTAGATTATAAAGTATCCAGCCTTGGTTTCTAAGCGTATTATCAGCTATCTTTATTAATTTAAATTTTATTTCACTTCCAAGCCGAGGAATTGCAAGGTACTTCTTGTTAATGATGATACGTTTAAGAGAATGAAGATGGACTTTTCTGTTGAATCAGGATAATTCTATTATTTACCATAGGATGAAGATGAGGTAGCTCAGAAAGATCAAAAACCTCTAGAACCATCAATGATATTTGGGAAGAAAAAGAAAATTGAAGGAAGTGGATGTTGTTGAGAAAACTCCTAAGTCCAAGGAAACTCAATCTGCACCCCCTAAACCCATGAAACAAAAGGATTTTCCAGATGAGGTAGTTTCCAAGTGGAGGCAAGATAAAGAAAAAATGAAAGAAGGGGAGCCTCAATTCGGATTGGACTCTGGTGAGGCTAAGGCCATTAAAGAGAAATCATCTGATGAATTAGAAAAGCAAGCCAAAGAGAATACATTGAAAAAGATGATGTTAGAGGTAGAGATTGTTCAATCTCTTCTAAAGGCCACTGAAGTAGCATCTGAAATTTTACCCATTCCAAAATACTTTTTGGTTGAAGGTTTTCCTAGAACTATGGGTGAGAAGACTCCAGAAAATTCTAAAAAGATGAAAGCTTAGAAAGAATTGATGATGAGAGTTAAAGAAGTTGTGGACCAATTCCAGCAACCAGAAAGCAGTGGTGGCTCTGGTGCTGTAATAAAACTAGTTTAAGACTATCATGAGAAGTTTAGTGATTCCGAGAAATTCTCAATGTAGACATCCCAAGCTGGATTGTCAAAAATTCCTACACCTAGAGATGATGAGAAAGGTGAAGAGGAATTGAACAAATCGTCTGAGGAAGTATGTCACAATCATGAATTTATACACCCTAAGGATGTTGAAGCTGGAGTAGAGAAGAAAGAAGATGATGAATATGATATTGTTCAACTTTTAGTAAGTGAGCATGAATCTCCTGATGAACAAACCATTCCGAAAGATAATAAAGGTAATAATGTGGTTGTTGACACTCCAAGGAAAGATATTATAAGAAGGAAAGAAGTCGGATGATCATACAAAAATAAGCAGATATAGTCAGAGGAATAACCATATCCAACTAGAATATCAGATTCGGAGTCATATGTCTTTGGACATGACATTGTTGAAAAGTCTCTAAAGAAGCTGGTGGACATCATTCTGATTTTTCCAGCAATAGATTCTGGATTCCAGATGATTCAACATAGCATAATTCAAAATTCGGACTCTGTATTCATGGTGATGGATAAGTATGCTATGCTTGAGGCTGATGATAACAACATTATTATCAATTATGATGCTCATAGATTTTCTTTCAAGAAGATAACCAAGTGTCCTCAGAAATTTTTTCAAGATATGGAGGACTTTGATCAATTCCATGTAGAATTTAATGATGATTTTGATACAGAAGATACTAAAATCAAGGATCTAACAAATTATTTTGTGAATAAGTTATTTCTTGTGCAGAAAGTTTGCATGTAGGAGGTCAAAGATCTGAATGGTAAGCTATGTTCTCTTGTCCAGTACTATAGGGAAGAAAAGGATCTCCAGACCCAGTTGGAAGGAAATGTTGTAATGAAAGATTATGTTCTTAATGCTCAGGCAGTTGCAATAGGGGCTCAAGATTCAAGAATAATTGCTTTAGAAAACCAAGTGTAGAAGGACCACAAAAAAAATGAAGAATCTGAATAGAATTGTCAAAATTCTTATGCCCAAGGAAAATAGAAATAAAATAGACCACTCCGATCTTTTGTTGTACTGTTTTCCTTGTACTATTTCTTTCCAATAGTAATGAAATATTGGTTAATTATCTTTTGGTTGGTTTCATGAACTAATATTTCAAGTACTTTATTGTCTTTTCCATTCCCTTAATTATTTTTGAAAATCAGAAAGGGGGAGAAGTAAAAATTACTCAAAAGGGGAAGAAGGAAGAATCTAAAAGGGAGAAGAAAAATTTCTATGTAATGAATAACTATCCCTAAGTAAGGGGGGAATTATCTAAGGGGGAGCTTCTCATTACGAAGTTTTTCATTCTTATGATAAATAAAATTCCATTCTAGAAATCTTGAATATGATCCTTAGAGTTCCATAGCCTAAGGGTGACTTAGTTGTATTCACTATCATTCAAAAACAAAGGGAGATAAGATTTAATTTCAATTTCTAGAAAGTTATTCTAAGCCCTTATATTCTTTTTCATAAGGATGTTTTTGCTTTCCAAAAACGGGGAGATTTATGAGTCAATAATTTTTTTCCTTATGTCTTTTCCATTTCTTTTCGTTTTGAAAATCACAAACAAACTATCTTTAAGAAAATATTTTTTTACCCCTATTTTACTTCTATAAAGTAAATTTCATTAAAAAAAATTACCTCTTTCTTGTTTTCATTGTTCATATGAACATTTTTCTTAAGTATAAAAATAATATTCATATCTATATTCTAGAAATACTATAATACTTAGATATAAAGAATTCTGTTTTAGGATCCGAATTCTCATTCCGAATTCTGTAATGAATTATCATTACGAATTCAGATGACGAATTCCCATTACAAATTATAATGCAGAATACTCATTAAGAATTCTGATGATGAATTCTCATTACGAATTCTGTGATGAATTCTCATTATGAATTCTGTAATCAATTCTCATTACGAATTCTATAATGAATTATCATTATGAATTCTGTAATGAATTCTCATTACGAATTCTGTGATGAATTCTCATTAAGAATTCTGTAATGAATTCTCATTACGAATTCTATGAGGAATTCTCATTACGAATTATGATGACGAATTCTCATTACGAGTTCTATGATGAATTCTCATTATGAATTCTGTGATGAATTCTCATTACTAACTCTCTGACGAATTCTCATTATGAATTTCAGTGTAGAATTCTCATGACGAATTCTGGTTGTGAATTCTGATTACGAATTATCGATACGAACATTTATGAAATTCAACTCCGAATTATTCAGATAAACAGAATCTAATTATCCTTGTAATATAGACTCCGAATATTATTTTTGTTTAGACTCTTAACTTTTTACATACACTTCGATTTGTTAAGTTTTTTATAAAATTTTGTCGTGCTTTCAGTTACACAAGTTTTTTTATAAAATGATGTATTTCGTTCTGATTTTAACTAACCGTAAGTTGAGAGAAACGTGTACAGGTCCCTTTGAAATTTAAGGAAAATATGACCGTTTGAGGAGGTATTCGACCATTTCTACCAAGCCTATAAATAAGATCTTATTTAATATAGCTAAATAAGAAGTTGATAACTCTAGAGACCACATGCTGTTATGGTGATTTCTAGAGAGAGAAGATTTTCATGCCTTGTGAGTACTGAACTGATTGTTCAAATTTCTTCTTGCAACTCCAAATTTTGTTGAATACATTTTAGGGATTTCGAGGTTATGAAGATAGAGGTGTCGACTTCCTTGAAGTTAGAGGGCTTCCTTGCTGAGGAAGACAGCGGTTGCAACTACCTTCAAGTTGAGGGCTTGCGAGGATAGCAAGACAAGGACTCAAATCTTCGTATAGAGAAATTAACCGAGTGTGGGTAATAAATACCTTCATGAATGTATAAATCAAGGGACCTCTATCCAATGTTGTTGGATACCATTCTCTTTGGGTTAAAAGATTTATATCTTGTTACTTGTTTTTGTTACAAGTTTATTTTTTCCGCTACATTTTGAGTGTTTAAGAATGTATAAACATCTTATACTTCCTTACAATTGTTTACTATGATTCAGTTAGATTCTATACTCATTAAGGTAGAATCTCGTATTATAAACATTGGTTAAGTTTCATTCTCCGGATCCATATTTCCAGGACCAGTTTTTTCGGATTCACTTTCCATATTTTAGCAATTTTATAGAACTAGAAGTTTGTAAGTTCATAATTTTTCCAATCTTTCAATTGGTGTTAGAGGTGTTTTGAATTTTATTTGTTTATGTTTGTTAAACATATATGTTTCCTTCTTTAAGGAATTTTTTTAAAGTGTACAATTAACCCCCCCTCTTGTATATTGAGCATCTACATTGTTATTTCGATCCTACAAAGACTACACTCCTTCATGTAAATACTATCCAAGAAATATGTAAACATCATGATGTCTAAATACATGGATATGTTTGGACAACCTTATCATTATAAAATTATGAATAAATATATTCCTTTAAGAAATTATTTAATAAAATATAAATAAGATTTCAAAATAATGTGTATTAATATTCAACATGAAAATTATGAACATGGATGACTTATTTTGAGAGGTTAAGGTACTATGAAGATGAATTTCTAAGTATTTGGAGTAGAAAAATGGGCGAATCCTTCAAAATAATTGTACTAAATGATTGACGATAAATAATTGGATATTATGCATAAAATTTTTAAATAAATATGAAGTTATAGACTTGATAAATTTTTATGGAATGATATAATAACTTCACTTCTTTATTACAATTCATATATAAAAATTCTATTAGTATCAAATAAATAAATATAATGATGCTATAAATTACTCTGAGTAATGGATAGAGTGATGAATGAATGAATTGGTGTTGAAGGTTTTGTTTCACAAAAACTCATGAATTTAATTGATGTCATGACAAGAGATTCCATTTTGTGACCATGATGATTAAAATAATAGAGTTTCTTTTCACAAACATGAAGGAGTATATCTCATTATAAGGATCGGTTTGTAAAAACTCATGTAAATGATTTCCTGAAAATGTAAGGGATTAAATGTATTAATATTTGAAATAACTTTTGATGAATAAATAGAATGGTATTATAACATATGATTAAGGAATTGAATAGTATTATATCTTATAGAAATTAATATTAAAATATATAAAAATAACCTCACATTGATAAATTATAAAATTTTCATTGAGTATCATCTTTGAAATATAATGAAATATAGAAAAACAATATTGGGATATAAAACATTTTTTGGAATAAGAAAATATATAAAGGGAATAAATATTTATAAATTTTTTAATGTAATTATTTGAAATTAATTTTTTAATTTGTATGTGAGATATTTTCCATGGATTGGAAATTTATAACAATCATAATTCTCTTTATGAGAATAATTGAAATTTTTATACATTATAAAATCATTGACTTTTATTTGACTTAAAAGATAATTTAATTTTCGATAATTCCAAAATTCTTATAAATAATATACTACTACAAAACGTACAATATTTATTTTTTTTAATGTTGAAAATTTTTATTTCAAAGCATCATGCATAACACAATTTCATATAATAAATTATTAATAATATAAATTCATTTTCCATTTCATTCAAACTTACAACAAATAAATAATTGATTAAACACATAATATAATATACTAGGTAAAATAATTTCCTTTTCAATATAATTCATATGTAAATATATATTTTTTATCTTCTAGTGATATGTACTCATTTATAATTAATCAAAGTCCCTTAATATTTACATGTAATAACCTTCAACGTTAATAAATATTCTTTTTTAATTAGATGTTAAAAATATTAAATATATGTTCAAATATAATATATTTGAACAGAAAATTCGGGTAAATTACTCAATTAAAATTCCATTTTTCAAGGTTTTATAGTTTTAATTTTTTTATCATTAAGAAAATATGAAAATAAATATTAATTTAATAATATAAAAAAATAAGAATATATTAATTAAGTTAAAACCATGTTAATGTAAATTTAATTTTAAATTCATTTAATCTACATTTTTCTGAATGACTGCGAAAATTCTTATCAACATTGAAAATGTTATTTAAAAATAAAAATATATATGGAATGATCAAATATATTGAAAAATATTTAAATAATTCATTAAAAATATATATTATAAATAATTAATTTTAATCACTAAATACAAATATTAATAAAGTATCTAATAATATGTTTTCTATTATTCTAAAAGATTTTGTAATTGATTCATTCAGTGGGTAATTTTTCATGTATAAAATGACTACCTATAACATCCATGTTTTTTCACATATGTATCCACACAATATTTCTATGAATCAATCCAGTAGAATTTATTCCATAAATATACTTATTTTATTTCTTTTAAGAGTCATTTTTTTGGATTCATCTAAAAGTGAGATCATGATTATAAATACTTCATCTTATACGTTCTTTTGTGTTTTTGTTATTATCCCATGTATTTAATATTTTATTTTTATAATAATTTTTATTTTTTTGTATTTGTTATCAACCTTATTATTATATATTATTTAACTTATAATGGATGAAATTTAATTTTATGAATAGATAACACATTGTAAAACTAGGGTTGTTATCAGATATATCCTTCATGTATCCTTATGAAATCCTATAATGAAAGTGTTCATGTTTATAATGAAAATTTATTTCTTGGAGTAACCATAAAAAACACCTCACATCCTTATTTGTTAAGATAAGACATGTTAGGATGAATCTTCTATAATTACTTATATTAGATCATGTTTTTAGTTATGTTGGAACATTTTTAACTATTTATGTAATTATTTAGAATAAAAATTAAAAAAAGGATTATAGAGGAATTATCATGTCACATCACCAATCTCAACAATATATGATAAGAAATGGATTGAGTTTAGATATTTCCACAATATCAATAAGAAAAATGATAAATTCTTAGTTATGATATTCTTTTCATTGATCTGATTAGAGTTTCCATGTCTATATAAGATTTTTACACAATATTTCATATTATTTTCTTTATATTTGTTGATGTAATATAATTTTTACTTTATTAATTTGATATATTCAATTTTAATTTTATTTTCATTAAAATTGATGAATCATGAGAATATCCCCTTACCTATAATTTCGTAACATATACATGTATGAAAAAAATTTAGTATATTTTCTTATTAGTCTTATTTATATATAAAAGATATATATTATTTTAATATTACAAACAATAAAATCATATATCCATGTTTTTTACATGAATGATTCTAAATTCCTTCCACCAAATTCCTTTGTCAATTGTTCATGATTTATATAGAAAATTCAATATAACAGTTATAGGGTGAAATATCAGTAATATAGTTTTGGATTTAATATTGATTTTAATTCATTATTTATTTAAATAAGGATTCATATAATATAATATATTAATATTATAATTCTTAAACCAAATACAATTTTATTTCAACTTGAAAAAAATACTGTTTTATTAATACTATGAGGACAAATCCAATTATATAATTCGAGAATAAATCCACTATGAAATATGAGGTCACAATGTCCATAGAAAATTTAAAAAGACTTAATTCAATATTAAGGTGACCAAATATTTTTGTATTTAAATATAACAAATTTTTTATAACAATTGAACATATATTATAATAATATATCCAACTAATCAGAAAAGGTATGATGTATTTGGAGAATATATTGAAAATAATAGTATATTATGAAAGATATTTAACATCACTACCAAATTTCTTCTCCCATAGTATAGTTAATGGTCAAAACATACTCAAAACCTATATTTATAACATATGAAAAAAATACAAAATGAGTGAGTTTAAGTGATCAGTAAGCATAAACTGATGAGAAATTAGTCAATTACCATTAACTATAATAATTTAAACATATGGTCATGATAAAATGATCACAATATACAAAAATTAAACCAATTCATTTAATTATCATTAATTGTTAATCCATGAAGAATGACTTTTCATTAAAAAAACATATGTCATATGAGTTTTTAATAATCAATACTAAACAATGATCCATGTATATATATATATATTAATAATATAAAATTGGTTTCTAGAATTAAATATTTTTATAAAATACATTACATAGTAAAGGAACACTACATATACTATTATATTTCACTGGGTTAACTCACCATTAAATTATTTTTTAGTCAAGGTTCAATCCCACTATTATCAATGTGAACAAAGTCTCTTAGATTCATCGAAATTAGCATCAATTTTATTAGAAAGTACACCACATAAAAATGGGGTCTCTAAAGGAGGATAAAATTATGTCAATCCAAGGGAATCCCCTTGTAGGACCCTGGGACACCCTGAGAAGGGAGGGGTGAATCCGGGTGTAAACTTTTTCTTCATCAAGTTGTGGATCTTGTTCCGACGTTGGTAGAAACTACTTACACCTGTATGATGGATATGATCAGCAATGAAACATTCACATGCAGAGAGATGACACAATTATTTTTACTTGGTTCACCACTAAGGGCTACGTCCAAGGAGCATACGCCGATAGGTTGTCGGTCGTACCCAAATCCACTATGCTTCACTAGCTGTAGATTACAAATATTCGAGTATAATCACTCTGTCCTAGGATCACTGCCTTTACAAAGGTTCAGGGATAGCTCACTGATTCCCTCGGGTCACTCCCGTTGACTCCCCCTGCCTCACTACCCTTGGTGAAGTCACACTCAGTTTATAGACATGAAGGTCTCTTCATTAGATAGATATTATGTTCATTGTCTCCTGTTTAGCATGAGACTTTGCTTGCATCAGGGGTCAGAGTTGATCCTCTTTTTAGTTCAATGCTTCTTCTTTAGTGCAATGACTGAATGCACTACAACCCCTTGTCTTCATTTTCTTGAATCACAATAACTTGTGTGATTGCTCAATAAATGTTGCTCTGTTGAAGTCCAAATTTCATCCACTGATGAATACCCCTTTTTCCCTTGTCCACTAGGTGAAAAACCTTTGGAAAGTGCCTTCACAAAGTACCCTACTTCGCAAGGCTCCCAATTTTGCAAAGGTAAATCAAGCCTTCGCGAATTCCCTGCCTTTTCACGATACTCAATCGTGAAGCACTCTCGCGATGCTCTAGCCTTCGCAATGCTTGGATATCGTAGAGCTCCTTCCTCTTCGCAAAGCTCAATAAGCCAATGCGGGGCACACGACTTCCCCAGAGCTATAATTGCCGCCCTGAAGCTCCTCTTTCGTGAAGCACACTGCCTTCGTGAGTGACCTTTGCGAACCGAGAGCAAAGGATTTTCGTTGAGATCTCTCTCTACTTCTCTTCAGGGGGTCGGCCTCTATTTATAGGTTATTCCACCGACCCTCAAACATTCCACGCGAAGTCAATGCCATGTCATCTCAAATTGTGAAGCTCTGAAGTTCCTTCCGGAATTCTCTCAAAATCGTGAAGCACTACGGCAATTTTCCATTCACGGAGCTCGTCGTAATTGCGGAGCATCCCGTCTATTACTTCTCCCTTCGCCGCGAAGCTCCCTCACAAATCCATTCATTGCCGCGAAGCTCTCCAGTCTCTGACGTTCGCGAAACATAACATAATTGCGACGAATCACCACCTCCATTCTTCTGGTCTTCGCGAAATCCAATCCATGTATCCCATCTTCTCTAAACTAATTCCTTTTCCTAATTATATTATGATATTCATGGAAATGAACTTTTCTTGATTCTCACCAACCTCCAAATGTTGGACCCCAAAAATTTGGCAAACAATGGAAAACGACACCCCCTTGTATCTGTTGTTTTTGTCCGCCTCCAGATCATCCATTCCTTTGTCTATGTTCCTTGAATACAACATGGATCATTATCCACAGTCCTCGAACTCGACATGCCACCATGGAATCTCCGTTGTCAACAAATTTTTATGTTGTCTGTTTTCTTTGTCAACAAGAATGATTACCTCAACAACACTTCTTTGTGGTGATCTGTATCCTTCAACAACTCTTCTTCTTTTATCACAAACTCCACTATTGTGATATGTATTCTTTGAAGGCATAGCTTCAGCATCATCATCTTCTATGACAATGTGATGTGCTTGGCTATAGCAGAATTCCAATCATTGCATGACCTTCTTAGAATTCCAATCATTGGAACATTGTCTTCTTCATCAACCGTCATGATCAACTTCATGAAAACCATGTGATTCTATTCATCAAGAAGTCCTTTGCATGGTTCTCATGCAATCATGAGTAATTGCATGGTATTCATCAAAACCCATGGTTCATAAGAAATAATGAGGAATTACATGGTCTTTATCAAAGCCCATGGTTCTCATGCAATTAGAAGGAATTTCATGGTCTTCATCCAAAAATCCCATTCTTCTTTAATCATCCTCAGATGGATTGCACCTCACATTCTTCATTTCTGTAAACAATGTATCACCTTTGACACCAGTTCTTTGAACATATGATTAGTACAACAATCATCTGAATCACCATTCCTCTACTTCAGCGGAGTACTTCATGATCTCCTTCATTTTGATCTTCCAATCCTCCATTTCATTGGAGTACTGCTTGATCTCCTTCATTTTGATCTTCATTTACAACTATTGAAAACAAATACAAACTTATACACAAAGTGGTTCGAACAATCTCTCCCTTGGTATTTTGTTGTCAATACCATATACATCTTCTGAAATGAATTCTTCAATGTCAAAATGAGAATCTTCTCTTCAATCAACTTTTCTTTTCAAACTTTCATTTCAGTTTCTCTCCCCCTTATTGACAAGAAATACAAAGCGCATGGTAGGGAGGGTATCAATCCACACTTAATCAATGTTGCATTATTCATTTCCCTCTATGTCTACATGAGAAATCCTTGATGTAGAAAACAAGAGGATTTGATTTAGTCAACAAGGTTGTCCATTATTCACAGATCATGATACCAACATGAGATTATAACTCATTTATTTTGTATTCAAGGGTTTACCACATTTATTTTAGGTAGAAGAAAAAAAAGTGTGATAGGGAATAATCAACCTGAAACTCTTGCACTCACATCAGCAAACAGATCAAAAACATTCAAGTGCTATCGGCAGGATAAGTGACCTTGGGGCACTTCCATTTTTTTATGTCACTGATCATTTCAGTTACTCCCACTTTGTAGAATGATCATTGATCTCAGTATCCAAGTGATAGAGAGTGAGAAATGGCATACCTTCTCTATTGACATGTTCTTCAATAAATTCACAAAGTAACTTCTTTTGAGCCTTGTTGGAGTTGATATTGATTGAGACAGTGATTATGGAAGCTTCATCATTTTTCTCCCCCTCAAGGGAAACACTCCTCATCATCTTTATCAAGAGTGATCCTTCATCATCATAATCGTTGAATATCAATGGAAGAATCTACTAAGGATTGAAACATCATTATCTTGGCTATCAAGAGTTGACAGCATTCACTACTTCTCAGGTTCTCCCCCTAAGAGCATTCTTCACCTTCAATTCCATGCATTATTAGCACAAATACAATACACAAATGATTACGGGAATAAGGTGGTTCCTCCTTACTTCATCAACAAGACCTGCATGGTTGAGGTTCTTTTCTCAACCAAGTTCCTATGTTCACTCCAGTCTTCATGCCTGCACATTTGAACATATGTACTGACATCTTTTGGCGTGGCATGGCTCTTTTCACATACTCTTCTGCTTTGTGTAAGGAATTGTTATGCTTAATAGCCATCATGCATGATACATTATTAATCCTCTTAAGGACTACTTCTTACTATTGTAATAAGTTTAGGAAACATTTTGCAATGTGAATAGATTTCTTTCATCTCTCACACAGAACTTATTTGACACGTTTGTTTCTATTTGTTTTCAATCTCTCATGCACTCTGTCTTCATCATGTGAAATTTTTTCCTTTTCCTTTGTCACCAGCCTTGGCCTTTTCATCTTCAATTTTCCTCATTCTTTTCATATCTTCTGGCCAGATGACCAATATGTCATTTGGAACTATTGCAGCTGGTTTGTATCTACTACATGGGTTCATCTGTGTTTCATCCCACTTAGTTATTCTTTTGGATGAGTTACCCTTAAATTTAATGGATCTAAAATCCGGGGTCATCTCATCTTTCATGATTGAGATCTTCCTAGGAAATTGTGTGTTCAAAACATTCTTCTGATTTCTTCCCAGGGTAGCTGCTTCATTCCTTTCTGGCACCAGAGGTATTATTTTCTTATCAACAGTGAAAGCATATTGATTTGGGAATGTACATGCCACGTGACCTCTTCCGTTGCATACATCATAGATGTTATCAAGAATTCCAAATCTATTTGTGGTGAACAGATGCTTCTGGATCTACAGATGTTACTTCTTCTTCTCTGGATTCCTTCCCTTTGACATAGGCTTTCCTTGTGCTTTTCCATGTAAGGGATTGTAAAAACAATCCAGTGCACAATACCCAAATCTGTTGCAGCACCAACATTGTCCCACAAATCTTTTCTTCTTTGTTTCTTCTGTATGAGGTTTTTGGGCCATCTTCTTAATCTTTTGTTCTCTATTTGAGGAACCAAATTCCTCCTTTTTCTTCTCATCCACCCTAGCCATGGTGGTAGGTTTATTCCTATCACCTTTCCTCATCCATACTTTCATAGAACTTTTCCTCTAACCTGCACTGATTGTAGGAACGTATTTAGAAACAAGAGTACAAGATGGTTTGGATGGTACCTACACTTTCTCAGCTGCTTGTGATAGATCAATGATTGAAGTCATGATCTTCTTATAACATGTTGGAGGTCTTTTACAATAGAATTCTCCAGTGATCATTGAGTACCAGCAGCGACTGATTCTTGAGGTGGACACTCAAGAGTTTTCATAATCTTATTGTCACATGTTAGAGGTACTTCACCTTTAGTATCCTCCAATGAACATTGAGTACCCGCATCTCCTATTTCACTCTGTTGTTGAGTCTCAATATGTGTCTTCTCAAGATTTTTCAATTGGGATTCCAATTTTTGACTTTCATTATTGAGGATGATCTTCTGATCTTCAATCATGATCATCTTCTCTTCACAAGTCTTCTTCAGTCTTTCAACCTCATCCTCATGCATCTTAACTTTGTTTTGTAACAAAGAGTCAAGTTACCTGAATTTCATGGAAGTTTCTTCCAAACAGAAACTCTTAACTTCATTTCTCTTCTTCAGCTAAGATTCAAGTGCATGGATCCTTTTTTTAGAGTCTTATTGACTTCCTATTTTTCTTCAAATAATTGCACATGTTTGGTGAGATTCATACTTTCTAGAACTTTTCTTTCTAACCCCTTTTACATATTCTCATCATCCCTTTCTAATCGAGTGATCTCAACCTGCATAGATTGGAATAGGCTACAAATAATAGCAGCCATTTCTTCAGGAATATCATGTAGATATGTTTTGAGTTTTTCCTGAAATCTTGAATTAGGGGTGTCATAATTTCCTTTGGAAGAATTCTAAGCCACCTTCTCGATACATTCCAAGACTGATATTTCATCATTATTGGATTGGAATGGAAAACAAGATACTGAATCTTATTTGAATATGAGGGACTTCTTTAGCTGCTTCTTCTATTTCTTTTTCCTATTTGTCATGGTCTTGCTAGATGTAGACTTCTGCTCAGAAATGACTGAATCTTCATCAATACTTCTCTTCATTGTTGACTTTAGGAATGAAACTCAAATCCTATTCTAAATCGAATTACTGGATAATATCCAACATACTTTAACCATTCCTTTTGATACCACTTGTAGGACCCCGGGACACCCTGAGAGGGGCGGGGTGAATCAGGGTGTAAACTTTTTCTTCTGGAATTTGTGGATCTTGTTCCCACGTTGGTAGGAACTACTTACACCTGTATGATGGATATGATCAGCAATGAAACATTCACATGTAGAGAGATGACACAACTATTTTTACTTGGTTCACCACTAAGGGCTACATCCAAGGAGCATACGCTGACAAGTTGTCGGTCGTACCAAAATCCACTATGCTTCACTAGCTATAGATTAATAATATTCAAGTACAATCACTCTGTCCCAGGCTCACTGCCTTTACAAAGGTTTAGGGATAGCTCACTGATTCCCTCGGGTCACTCCCATTGACTCCCCCTGGCTCACTGCCCTTGGTGAAGTCACACTCAGTTTATAGACATGAAGGTCTCTTCATTAGATATACATGAAGTTCATTGTCTCATATTCAGAATGATACTTTTCTTGCATCAGGGTTCAGAGTTGATACTCTTTTTAGTTCAATGATTTTTCTTTAGTGCAATGATTGAATGCACTAGATCCCCTTGTCTCCGTTTTCCTGATTCACAATCACTTGTGTCATTTCTCGATAAATGTTTCTCTGTTGAAGTCCAAATTTCATCCACTGATGAATACCCCCTTTTCTCATGTCCACTAGGCAAACAACCTTTGGAAAGGTCCTTCATAAAGTACCCTACTTCTCAAGGCTCCAAATTTTGCAAAGCTAAAACAAGCCTTCGTGAAGTCCCTGCCTTTTCGTGATGCTCAATTGTGATGCACTCTCACGATGCTCTAGCCTTCACAATGCTTGGCTATCGCGGAGCTCCTATTTCTTCGCGAAGCTCACTGAGCCAACGCGGGGCGCACGACTTCCGCAGAGCTAGAATAGCCGCCCTAAAGCTCTTCTTTCGTGAATCACACTGCCTTCACGAGTGACCTATGCGAACCGAGAGAAAAGGATTTTCTATGAGAGCTCTCTCTACTTCTCTTGAGGGGGTCGGCCTCTATTTATAGGTGATTCCACCGACCCTCGATCTTTCCACAAGAAGTAAATGCCACGTCAGCTCAAATAGTGAAGCTCTGAAGTTCCCGCCGGAATTATCTCAAAATCGCGAAGCACTACGGAAATTTTTCCATTCACAGAACTCGTCGTAATTGCGGAGCATCCCATCAATTACTTCTCCCTTCGCTGTGATGCTCCCTCACAAATCCCATCATTGTCGCAAAGCTCTCCTGGCTCTGCCATTCATGAAGCTTGACGTAATTTTGAAAAATCCCTGCCTCCATTCTTATGGTCTTCGCGAAATCCAATCCATGAATCCCATCTTTGAGAAACTCATGCCTTTTAAAAATTAAATTGTGATCTTCATAGAAATCCACTTTTCACGATGCTCAACAAACTCTAAATTTTGGACCCCAAAATTTTGGAAAACAATGGAAAACAACGCCACCTAGTATCTACTCTTTTTGTCTGCCTCGAGATCATCCATTCCTTTGTTGATGTTCCTTGAATAAAACATGGATCATTATCCACATTCCTCGAACTCGACATTCCACCATGGAATCTCCTTTTTCAACAAATTTGTATGTTTTCTGTTTTCTTTGTCAACAAGCATGATTACCTCAACAACACTTATTCGTGGTGATATGTATCCTTCAACAAATCTTCTGCTTTTATCAAAAACTCCACTACTATGATCTGTATTCTTTGAAGGCATAGCTTCAGCATCATCATCTTCTATGATAATGTGATGTGCATGGCTATAGAAGAATTCCAATGATTGCATGACCTTATTAGAATTCCAATCATTGGAACATTGTCTTCCTCATCAATCGTCGTGATCAACTTCATGCAAACCATGTGATTCTATTTTTCAAGAATTCTGTTGCATAGTTCTCATGAAATCATGAGTAATTGCATGGTCTTCATCAAAACCCATGGTTCTTAGGAAATAATGAGGAATTCCATGGTCTTCATCAAAGCCCATGGTTGTCATGCAATTAGAAGGAATTACATGGTCATCATCCAAAAACCTCATTCTTCTTTAATCATCCTCAGATGGATTGCACGTAACATTCTTCATTTTTTTTAAAAATGTATCACCTTTGACACATGTTCTTTGAACATACGATCTATACAAAAATTGTCTGAATCACCATTCCTCTACTTCTGCGATGTACTTCATGATCTCCTTCATTTTGATCTTCCAATCCTCCATTTCATTAGAGTACTTCTTGATCTCCTTCATTTTGATCTTCATTGACAACTATTGACAAAAAATACAAACTTATACACAAATTGGTTCCAACACCCCTCACAATAGAATCATCCCCTCTATAGGAAATTAATTTAACCCGGAAAAAATGTTATATTAGTACTGTTGGTTGCATCAGGGGCTAGCTAGTCTACTACATTGTTCACCTACCTCCAACTATGAAGGACCTCTATGTCTCTGGTGATATATGTTCTACACCGTCTGATGGTATAAATGATAGACCACAACACCTTTTTAATGCCATTCAGTGAGTCATTAAGTACCAACAAATCCATCTCCACTACTGCTTTTGGGATATTCTTTTTCTGGAAAAGTCAATGACCACTGAAAAAGGCCATCACCTTGGCATGTAGATAATGGAATTGGTCAAAAAATTCCCTAATAGTGTGAAATAAAATTCCACTATAGTACTAAAAACACCATTCCAAGAGTAATGGAGATACAATATAAATAAGTTTTCAGTTTCAGTCATGAGGGGTGAGGGGACAAATGTACCAAAAGCTCTTTTCTAGATCTGGTTGGAAGAGAAGAGATCCCCACATTGGTAAGACAATGAGTGGGGTTGTCCTCCCAATATTTGAAGATTCTAGTGAAGTCAGTCAATGGGAGTTTGGTGCGGATGATCAGTGAGTGCCACTGGGTTGCCACACCTCCAATGCAAGTTAAATTCCAAGCATTCCACATGCACCAACATCCAGAAAGAATGACTAATGCTCTCACATTTATCTCTACTCTATTAGAAAGGGTTCCATGGAACCAAGAATGTGAAAATTAGGATTCTTAGGTATCATGTAAATTAAAGCCTTTTATGTCACCGAATAGAATTTAGATTGAACATGCCCAATCACATTCAAAAAAGAGATTATTAGATGTCACTACATTGTGAAATGACAACAGGAGCACCTGGAAACCATATAAATTCCCATGTGGTGGATATTTTATCCATGGACAACGCACAGTTCCTGATACCATGTAGAAATAACATGATCATACGATGAATTTATTTTACCCACATCAACTCCCACTTAGATCCACCTCCTACCAAAATCATGTCAACATGAAATTATACTTAGATGAGAAATAATTGGAAGTAGATGCAGTATAAATGCATCCTCCAGGCTCTGGACTGAAGATGATGCTTTTGTAACCAGATCTCTGATTGGGAGATTGGATAAAATTGATGAAACGTAGAATGAAACTAGCCTCTTTAATATTTATACTCGGTATGGGGGACCCAATAAAGACTATAATCCCACAAATATAATTATGGAACCATGAAAGAAATGTCTCCCTAACCAATAATCCAGTTAAAGTGGTCCGGAAGGATCAGAAGGTGTGGATATAAAAAAGGCCACATCGATGGCAGGCTTCCCCTAGTAGTGGACTCCTCCCCAGGAATTTCCACTCATGTGATAAACCCATATAGTTCTCACCTCAAGGTACTCTCACCGATCATAGCCTACATGCATTGAAGCAGGACCTACATATTGTGAACACTGATTCCCCTACCCAATACAACCTGACCATTCACATCCATGATGTTTAGTGTTTCTTTATATCACCATGAGAATCCAAAATTAAATGGTCCATGATTATATCTATAGTAGAAACAACCATCTTGGGAAACCTGAAAATAGAGAGAACATGTACTGGAATGAAGGACAAGATGTTATTCACATTAGAGATCCTTCCTCTGAATGAGAAAAACTGATTCATCATGTTAAATATCCTATCCACTATCCTATAAAGAAGATTATAAAAATGATGGATGTTATGTTTCTTTAAGGAGAGGGGTTCCAAAATATTCCATGGGGAAGGATATCCACTCCATGAGCAAGCTATTAACGATGGACGGTTCCTGTTGATCTGAGTACTTGTTCAAGATATTAATGATTCTCTATGGAAGATTGATCATTTGGCCACCCCAAATAAAAGAGGGCTCCAAGTCATCATCAATTCCTTTTATAGATCACTTATTAGAATAATAAAAGAAAATCATGTCATCAAAAAACCTGATATGAGACGCCTTGTTATGATGAGCCTGTCACCTGTAGGAAAAAATAGTGCCCCATAATAAGCAACTTTTTTGTAGAGGACTATGAACATCCTGAGCAAGGATGAATAGTTTTGCAGATAATGGGACACCCTTCCTAATACCATGAACCTCCTTGAAGAAAATTGGTGATCTTCCCATGATGTAGATAGGAATCTAAGAGGAAATGATACATTTGAAGAGGAGATATGTAGCCCTGTCGGAGAAACCCATCATCACAAGCACCCTTAAGATGAAAATCCACTCAAAATGGTCATATTTCTTATCCATGTCTAGTTTAATCACTATATTAGATCATCATGGATTGAAATTTATGCCCCTGATTAGCTAGTGGGCGAAATAAATGACCTCTTGAATCAATATCTACTTAATAAATTCATGTTGCTCTTTAAAACACTCCTAGAGATATGACTAGAAATCCTTCAGCAGATGACACTAGAAATCAGATTATAGGAGAAGATGAAATGTATAATTGGCATGTAGTGGATAATTCATTATGGGTTTTTGATTTTTTAAATTAGGACGAAGGAGTTCACACTAGCCAGTCTTGGGAGATTTGCTCCCTTGAAAAATTCTTGCACCACCACGGTTAATGGTTTCCCAACAATACTCCAGGAATCCCTATAAAAAGATCTTGGAAAGCCGTCTAGCCCTAAGGTACTCTCTGAGTTGAGACCCTTAAACACAACATGCACCTAGTATGTAGTGGGAATAACCTCAAACATGGAATGATCCTCATAGGACACCATGGAAGGAACAACCTCAAAAAACATCTCACAAACCTTTGGTTAATTCTCCATTTCATGGATTAGTCCCTCCTAACATCTCATTAATGCAGGATGCCACTAACTGTACTACCACAATAATATCATCAGAATATGAACCATCATGTAGTAGTATATTAGGTCTGCTAGTTCTCATTTTCACCTAATGTCAAGTATGAAAAATTGTCATGTTCTTATCACCTTCACTGAGCCACTTGATTCATGACTGCTCCCTGACAACTTGCTCTTACTGGAGAAGAAAATCTTCCAAAACTCCTATCATCCCAGCTAACTCCTCGAAGATCTGATCATCTCAGTTACAATCCATGATGGTCTCTATGCACTTGACATCATCTTTATATAGATATATGTCTATTGAGTGTGGTGGGGGGCTATACCCAAGATTTGAAGTCATCCTTCAGCCTCAGACATTTTGAGTGGAGACTTAACCAAGAACTCCCCTGGGTTGGATTGTTCGAAGAACACTCAAAAACTAGGAGATAACTCAAGATATCCACCTATTGATGAGAAAAATTAAAATGTTCCTCCCTCTCTTTCCTTCCAGACAATGTATCCAACCGAGGAGAGTGATCATAAATTCCTCAGACTAAATGTGTGACCTTCAAGTTGGCAAAGAGGGATATGACATAGTCATTATCCAGTCATCAGTCTAAGTGGATCCATGGAATGATATTGGGACTTTTAGTCATTTCATCATTTCATCATAATATAATACATGTAAAATAAATGTGTTTCATAATGATTTCATTATAAAATTATTAACTAATTTAAAAATAACAAATACCATTGAATAATTATTTAATCATTGTCAACATAAGCCATCCAAATAAAGAATGTGATATATATCATAATTTCGTTTCCCTATAAAATCATAACAATAATCAATGGATGTTAACATTAACTAATAATACATTTAAAATAGGATTTGAGTATTTTATGAAAAATATGGGATATATTATTTTATTCCTATATAATTAAAAACATAAAATTTTAAGAATATTGAAAATGATTTTATTTGAAATTAATAATTAATATATTTTAATATATATCTTATTTTAATAGTAATCATGTAGTTGGTAAAATCTATTTATACTGTAATTATTAAAATAATGATTTTTGTTACAGTTTTTGTAAAATATCAAAAACAACAAGTTCGCAAATAATTTCAAAAACATTTAAAAAAATTGCAATGTTAAAAAATGACCGTTAAAAATAATTTTTTCATAGAAAATTGCATCCTTGGAATCCTTTTAAATAACATCGGCATATAAGAATTTTTTTTTCTAAAATGGATATAAGGTTTGATTTTAATAAAAAAGAGTCAATAATTTTATGTACCAAAGAGCAGAAAATGATAATATTATATGGAAATTATATGAATAACCATTAGTGAATAAAATATTTTTTTAATGATATAATACATACAATTTTACTCTATGAAAATTTATTCTAAACAATAATGAAAAGTAATGAGATTGCCACATAATGAATTAACATATGTATCACCTTCCTTTTAATTAAAAATATTCTATAATAATTATCGCTTTCCTATAAATTTATTCTATAACCACATTAAATTAAAACAAAATTTATAGCATTCCATAAAAATTTCCACCTATATATTTATAAATATCGTATTAATTTAAATGAAAATTTACATGAGAAATGGTATGTTTTCCACTCATATTTTTGTTCGGGGGTTCATATACATGATCCTTTGTCTATATTTCAATTCATAAAAACCTATATCAAGAAATAAGTATCATATTTACCCATTATAAACACTTTCATAACCATATATACAAAAAAATGATGATGAATTAATTACATCACATAATAGGGGTAGTAGTCCACATGTACACACATGTGAAGTTATTTCAATTGATGAAAAAATTAAATCTCATTATGTATTCACCATAAAAGATTAATTATTATATAATAAATATCATATATGTTTTTTATTATGTCCATATTAACATACTTATAAAAAAATTATAAATGAATTACATCACTTTGTGAAGGTGGTCGTCCATATGTACACACAAGTCACGTTAGAATTTCTGATTTTATGGGAAGGTGATATATAAATGTTTTCATGTAATAATAAAATCATATAATTATAGTGTTGATACTTTATTATTTATCTTTTTAAAAATTAAATATGTTTATTGCAAGTAAATGAAGAAATAATCTTCAAAATAGTAAAAAATTTGATTACTTATTCTTTGAGGGTGTCCTTTGGAAGACACCTTAATACCTATTATTATGGTCTTTTGAATATATTATAAGATCTATAACATATAAAATGAATATATAAAAGGATTTATAGAGGTATTGGTTAATTTGGATGGCTCACCTAGTGTGAATAAAATAGAATAAGTGGTTCTCTATTATAAGTGAGGTTAGTGGCACACTTATAATTATATCAACTCATCGCTTATTATAAGGACTTATTCATTTTAAAGTGGCACCATGAAACCCTAAAATCATAACTATGATTTTATATGGTAAAAATAAGATTAACTAAAATCATTTAATTAATTTTTTGAAACATTTAAAGCCTTATATCCTAATTAAACCCCATTAAACCAAAATTTATAATTTCAACATTGATTTAACCATTTATTGTGATAAATTAATTATAAGAAGAAAAAGAAAATGGAAATTATAATGAAATATGGATATTACGATTCTGAATTTATAATTTAATTTAACTTAATAAAAATATATAAGAGTTATAAATTAAATTATATATATCTAATCAAAACACGTGATTTTTTTAGGAATGTACCTAATATTAGAATAAAAATCATTTAACCATGAAAACAACTAATATGATGATTTACAAAAAAGGATAAAATTAAAAAAATAATGTTTTTATACTTTTTATGATGCCGGAATTGAATGGGACCTTCCTACCACATCATGAAATTTAATTAACCAAAAATAGTTAAAAATTGTAATAAAATATAATTTATGTTTATAAAACTAACTCATGGGAATCAAAATAAAAAATATTGTCTTAATATAAAATATATAACATTAATAATATATATTTCGTCCAAGAAAAATAATGAAATATAATAATTCATGTTCATGTGAGAATTTAAAATGATAACATGAGTTTTATCCCTATGCTCCCTATTTTACACTAACTGAGTTGATAAATCATTTCCACTATAACTATTTATAATGATAAAAAATAACAGATATATATTTAATAATTTTTTTTCCCTGATTCCCAATATGGAATATAATTTTCATATTTAAAATTATAGAAATGGTCAAAAATAATTTTAATATAAATAGGTAAAAATTAGTGAAAAATACTTTTTATAAAAATAAATTTTAAACATAAAACTAACATTAGTCTTAATCAATTATTTTGAAATACCAAATAAAAAAAATTAAAATATCTTATAGAATCTAATATCCAAAAATTTCATTAATATCATTCAACTATAAATATATATTTAATTATTTAATATTAATTGTAATTGTTCAAGATGATTATGTATTTTTGAAAAAACATCTATTTTACCATTAAAAAAATTTATATTCAGTTATATCAATTTCTTAATTAATGTATTAGTTTCATAAATGAATCAAAAAATATATTTTTTCCCAAAATTTAGGTAATTTTATTTCTACCCTCCATTCCAAGGTCAAGGAGGTAACATTGACATTAAATAAAAATATTTCAATGGTATGCCAATGTTCATTTAAACTCAATGTCTTGTGTAATGGATAATATTAGATAAATAAATTTTTTTATTCAAAATATATCATACAAAAGCGGGGTGTTAAAATATTCTACTATATAATAATTCCATAATAATATTTACATCAGTTTGATATGAATAACTGAGGATAAGTCCCCCCCACCCATCAAATATTTTTGTTACCATATAGATTCCTCAAATTTTAGGTTTTTCAGTAAACCCTTTTCTATGGGTGTGGTCTTGCTTCATAAAAATTTCAATCAATGATCCCTATTATCCACTATTTTTCATCTAAAGAATTATTAATCTAAGGTAGGACAGTTTTATAGTTCTATTAATTTTAATAATCAAGTATATTGTTAGTCAGAGTGGATACTCAAGAGGGGGGTGAATTGAGTTCCAATTAAAATTTCTGTTAAAATATTGTCTATTTAAAATCCCCTAATTTATAAGACAAGTAAAACTGTAGTGAATTTATACAGATTGTAAATGTTCACTTAGCTTCTCTAAGATTTATTAGGTCTTAGTTAGTTTAACCACAAGATCAAACTAACTTTTGAAAATAATCTACTGATTTATAATACGTGTAAACACTTGCTAATTTACTATCAAAGTAGATTTAAAATATTTTTGTATTTCAAAGTAATAGCTGCGTAATAAATAAGATATATGTAGTAAATGTTGAACTTAAATTAAAAATGCACAGCATATATAACAAGAGGTTCAGTCTCAAGATGAGACTTAGTCCTCTCAAATTTATATAAATTTGATCGACACCCTGGATCGGGGTTAACAATAGTTTACAAAACTGTCCAGGCCACACAAGGACCTCTACCACTATTCTACATGGGAAACAAAGAAAAGACCAGGCCGCACAAGGACCTCTTCCACAGTTGACGTGGGTAAAAAAGTGATAAGTGATTTGGAGTGAGGATTTTGATATCCTCCAGATCTGTGCAAGAGACAGTGTGTGTATAAGAAATACAGAGTACACCACACATCTCTAAAGTAAATAAACAAATCACGTAGAGAAGATATATAAAAGTTTTGAAAGCTCTACTGATTATCAATGCAGCTCTGGGCTCGTTGGATTTAGCAGTAGTGCTTCTGAGTCCTTCTCTGGTTTTTCTGTTGAAAAACAGAGTGTCGTATTTCCACATGTCTTCTACAGATGTGATAATGATCTCTTGATTCATCGTGTGTTCTTCAAAGGTGATGGATTAAATTCATGATAGTTCTTTGAAGGTCTAGAAATCTCTTTCTTTCTCGGGAGTGATCTTCTTGTTTAGCATAGTGCTCTTAGGTGTATGTAAGTTCTTCTCATTGTATATTCACACTTTTCTTGTGTTCACCGCTTGTGCTTGTTGTTGCACGTGTACTGCATTTTAATATTCCTTATATTCCACATGTTCTGGCAGTAGTAATGATTCCCTTTTCCTAGGTATGAGATATGGTTTCCTGACATTCCAAAAACAATCATTAAATAACATTGATTGTATTAAAAACATGAAATATGATAGTTAGAATTATTTAAATAATATTGACAAAAGGTTAAGAAATGGTGTCACAGTGATTAAGTAAACAGTTTATTCTACATGGTATGTGGTTCACGGTATGAGCTTCACGGTATGTGCTTCACAGTATGTACTTCACGGTATGTAGCTCACGGTATCTTCTTCACGGTATGTAGCTCACGATGTCTGGATCACGGTGTCTGGGTCACGGTGTCTATGTCACAGTGAGTCCTTCACAGTGTCTGGTCACAGTGAGTCCTTCACGGTGTCTGGTCACGGTGAGTCCTTCATGGTGTCTGGTCATAGTGAGTCCTTCACAGTGTCTCCATACTTAGAAAAATATCTGTATTTGGACATAGATAGTAATTTGTAGAATATGGATTATGTTTAACCATTAGAGAGTAAAATATCATGAATCATAAATATAAAGTCTTGATAATATATGTGTGATTTGTGATCATGCATGAGACTTGTAAATAATTAAGAGAGTAATTAACAACATAAGATTTTTTATCATTAAAACATGATGTGTAGTTATTATTGAGATTGAAGAGCATTAGCAAGATATGCACACGAAGATCGAGATTAATTAACAGTAATAAGATTTGTGATCATTAAAACATGATTAGCACATGAGGAGTCCAACAATATCCCCCTTTTTGATGATCTCAAATCAGATATTGGCAGAATATAAATGACATGTAATAGTAAAGATTCTAGAAAAACAAAAACATTATAGAACTGACACTAGTAGTTTTTCTCCCCCATTTATACTATTATAGAATTGACACTTTTAGTTTTTCTCCCCCTTTTGGGATTATCAAAAAGTAGTGAAAATGAAATGAAACTCAGTAGTTTTCATTGAACAATGGGTTCAGAATATATCATACAGGAGAAGTAAAAATAGTAAACAAGAACTGACATCCCATAAAAAAGAAAACAGTCACTAGACTCTTCAGGGATTCATATTTTCTTTGCCTTTATTAGTAGCAGGAGCTGGTGCTGATGTAGAAGAAGGCATAGATGTGGTAGACAAAGAGGGTAAGGGTAGATCTTCAAAAACAGATGGAGCCAAAGTTGGATCAGTATAAGATCTAGATTGTGGTTGGTCAAGAATGACTGGCCGGATCTGAGAAAGAGCTTGGCTATCTGTCATGGAAGTTAAGGCTAAGGTGGGTAGACCTAGTCTAAGGGGTGAAGTAGCTGGAGAAAATATAGTATTGCTTTGCACATGAAGATACTGCATCAAAATTTTTATGAAATCAGTAATGATTTCACCACCATATTTCATTTCCTTTTCAAAATCATCCTTATTCTCCCGAAATCTGTCCAATAATATGGTGAACTCTGTATGTTTCTGAACTAGAGCTTTAAAAGCTTGAGTCACCAGAGGGATTCTCAAAATTTCAACAAGATATCTAAAGTGATCTGTCATATCACATTTAGAGAAAATATGGGAGAGATAAAAATCAATTTTCTTGGTGATCTCTTGTTGAGCATCATTGGCTATCATAGAGTGAATTCTAACCAAGTCCAATGCTCTATCACTGTTCTTAACCACTTCTGACAAAGAAGATAGATCCAAGCAACTAAAGGCACTCTAATGATCTTCCTTGATTATGGATATCTACATAGAATCATCCAATGATGGTGTGGAGATCTGAACAGAAGCAGGTGAATCCTTGACAGCTTCGGTTAGAACTTTGAGCTGTTTCAACACTTTTTGCAGGCATCCAGTGTATTCATCTGTAAGATTATTCAGATTTCCACAAACTCTCTCCTTCTTTACAGCATCTTGGTGTGTGTTTTTCCAATCTTCTCATCAAAAGAAAGGAGGTAAGGATGAACTTGAGACACAATCTCCCTAGAAAGTATGGAATCAGATAGCTCATGAGAAGCAGCAACAGGTGCAGGAGCAGAAACAAGAGCATGCTTTGATCTCAAAGATAACTCATTCTACAAACTTGCTACCATAATTTTCAGATTTGAAATATCAGCACTCAGCATCTTATTCTCAACTCTAGAATCTTGAATTTCATGTATCATCCTTGGTTGAATATGCAAGATAATATTTTCGAAAATAATTTATTCATCTTCTTGATATAATAGAGTCACTGGACAAGGTTGAGTGGAGACAATTTTCTCAACTCTAGCTAAAAAAGTTTCTCCAAAAACTTTCAGATCATCTTTGGTCACAAAGGAGTGATGATCAGGTAAGGGTGCAGGTAAAGGTAGAGGATCAGATTCTGGTTGAGGTTCAGAGTCATCTTCAGACTCATATTCTGATTTGGATTGAGGTTGGGGCTCTGTTTCTGGATCTAGATGAGCGATAAACTTCAGTTGAAATAGAGAAGAAAGATCCATTCTAGTTGTAGACACTTTCTCTAACTCAATCACATCATAAATGCTTGGGAAAACAAAGTGGGTGTCCACAATGTATGATACAGCAGGATGAGAAGCTTCAGCAGATCCAGCTTCTGTAATTTCAAGGTTTTGAGGTTCCTCCCCCTAAAATTGTGCTTCTCTTTCAGATTCTTGATGCTCAGGAATGTGAACAAGATCCACAGAATTATCCCTGATCTCTTCAGCAGACTCTTGCCTTACAAGCTGGAAAGAAATTTCCATCCTTTCTTCAGTAGAGGAAATAGTCTCAGGAACTAACTGTTCCACTGGTTGAACATGTAGACTTGGTTCTTTCTCAACAGAAATATCATCTTCAACAGGACTTGCCTCCATGATTTCTTGCAGTTATGAATCATTAAAAACCAACATCCTTGCACTAATAGGATGAGATTCTCGATTTACATCCACACTAGGAGCAGGAGCTTCCTCTTCTCTCAAATTAACACCAATTTCCTCTTATTGAGGTGTTTTATCAAGGATAACAGTAGGGACGAAAGTCCTTTCTTTTTCAACAGGAGCTGATTCCAATTGTGGTATTTCAACCTCTTCTCTAGGATATTCTTCAACTGTTACTTCCTCCCCTTATTATTCTGAATACTCAGCCACTTCATCTGGTTCCAAACCAGGATCAGATAGATTATTAGGCCTTCTTGGATAGTCAATAAGATTACACTTTTTATACACTTGATCATTATCCTCAACCCACTACTTCTTCCAGGGGTTCCAGCTAATCTTCATCCATATGATGATATGCATGGATAGGTAGTAATCAATGTCCTAAAATTTTTCTTCATTCGGTCCAACCATCCCATTGGAATATAACATGGCTGAAATCATCCTTGAGTAAAACAAGGAGGTGGATTTTTAAGTGATTTTGAACAGCTCACAAATATGGTTGATAAAATACTTGCAAATATTTATTTTATGTCCATTATTCAATAGATGGATTAGAAACACATCCTGATACTTCATTACATCAAAATATCCTTTTCTCGGGATAATTAAATTTTGAACAAACTTGAACAGAATTATAGTCTCCCCATCTAATTCAGCAGCTATGGCCCTTCGCATGGTGCCATTTCTAGTCAGGTTTTCCAAAGCAGTCTCCAGGTCAATGAAGTCGGTTGTTGGAGGAGGGTCTCTCTGGTAATCTTCACAAACTCCTTCATGGGGAATTCTTAGGCATGAAATCCATAACCTTGAAGAGAAATAGCACTTATGACCATTTATCCATCTTGTCACCATAAATCTTTCTCCAAACTCAAAATAAAACTTCACATACTGATAATATTGAGATACCAATCCTGGGTAAATCAGTCTATTCTGTCTAGTAGACCATTCAAGCCATCCTTATTCTCTTAAAACTTTCAAAACTAATGATCTGCTAGACAACAACCAATATGGGCAAACCTTTTTTTCAGGTACAACTGTACGGCTTACTTGGTTTGGGTTTAGAGGTCCTTTGGGAGCTATCCTCGGTATCCTCTTCTGTTTCTTAGTGACGTGCTTCTCAGACGGATGTGAAGATGGACGCTTCATCCTTGGCATCCACTGAAGGTTCGGGTGAGAGGGAAGAAGGGGTTCAGGAGAGAGTTCGAGTAAAGAATCAAATGAAACCCTTATGTTTTATCATATGGTAATGTCAAACGTCGTAAAAACAAAAACACGGGAAAACAAATAGCAATGAAATAAAAATTACGGCGATGCAGGTTAAAATAAAAATATAAATAATCTTCACGGTGATACCGTGAGTAGGCATTATAGTGTCATGAAAACTAGCCATCATGGTGAGACAGTTGGTAGTTGGCACGGTGGGATAGTGAGTTGACAGATCGTGAGCATAATGTCTTGACGGTGAAACCATGAACATAAAACAGTAACTTAGAAACAGTGACCATGAAACTGTAATGTAAAATATATTAATGTATTAAACATTAAGATCAGTAAGATATTCATTTATGATTAATCATACCAAGATCATGTTTGATGTAGTCTAATCTTTAATAATTTAATGGTTTTGTTAATATATTAGCAAGTCGATATTCATTACCTATGAATTCCAAAGTGATATCACCTTTTTGATAATGATCGATCAATAATTGATGTCTTAAATCAATATGTTTTCTCATATAATGAAAAAAAGGATTCTTAGAAATTTTAATAGCACTTGTGTTGTCAAAATTTATTGAGACATTCCTAAATTGATATCCATAGTCTAGTAATGTGTGTTTAATCCATAAAATTTGGGCACAACAACTACCACCCGCTATGTATTCAACTTTTTCAGTAGATAATGCAACGAAATTTGGATCCTTACTACACCATGATACTAGTTACTTGCCTAAAAGTGACATGTTCCAGAGGTGATTTTTCTATCTAGCTTACATCTAGCAAAATCAGCATCAGAATAACTAACTAATTCAAATGATTGTCCTTTGGGATATAACTGTCCTAAATTGGGAGTATGCTTGAGGTATTTTAAAATTCTTTTTATAACATTTAAATGTGACTCTTTAGGGGTTTTTTTGAAAATGAGCACACATACACACACTAAACATAATATCAGGATGACTAGCAGTTAGGTAGAGTAGACTTCCAATCATTCCTCTATAAGTGGTTTGATCAACATATTTACCATTTTCATCAAGATCCATCTTATAGGTGGTACTCATGGGAGTGTCACTAATTTTTGTGCTATCCAATCCAAAACGTTTTAAAAGATCTCTAGTATACTTACTTTGAGTTAAAATAATTACATCATCATTTTGAAGGATTTGAGATCCAAAAAAGAATTTAAGTTCACCCATTAAACTCCTTTCAAATTTATTCTTCATCATTTTATAAAAATTAGTACATAATGTAGTCTTTGAAGATCAAAAAATAACATCATCTACATAAATTTGTACAAATAAAACATCTTTTGAAATTTGTTTTATAAACAGAGTAGGATCGGCTATTCCTTTTGTAAAACCTTTGGAAATTAGAAAAGTACATAATCTTTCATAACAAGCTCTTGGAGCTTGCTTTAAACCATATAAAGCTTTTGATAATTTGATGTTGTGATTTGAAAAATGAGGGTTTGAAAAACCAGGTGTTTGTTCAACAAAAACATCCTCAGTAATATATCCATTCAAGAATGCACTCTTGACATCCATTTGATATAGTTCGAGATTTAGATGTGCAGTATATGAAAGTAAAATCTTAATGGATTGTAATCTGGCTACTGGAGCAATAGTATCCTCATATTCAATACCTTATTCTTGACTATATCCTTGTGTAACTAGCCTATCTTTATTTATAACTATGTTTCCAGATTCATCTACTTTATTTCTGAAACCCCATTTTGTGCCTATTATGAAAGTGTCCTTATGTCTTTCAACAAGATTCCAAACTTTATTTCTTTCAAACTAATTGAGTTCTTCTTGCATAGCAATTACCCAAAATTCGTCATTAATAGCATCATGAATGTTTTTATGTTCAAGCTGTGACAAGAAGGCTTGATGTTCAACCTGATTTATAAGAGAAGTTGTAGTCTGTATCCCTCTATCAAGATTTCCAACAACAACATATAAAGGATGATTATTTAGAATTATAGTTGATCTAGTAAAGGTAGGACTAGAAATTGCAGGTACTTTTCTAGGTTCGAGATCATTAGGAGCAGATTCTGGAATAAGTCTAGAACTGGTTGTCTTTATAGTAGGTTCATTAGATCTGTCATTATGGTCTAGAACAGATAAATAATCTTCAAGATTTTCAAGAGAGGGTTTAGGCTCATGTGGATCAGTTTCATCAACCGTGATGTGAATAGATTCTTCCACACACATGGTTCTCTTATTAATGAATCTATAGGCTTTAGTGAAAATAGAGTAACCTAGAAAAATTCCTTCATCACACTTGGATGCGAAATTTTCAATATTATCTTTTTTATTAAGAATAAAGACATTGCAACCAAAAACTCTGAAGTAGTTAACATTATGTTTCCTATGGTTCCAAAACTCATAAGGGGTCATCATAAGAATAGGTCTAATTAAGACTATATTAATAATATAACGAGCGGTATTGATAGCTTCAGCCCAAAAATAAATAGGCAGGTCATATTCATTAAGCATAGTACTAGAAATTTCTTGCAGGATTCTATTCATCCTTTCTACTACACCATTCTGCTGAGGTGACCTAGGGCCAGAGATATTTTGACTATAACCATTGTGTGAGCAATAAGATTCAAATTTATGATTTTCAAACTCAAGGCCATGATCACTTCTTAGAGTTTTAATCTTAATTATAGTAAGATTTTCTACAGATTTGGAGTATTTAACAAAGTAAGAACAAGCTTCACTTTTGTGAGCTAAGAAGTATACCCATGTAAATATAGAAAATTCATCTATGAGAACATAGAAATAGTGTGTCCCATTTAATCTAGAAACTCTATATGGTCTAAACAAATCCATGTGAACCAACTCGAGAGGTTGATAAGTTGAAACTTTTTCTTTGATTTAAAAGAAACGTTATGTTGCTTTCCCTTTTGACATGGATTACAAACATTTTCATTTGGAAACTCAAGTTTAGGTAGGTCTCTAACTATGTTCTTCCTAGTATGTTTTCTAAGTAAGTGTATGTTGCAGGGTCCCAATCTTCGATGCCATAACCAGGACTCTTTATGAAAATCATTTAAACAGGTAACATTTTTCTTGGCTAAGGAATTTAAATCAAATGCATAAACATTTTCATTTCTTAGAATAGAAAAGACTAAAACATTTTTAGAATTAAAAACATTGCAAGAATCATTTTCAAACATCAAATTAAATCAATCATCACATAATTGAGAAATACTTAACAGATTATATTTAAGTCCATTAACAAATAAAACTTTAGAAATTAAAACTATGTTAGTGTTACCAATTTGGCCTAGGCCGATGATTTTCCCTTTAGAAATATCACCAAAGGTGACATGACCTCCATCAACCGTTATTAAACTCTTGAAGCATGAGTAATCCACAGACATATGTCTTGAACATCTACTGTCCAAATACCATGTCTTATTGTGGGAACTCTTCAAGAAGGTTTCCTACAAAGTAGATTTAGATAGGAAATGATTTTGTGACCCATATCTTCTTGGGTCCAGACAGGTTTTCAAATAAAACATTATGTACCCAAATTTGTTTTATAGGTCTCATAAAATTTATAGAATCAACCGATTTTGAAAGATAAACATTATTAGATCTGTAACTATGAATATAAGTAGTTGAAGCATATGGCCATCCATAACTAGAACTATCTACTTTCTGTCCAGATTTAGAAATAAATCTAGTTTTGATAATTTCCCTTTGTCGAGGATGATATCCTAGACCAGTAGTATATCAAGGTTCAATCTACTTACCTAACATTTGAGTAAGAGTGTGTTTTCCATTTGTGAACTTCTCTAAATCCTTCCTAAGTTCCTCATTTGACAATTTCAGTTCAGTGTTTTCTTTAAGAAAATGAGCATTCATTTTCATTTCTATGTCAAGATTAGATTTATGTTTAATAGTTAAAGCATATTGTTTCTTTAAACCATTGTATTTGTCTTTCAGTTCATTATAGGTTTCTTCCAACATATCACGGTATTCAAAAAGTTCAGATTTTGACATATTTTTAGAATCAGAATCATCTCCAGAATATTATGAATTTAAAACGGGAGTATCCAAGGTTACCTCAGATGTTATTGTCATGAAACACATGTTGGAACGATTCTTTTCAGAATCAAACATTTCAGATTTAGTTGTGTTTTCCTCAGAAGAATTCCAGGTAGCCTTCATTTCTTTTTTGTACTTACTGTCCTTGTAATCATATTTCTTCTTTAATTTTAGCTTTGGGAATTCCTCTTTAATGTGTCCTTTTATTTTGCATTCATAGTAGTCAACTTCATCAGATTTTTCAGATTTCTTCCAATCCTTTTTCCAGTGTCCCTTATTGTCATACTTTCCTCTATAATTTGATTTTCTGAAAAACTTCTTCTTCCTATAAAATTTCTTAACCCTTCTGGCTATCTGAGCAATTTCAGCATCACTATTATAGTCCTAATTTTCACTGGTTGAACTGTCAGTAGGTATTTGAGCTTTATCTTTGTCTTTTCTCTTTGAAGCAGTAGTCTTGAAAGACACATATTTTATCTTAGGTTCCTCATCTTATTCTTTATTTACCTTGAGTTCTTCCTCATACATCATTAGCTTACCAATGAGTTCTTTGACAGGTAGAGCAGTAATGTCACATGACTCTCTGATTGAAACAGATGTACCTCTCCCTCGGACTGGTAAACATCTCAAGATTCTCATAATTTGTTCCTTTCCTGGAACAACCTTTCCGAGTGAATTCATTATATTGACTATCTCATTAAACCTAAGATACATGTCAGAAATTGGTTCATCAGTTTTCATTTTAAAATTATCATATTTAATAGTATAAGTATTCAATCTCATTTCTTTAACATTGGTTGTTCCTTCATGAGAAATACCCAAAGTATCCCAAATTTCAAAAACAGTTTTGCAAGGAGAAATTCTGTTAAACTCATCACCTCCTAGAGCACAGTACAGGGAATTCATATATTTACAATTATTAATGTAAAATTTCTTTGTAGGTTAATCCCAAGTTATTATTTCAGTTTCAGGAATCTTATATTGAGACTCTATAGCATCCCAGATATCAAAACCCATGCTTTCTAAATGAATTTTCAATTTAATTTTCCACTGAGCATAGTATGTACCATTGGAGAAAGGTGGTATGTTAGTAGCAGCACCCTCTAGTCTATTGTCCATACCTAGATTTTAGAACGATAATTTAAAGAGCTATAATTTAGAACTAACAGAAATTTATGATCTTTAAAGATGCTACTAAAATCACAATTGAAAAACAGAGTATTTCAAAAATCCTTAAACAAAAACAAAGCCTATGATACCAAATTTTGGTCGGAGTGGATACTCATGAGGGGGGTGAATTGAGTTCCAATTAAAATTTCTGTTAAAATATTGTCTATTTAAAATCCCGCAATTTATAAAACAAGTTAAACATTAGTGAATTAATAAAGATTTTAAATGTTCACTTAGCTTCTCAATGATTGATTAGGCCTCAGTTAGTTTAACCACAAGATCAAACTAACAATTGAAACTAATCTACTGATTTAAAATAAGTGTAAAAACTTGCTAATTTAACTATCAAAGTAGCTTTAAAATAGTTTTGTATTTCAAAGTAATAGCAGCGGAATAAATAAGTTATATGTAGTTATCTTTGAACATAATTTAAAAATGAACAGTAGATATAACAAGAGGTTCAATCTCAAGCTAAGTCTTAGTCCTCTCAAATTTATATAAATTTTATCCAAACAATGGATCGAGGTTAACCACAGTTTACAAAAATGTCCAGGCCACAAAGGGACCTCTAACACTGTTCTACGTGGGAAACAAAGCAAAGACCATACCACACGAAGACCTCTTCCATAGTTGACGTGGGTAAACAAGAGATAATAGATTTGGAGTGAGGATTTTGATATCCTCCAGCTCAGTGCAAGAGAAAGTGTGTGTATATGAAATATAGAGTACAGCATACTACTCGAATGTTAATAAATAATTCATGTAGAGAAGATAGATAAGAGTTTAGAAAGCTCTAGTGATTATCAATGCAGCTCTAGACTCGTTGGATTCAGCAGGGGTGCTTTTGAGTCCTTCTCTGGTTTTTCTACTGAAGAACAGAGTGTCGTAGTTCAGCTTGTCTTCTATAGAAGTGAGAATGATCTCTTGATTCGTCGTGTGTTCTTCAGAGGTGTTGGATTTCATTCATGATAGTTTTTTATGGTATGGAAATCTCTTTCTTGCTCAGGGGTGATCTTCCTGTTCAGCACAGTGCTCTCAGGTGTATGTATATTCTTATCGTTGTATATTCACACTTTTCTTTTGTTCACCGCATGTGCTTGTTGTTGCACGTGTATTGCATTTTAATATTCCTTATATTCCACACGTTATGGCAGTAGGAAGGATTCCCTTTTCATAGGTACGAGATACGGTTTCCTGACATACAAACAACAATAATTAAAAAACATTGATTGCATTAAAAACATCAAATATTACCGTTAGCATTATTTAAATAATATTGACAAAAGGATAAAAAATGGTGTCACAATGATTAAGTAAACGGTGTCTTCTTCACGGCATGTGGTTCACGATATGAGCTTCACAGTATGTGCTTCGTGGTATGTACTTCACGGTATGTAGGACACGGTATCTGCTTCACGGTATGTAGCTCACGGTTTCTGGATCACGGTGTCTGGGTCACGGTGTCTGGGTCACGATGATTCCTTCACGGTGTCCAGTCACGGTGAGTCTTTCATGGTGTCTGGTCACGGTGAGTCCTTTACGGTGTCTGCTCACGATGAGTCCTTCACGGTGTCTCCATACATAGCCAAATATCTGTATTTGGACATACACAGTAATATGCAGAATACGGATTAAGTTTAACCATTAGATAGTAAAAGATCTTGAATCATAAATATAAAGGCCTGATAATATATGTGAGATTTTTGATCATGCATGATACTTGTAAATAATAATGGGAGTAGTTAACACCATAAGATTTGTTATCATTAAAACATGATGTGTAGTTATTTTTGAGATTGAAGAGTATTAGAAAGTTGTGCAATGAAGATCGAGATTAATTAATAGTAATAAGATTTGTGATCATTAAAACATGATTAGAACATGAGGATTCCAACATATATAAATCCTAAAAACAAATATATGGATCACATATTGTACTATTGAGATATTTGTTGGAAGATCTAAGTGATAATATACCATATTGATATGTTAAAAGGTCATGAAGAAGTCAATATATATATGGTTCATATTTCCCTTCACTCTATATCACACACATTTATTTCGTGGATATATATATATATATGAACAACATATAACCAGCTATTAACAACATATGTCTTTAATGATTTTCAAAATAACATTTTTAGCGACTATGAGATACAAAGATGTGTTGATGAATGACTAAAAAACTATTATTTCATTCTCTTCTATCGTAATTCCTAATATATTTCATTCTATAACTATAACCCAACACATTAGAGTCATGAACTTCATTATAGAGAGGGCATTATAAACAACCATCTGATTAATTGAGTGAAGTCTATTATTGTAATAAAACTACCTGGAAGAATAAACCTATCTTAATGACATTTTAAATATATATAAAACGGTCAAGATATATCCACATCTGTTTGTATGGTGACCTCGAACTAACCATATTTCAAAGGATAATATGTAGTGATAATTCTAAATCTGGTATTGAACGTCATATGATTTTGAATCCTAATTAGAAATAGTGTATTGTGTTACACCATGAAATAATACCACATTATTAATGTATATCATTGAAAACTAATATAAATATAAATATTATATAATGGATATAAAATACTCTGATCTCAAAAGGGAACCGATTAAAAGCCTAATAGAATTTTAATATTTATTTATTTTTGTTACTCTGTTGATGAAATCCATTTTTAGGCTATGTTACTTAAATTATGCCATTGAAAATGGTTATAACATTTCAAAAGAATACTATCTCAAAAAAATTAATATCTAATATACACAAATATGAGTTACAAACTCATGTATAACCTTTTTCATGTTGTCCCACAATAAATACTCATTCATATTTCTATTCCTTTTTTAATTCATGGATGAATTGAGAGTAATGAATGTAGAGTTTCATCCAAAAGCACATTCTTCATGTTTTTATTGGTATAAAAAACACTCATTTATTTATCCTTATCATTACATATTAATCATGATTGATCATTGAAATATTTCATAGAGTCTTTTGTAGTTCCACATCTCCCTTACACAAATTTTTAAACCTCGTTTAAATAGATGGTTGGACATTCATTTTTGAAATTTATTATCATTCCCATTCCTCTTGTTTTCATGTTACACATTATAAAAATCAATAAATATTACCTATATATTTATCCTCATCATATTAAAATCAGAATAGTCTTTTTGAATAAGATCGTCATCCACCTGATTCATCATTTAACAATTGTATTATATTTGGAATTAATAATATTTAATCAGTTCCATCCATATCATTTGGTGTAAAATTAACTATTTCAAGGTGAATATATCATTAAGTATCATATGATAGGTATATATATAAATATATTTATAAAAATCCACCATCATTTTTATGAATCTATATTTACAATGGAATAAAATTAATACACTAACTCCAAATCCGAATTTAGGTGATTTTTCTGATGAATATTAAATTTTTATGTGGTATAAGATTTCAACATTTCAGTTTTATTTATGTCATATATCTGTACCATCTTAGATGTGTTATAATAGATCATAAACCCTTCTCCAATGTGTGGTGGTGTAAGTAAAGGGGTGCTAACCAAACTTCTTTTCAAATACTTAGAATTTTCTACATATCCAATTACATAAATTAACATGGATCACTTCTATGTAAACATGGTTATTGGATTAGTTGTTTATGAAAATCCATCAAAACGAGTTGATAGTATCCATGAATCTTAAAAAAATATATTAGACTCTATTACCAAGGTTGGTCTATGACATTATTAAATAACTTCTACTCTTTATGTATACACCAACATACCACCCTTAATATTAAATAACCAATTAATGGAACATTATATAACCAAAAAAACATTTGGAATATTTTATACAACTTCCCATTTATTTTGTCTTCATGAAAATTTTAAAATTATCTCTATGTTCTTCCTTATGGTTGGAATATTTAAAAATATCATCTATAAAGACTACCAGAAATTTATCTTGGTAATTACTAATGGATCTATTTATTAAATTCTTAATGATTTTATAATTTTTAAGTCTAAATTGTATCAAAATAAATTCCTCAAAACCCAACCTCATAACATATTTTCCTTTTTTACAAAGGCCTTATTGACCGAAAATTTTTGATAACATTAATGATGTTAAATAAAAAAAAAATATTTTTTCAATGTAGTTGATCAATTATATCATCAAATTTGGGGAAAAGATACTTCTTCTTGATTGTGATCTTTTTCTGTTCTCAATAATCAATGAAAATGCACATTGAACCATCATTTTTGATAAATTAAAGAATTGTTTCAACCCTTGTTACTAACTAGGGGATATGAAAAACTTATCTAGAATCTCTTTAAATTTCTCTTTCAATTGTCAAAAATAAATCATGTCCATTCTATATCAAGGATTTGAATTTGTTTACCACCAGGAATATGGTTTACTAAAAAATAATCATCATGATTCAGGGGAAGGAATTGAATGTCTTCCAGAAATACAATAGCATATTATTTAAAAATACTTTCATCTTAACTAATGAGTTCATCCACTAACATTTGAAAATAATACACCACATGGATAGGTATTTAGACCCATATAATTGATGTAATTTCAATTTGATGATCATTTTCATCCCCACATTGAAATACGATCATAGGTTAATTTGGATATTCAAATGTGATTTGAGTCACATGGAAATTCATATGGGACATATATAATGAAATTTGATCAGATCTCAAGATAACATAAAAATAATTTAGAAGTAGAATCACAATATTTATAGTAATCACATTACAATAAACATATATTGGAGTGGATCCATACACATGGGATTTAATCATCATAACATAAGTTGTTCTTAAATCTAATTAATCATATAATACTTGAAGATATGAAAAAAATATCCCTAGATACTTTTAATGTTATAAAGTAAGTAATATAATAATTAGAAATAATAATATTTCAATATTTGAGTATGATTGTCACCACATCAACTTCATTATTCAACCTTTAATCCCTTTCTAAAAAAGAAATGGTTAATTTTCCATAAATTATTAATAATCAGATTAAACAATAAAATTTTTATAAAAATAATTCTTTTTGTGTTCTAAAATATGATATATTCATTAAATACATGATACTTTAGGAGCAAATTATATTATTATGGTTTATCATTAATATTAATACGCTCAATCTGATAATCGATCATAAATTTTCATAATGAAATAATAAAGTTTCCCATTATATGCCTCATGAGTGACTATCATGGTGTGGAGTCTATATACAACACATCATAACCTTGAAACAATCAAATTAAACCCAATCATACCATTGAGAGTAATTATTACTATGTGAATATTTTTTCAAAACTTCATCCACAAACCAATATCCATAATTGGGTGGATTTTATGAAAAAAAACACATCCATTTATTTACCATATTATTGTATATACTTCTATACACATTCTTATACTAATGGATATCTAAAAATATTTCTATTCCTAATCACCCAAAATAACTAAGACCTTTTTTGATACCAATTGAGGAAAATAATTAATTTATAACATTTATATGACATAATTTTAGAGGAATACTCAATAAATATTATTGGAATACAGAGATTATAAACATAATGGTTTATTTTCATTGGATACTATAAGAATAATAATTTTATATCAAGAATGATTTACATCAGCTCCTACATATATACTCTCAGAAATCATAATTCTTCGAAATACCATAATGAAAACATTTCATCATGACCCTAGTAATGAAAAAAATAAGAATGTGCTGAGTTTATATTATAAATAAGAATAAACATATGAGTAACCAATCAATAATCAGAATTGAGATTAATAAAAGTATTAGTGAATGATAAAATGTTCATAACATATAAAATTATTTTCCATTTAATCAATGATCATTCTTAATTCAGCATTGAAAAATATTTTCATTATAAAAAACATGTCATAATTGTTTTGGATAATCAATAATCAATCATGGGGCACATTAACCTATCATAATTATAAGATATAGGTTATATGAATACAAAAATATATAGAAAGTAATTTCCTATATAAAGAACCCATTCTGATACTAACATAGTAGATTGGGTTCACTCTCTATTATTTAATTTCTTTATTTAAGGTTCAATCACAATACAATTAATTTACACATAGTCCCTTAGTGAACTAGGTTCACACCATATTTTACACCTTATTATCTCTTGAAATATATTTTTATTCCAAATGAAATGGATTTCTACATAATTCATGGCCCACTCTTCATATAATAAGAACCATACATATGTGTTCCAAAAGTTCATAAACCATTTATTATATCGTTATTTCATACCCCATTATATGGAGACACATTTCATAAAAATTTTATAATTTCATCATACCATACTCAATGGAATTCAAAACAGTTTCACAAGTATATCTTTACAACATAATTAACCCCTGGGAATGAATCTAGTTCCATAGAATCATCCTTAAATCATCATCATCAAAAAAATCCAGAGAAATAATGATGGTGTTTTTATAATATGAAATTCCATGTGAATAATAACAACTAATAAAGGATGATTATATAATTGAAAAATACCATTAAATCTGTATTATAAATTTTTATATAAACTAGAAAAAGAATTCTTCGATTTCAATGTCATTAAAAATAATAAAGTCCCAATATTTTAAGAATCATATTTTATTGGATGTTAAATATAGAAAATTATAAATTAAAAATCAATTAAAATAAAATTATGATGATATAAAAATATGTTTCTAGGATAAATAGTAAAAAATGACACTTTTGGATAATATTTAACTATTAATAAATAATAATTTTTTAAAATATTGAATAATTAATTTTGTACTCATTATAAATGAAATTTAAATAAATATAAAAAGGAAACTAAAAATTCATTCAGCCATAGATTAGATCATTTTTCAATTTACATGGTAAAAAATATCCTTCCACTAATGTTTAAGATTGTATTGTTTTTCTTAAAATCAGTTTTTCGATCATTTTCAATAAAAAAGTTAAGTAAAATAGTTCGATAATATGATAATTATAGGAATCATAATAACAGAATAAAATACATAGATTTTAAATAATATGATACATAAATTTTCCCACAATACTAATTTCAAAAAAACAATCCAAAAAAGAAACGAGATTGTAATAAAAAATACTACCTAATGTCTCATTATTCATCATACATGTTCAAATAATAAATGTAATTTATGTATATATATTTAAATTATTGTATAACCATATTAACAAAAGAAAGAATTTGTATCTTTCCTTAATAATTTTGAATTATCAATTTATATTTTTTCATTAAAGTGCTGATTTCGATGAAATATGGTCAATTTTTTATGATTGATTTTTTTATATTGCTCCGGTACATACATGTTACTCATTATTATATCAGGTAATGAATATTAATAATTGAATAACAATAATATTTATTCATTATATATATTGTCTGACTATTCTTATGAATATGTCATAAAATTGGATTACATCAAATCATGGTTGTGGTATTCTACAGTTACACACTAGTGAAGACTTGAAATTTCAATTGATTGAAGAAGGAAATGATAAATAATAATTCACCATTAAACATAATTAATATAACTGAAATAATAATATATACAGTTATATGTATGTATATTAAATAAATCCCTATAATCATCCAAGAAACGACAAAATAAAAAATTGTTCATATCACTTTGTGAAACTCATATTCCAAACATACATATGATTGATATTATAATTTTCCATTGGGGGGGGGGTGAGTTCTGGTCCATGACGAGAACCCTTTAATTTATTCAAATAAAAGGATCGAACATGTTACGGGAGTCAAAAAGAGGAAAATTTTCTAGAATCTATACTAAAAAAGGATTCAAATCTGGAGGGAGCTCATTCTTCCAAGTGATCTCATGAGAGACTCCCATGATGGTGAGACCATCGGCGATCTTGTTTGCTTCACAGAAGGTTAGTGTAGAAATGTAGATGTGAGTGTTGATCGAGTTGAGGCAGTTAATCCATATGGGGTGAGTGTCCATGCTAGGTGAGTCACATCCTTCTAGATGGCTTCCACAATGGTAGAAGTGTCTCTCTCAATCCAGATGTTTCTCCAGTTATAATGTTTATTAAAATAGACGACATGAATGATACTAAACATTTCGGCCTCCAAAGTATAATAAATGCCACAGATTCCTTATAAACATATGAGAATCTGATCAAGATGGTTTCTAAAAACACCTCCACATCCTGAAAGTCTAGGGTTTCCTTTCGAGGCTCTGTCAAGATTGACTTTAATCCAACCAGGAGGAGAAGATTACCAGAAGACATCAAGAGTCTAATTTTGTTTTGGAAATATTCCACTTACTCCAATCCGGAAGAGGGTTTCATGATCAATGGTAGAATTGTCACAATGGTCTTTTTGGATCATGGTAGCCTCATTGATAGAAATAAGTATCCTCATTTTTCCATAATTTAGTTTAGAAGTGATATTATTGAAATTTAATTCATTTCAACCATACCATAGGATTTGAAAAAGATCTGAAACGGTATTTAGAAAATGGTTTCTAATTTGTGGTGACCTCGGAAGCTCAATCGTCCTTTTCAACTACGAGAAAATATAGTTATCCAAAAGCCATCTTAACTAAAAAAGGTCAAAAATGAATTGTTAATGAGATGTAGAAGTGTCACAAGATAAAAAAGAGGTGGTTTATGTCCTCCCTATGTTGGTTCCACAATCAACCATTAGAGAAATAATTAAAACCATAAACTAAATAGAACCATCGGTAGGAACTTGTTGGTGAGAAATTATCCAAATGAGGGTAAGACGAGATGGTTTTATCCATGCATAATTGAAGATGGTGATCCATATGAGATTATCATCAACGTTAGAGAGATTGTGCTTATAAGATTTTTTAGAGTCCAACAAGACATTTTTATCTGGTTCCCAAACTAGAAAGTCATCATTGGACATGATGTAATAATTCGTGACAATCTCTATAATAGAATCCGAAATATGTGAACAAGAATAATTGATGGCGTCCCTGATGGAGCAGTTAGTGGGATCAGGAGTAAAAGAATTAGGCATATCTAATACAAGAGGGGAACCTGTCTAGTTATAAAACCAATAATTTAAAGAATATTACATAGTAACAATCCATCTAGAATTTTCCAAGATAGATGGATAAGAAGATTTAATTGAAGGCCCGATAGAGGAAGACATGTATTGAAAATAACCATATTTATGCAAATCAAGAAAAAGAGTTCTGTGAAATTTGAAGGGATGAGAGTTCTGATTAATGAGGGACCACGCAAATTTATCTTGTATAGAATCATTAAAGGTTCCAAGATTTTTCATTTTTATACAACCTTCTTCAATAGGCTTACAAAAAGAATTCCAAGAAACTGTGACCAATTTTCTCTCCAGATTGCTTCTACTCCAGATAAGGTTTCATATAGCAGTATTTAAGAATTTAATAAGAACCTCCGGCCAATTGCAGACCATAATGGAGTAAACCAACTTATAAACAATGGTGGATTTCACAAGGAAAACTCTTACTTCTATTGAAAGGGATTTTTCGTTCTAGGATGAATGTTGTTTATGAATTTTATCCAATATGTGCTTAAAATAAGATGATTTGGTTCATCCCCAGATGATGGGGATGCTAAGGTAATTGAAGTAAGGGAACCTTACTTAACACCTAAAACATCATTGAAATGAGTTTTCATGATGAGGGGGAAATTTTTACCAAAATAGATAATGTATTTATTCTAGTTAACACACTGACCAAACACCTCTTCATAGTGATAGATGATAGATTTAAGGTTATTGATATTTCTTTTATTCCTCTAGAGGAATAAAATGAAATTATTAGCATAAAGTAGATGGGAAGGGGAATGTAAATTCCAGGAGGCATGAATTAATTTTATTTTTCCTTGATCAACATTGATGATGATCGATCTGCTAAGATTGTATTCTGCAATAGGAAAAATGATAGCAGAGAGAGGGTCTCCTTATCTGATTCCCATGGTGCATTTAAAGTATCCTCTAGGAAAACCATTGATTCGAATGGAAATATGGGCTGATTTGAAAATGATGTTGATACTATTGACAAAAGTTTTATTGAAACTGAAACTAGAAAGAACATTAAAAATAAAATCCCAGTTTATCATGTCAATGATATTAGTAATATCTAATTTAAGAGAAAAATTTCCTCCTCTTGTATTTCTATTCAATAAATTAGTGTATTTAGAGGCATGACAAATGAAATCTTGTATAGAAATACCTTTTATGAATCCAAACATGTTCCAAGAAACAATTATGTTTCAAATAGTAGAGATTCTATTGGCAGTGATCATAGTAATAATATAAAAAAGAGTGTTTAAGAGGGAGATGGGTCAGAAAAAGGTGGATTTCATCATCATTTTAAATTTTGGGAGTAAGAGTGAAAAATTGAGAATTTAGACCATGAGGAACAACCCCTTTTTCAAAGAAAATTCTGACTAAGTTAGAAACAACATTTTGAATGACATCCCAAGTGTTTTTGGTAAAATCCATTACTCAAGCCATCTTGTCTAGGGGCACTGTCTGGATTAAGGTAAAAAATAGTGCCTTTAATTTCATAATCAAGAGGGATGATGTTAAGTAAATAATTATCCTCAAAATTAACCATTTTCAGAATTATATTATGAAAAATTTATTCGTTGGTATTGGGACCAATGAAAATGTTAGTGAGATATGAGACAACATGGTTGTAAATACCTTCTTCTGTGATAATGATGCTACGCTCAACCATTAAATAGAATAGTGGCATACTAGCTTTCTTATCTCTTGGAATAAAGATGTATGATTTGGTGTTCATTCCATCATCATTGTGACATTTCACATTGAAAATTTTCTTCTTTAAGTTATCTTTACAGTTGAGCAAGTAGCTTAATTTAGTAGATATATTGATTTAATTTTGGGGGTTAGTTTTAAATCTGATTATGTTGTTTTTATTTTTAATATGAGTCAAATATTTCTCAAAACATAGAATGTATTTATATATTAAGTCAGATTTGGTTTTGCACAACTTTTTGAGAATAATTTTTAGATTTTTCAACTTAGTGGTGAAACCAAAATTTTCATTGGAGTTACCCATGTTACCCCATTAATAATTGATTAAAGTGACACACTCGATGTCCAAGGACCAATAAAAATTATATCTGAAAGGAAAAGAGGGTTTCTTAAGATTTTGAGGAATACTGACTAATATAATGTGATGATCAAAGGAATGTTTGGTCAGTGTAACACTAGAGATATAGTTCCATTTATCAAGAGCTAAATCATTAATGAACACTCATTCGATCTTACTCGCCACAACTCGATTATAATGATGTATATACCAAGTAAATTGGTATCCAACTAGGTTAACCTCAACAAGAATATTAGAAAATATATAGTCTTTAAATTCTATAGAAGTAATAGAGGAGAATTGTTGGACATATTTTTTTGTGGGAGATAGAAGAGAATTAAAATCCCCAACTAAGACCCAGGGGTCTTGAATTTTGGCATCGTCGGTGGAATATTTGTCCCAAAGAGGTATTCTATCTAGGTAATTATTTTTAGAAAACAAAATTCTGAAAAGATGTATGCTATTTAGGTAGTAATCACAAGTCAACGATTTCTTAGAACGACTTAAAATATGTACGTTCTAAAGAGATTAGCGATAAATGATCCAAATAGAGTCTGAAACATTAACATTATCAAAATCACCTAAGAAGGAAAATCCGTAATTGCAAAGATGCATGAATATAGGGGAAACACCCCTTATGTTAATTAATTGAAAGAAACATAGGGTAATGAATATTAATATATCTTTTTATGACATTTAGGGAGTCAGGGTTAACAATACCCTAAGAGTTCCAATAGAGTATATGCATTAATGTTTATTCCTAGGGTTTGACCCCCTTACATTTTTTTCCAGAATTTTGTCCTCTGGTTCTCCTAGGGGATATATTCTTACCAGAATTGTAGGTTTTCTCACTTTTTCCTGAGGGAGAAGAAATTTTTTGAATTACTTACTTGTTACTAACACTAAAAATTCTAGAATTGATCGGTTCAGTGAAAAAGAGTGCCCCTAAATCTATAACAGTTTTAGAGGGACCTAAGACAAGGGGATCTATAGGGATGACGTCTTTCTTAAGCAAGCTGGAAGGCGCCTCTCTGATTGTATCATTTTCAGAGGGTCCCAAGACTAAAACATCATGGGAGATGTCTCCAACCTTAGCTGGGGTGAGAACCTATAGGTTTTCAGTGTCCAGACAAGCAATAGAGATCGTAACCGAATCAATATATGAGGTAGGGCAATTGAGAGAAGAAGATTTACTATCAGTGTCCACCGGAATAGTTGGGACATCACTGGGATTAAAACCAAATGCTTTCCAATTCAAATCCACTTTAACATAAATGAGAACCTCTTGTAATTGAGTAGGGTAGTGGGTTGGAACAAAAGTAGGGGTGAAGGGGAGGGCATGTTCCCAGAAAAACACGCAGCCTCACTTATGTTCATAGGGGTTTCTCCCTTTATAATATTTGGCTGTGAAGATGAAACCAGAGGTGAACATTCAGGTATACTATCATGACTCAAAGTTATAGAAGACTCAAGATCAGTTTTTAAAGGAGACTCTATTTCAATAGGGGGATTCTGAATAACTGGATTGAACTCATTGTCTAGATTTTGTTTAATGTCTTGTTCTTCCAGATCATTGTCCTGTTCTTCCACTAAGTCAACCCAAGATAACCTAGGATTATCCTTAGGTTTAGATATCCATTTTTTAGTGATAGTTTTGGGTGGTTCTGTTTTATCAGGTTAGTGGGACTTCTCTTTTCTATTTTTTCTAACTTCTATGTGGTTAGAGGGATTATGTTGATTGGAGACTCTATTACCCATTCTATAATTAAGGATGGAGTGTCCATCAATCATACAAAAATCACAAAAGGAAGGAAGTTTTTCATATTCAAGATTGATAATAGTTTTATAATCCCCAGCATTGAATGAAATGGTATTAGGTGGTTTATTATCAAGGTTGACTTCAATTAAGACGTTAGAAAACATTCCAATATCATCATTTATGGTCATTTGACCAATTTCTAGAGGAGATAAAATACAGGGAGTTAAATCATTAAGGATCCTAGGGTGCCAAAAAAACCAATTAGGGTTACGAAATCTGACCCAAACCTGGGCAGTTTTTCCTATCTGTGTATTTGGGAAAAAGGAGAAGTCTCATTCAGATATTATGAGGAACCCAGACATTATATTAAGATTTCATATTCTCCAAACACTATCAAGATCCTCCTGTAAATTGAGGAGGAAATGAAAAAACCCTATTCCTTGAGGGATCGACTTCCATTTTATAATACCCCGGAAAATAGAAATTATTTGCTTCAGTTAAATGTAAGACTATGGTTTTTCCCCATTAACATAAGAAATACCACCAATCACAGAGAAATTACAAAGGATTTGTCGTAGTGAAATCACCTCTGGGTCAGCTTCGATGGTGAAACCTCCATCATCCAGACGTTTCACTGTCGCGTGAGATTTTACACCTTTAGAAGAAGGAGAATGAGAACTTTTAAGGGCTTCAAGAAAAGAAATACCTCACAGGCCCACTAGAGTCTCTATGATGTGGTAAATGATTCTAGGAGGGATTTTTTTGTGGAATTATTGATATATGTGTATTAAAAGTTTTCAAGGAGAGAAGATAGAGTGGTTCAACATTATTAATGAGGTGAGTAGAACTATAGAAATTTTTCAATGATTAAAATAAATAAAATGTATGACTAATTTACATGAGAATAAATTCCAAAAAAATTGATATATAAGATCTAATAAGAAAAAATAAATTCAATAAATAAAATTTAGACATCTTAGTTACAAATTAAAATCCTTATCACTTAGTTGAACCTCCATTAATCCTAATATAAACATTACAATGATAATTTCATGTTCTTCCTTGAGAAATTAATTATAAAAACAAAATAAAATGGAAAATATATGGTTACTTTGACATGATTAATCTAAAAATAAAATGTTTTTTACCTAATTGAAAATATATTTATTGAGAATTTTATAATTTATATAATTATGGAAAACACATAGAAATAATTTTTATTAAAAACCTTAATTTAATTATAAAATTCATTTCACCATGAAATCAGTTAAGAATATTTTTTAAATGGATTATTTAAAAAAAATTGGAATATTTTTATACGTTGGGATCAATGAAAATCCTAATATCATCCTCCATCCATAAAATTATCAGTATAAACCAAAAAATAGTTTTTATTTTGAATAAAATATAATTTATGTTACAAATAGTCAATCATGGGATCATGAATATGAAATAATTATTTAGAATGCATTAACAAACTCCAAAAACATAAATTTTTCAAAATCTAATCATCCAATAAGATAAAATCATGTTGTAGAGTTATTTTAAATCCACAAAAAACCCATTAACATATTTTTTATTCTCTTACTCTTATCGAGGAGAAAACTATTTACTATGGTTTCTATTCATACTGACAAAAAATAAGAGACCTATTTAACAATGTTTATCCTCTTGAATGCAGATAATGATTTTGTTGGATTAGTCAGGAGACTACTTATTTTGATGAGTAGAATAAATTTTTATTATGTTATTAATTAATTCTATATATTATCTTAGAATAATGTATTCATAGAAATATTATGAAAATAGATAAGTCTTGATATAGCTTTAAAAACCTACTATATATACAAATCAAATAATCATGAAGGTATTGTGAAAATATATAATTGGATTAATGAAGATGTTAAAGTAAGTAATTGAAAAAGAAAGTAATTTAGTGCCAGATAAACGAAATTAAATATTTCTTAAATTGACTTTTAAAGTACTTAATTGAATCCCTAAAATATTCAGGTGACCACATGAAGGATTCGACCTACTATAGTATGACTTCAACCAATCATTTTGAAATATTGGGAAATTAGATATTTATTGAATCTACAACGTAATGAACATATTTGATAACATAATGTAATTAAGTGACCACATTATGAAATAATGTGGCCATGTAATGTGTCCTCAAGATGATTTGAAAAAATTATCAAGTTACCACAATGTTCAGTGAACACAAATAGAAAGAACTCTTCCTAATAGAATATATATAACACTGCATATTTCAAACAGAATGTAATTATTAATTTCTTTTGACCAAATTAAAAATAATTTAGTGTTATGTTGTAGGATTTAATAACATTAGAATAGAGTAATTAGTATGAGGATGATTTTATGAATATTGTATATGACTAATTAGATTATGATTTCTCATCAATATGAATACTCACTCATTGATAGAGTAAGTGGGATATTTTATGATACATTGAGACAATTTTGAAAACATGATGCCTCCATATCATGTAGTTAATTTTCACCATTTGGAAATATTTTTTTGAATCTTGTCCACATAAAAATATAAATATACTTGATCAGTCAAATTTCATTAGATATAGAGATACTTCAAAACACTTTTTCATCACATACATGTTAACTCCATCTTATTTTTCCATGTATATCATTTTAAATAATATTTTTTATTTATTTGAACATGATATTTCACTGTATTGAATAATACTGGATCGTATTATCTTATTTATTTCCCACATGATATCCCAAAAAATGAGGAAGAGATGGGTTGAATCATGGAATTCCATATGTGTTGATGAAATAGTAAAATTTTGACAATGTTGTGAACAATGTTTATTAGTATTTAATTAATGTAATTTGTAACCGGTGACTATCATGTTGGGGTTTGTATAATCTTGTATGATCCTCCTTCCTTGAGTTCCAAACATGTTGGTTTCAGACCACTTCAATCTCGGAGATGGAAAGGAAGCCACAATCTATTATTGTGATTTCAGCTTGCTGGACGTTGTGGATGGCGTGCAACATGGCCAGGTTAGATAATCACCCCTCAGTTTATTATCTTCATTTAAAAATGAAACTATTACTTCATGAGTTGTTGTCTCTTGTCAAGGGGGGAGATCAATTCCCAGTTCTGTGTAAACTGCTCGGCAGATCGGTTGGTCATTCTAGTTTGCGCGGTCTCTGGGTTAGTTGGCAGCCTCCAGTGAATGGTCTCAAGCTCAATGTAGATGGGTCCTTAATTAATGGAAAAATGTGGGGTGGAGGACTCATGTGGAATGGGAATGGTAAGGTCATGGTGTCCTTTAGTGGCTTTTATGGTCTGTGTAGCTCTTTGGAAGCCGAGATGAGAGCTCTCCTCTCCGGGGTTCTTGTTTGCAACAACCTCACCCTGAAGGTGGCGGAGGTTGAATCTGACTTTGAACTACTGTTTCGTATTCTGCATGGGAATATAGATGCTCCTTGTAATATTGTTTATTTTACCAGGAGATGCTTGTTGGATATTATCTAGGGTAGTGTGGTTAGACACGCCAAGAGGGAGGCCAACTTTGCGGCAGATGCTTTATCAATAGAAGTTAACGAGCACAATCGGACGATTTTTTTTCTCTAGTTTGGGTTCGTTGCCTTCAGTTTGTAATAATTTTGTTGTGGGGGACTCTTTGGGTCTTCATTAATTCTGACCCTCGTAGTTTTGTTTGGGAAATAGGTTGTATCCTTTATGCTTTAATAATAATAAGTCAACTTTCAGTCATGAATCTGAATGACATATTTTCAATTTCTATTATGTGTTCTTATTTATTTTTTCTCTCTAATTTTTTATGTTTTTTTCTGAATACATATTTCCATTTATTCATCAATAGATATTTTATAGTCTATTTTTTTTCAAGAAAAATCCATGGTAGTTAACATTTACATGAGATATATTTTATTTGCTGAGATTAAAATATTTTAAAAGCTAAAATCTGTTTTAATAAAGATTTAACTATGTATTGATAACATTATTGACAAACTATTTGAGATCCCAAAATTCTTTAAACCATATTTAATTGTTCGATAAGACATTTCATCTGACGGGATTACAAACTCTACATAAAAACCATTTATATTTTATTCTCAATTCACCCATTGTGAGATGCCCAATAGGTCCAATATTTGGCATTGGAGATGGATTTTTATTCTTTTTTACCTGATCATTATTTTTTATAATCAATTTAATATTTTAATTTTTCATTATATATTATACTTATGAAGGTTAAAATAAAATTAGGCATCCCTATTTAATGTTTTAAATTTGTAGAAAATAAAAATCAAATTTCAAATTAAAATATGATTTTTGACAAAGGGGGATTAATTAAGGATCGATATGAAATAACTAAAATTTAAAGAAAATATTGAGATACTACATCTAAAGATACGTAAAATTAAAATTAAAATTCTATTAACTATTTATTTTATCATTTAAAGAGGTTCAATTTAATAGAATATTTTTATAATATAATGGTTACTAAATTTAGGATGCACTTTCTATATCTCATGATGGAACAATAAATAATAATTAAATTTGATTAAATACTTATAATATTTTTTATTATAGTTTGAAAATGAATATTAATACTTCCATATGTGGAAGGTATGTTAGGATAGATGATATCATTGTCATTATGATATTCTTAGATGAAATATGGATGACCAAGCTCACGTTATAAGGATCTAGAGATATATATGTGATCAATAATGGGGCATTGTAGTCACTACTAAAGAATAAAACGACATTAGAAAACTACCATTCAAATATTTCATTATAGAGATAATGATATATAAATAATATATAATGAAAAAAATGAATATGGTTAACAAAAAAGGAAATATATTGTGTTTAATGGATTTTAATCAATATCAAAAAAGTTTTCTAACCGAAAAAATATTGTAGAATATAAATTAGGAAGCGACCTTGATAGTAACATACCATCTATCCGTAGAGGTGTAAATCCTATTGAATTAAATCCAAATGATTTTTTTAATTTATTTGATAATCCTTAAAATAAAAATGGTTTGGTTTTGGTGAATCTTGAAATTACATATAACATGAAGATTTAGTTTTTATAAATACAATATTGTGGTGCATGGTTCATTTAAAAATAGTGATAACCATGAATATCAAACATATGACCCAAAGTGGAGGTGAACTATTTGTTTAATAATGAAATGTTTTAAACATGACCACACATAACTAGGTGAAAATTATAGGTGTATTCACATGGTTGGTGCATGGTTCCCACTAATTTTCTGTCAACCTTCATAGGTGTTCGATTTATTGGATAGTAAGAATTATTGAACTTCACATCAGTTCTAAAAGAATGCACTGAGACATGTGAATGGGCATTCCACATAGACAATGTTTAGAAAATGGTTTTATATTTTATTAGAATCATGCTTCCATATAGTTCACCAATTAAAAATATTATAATTAATACTTTTTTAATCAATCCTTTTTAAATTTTATCCCACTAAATCCTCCCCCAATCTAATTGCACCGTCCCCTATTTAGGGTTCTCCTCCACTCCCATTTTAGATTTTATTTAGATTCTCAATCTGGAATCTTATTCAAGATTTTCATTCTAATTGGATCACCCTTGATAATACATTAAATAAACATTCTTATTTTCCTCATTTAAAATCTCATAATGAATTTGAAATCCATGTGAGTTTATGTGAACTATTTTTAGTTTTTTTATATTTCCCTAATGTCTCTCATTCTATAACATATTGGATTCCAATACTAGATGAGTATTTTATGATCATATTATGCTATTTGGTCTTAATCTATTCTATATATTTTTTAATGCCTATACCATACACCATCATAATGCATGCTATAACATCCATGTTATTCCTCTTAAATGTAATATTGAAATAATGTGTGCATATCACATTTTTATATTTAGATGATAAAACATAATTTCATCATCGGAGGTTGACTAATTCAATGAAATCCATCTATTATGGTGTTTCATTTTATATGCCTATATATTTTATGCATCTTTATGTGAACTGATCAACCTTGTTAGGTGTGTTGAGAATCCCATTTTGAATAATAGTTCTTAATATAATTGGATTTAATGATATGATATCATTATAAGACCTTAATTATTTGTTATGTGAATTCACCAACTTCTACTTTTTTTAGATTCATTTATAAATTGGAATGGATAAATGATTTCAAATTTAATGGTGAATTTTATTAAAATTTCACCCACCCCTTTATTAGATAGAAAATGTGGCTATATATATAAATATTGTTGTGGAAACATGAGTATTTTTTATATTATGATTGTATGTTGCCATAGACCTTGATTTTTGTTCATGGTGTGACATTCCATCAATAGTACATTGCCTCTTATTGTGGTTTTACTAGGGCAATATCATGGGATACCAACTAAATCATTGATTCGTCTTCCATTTGGAAGACACCATATGGAATCAATATTTGTATTGTGAATTTCAATGACATGGACAAACAATTAGGGATCACATATATTTGTTAATATTAAATTGAATGCCTTTGATGATTCTTCTTAGATTTGGATTGATTTTACTTAATGACATATTTATTACGTATAGCCCCATTCATGCCAATCAATGAGGCTACCTAGGTAATGGTCAAAGGGATAAAGTAACACTATTTCAATAGGTTGAAATTCCATGGGTACATACCATTGGATTTAAACCAATTTAGTAAAGTTAAATTAAAGGAAAACTTATGGAACCGTTATTTATTATCACCAAAAAATGACCAGTTATTTTTATGACTCAATTCCCAAACATATAAATAATAATTTTAAATATTCATTGACCATAGAAAACATGAATTTATCTAAAGAAGGATATATCATGTGGGTCTTCCATTGGGAACCAAACCAATATTTATAACATATTTATGGATTTAATTTATTATACATGCACACTAAAAGATTTATATTATGTAATTAGATAGTGATATAAATTTTCGATTGTGGCATAATAAGTTTTAATCACACTATATTAATAATAATTTTTGGTTTCAAGAGAGATAACATCGATAAGGGTAGGGATTTTGGGAAGCGTTATACTATGAATGTGTAATTATCAGAACATGGGTGGACTATAGGATTAGAATATTGAGAATGTTCTTGTCATTATACAGGACATATATTTTGGTATTTATTCAATTTTTTATATAATTTATTTTATAATATTCATGAATCTATTTATCCCATGACTCTATTTTTGTATATCATCATGTAATCATCAATCTATATATGTACCAAGACATTCATTTGGTTTGAAATTATTTTTTTCGATGATTTTCACTCATAAATCCCGTTGTATTGTTTTAACTTATTACCATTATTATTCAATTATATTATACTCTCTGATAAAGGAGGTATAATCTACCCACCATACTATAATTGACCCTCAGTAATAGTTAGTATCCTATTGCTTATAAAGAGGAATGCTTGATTCCACAAGACCAATTGGGTAAAATAACATATGATAGATCTTGGTCTAGGATGTTATATATGGTATAAAGGGACTATTTTTTTTAAAAAAAATTGTGTTTGTTAAAAGGTGACTAGGAGTGTTTTTGAACTTTATAGCGGCCAATAATTGTAAGAGCATATGATCAATGTATCAAAAAATTCTATTCTCCTTGAGATTGGAATTTTTGCTTTCTATTATAACTAGTAATTTTGTACTAATCTCTCAAATTGGTGATACAATTAACTTTTAGTGTTTATTATCATTATGGAATATCATTTTAACAGTAACTCAATATAGTGAATGACCCAAACATTACATAAATTAATGTTATATCATTTTTAATGATTAATCAACAAATATCATGATTATATGTTGAACAAAATCATAATGTATTTTCTTCCTTTCATACTAGATAAGAAATATATTTTCTAATATATATTAAACTTATAATATAATGTTATTCCCAAGTAGGACACATCTTGTGAATACCCTACATAAAACCATTCTCATATACTTGTGAAATAATAAATAAGAAAGTGTAGAATGATATTATAGGAAAGGATATTCATGGGGATTCTCATTTTTTGATCATAAGAAATAATAACATGTTCATAAGAGTATAGTAATATTGTAATCAAAATAAAAAATCATATCCCATAATTCATAGATCATAATAATTGAATGTTGCCCAATCAGATTATATGACATGAATCATAAATAAATTAATGAATATGATCCATGTGATTGTATCATAATCAGAACTAAAATTCACATAGATTAACATAATATGTATTGTATAATAATAATCACGTATAACATATATAATGATTGTCCACTATGATATTTAGCACATGTTAGGCTTGGGCTAATGACACATTTACCTGCATTTGTCCTGGAATAACTATCTTTGTACACAATTTTGTTCTCGGGATAAAAACCCATGTATGCATTTATATCATACAACAATAATCATTACCTAATTCATTAGTGAGCTATGATGGACCAACCTATCACTTAATCATATTCTAAACATGTATATTATGTAATATATAAAAAATTATCATTTGGTTATAGCATAATCCATAGAAAATATAATGTGATTCATAAATATTTCAACATCATAATCATAAAACATTCCTTGAATTAATACATATTAAATCATTTTAATGTATCCTTAATGAAGAATAATTAAAATCAATTAATTTTTCAAAGATTGCAACTCCAATAGAAGGTGACTTGAACATTTATTAATGAAAATAAACCTTATATTTTCAAATCTATTAATAAAAATATAAAACATCCATACTATTATTAAGACATATTATATAATTAAGATGAAAATATTTAAATTCTTCATCCAGGAAAATTATATTCATGACAGAGGGAAATTTCAATTTTATGGAAATCATTAAAACTAAAATTTTATATATGCTTTTATTAAAAATTAAAATGTTCAGAAAATAATAATTATTTTCCATTATAAACATTTTATTTAATGTGAAACGTGGGTAAAATTTATTTTCATTAATAATTATATAAATTTATTCATATTCTAGAAAATGTTTTATAGAGAATATGTACATTGAATTAATATATAACTAAATTTTTTTTAAAACAAACGTAGTTTTCCTCCAAAAAATAATTTCAAAATTCTATTTACATAGCAAGAGAAAAAAATTGAAAAATACCAAATTATATAAAATAGATGATAAGAAAATAATATTATATTTATAGAAAGATCATATAATTCAATTACCATTAATTTAAGTGTAAACAAAACTAGTAAAATATTAGCATGTATTATAAGACCCTAACCTACGGTCTGACATGTTTTAATGCAATTTTGGGATATGAAATGTTCAATTTAAATTTATTATAATTATATATCACAATAATATTAAAGTTTTTTATATTATTCATGTTTTACCTATAATATATTATCACTCATTCATTAATATTATTTCTTCAACAACTTCATTTTGGGTGTTAACTACTATATTTTTCAGGTATCAAATGACTATGATGTTATGATATTTTCATCTAAATCATGGTTCCATAATATTGATAATTTTAATGAAGATATAAATATCATCTATACTCATTATATAAATATTTAAAACCATATATGAAATTCATTATTAGAAATATGTATTACACTATTCCTAAAAATAGTCATCCTTACATATGAATAATTTTTGTTTTAATTATCTATTTAATAAAAATAATGTAATATAAAAAAACCATGTCATTAAATAATTTTAAGTATATATATTATATATAATAAATATGTATATTTCTATATCATTAATTATATCAATCAACATGATGTAGTGGAAGAAAATGAATTATATTGCTACAAGGAGGTTGTAGACCACACGTAAGAACAAGTGGTACATTAATTTACAATTTCACGGAAAGGAGGGGGAAAATGGTTTGAGTAGAATCATAATAAAATATAAATATATTAAAAATACTATATTAATTATATTAAGATTTATAATATATATATATATATGAATTAAAATATGAAATAAGTTTTGAAAGTGTTCGGTATGATGAATACCTATGTTATGAGTGACGTCATTTGTCTTACACCTTAAACATTTTATGAAATTATTGGGATAATAAATAGAATATTAAGGGAAAATGGAAGGATCTTAAGATTGATTTAAGATAGTTATTATCCAGTTTTTCAGAATCATGTTTTGTTAATTTGGGTGGGGAGTTGGCTCTCTTTTATATGTTAGGTGAGGGGCACACATGGAATTACATAAAAGAATTAAATAATATGATTAATTTTCCATTTAATTTGGTACCTAATGAAAATAAATTTAAATTTATTATATAAAATATAATAAATATAATAAAACCATATTATATAGACAACCGTATTTTCCATTTTATCCCAAATCACATAATTTATCTTCCTTCATTAATTGGTGTTAACACTATCTATGTAACCCGTTTTTCTATTTTACTATTCATTACTTCTAAAAATGATGGTTTATTAATAAAAAAATTGGGAATTGTGAATTAAAATGTAGAATCTATTTAATAATAGTATATTTATATAATTGGAATAATTTATCTTTTAAATAAATGTGAAAACAAAAATGAAAGAACTTTTATATAATTGTTTTTTAAGTGTAAAACTAATTTTAATATCCATAATTTCCATATAAAATTATAAATATTTATAATAAAATATTTTACTAAAAATTAAATTTGTACTATTTATTTGATTCCTAAATCATTATTTTTTAATCAATTTAAATATATGAAGACACATTAAGTACAAAAAATTTTTTTCTATAAAATAAATAGTTTAAATTTCAAATTATTTTTACATCATCCATAACAATTAGAAAACTAATGTTCTAATTATTATTCTTACAATAATAGAGAACTTATTTAAATAATATTTTTTATTGTAATAACTATATGGTTTATATAAAAAATCTTAACACCTTGAAAACTACATATCGTTGGAAAATATATCATTTAAAAATTAATGAATTTTATCAAAATATAGTTATTCATTAGTTTCATATGATCTATATAAATAAATTAAAGAAAAAAATTCATATGTATTTCAAAATTTAGTGAATAAGATTAATATACAACAATATATTTCCTTGGATATAATTTTTATAATAATTCTAGGTTAATATAAAAATGGGGTTGCATGTAATGATTGATACCAAATACATGAATTTTATTTCAATTTAATACATGTAAAATACCATAATGTGAAAAAAAAATATGAGGGTGTGCCATTATGGATATATAAAACAATCCTCCTTATAGGTTACTATTCATAGGTCCAATATGTCTAGTGTTGATTGTAATTTGACTTTGGTCCCTTTATTGACCTCAATATACTCTGGTTTGAATTATGTATGGGTTCATAAACTTGAAGAATAATGTTTTTATATTCACCTACAAGCACCCCTAAATAAATATAGAAATATTAAAACTCTATAATATAAATAATATAAAAATTAATTTCACCCAATATATGAATATATTAAAACAAATTACAATAAAATGTGTGTAATTATATAACAACATATGGAAGTCACTACAATCACAAAAACATTTCTCCAGTAAAACCACAATCTCATGATATATGTGATGGTTTTGAAATTAAGGAACATAGGGACTCAAAATATGTGCCTATAGTGAATAAATGAATAAACACAAAATATAGTATCTGTCTATAAAATTCATTATATCATAGACTGAAAATGGTACCCATATCACAACACTATTCAATAACTCTATTACCCATGCATCCGTCTTTCAAAAAATACTTAATTATGTTCTTAGTGGTCTCTTAAATGATTATTTTAATTTAATTTAAAAAAACTCATTAAAAATAAATTTTATCAAAAATAATTTTGATTAGAAAATAATAATTTAATATTTAATGAAATTTTGGAGAGTATTCAACATAAATACAAACTTTCTTGATCATATAAGAGCTTCATATTTCTAATGAATATGTAAAAAGTGACTACCAATGATCCATATCACGCATAAAAGAAAATTCGAATATTCATTAATTGAAATTATTTGTATTTTTTAAAAAATAATTAATATTATATAATTATATTACATAGTTTAATCTTTTAGAGTACACACAATACATCATGTAGCAATTTGTTAGGGAAAATCACCGAGATCTTTATTTTAGAGGTTGACATTGATACCCTACTTCCCTCAGTTCTCAAATTCAATAAATGTAATGAAAAAAATTAAAATTATGTTTTAAATGTAATATTACCACATATGTAATTATTCTTTATTATCTAAGTAAAAAAATATGATTATAATAAATAAAAATTATTTAAAGTATTATAAAGGATATAGAACATTGTCTAAGATTGTTTTATATGAGAAAAAAATTCATTGATTCCAGGTGTTAAAAATAAAACCATATTCTACCAAAGAACAAACTAATATATATATTATTATTCAATATGATATTTATCATCTAAACATTTCAGCTGGAACTGATGTCTAGATGCGGGCAAGATGTTCGTTCACATTCTTTTTCTTATTGTAATGTACATTTTCATTCTTTTAATAAATTGTCATTGGCCTTTCTCCTCATACTCACTTACAAGGTTAATATGATATTTATCGCATAAACATTGGAAATCGTTGGTATAAATTGTATTAAATAACATTTGAAAATATATATTTATATTTATATTTATATATATTTATATATCTTTATATTAATATATATTAATATATATATATATATTATGCAAACATTTTTATTAATTTTATATTGATTATATCTAAAATAATAATCAATTAAAAGAGAATGAAATGTTTTCTAAAAAATAATATTTCAATCTGAAAGACGATTTAATCAAGCTTGGTGAAAATATTTTAAAATCAAAAGAAAATATATTTATTTTTAATAGTTAAATAAGTCAAATAAAGTTCTTGTGAAATGAAAACACAATAATTATATAGTTAATAATAATCTCAAATATATGAAGCCCGAAATATTAAATTTGTATTAAAATGAATGTATTTTTGTTTGACAATAATTTTTTTCAAGAATATATTATCTTATAAAGTTTGTTGATTAATATATTAAAATTCTATACATTTCATGATGTTTTATGATTTTAATTATATATATAATATCAAAATTTACTATATTGTTATATAATTATATATCATGTTTTATTAAATTATTTAAAATATATATATATTATATCTTCTTCCAAGATATATTGAAATGTATATAAATAATTATTGGACTCTATTTATGGAAATGTATTCATTTATAATTAAAATAATGATAAATATATAATAAATACTCTCTTAACACAATTAATTTTAATGATGTGTTTTTGCACGTTACATGTTTTTCTGTTAAAATTAATTTTTAAAACAAATTACTTTTATAATTAATAACATAGTTAAAATATTATTTTTAACTGGATTGTTTTTTTAATATTTTTGATTTTTATTTAGACTAAAAGGATAAATTACCTTTGTTAGAAAACTAATTAACATGATAAACACAAAGAACGTAACTTCGGTAATCTTATTGACTACTGAAAAAAATGATAGAAATTATTTTTTTGCAGTTTTATGTGTTCATATATCATAAATTTATTCCACTAAATTATTTTTTAACATTTGAGTAACATGAGGTAAGATATACCTCCCAATAGTGAAAATTTTTAGTATTTACTTGAATTCCACTACTGATCCATTATAATTGGGTAATCAATCTCCCCACTTATCCCCACGTTTCAGTCCATTTGTCTCATCAATAATATTAGAAAAACTAATTTCTAAACATTCATTATATCATCATGGAAAAATTCAACTGGGTATAAAGAAGACGAAGGATGGACTTTGGCACAATCTAAAAAAAGATTACATCTAGAGATGTAATGTTCATCAACAAGAATGTTTTATTTATTTCATTATCTGCAACTAAAATTATTAATATTTCATGATTATATAATAACATTATTACCATAAATAAAATTATTTTTTTATGTTAATGGTACTACCTATAACCACAAAACCTAACATCAAATGGGTTTTAAAATACTTATTCATGTATACGGAAGACTACCATCTCAGGAACCAATGTCATTCATTTTTCCACTACCACAAATAAATGATAGGAATAATGATATACATAGTACATATATAAGATATATATGTTATTTATTCAATGATTATGATTCTAAAATTCATATATAACAAATACTATCATGCATTCCATTTTGATGGACTATGGTAATGTCGTTTTTGTGTACGGAGGAATTCTACGTCACGAAGTGATGTGATTTATTCACGCATTACATAAAATGTATTAAATTTGGAATTAGTAAAAATATGTTATAAATATGACTTAAAAATGATATTAGGATTATTATATATATATAATATAATTTTCATTCATGCAATATGATTTGAAAATTGAAACGGTGTTCATGCGTATGTATGACCTACAGTCACTACGTATGATGTATTCCATTTCTTATAAACAACTATGGATTAAAATAAATATATAAACACTGAATGCATATTATATTTATATCATGATTTACATTATGTATATTATTATTCCTTGATATAATAATGTACAAAATAGAAACTAAAAAAATTATGAAAAACAATGTGATTATTATCAAAACATAAATTTAAAATGGAATTGTTTATAAAATTGTATTGATGGGTCGCAAGAAAATATTATATTATTTAATATATTAAATTATTGTTCTATAATATGTAAATAATAATATTATACATATTATCCAAAAAAAAATTAATTAGTATGATAGATTTCAATACTCGAGGTAATAGTTTTTCTCAACTGCCATTTATTTTTGTGAGATACGTTCCAAATTAATCACTTATTTTTTTGTTGTGTGGTGTATAAAATAGAATGTAATGCAATTTATTGATATTATAATTAAATATATGGGGATTTAAAAATATATTTTTGGATATCCCTTCCATGGGTTATATAATACCATTGTCATAAAATGATTAGGATATTTTTAACTCAATTTACCTTTACTAAGACACTTGTTATGTTATACACCTACTTTAATTTATGAGTTTTATATTCTAACTAATTTAAATATTATATCATGAATCTACCAACTTTCACGAAACTATAAATTTTATAATTTACTATGGAATATGGTTAAATATTATCAAAATGAGAAGATTATTTTATTATAGTAACCTCATTTATTGAGATTGTCTGTGATTAAGTATTTAACATTAAAATATTCAAATTCCAATAAAATATCTTATTCTATGGTTATTCCTGATATTTCTAAGTAATTTTACCATATTTTACCTATTTTGTATTGAAAATGTAGGATATTGTGTTTTTTTAATTTGAACTTCATTTATCTCTTCATTCGAAAATATGTTTTCTTTCAAAACCTGGTTTTCTAATACTATTTTCCAAAAATTAACAAAAAATATTTTTTTAAAAAAGTGGGGGTTTTCATCTATAACAGGGTTAAATTATTTTTAAAATAATACATTAAAATATATAATGGTTATTTTAAATAAATTCTTTTTTAAAATGATGTATGTTTTAAAACTTAATTTCATATTGAAAATGGTACAGACATCAAAATGAATTTAATGTTATTTTAATTGTATTTAAATTTATCAACTTCAGCTACCCTAGTTCCTACCTATTTTCAATTGTCGATATTTATTATTTATAACATCAACATTTTTACCCCATATGGATTAATATTGGTTTAAATAGATTGGTATGAAAATAATTTATTTTGGACGGGTCAATTATGTTTAAAAGAGACTAATGTGAAACCCATTACTTTGGTGTGTGTTAATAATGTTTTTATGAATTTTTGAAAGAATGTTTCTTATTAATTATATTTGATAATTATATGGAATAAATGATCCAAATACAATATATAAGGATGGTTGAGCACCATTATAGGTCATGGAAAAATAGTGATCAAGATAAAGCTTATAAAAATGGTTGATCCCCATTATATTTCATGGGTGAGACCAATATTTGATATAAGAACCATTATCCCTTTTATTGATCTTTATTGAATTTGGTAATGATTATATTGTACGTCATTTATATATATAATATTATTAAAATGATTATCAATGGGTTTTATTAAAATTATACTCCATGTTACCAAAAAGGGTTTTAATTTAATTATATGGTTTTATAATGTTTCATTTGATCAAGATTGATATCACATAGATCATTATTATTGATTCCGATGACTGTATCTTTTCTATGATTTCATATTTTATTACCAATGTACTAATGTAGATGTGATATTTTATGATACACTCATGCACTCAGATCATTTCATCATACCAATATTCATTAATTATTCTTATTGATGATATTCAACTTCTAAGGATTATGTTTGACCATACATAGTACTTTTTCTCTCCCCCATATGTTTCCATTTCCTCATGTTTTAATGATTTAAGTATAACATGTTATATCTATAAGTTATTTTATACGAATTTTTAGGATGTATTAAATTTAATTTTAAAAGGTGGGAAACTTGTTAGAAATTAATGTCTTTTGTAATTTGAATAGTTTTTATAGGAGCCCATATTAATTCTATAAAACTAAAAATATAAAAGGCCCTCAAGGATGTAAGTGATCAAATTTTTCCTGATGATTATTTATTAGACTGATTGAAAATACTGGGTAAAAAATATCATCATCGATTTTAGAAGTGTAATGTTCAAGATTTCAACAGAGATATTACACTATGGGTTTAAGGTCATTATATTAGGAATCAATCGAAATGATTAGATAAAATTTGACAATAGGATGTTATAATTTGAGTTTATCTGAAAATTTATTTATACAATGATAATTATATTATAATATGATTTATCAAATGTTTAAATCCTCTATAAAGAAATTTTTGGTTTTAATAAATGAGATCTGAAAGTGGTTAATGACACATTCAGAGACGACATAATCCATTGAAGTGAATTTAATTATTTAGTTTAATTTTAATTATTACATTAAATTTTATTGGTAATATTTTGTGATTTGTTAATAATATTTGAGATTATATGATCTTGTAAATTGACGTAATTTTAGGAACACAGGTTATGTTGATAACCAAAATATTGAAACTTGATTTGATAACTAACAGATTGATGTAACTTAAAAAATATATTGCCACATATTTTGGCTTGAAATGTGAATTGTATGAAAAATCATGATGTTATAACAATGTTTATTTTTAAGGCTATTGAAGTTATTTGGGATATAGGGTTATGTACTATTTTAGTTTCAACTTTGGGTATTACTTTGGAATATTAAATATTATTTTTTCTTATGTTGGTTTTTTATTTGGGAAATATCTCTCTATGTGGAAATCAATTTTTGGTTAATGTTTGATAATATAATAAATATCACGGTATTGTTTTCAGGATTATGTTGAAAATCAAATGAATATTTTAGATCTTCGATCATTAAAAATATATACTAGCTACACATCATTTGGAAGAAAAGATTTTGTAGTTGTGTAATGAGATTAAAATGATGAAATTATACTTATAATAAAAAGTAAATTTCTAGATAATCTAAATCTAGAACATTATAAAAATACTCAGGACCTAGAAAATTATCTTAAATCAAAATTATTTTCAAAAATCCAATATTTCATTATCATATTAAATTTCAAATATTGAAGAAAAATTTATTAAATTAGAGGAGGATGTAAAAAAGTTATATTTTAAAAGAAGAAATTAATTTTCAGTTAAATAAGAGATAAAAACACATAATTCTATTTAATTACATGAAAAAATGAGTTTCTTGAAAGACAATGAGGCACAAATGAAATTTTTTTATAGAAAATTAATATAGTAATAAAATTATTACTTAATATAATAGTTATCCCAAATCCATTCTAATGGTGCGTAAAAATAGGAATAAATAAACTCTTAAAATATTTATAAATTACACATGGTTAATAGTTGACTATTTATTATAAATAATATTTTAATGAAAAAAAAAATTTGTTTTCTGAAAACCTACAATTTCTTTAAAAAATATGGATTAATAATTCTTGACACACATAATATAAAATTATATTTTACGACATTTAGAATAGTTATATGAAAAATATGATGCAGCTTTGAAAGTGTAATCTCAATTTAATAATAGGCTTAATGTTTTGGTTTTTTCTGAAGTATTTAAATTTTTGAGGAATAGTGAAAATATAGAATTTTATTAAAAATTTGTATTTTTATACATTGAGAAATCTAATTTATGACATTTAAAAAAATTAAGTTGATTTTCCATAAAAAATTCAAAATTTTGAATATTTTCACTTTAAAAACCCATTTTTTTGTCACAGATATAGGATTAATATTAAATTACACATATCCACTTAATAATATTTAATGTTTAAAAATTAATTAAATATTTTTAATAAATATTTTTTTTGTTATATAAATTTTTAAACATAAATTTTTATTATAATGATTTGTGAAAATAGATAAAATTAATCATAGTTGTCAGGATAAAAAACAGCTTCCTCAATGATTAAACATAGAATATATGTTTTAAAATTTCCAAAAAACATTCCACCCACAACTAATGTAAATATATATTACATTATCACCATAATATATATTATTATGAGCTATATTGGTACTATTACATTAAAAATGATCTACATAATATGTTAAATAATGAAAAGGAGAAAAAGGACCTTCCTTGATTTTAATATCGATAATGGTTTGGGATAAAGTAAATTCCAAAATTTTATATGTAATAAATATTATATTGATGTATAAATGAGTTTTTATCGTTATAATAATTTATATTAAATTATTATAGATGATTTACGTAGTTAAAATCCTTAGGAAATGCAAACATCGTAACAATTTTATGGAAAAATAACTACAATAAATAATAGTAAAAATATCAAAAGTGAAGTAAATTGTTAAGATTGTTGTATTATATTAATTTGGTATATGAATTTATCATGTTAAATAGTTATTAAATTAATATATCCAATATCTATTTTTTAATTCTGTTTTAATAGTAATATTAAATTAAAAATGTTAAAATTGATTGTAAGATTATTTTATAATAAAGGACATTTCATTAAATGATTTAAATATTTTATAAAATCATATCCTCTATAATATAATTATTTAATGTTAATATATATAATATATGATACATTTATGGAACAAATTTTCTTTTATAATTACTATATTTAATACAAAATAATAAAAACTATCTTAGCAACGTTAAGGTCAAAGAATTTATTTGTATATTACTTGCGCTTCCATTAAAATTAATTTCCAACACACCAGAAATTATTATTTTATACATAATATATAATATTTTTATTGATTTTTTATTAATTTTATAATAATTAATAGATTAAATATATCTAAATATATACATTAGCTTAGTTAAAAATATAGTAGTCAATTTATAAACGTGAAGGTTGTGTAAATATAAAACTAAGGAAAAATTGATAAAATTGTTTTAAATTTCTGTATTGTAATTTTGGATTGAAACTGATTTCCATAAAATACATTAAAATATAATTTTGGTGGAAAATTATTTATGGGAGACCTCAGAATAAGAAATAAATTTGGATATTTACATAAACTTCACTCCCCCTCAATTATAAAGGGGTATTCAGTCTCCCAACATATCAACACATATTAAACAATTTGTATCTTCTAAAAATATCCCAAATAACTTCACAACCTGCAAAATCCCCTCCCCCCCCCACACACTTGCACAACAACCCCCCTCCACTTAGACCCCCAACTGCACAACCCACCCCTCTCCCCACCCCTCTCCCCACCCCCACCTGCACAACCCACCCCCACCCCCACCTGTACAATCCCCACCTCAACACCCCACTAGCACACCCTCTCCCCACCACTTAAACACCCCACCAGCACACCCCCTCCCCCCACCTCCTGCACCCCCAGCACCTCCCACCAGAACAAAAACAGAAAACAAAAACAGAACCAAAAATTGATTCAGACATGACACCAGAACAAAAACAGAAAATAGATAACAAATCGAATTCAAACTATTGGGTATACCATACTGCACGAACCTTAGGTTTATGCCAAATTAAAACAGAAAAGAAAAAAATTAGATACAAAACATTAAACATAACGTACTACTTACATATTTGAAGTGTAGAACAAAACAAATGTGTGATTGAATATGGATTTGGTGGAATGATTTTTCAAGCAATAGAGATCTTAGGTCTCAACTTTAGAAATTTAATCATATGGATTGGGAAACCAGGTTGTCTGGGATTTTTGGGGAAAACATTCCCAATGGTTTTATAAAACCGTTGGTAAAGGTGAGTTTTACCAACAGTTTACACAAACCGTTGGGAAATCCTTCCAAAGTCTTGGACTTTCCCAACGGTTTGTAAAAACCATTGGGAAAGGGAGAAAAAAATTTATATTTCCCAATGTTTTCTTCAAACTGTTGGGAAATACTTGTTTTGTACCCATATGCCAATGGTTCTGTTGAACCGTTGGCATACAAGCATTGGGAAAACCTAGCTTCCCAGTAGTGGTGGGTTTTATGGTAATATTTTTGTTAGAAAAGTGTAAACAATGAGATTTTATTCAGTGAAGAGTACTTACTACATCATAAAGGTGAAAAGTATTACATTTGATAATGTATTCATGGTTTACATGTTTTTTTTGAAAGAACTAATATTTTTCCTTCAATTTGTATCCGTTACAGAGCATTTTATGCTCAGCCCTAGTTTTTGAAATGTTTTTCACATGACATAAAGTAGAATAGGGTAAAGGATGGGATAATGGAAAAGTAATAATGATTAAAAAATGGAACTATACATGTTTATTTTCTTTTAAGAGTATTTATTTTATGAAAACAAATTGATGTTGAGTGGTAGTGTCTACATGTAATATTGAAATTGTTAAGTATATGTTATGACTTCATTATATAAAATTCTAATCCTGAAAATATGTTCATTGTTAATTCTAGATTTAACTCATGGTTATGTAATGTTCTAATGCTGGGGCCTTATAGTTGGTATTGGAGGAGGGATTAGAATACATTAGGGATTATGAGTTTTTTAAGACAAATGGATAGCCTCTATGTCTACTCTTTAAGTTAAATCCTTATTTTGTAAGTTCTTCATATCAATGAATGTCAACTAGAAATGGAAGGAGGCGGATCTCAAACGACATTACCATCTCTTCCTGAAGATAGCTTGCAATAATTATTGAAATGACTGTCCAGAAGATTCTGAAACATTTTCTAACGTACAACTCACTTACATGAAATTGTTTGAGATATCAAACACCTCTTCTATACCTTCATACCATCGTGGATCATGGGATGTATTTAATCAAATCATATATTTTAAATATTCTCATATTTTGAATAAAGGTAAATATTATCTTGTAATATTCAAATATTTTACCATTTTACATGATTTTGAAGCGTATTATGGTATAGAAAATGTCACTAAATAATGAAACCCTTGTGAAACCAATTTATATTTTCTACTAAATTATATTCATTTATCACATACTTATGGTATTTTTAAAAGAATATTGGTTGAATGTTTCATCTCAAACATGGTAAGACTTTTTTATAAAAACATGTTTTTTGAGATTTTTTGAAATTAAATGTCATACATTATTATTTATAGAAACTAATTTTATGTGAACACCAATATGACCAAAGTTATACGAGGTGTATTTGGATAAAATAAGCAGATGATTTTGAAGGATCTATAAACCATTGTAGCAATTCATGGACAATCTATCTATGTGAATAGGATGATGCTGAATACAATTGGGAACCATGATCAAGGCATGATGATCTTTATTTGGGAATAATTTTATTTTATAGAGGTAAAAATGTCAATATATATACCACATAATGAATTATGATATTGATTTAATTTTGAGCTGAGAAGAAAATTAGAGGTATATGACAACCATTGAGGTTAAATCATGTTATGATTATTTTGGAGTTTAATAAAACTAGACAACACTAATGATGTTTGAAAACATGTTGTATCCAGCAATGGCTATAGGAATCAAACCCACATCCAATGTGCGATTGAGATTTATCACCAACCACTGAACTACATGATGTCCCTGGTTATTATGACTATTTCATTTTAGTTAAATGATTTTATGGATCAAAAAATAAGTTTATTTTGAAAAGTTATGTTTTATCAAATAGATATCCTTAATATTAGAAAATGATTTGGTGATTATGTGATAAATGTTATTTTGGAAGGCATTGTCTCTTTAGGGGAAACAGTATTTTCCAAAAGAAAATAGAATACTATGGGATTTCATTGTTGAGTAATGGTTGAAATTTTATATTGGAAGAATCTATTTTTTTACTGTGGACTTATAGAGATTTGGGTTATTTATTGAAATGATCAACCTTTAATTGAGATTATGTGATTAGGATAATTAATTTTCAGCATGAGAGAGTAAGAGTTGTTAATGTTTTTCAGAGATAAATTAAAATATTTACAATGGGAGACTATTTGATTAAATTATTTTGAGTTTTGGGTTTAAAACATAATTTTGATTACATTTATCGATTTTATGGACAATTATTTATTGAATTTTCTTTCGTGAACTTTGGGTATTGCTTGTCTAATTTTGGAGATTAAGAGTAGAATTTGATTTTTATAAAATATTTTCCTTCTTAGAGATTATCTGATCTTCTTTAAACCAATTAGTTTATGGTTAATATATAGTTCAACTTTATTAGATTATGTTATTCTATAGATGTCGATTCTATATCTTTTGATGGGACCATGTCAGCTTGAATACTCATCATTGTGAGAAAAGGTAATGTTTTGGTAGAAATATTGTAAAGGATGAACGTCTACATGATCAGTATGTATGTTTTCTCATGATCTTAGTCAAGATCATAAATAAATTCAAAAAAAATATGAAAAGTAACATAAAACAAAAATGATATACATTTAATTTTTCTACTAGGGAATCAATGACCGTTTAACCTATCAAAAATTTGTGGTTTTCTTGTTGTTAAAATTCTCATAATCATGTTTTAAATCAAACTCCATAAGAACATGAAACATAGTTTATATTCAATATACATGTTTGACTACACGGAATCTGAGTTTGGGTTATCTCGGATGAACTTTTTTTACTTCTCTATCTTTTAATGTGATAGTTTTATTGACACTTTTTCTGATGTGGGACTTTTAATGTAGTTTCCCATCCTAATTTTAAAATAGAAAGGACACAATTCCCAAAAGGGGGAAGGATGTAACATCCCATGTAAATAAAGAATATCAAATTTTCATATTTATTAATATTTATTAATTAAGTATTAATTTTACTATAAAGGGGATGCTATGTTAGTTTGATTACCAGACATTCTATAATGGGTTTCTCCGAAATGTTATGTTTCACACAACGATGAGTTATACTGAAAAAATAATAATATAATTATTCTAAATAGTTGATAATGCCACGCCGCATTAATGGAAGGAATTAAAATAACTATCCATATTAAGAATAAACATGTTTGTAAAATTATTTAACATTTATCAAATAAAATTTAATGGCTTAAAATGAGAATGAATCCAATTTTATTGATAAATAATCAAATATTTTTAAAATATTGTTCTACCGCCTTTTTATGGAGAACCCCTTTTAAATCGAGTTTTTTCAGTCTTTTATGTTTAATTTTAAAAAATAATCATCATTTTTAGAAGAGAGATATAAAAATTTACTTTGGGTCAATATTGGGCATTTTTCAGAAAAATTTCATTTTTTCAATGATTACGGAAAATACTACATTTTAAGTCAAAACTGTATTTTCATCCAAGTTATATATATGGAAATATTATCTATTTAAATTTATTAAATTGTAATTTTATTATATTTTTACCATTTAATTATGTTTTTTTCATGGGATGCAATTTCACTTTGAAATTGGACATAAACACATGTCAATCATTTTGTAGTTTTTACTTCTTAAAACACGCTTTCCAATTTTGAAAACAGATATTAAATTAGAATTAATTAATGAAACTTCATTGTTTTTAATTTGAAAAATTATAAATCATTTTTGAAATCAGAATATAGATATTTTCTTTGGGTGAAGTTTTGGTCTGTTTTTGAAAACGTTCAAATTTTTATGAATAGTGAAAAACAGTACATAGTAGTGATAAACCTGACTATTTCATTTAAATGAAATTTTACCACATCTGTGAATTTAATTTAAAAAATAGAGCATACATGATTTTCATTATTAAATAAAAAGTTTTTCAATAGGATAAAAATAATTTTTTATGAATAGTAACTTGTAATTTTTATTTACCCTGGTTAAAGGTAAATATGGTAATTCAATGTAAAAATAATATTACAATAATATAAAATAATCTTAAAACTTGTCCTAATAATATTTATTGAGTCATGTATGAACAATAATATCCATGGGTACAACCTTGGGCCTTTTTATGACAGTTGTGTATGATAATTACATTAATAACGTTTTATTTAAAGTAAAAAATAAAAATATAATAATCATGTGTTATTTCTATAAAACAATTCTAATGTGGGGTTATATAATTGATATCTTTTACTATAAATAGTCATTATAAAGATAAAAATATTTTCTAAATTATGAAATATTATTTATAATTTCTATACATCCAATAAGAAACATTATATATGACACAATGATGATGTAATGAATACATTAATAATGAATGTTTTAAATAATTGAGATTATGAATATTAAAATAAATTTAGTTTGAAACTTTTTATGTCATCAACGAATTTTTTTGAGTATTGTGACTTTTTATCTTTGAATTAATGATTTTTTTTATAAATGATCTTTTTTTTATGGATTATTAAAAAGACATGAGATGAATAGTATAAAATTTGACATAAATGATTTTTTATATCAATTAATGTTTTCTTAATTGATAAAATAGTTCTAAAAATATATTGTTCATCCAAATGACATATATGATGTTAAAATGTCATTAATTTTCCATTTTGGCTCCCTTGTAATTTTATAGTAAATATATTAACCCTATATTATAAATATACAAAAATACATGGTAAACGTTAAATAAGTTAACAAATTGTTAAATTAAAAAAATAAGGAATTAAAATTATCCAAAACCTATCCAATTATAATTGGATTGTTATTATTATACTTATATTCATTTTAACTTATAATTTAATGATATATTGATCTTCTAAAACCGAAAATAATTATATTTTAAAATAATACAATCAGTCATTCTTAAAGAGCCCATCCTCCCTCTTATAAAAGGGAACACTACTAACCCATTGATCATACCTCTCAAGCCCATTGTGTTGTCCAAAATATATCCAAATACTCTTCCAACATACCTTTGTTACTCTTAGAAGCCTTACCATAGGCAAAAGGAAATTAAAGAGAGCCCTTTGGCTCCAATAAAAATAAGTTACCCAATTTGAGGTAACTTCTTCTCTCATGTTTCATTCCATTATATTTCCTTCTACACTACCAATGATTTTCTTTTTTTTTTGTTAACTTAAAAACACCATTATAAAAAATAATCTATTTTGTTGTTATTATAAGGATTCTAACTACAGTTCCACCAACCTTTAGCTAATGGGTATAGAAAATACTGTTTCTATTGAAGGAGAACTACTGCCTCATGAAACGATGATAGTTCAATCTTGTTCTACCACCTATTATTGTGTATATTATGATTAAAATTTAATTAAATATGATATTTATGATATTTATTTTATCTCTATGCTTCATAAATTCTTATTTATAACATAACTTTATGCTTTTCGTGTTATATAAATACATTTACTTCATTTGAGGAAGTGTGGAATACCGCTTCTTCAATGTGATATGACCCGTTCATAAAAAACATGGAAAGTATTAAATATGGTAATAATGAAATTTTTAACATATATAACATAGAAATTACACTGGAATTATTATATACCTATGTATAATTTTGTTTTCATTCCTCTAAATATGAATAATAATTGAATGTAGTGTTCATATGTACGTACACCATACCGTCTACATGAAAAACACATTTCATTTATTATATCCATATATTATGGAATATACAAAATAAATATATAATTGATATATATGATTTATGTGATATATAAATCATGAATATACTTCTGTATATAGTTTAATTTTAACAACATGGAAAATTTTTACTTATAAGAATTTCATTTTTTTAATCGAGTTCTGAACATCGATAAAATATCCGATATGAACTTGTAAAGACCAGTAAATTTCAAGGGATTTTTTTTTCATAAATTCATTGGGATTTTACGAGTACGCATTTTATGACGACATCTGATTCTGAGGCTAGGTGTGTCCAGTATCAATTTCTGAAATTTTTCTTGGGTACGTTCAGTGAACGAACGAGCGGGTTTTTATATCTTTTTAACCGATGCTCAGAATAGAAATGTGAGGGCTCCGATGAAACCACAGTGCCGGTAATTGCTTATGTGGACCTTTACCAATGATGCGTTTGATTTGGAGGAGTTGTTAAAAATTGTGGATTAAATAAAAAGTTAATAAAATTGTGTAAAATTTTATTTATAATACTAAGGTGGTTTTATCCTACATGTGGGAGTTATGGTGGGACCCACTAGCATCATAACTACCCATGTGAGGATAAATGTGAGGTGGGACCCATACGAGCCCCAACCGTTCACATTCCCTAAAACCCCCCGATTAAACTCCTTGTGTTTAATGTTGGCAAACCCTTAAACATAGTTAAGTAACTCCTCCTCTCCCACTTTAATTCATGCCAACACATGAAAAATTAATTGTTTAATCCTCTTCAATTAATTTAACTAAGTGTTTGAATTTTGAGTTTTCAAAATGCCTGGCAATATAAAATAAAAAAAGGGGAGGCTTATTTTATTTTGGATAGATTGTTGCGTTGAGAATTGGAGGAGAGCGCTCTAGTCCCTTTTGAAGAAACATCACCTTCAACGAAGAATGCCAACTCTCCAACGAAGAATGTCGGTTCGGCAGCCCCGGTTTCTCCATCCTCTTCTTCCTCCACGACAAGGGTGGAGACACCGACAACGAAGGAAACTACGCCATCTTCTGCGGCGCTTGAAATCCGATAACATCCATCGAGGCAGGGGTTATCTTCGGTCAAGTTTTATTTATCGACCTTTGTTGATTAATTTGGGCGCTTGTTATCCTCATAACAGGAGTAGATTAGACCACACATACATGATCAAACCTCATACCCTTATCTTGTTGATCCTCGTTGATCATTGTGGCGAAGGCGGCATGGTGCTGTTGCACCGCACGAGGATGAAGAGAACCGTGGCCGGAGCGAGCCGTGTCGGTGGTGCACGTTGAAGTCGTGATGTGCCGGTGAAGCAGAAGGAGGACATTGGTCAGAGCGGGCTGCGGCCATGGTGCACGGCGCTGGGGAGGCTGAAGGAGGTCGCGGCCAGGAGCGGGCTGCGGTGGAGGGGCGTGGTGTCGTCGGGCCATGCCGGAGAGAAGAGTCACGGCCTAAGGTCGTGGCGGACCAGCAGGGCCGACCGGGCTCGTCCGGTCACCGGGGCTCCAAGAGGCGGGACCCGTGCGGGTCCCGTGGCAACACACAACAGGCCAACCAATAAGGCCAGCCGTTTCCTGAAACAAGGGGGTGTGTGACCCCCCGACATATCCCTAGGGCGGCACCCCCCTTTTCACCCCACTCGGCTGGCGCCAAGCTACGACCGGCATCCGACAAGGGCCACAGGCCACGCGGGCGGGGCCCGCCGAATGCCACGTCGGTCGGGCCAGCCGTAGGCCACGGGGGTCGGTCCGCGCTGTGCCCCACCAGGCCGGGTGGCACCCAATCAGACCAGACCCGGACCTGGGTTGGGTCGACCCGGTTCGGGCCAACTCGGGGGGTATTGTGCCGGGTCGGACTGGGGCCAGACCCCCTATTTTCAGACCAGGTTTGTTCAAACACCCATATCATGGGCTACAGACCTCCGATCGATGCACCGTCAGTTGCATAGGGATACATGGATTGAGACGGTCATTTAGTTATATTAAAATCGATGTTTTAGTGATGTTTGGGTACGAACGGGTTGGTTCGAACCTGAAACCAACCGGGCATTTGGAGCCGAAACGCTTATAACTTAACGACCAAACGTCCGAATGACGTGCCATCAATTACGTTGAATTCCTATTAGTGAGATAGTTCTTTTGGATTACTCCAATAAATTTTTGGATGAATAATGGATATCATCCATGTTAGAAATGAGCGTAGTTATAATCGGGCCCCTGGGATGGAAAAGCCTACATCTCTCAGTCCGGGCTTCCAATTGACACGTCATCTTTCGCGTTGAGTTATTATTGACGAGACAGAACATTGAGATACATCAACTCTAGACTTCATGATAGTTGATGTATCGACCCCTGGGCTCGTGGAGCAGGCCCTCCCGGAATCAAGCGTGTTGTGTGCGGGAACCCTAGAGTTGGCAGTGACTACGATGACGATGATGACAGTACTTGGATCCTATGTGGGTTCGGCAATGAGGAAGACTGTACTTGGATCCTCCGGGGGTTCGGTAGCGATAACGACTCTACATGGATCCTACGTGGGTTCTACATCGATGGTTATTGTTCTTGGATCCCACGTGGGTTCGATAGTGATGACTTCTGTACTTGGGATCCTACGTGGGTTTGGCAGGGGATATGATTCAGAGGCTACATCTATCATCTCCACCCCACATCGTGAATATTTTATCTGTGTGAGATGATTCATGACTTCAATCATTATCATCGATTTGATTGAATTGCTTTCCTGTTTGGATTGGGTTGTGCATTCCTGTGTGGACTGGGATGTACTTTCCGGTGTGGACTGAGTTGTATTTTGGATCGTGAGTTGGAGATGAACAGTGATTGATGACTTAAGTATATGTATGGGCATATACCTAAGTAGAGTTGGTTGATACTATGAGTTTGTATCTTTCCTTTGTTGTTTATTCTTTTGTGGATTCTAGGAGGCCTTCGGGGGTCTCAGTGTCCCTACTGAGTATTGTACACTAACCCCTGCACGGGATATGCCCGCACAACGTGGTGTTGGTTGCAGATGACGAACAGCGCTGATCGTGGTTGAGGCTTGAGGAGTGGGACGGTATCAGGAGGTGGACTATCAGGCAGGACATACACGAAGTAGACGGCCGGACCCAAGGACTAAGGAGACCATCTGTACCCACCTTTTAGGAGGGATAGCCGGAGGATGACTCGGTTGTTGCTGAGTTACTTACTGCTGTTGTACATTGATTTCAGTTGTATTGTAATTTCAGTTGGGTTTGTATTCTGGACCATTAATTTTCATCACTTAATTTTGTACTCTGTTTACTGAGTGTTTACTTCAACTTGAGTACTCTGTTGTGTTTGTTTACTTATATAAAGGCAATCCCTTACCTTCTATCTGGATTTACGCCTTTGGTCCTAGTCACCAGCTCCTGGCCTTTGGAAGGCGGGTTTGGGGTAGTCACGACACTGGCCCCGAGGAAGGGTCGTGACAAATTGGTATCATAGGAGTCAGTTCTACTGCAGAACATAAGACTTTGATAATTTCTTCTATGTGAAGTAATAATATTATGGGTATTGAGTGTGGTTATCTATCTAGGGGGTCTAGTGTTGGTGCGGCAGCTGACGTATCCATACACCAGGACCCTGACTTCTGATTTCCGACTCAGTACATCAACACATTGATTGCATGTGTGTTTCAAAAGTTTTCTTTGTGATTACTTTGTTTAAGCTCACCATGTATAATTTATTAACCGTGGCGCACCTGTTTCTTTTTAGGATGGCCCCACAACGGCAGCCAGCTGGGGTTCCATGTTTTGTGTGAGATGGCAGCCCACCGAGCAACGAGGCCTAGGGGTAGGGTCCCATTACAGTGGAGGCACTGGTGGTACCACTACCCGCCGAGCCACCAATGCCAGCAGCCCCAGAAGCTGGGAGTGCACATTGCCTGAGTGTACTACATGAGTTTCAGCATCAGAGGCCGCCCAGGTTTTTCTGAGAGACGGACCCTCGGGAAGCCTATGGTTGGCAGGAACTATCATCCGATTCTTCAGATTAGTAGGGACACTAGCTGACCTCATAGTGATCCTTGCGACGAGTCTCCTGCATGCAGCAACAGGTATATGGTGGAGCCTGATGCTCCAGGTGAACGACGGGGCATCTAAACTTTGGACGGACTTCAAGAGCCTCTTTCTCTCAGAGTTCATTCCATCCACCCTCAGTGCGGTGCACATTCAGGAGTTACTATAGTTGTGACAGGGCAACATGACAATATCCCAGTACATAGAAACATTTACTGATCTCTCGCGCTACTCCACAGACATGTTATGAGACCCATTTTTCAGGCCTGAACATTCGAGCAGGGACTGAGGCATGAGATAAGAGCTTCGATGATCTCCCTCAGCATTCTGACGCATGTCGGAGTACTAGAGAGAGCCGTTCTTGTGGAGAGGTTTATTGCTGAGCCTACACCAGCAACGAGACCTACTGCAGGGCAAAACTTAGTGGAGTCTTATGGAGACAGCTGTAGAAAATGTCGTAGAGGTCCAAGCGGAACAGAACATCAGGCGTGCAACCTGTTGATACTGGTTCGGAGGTGCGGGGCACACACAACTGATCTAGTTATACGATAGGAAGACAATGTTATGCATGTGGAGGGCAGGCCCACATGCCTTGTGACTGCCTGAAACGCCATGTAGAGGAGAAGCATATGGTTGATGGACTACCCAGGCAGAGGTAGAGGATTGATCGTGGCAGTCCGTAGGGAGAAAGCAGACGAGGAAGAGGAGTTGGCCGGGTAGCATTTGGTGGTCGACTCTTCGGGGCTCTACCACCACCACCACCAAGAGGTCCACCCCGACCACAGGGAGGTGGCGGACAGAGGAAGTATATAGTTTAGGAAGTGGAGGATTACGACCATGGATCACCTGAGATGTTTTGAGGTACTATATGTGTCTACTCCACCCTTTCTGTAGCTCTTATAGACACATAATCGATTTATTCTTTCACTGTCGCTACTCTTGTTTGGAGATCAGAGATTCCAACAGAGCCATTGGATCAATCCTTACGGCTAGAGAATCCTACGAGAGTAAACTCAATGATTACGCACAGGTGACGGAAATTTCAGATTACTCTATGAGGTGAGAGCATCTTCTGGGATCTTCTTATAGTGGCGTCGATGCCTTACGACGTCATCTTGGGCATGGATTGGTTATCTACAGTCCATGATCAAATCAATTGTATAAGGTGCAAAGTGTTGGGTTTCCGCACATATGGGAGCAGGTTCACCTTCACCGACGAGAAGGGAGACTTTTCAGTGCAGGATGGAATTACGCAGAGGAGAGGGAAGGCTATTACACATCAGTTTTCTAGTCTCATCCTCGGAGTGGTTGATGGGCGGAGTCTGAGTTTTCCTGTGGTGGTGGATCAGTACGCAGACGTTTTTCATGACGACGTTCTAGGACTACTTCTTAACAGAAAGGTAGAATTCAATATTGACATGTACCCCATGACAACCCCGATATCTACTCCAACATATCGGATGGATCCTGCTGATCTTCATGAGCTACAGGTATAGCTGGATGACTTTCAGGTCATGTGATTCATTCGACCTAGCGTTTCTCCCTGGGCTTCCACGATTTTGTTCGCCAAGAAAGCGGATGGGATCTTACGACTGTGTGTCGACTACCATCTCCTGAATCAGGTGACCATAAAGAACAAGTATCGAGTTCCGAGGATAGATAACATCTTTGATCAGCTCAAGGAAGCATGGTGGTTCTCGATGATAGACCTTAGGTCAGGATATCATCGACTCAGAGTTCGAGACAAGGATGTGCAGAAGACAACCATCAGGTGTTGGTATGGCCACTATGAGTTCTTGGTTATGCCTTTGAGTGTAACTAATGCTCTAGTACTGTTCATGAGTCTCATGAATAGGATCTTTCAGCCTTACCTCCATTGATTTGTCATAGTATTCATCGACGACATATTGATTTACTTGCCCACTGAGGAGGAGCACGCTTACCACTTGCGCGTTGTTCTGGACACACTCTGAGAGCACCAAAATTTTGGTAAGCTCTCAAATTTCCAGTTTTCAATTCAAATGGTCCACTTAATGGGGCACATCATCTATGAGGCGGGAGTTGTGATGGATCCAGTGAAGATCGAAATAGTACTAGCTTGGGAGCCACCTAGGAGCCTGACGGAGGTGCGGAGTTTCCTAAGTCAGGATGGGTACTATCGAAGATTTGTTCTAGACTTATCCAGAGGTCCATCACCACATTCATCCTTGACGAAGAAGGTAAAACCCTTCGTGTGGTCAAATAGATGTCGGCACATCTTCTAGGAGCTGAGACAGAGATTGTCTCGTGATCCCATCTTGAGGCTACTGGAGGAAGGTATAGGGTACGTAGTTTATTGTGATGCATCAGGGACCGGACATGGGTGTTTCTTGATTCATGATCAGGCAATGATCGGCTATGGTTCATGATAGTTGAGGCAGAATGATCAGAACTATGCTACCCATGACCTGGGGTTAGCAGTAGTGGTCTTCGCCATGAAGACGTGGTGGTACTATTTGATGGGCGGGCACTTTACATTCTACTCTGATCACCAGAGTCTCTAGTACATATTATCGTAGAAGGACTTGAACCTGAGACAGCGGTGATGGCTTGAGTTCCTCATGGACTATGACTTTGAGATAGTCTATACTCCAGGGAAGGGGAACGTAGTAGCTGATGCTCTCAGTAGGCGATCAGGCATTCAACTACTTGGAGTGGTGACAGAGCAGCTAGCCGCATTGCTGATATCCTTCGTGGATAAATATGGGGCAGCCTTCCTAGAGTCTCTCACAGTCACGCCTACACTACTTCATCGCGTCAGAGTGGCACAGTGTGTGGACATTTACAATGAGACATGACGCGCTCATATTTGTGTAGGGTAGGAACATGATTGTTTTTTTATAGGAGGAGAGCACATAATTCTCTTAAGGGGACATGCCATGGTACTAGTTTCATTACAGGAGGAGGTTTGGAGGTAGTTTCACACTTCCCCACTAGTGGTGCATCCAGGAGTAGCGAAGATGTACTAGGATCTCAGAAGACAGCACTGGTGGCTAGGTATGAGGAAGGTTGTGGCAGAGTTCATTTCTCAATGCCTCACCTGCTCGCAGGTGAGGGTAGAGCACCAGGTACCAGCAGGCTTGGTACATCCCTTAGAGGTCCCGAAGTGGAAGTAGGATGTGATATCCATGGATTTCATGATGGTACATCCACGTACATCCCGAGGACACGACTGCATCTGGGTGATTGTCGACCGACTCACCAAGTCGGCCCAATTCTTACCGATCATAGATAAGGGCTCGGTGGAGATCTTGGGACGCCTCTACATTTAAGATATTGTATGTCTTTATGGTCTACCATCATCTATCGTCTCCGATTGAGATTCTTTCTATACTTCCCTTCTTTGGAAGGGGTTTCAGGAGACATATGGGACGCAGCTACGCCTGAGAACCACCTGTCACCCTCAGACGGGTGGTGAGACAGAGAAGACCATTCAGACACTCAAGGACATACTCTGTGCTTGTGTCCTTTATTTGGTCATAGCTCGGAGGATCACATACCCTTGGTGGAGTTTGTGTACAAAAACAGCTACCACTCCACCACCGGGATGGCACCATTCAAGGCATTATATGGCCGACCATCCAGATCACCTCTATGCTGGACAGACCATGGGGTTTCAGCACTTGTAGGACCGGAGATGGTCCATGCTATGATAGAGAAGGTATAGATCATCCAAGAGTGGATGAAGACTTCTCATTGTCGATAGATGTCCTAGGATGATAGGAGGAAGAGACCACTGGAGTTCGAGTATGGTGAACAAATTTTCTTACGAGTCTCACCTCGACGTGGATTAAGGATATTTGGCTGGGGCGGCATGTTATCTTCGCGCTTCATCAGACCATTCCAGGTTCTCAGCAGGATAGGTGAGGTGGCATTTCTCCTAGCTCTTCCACCTCAATTGCACCAGGTGCACGACGTCTTCAACGTATCTCTGCAAAGAAGATACGTGCATGACCCGATGCATATCATCGACCCTGGGGATCTGTACATCGATGATGAGGCGACTTTTGTGGAGGTCCCAGTGGAGATCGAGGATCGACAGGAGTGGGTCCTACGTGGACGGCCGATTCCTCTAGAGTGCATTAGATTCCATCACGTGAACCTCCAGGAGAGCACATGGGAGTGGGAGGCTCAGATTCGTGCACAATACCTTCATGTTTTCCCTAGGTTATGATGTATCTTTACGGGGACGTAATTCCCTAGGGTGGGTGTAATGTAAAGACCCGTAAATTTCAAGGATATTTTTTTCTTAAATTCTTTGGGATTTTCCGAGTACACAGTTCTTGACTGCACCTAATTCTGAGGCCTGGTGTGCCTAAAATCAATTTCCATAGTTTATATCGAGTACGTTCAGTGAACGAATGAGCGGGTTATTCTATCTTTAGAACCATCGCTCGAAATTGAAATCTGAGGGCACCGATGAAACTAAAACGCTGGTAATTTCTTAATAGGATCTTTACCGAAGATGATTTTTCTTTGGAGGGGTTGTTAAAAAATTGAGGATTAAATAAAAAGTGAATAAAATTGTGTACAATATTATTTATAATACTAAGGTGGTTTTATCAAACATGGGGGAGTTAGGGTGGGACACACAAGCATCTTAACTACCCATGTGAGGATAGATGTTAGATGGGGCCCGCACGAGCCCCAACCCTTCACATTCCCTAAAACCCCCCATTAAACACCATGTATTTAATGTTGGAAAACCCTTGATCTTAATTAAGTAACTCATTCTATCCCACTTTAATTCATTCCAAAACAAGCTAAATTAATTGATTAACCCTCTTCAATTAATTTCACTACATGTTTGAATTTTATGTTTTTGAAATCCATGGCAATGTAAAATAAAATAAGGGAAGCATATTCTATTTTGGTTAGCTTGTTGTGTTGAGAATTAGGGGAGAGATCTCTAGTACCTTTTGAAGAAATTCATCTTCAACGAAGAATTCCAACACTCTGACGAAGAACATTGGATTGGTGGCCCCAGTTTCTCCATCCTCTTCTTCCTCTGTGAACTTCTTTCGAGGTAGGGGTTATCTTCGTTCATGTTTTATATATCGACCTTCGTTGATTAATTTCGCCGCCTGTTATCATCATAATGGGAGGAGATCTGACCGCACAAACACGACCGAAGATTCTCCCCTTAACTTGCTGATCCTCATTGATCATTGTAGTGAAGGAGTCGCGATGTCGTTTCACCACGCAGGGACGAAGAGAACCATGGCCGGAACGGGCCGCGACGGTGGTGCGTTGCACCGGCGTGCTGCCCCGGTGAAGCCGAAGGAGGACCATGGAAGGAGAAGGTTGTGGTGGTAGTGCGCATAGCAGTCGCGGTACACCGGTGAGGCCAAAGGAGGCTATAGCCGGGAGAGGGCCGTGGAGGAGGTGTAGGGCGTCATCGTGCCGCACTGGAGAGAAGAGCCATGGTGGACCGGGAGGGACGGTCGGGCCCGGCCGGCCGCCTGCGCACCAAGAGGCAGGACCCCCACGGGTCCCGCGGTATCTCACAACTGGTTGGCCATTAAGGCCTGCCGTTACCCGAAACAGGGGTGTGTGACCCCCACATCATATCCCTAGGGTGGACCCCATAGGGTCTGTATTTTCGGCAAATAGGGGGTGGCACCCCCCTTTGCGCCCCACTTAGCCAGCGTCGAGCTGCGGCCGACCTCCGAGCCGGGTCGCAGGCCGAGCTAGGCACAGGCAACGCGGGGCGGGACGACCATGCCATGCGGGGCCGGACCCAGACCCGGGTTGGGTCAACACAGTTTGGGCCGACCCAGGGCGTATTGGATCAGGTCGGACCGGGCCCAAACCACCTATTTTCAGACCAGGTTCATTCAAATCCATATATCATTGATTAAGAACGTCCAATCGATGCACTGTCAGTTGAGTAGGGATCCTTCGATCGAGTCCATCGTTTCTATATATTACACTTGAGGTTTTGGCGAAGCTTGTGTATGGCCGAGTGGGATCGAACTAGAAACCAACCGGGCCCTTTGAGCGGAAACGCTTATAAAATAACGATCGGACGTCCGAATGACGTACAGTCAATTATGTTGAATGTCTCTTAGTGAGAAGGTTCTTTTTGATAACTCCACTCCAGGTTTGGATGATTATGGATATCGTCCGTGTTAGAAATGAGCATATTTCTAATCGGGCCCTTGGGACGGAAAAGCCTCTATCTCTCAGTCCGAGCGTCTGATTGACACGATGTTTGTCGCGTTGACTTCCTATTGACGAGACGAAACTTTGTGATACATGAAATCTAGACTTCATGAAAGTTTATGTATCGAACCCTTGGCTCATGGAGTGGACCCTCCTAGAATCGAGAGTGCTACGTGCGGGAACCCAAGAGCTGGCTGCGACTACGACGACGATGACGACTGTACTTGGATCCTATGTGGGTTCAGCAACGAGGATGACTGTACTTGGATCCTATGTGGGTTTGGTAGTGATGATGACTGTACATGGATTCTACATGGTTCCATCAGCAATGGTTACTATACTCAGATCCTACGTGGGTTCAGCAACGACGACTTCTGTACTTGGATCCTATGTTCGGCAGGGGAGATGATTCAGAGGCTACATCTCTCATCTCCACCCCTCTTCATGAATAGTTTACCTATGTGAGTGGAGTCGTGACTTCAATCATTATCATCAATGTGATTGACTTGCTTTCCTATGTTTATTGGGTTGTGCTTTCTTGTGTGGATTGGGTTGTAAATTCCTGTGTGAACTGGGTTGTACATGGGCTCGTGGGTTGGAGCTAAAGAGTGATTGATGACTTAGGTATATTTATGGGCATATACCTAAGTAGAGTTCATTAATACTTCTTGTTTGTATCATTCCATTGTGGTTTATCCATTGTGGAATCTAGGAGGCCTTCAGGGGTCTCGGGGTCCCTAGTGAGTATTGTATACACACCCCTGCATGGGTTGTGCCTGCACTACATGTTGTTGGTTTAAGACGATGGACAACGCTGATTGTGGTTGAGGCTTGAGGTGCGGGATGGTATCCGGAGGTGGACTATCAGGAGGGACGTACACAGAGCGGATGGCCGGGCCCGAGGAGCTGAGGAGACCATATTTACCCACCCTTTAGGTGGGATAGCTGGAGGATGACAGGTGGTTGCTGATTTACATACTGTTGTTGTACTTTTTTCCAGTTGTACTGTACATTCAGTTGGGTTTGTATTTTAGCCCATTTACTTTTCAACACTTACTTTTGTACTCAGTTTACATAGTGTTTACTTTATATTGGGTTCTCTGTTGTGTTTTTTTACTTAATCAAAGGCAATTCCTTCCCTTTTATCAGGATTAATGCCTTTGGTGCTAGTCGCCATCCCCGGGCCTATGGAAGGTGGGATTGGGATAGTCACGGCACGGGCCCCAAGGACAGGTCATGAAAGAACTCAAATAATTAAATAATGTTTTAGAAAGGTAATAAGTTATATAAAAGGAATAATATACTTGAAAAAGTTTCATAAGAATGATTCAATTAACTTATGTTTATTATTCAGTAAATTATAGAACGAATGAGTCAAGTCATACACGAGGTACGAGACTTCGTCTGAAAATCATTTCGTTGAGGTATATATTGATTTTATGCACCATTATTTTCCTATATAGTGTATATAAAACCCTTTTGATTATTTTATATCATGAATTAATATATTATCATGTTATTTGTGTTTTTAATAATATTCCTTAATGATTTTTATTCAAGTGATTATCAAGAGGTAAGAGACTCTTAACTAAAACATAGTTTTTAATGTTTTAAAGATTTTTTTTAATCAAAACATCAATTTCAAATCCATAACATGGAAATGTTTTATAAAAATTTAATTATATGTACTTGAGTGTTTTAATGTGTAAATTAAATTACAAATGTTTAAAAGTTGTATGGGACACTTTGATTCCAAACATTTCTTTTTTAATGTTTTAACATAATTGATTATAATAATTTATAGAAATTATATCTTGGTAGTGAAATGTGTAAATGCTAGTTTTTCCTTTATTCTTTTTTATGTGTTATGATTATGTGATGGTACATGGACATTTGATGGGTGGTTATATGATAATCCAAATGATGTGTGATTATGTGATAAACCAATGACAGGGGCTTAAGTTATAACCTCAAATGAATTGGGTAAGGAAGTCAACCGTATAATAATTCCATTTAAGGATATATCTGGATGTCGTATGTATGTTCATTCCATTTAAGTATGATTATTTTACATGTTACCTTTATATGTTATGTGTGATGTCATTGGGTTTTATGGTAATATTTTTGTTACAAAAGGCCATGGAAATATCTTTTATTTAGTGAAGAGTTTTTACTACTTAATAAAGGTAAAATTTATTATTTATGAAAATGTATTCATGGTTTACTTTTGTTTTTAATAACTAATAGTTTTCCTTTATTGTGTATCACTTACTGAGATTTATTTAGCATATCCCGGTTTTTTTAAATGTTTTTAACCTATCTTAATGCGAAATAGGATCATGTATGGGATAAAGGAAATGTCATGATGATTAAAAAAAGTAACTATACTTGATTCTTTTAATTTAAAAGTTTGTATTTTATGAAAAAATGGATGATGAGTAGAAGTGTGTAAATGTAACATTCAAATTGTTATTTATATGTTATGACCTAATTCTCTAAATCCTTAAACCTTAAAAAACCCATCAATGTAAATTTTTGATTTAACTGATGGTTACATAATATTCTAAGGCCGGGACCACACTATGTTTCAATGAAATAACATTTTGTTATTATAATTATTTAAATGATATAGTTATCACATATCCATTAAAATTATTAATAATAATGGTAATAAATACTTTATAAGTATTATTTCTCATGGTTTTATGTAAATAAATCATGCATATAATAAAAAAAATCTAATTATTGGTAAAGTATTTATATGCTTGAAAGTACTATTTTCTAAAATCAAGCTCTTTATATATCGTTATCTGAAAAGTTATAATTTTGTTTTATAAAATATTAGATATTTAATATGATAAAATAAAAATATTTTTTAAATTCATAATGTAACCCCCCAAGGAACCACGATACGCTTCTCATTGAATAATACAGTAGCTTGTGTTGTACACAACTTCGAGTTCTAAAACACCACAACCAATCAAACTAGCCATTGTGAATAGTAATACCAACTTTCTGAAATTTTATAAATTTTATCCCTCAAAATGGACTTCATTTTTGGATTAGGAATATCAAAATTATCTTAGGGTGAATTTTTGGAATTTTTCTAAAAAATTTAAATTTTTTATGAGTAGTGAAAACAACTGAGTTATAGTTTAAAACCAAATTTTATTTAAATAATTATTTATTTTATTTATATTTATTTTAGGTCTAAATAGATACATAATACCTATATAAGTTCAATTTAATTCATTGGAGTCAGTATATAATAATTATATATATATATATATATATATAATTTTTATTGAACTTTTCAACGTCTTTTAACTACCAACTAGTAGAATTTAGAAATTTATATAAAACATAATTTTACCACATATTTGTGTTGAATATAGAAAATATAAGACACATGGTTGATATTAGTAAGTAAAACGTGGTTCAATAAGTTGAAAATATTTTTTGGTGAATATTAACTATTTACTTTTATTTACCATAGTTAAACGTAAATAAGGTAATTAATGGTTAAAATGGTCTTATTATTACCCTAAAACTTGTCATAAAACTATTGGATACAATTAATTAGAAAAAAACAACCTTAAGAATAAAATTTTATCCTTTATGTCCACATTGATTAGATTAGGACATTTATTATTATTTTCTTTAAAGAAGTGCTAAAAGAGTTAAAATCAAAGTATAATAACTATAAAAATTTTAATATGGTGTTACACATAATATCAATGTGACTATAAATATTCATTAGAAATATAAAATCATTTCCTACAAAATGGTATTTTATTTACATTTTTTATAAATTAAATAATTTAATTTATTTATGACATAATGATGATGTAATAATTACCTAATTAATGAAATATTATTATAATTGATATAATAAATATCCAAATAAATGTAATTTGATACTTTTTATGAATTCCACCAATTTTATAGATTAATATGACATTCTAGGGTTGGTAAGATGAGTTTTTTTCGAAGTAATAATATTTTTATGAATTTAGAAAAAATAAAGTACCAAATAGTTTCAAAACTGTCATAAAAGAGTTTTTAAAACAAATATTATATTATTAATTTAAAATACATTTATAAAAATCTAAGTTTCAAGAAAGGGACTTATATAATGAATTTTGTATCATTAATGAAAAACTTGGGGTTTACATGGAAGAAAATTGTATGTTTAATAACCATATAATATAAAAATACAAAGAGACATGGTAAATGTCAAACTATTTAACTAATTGTTAAATCTAAAAGATAATGTTAATAGAGTCACCCAAAACAGTCTGGAAACTATTGGTTGAGTGGTTTTCCACCCATCCCCAACTTAGACTTTAAATAATTAAATTGTAATCCAATAGAAATTGAAAATTAGTTTATTATAAACTAACATTTCTAGCTTTTCCAAAGGTGCCCCTCACCCCTCTTATAAAAGCCCCACACCTTCTCTATAATTCACACCTTAAAAGACATTTGGATTGGCCAAACCCTACCCAAATACCCTTTCAACTATCTTCCCTTAATCCTAGAGGACTTCCATTTGTCAAAAATCTATCCTATGGATCCCTTTTGATCAAATCAAATGGAAGAACCCAAAGAATAGGTACATATTTCATCACCAATTTCAAGTTCCTTTCTTCTTCCCCTTCCTCTTTCTTTCTTGTTTCCATTATAAAATAATAACCCTTGTATCTTCTATATAATGTGATGTTATTATAAATATTTTACCATGAAATTCATTATTCTATCCATCCTTTGAATGACATGTCATTATACATGTGTACGTACAGCTTAAAGTCTCCACGTTGTGGCATAATTGTTATTCAATATATTATTATTTGGATGGGTAAAATAATGATATTTAATTCATGTAAATAATAAATATAACATGATAATACATCTGTATATATGATATATCATCCAATCATATATTATATTAATATTAAAATAATGATATAGTCGCTCGTGTGTATGTATGGATTACCATCTCCATCAACGCGATGAGATTCATTCACCATCATATACATTCAAGACTATTTTTTATTACATGATTAAAAATAATGTTTAATGGAATGATATAATTCTGAATATGAATAATATACATTCAATACCTAAAAAATATTACTCACATAACAAATAATATAACACAAAACAAATCTTTTAACACTCGAAACAACGATAATACTAAGATATTATTATCAATACAATGTTAAAAGATCTTATATGATATATTATTAATGTATATTATTATTGTATACATTAATAAAAATTTAATCACTATTATACAGGAGGTTAACCGACCCTTTACCAAGGAACAGTACAAGTTAATGGTTAATTCCTCAATCTCTATATTATCCGAGGTTGTTTTTACGTAAGTATCTACTGGGACCTCTTTATCATCCACATCCATGTTTCTTTAAAATGAATTTCAAAAAATTCTTAATATTTTATAGACTATGGGTTAATGTAATTTATACCCTTGTTTTTCTTTTTATAATATGTTTATAAAATAATCATTTCTTCTTTTTCCAAAAAATGTCTTTTATAACCTTTTCACCAAAATTGTGGTAAGAATGTCTTTTTTTAACTCATATGATGGGTGCCACTATTTTCCGCCCTTATAACATCGTCAAATCATCCCTTACATGATTATAAGAATATTTTCAAAATAATGTTTTTCTTAAATGAATTAAAAATAGAAATAATTATTTCTCTACAAAAATGTTTTAATTTTATCTATGTGAACATCCATTGAGGGATTTTATGCTTATTTGAAGTTGATTTATTTTGATACAAATCATCCATATTTTATTGAAGGTTTTGTGATATGTTTTAATGTTGATGTGTTATTTTTACACCATTCACGGTTTATGAATAAAGTATTGAAATTTTTTATGCTTGTTTTAATACCAATGTTTATGTTATGTTTAAACCATTTCATATGAGGAATGCATTGGACTTTGTAAGTGACTGGTGGAGCCTTCTATAGCTCCTCAATGCATCAGTAGGTTGTATGAGACTAACTTTTGTCTTGTAACAAGGCCTTGAAAAAAAATCTTATCTTTAGTCTTCACACAAGGCCTTGACGTTGTGGTTATGAAGTCTAGAATCATGCATTCCATCAATATGAAAGTGGATATTTATAATGAATGTGATTATTGGTCTATTAGAATATCCATGTGAATACGTAAATGGAATTATTTGATTTAATCTTTGACATATTATTCTGAATTTAGTGTTTAGAAGGATTTTATTTTATTCATATACATTGCCTTAAATGTTTATGATTATTTATGAAAGATTATGCTTTATTTTTATCCTTACTAATCATCTGAGATCACCCCTTTCAATGTTTTATTTTTCCAAGGACGAAAAGAAGTATATTATGGCTGACCTGGAAGGATAGTCTATGGGATCTCAGTGTTGTTTATGGAAACAATGTTCTTTTAGTTTTCCATTTTATGACATAATGTAAACCCTATTAATGTATCTATTATTTCTAAGGCTACTAATCTAATCTGTATTTCAGGACATGATGTTTTGTGATCATGCCAATTTTATGTAATAATGCACCGATACTGGGTAACTGGGGGCGTGGCATTACAATTGGTATCCGAGGAAGCTTAGTACAATACTTGAAAACTAGATTTAGATAAACACTGATTAGAGCACATAGCCCTAAGATAGAATTTGAGGATTAGTATAGAAGAACATTCTAGAATTTTTGTATTGTATAGATTTTGAGAGTTTTCCATGAAATACATCCATGTCTATATACGAGTAGGTAGAGGTGACTCTGGAACAGTTATACCTATGGGTAAAACCTGAAAATACCAATTTGAGCTAGACTTGAACGGGAACTGGTGCACGACAATGGGCTTTAATGCACTCTTGGTTAAGACACTCAGAGAGGATATGATTAGGATAATTCTCATTTCATTAAAAACTATTATGAAGGTTTTATGAGTATGTACATCCTCAATGAAATCATTTTTATGATTATGGATTATATCCAAAAACTGTTAAATTTATTTTAAGTGTATTACAAATTTTTATTTCTGTATTATGATTCATAAAATAATCTAGTTTATGACATTGTTTAGAAATGGCGCCTAGTAGAAGGAATTTAATCCATATCAATGAACACAATCCATGTTGAGATTTACCTCTTATTCATGATAATTATAGTAGAGCTAGTGATGAAACTGGATGTGATCAACTAATCACCATACTGGGATAACTCCCTCAGGATATGAATAATAACCTTACCCGTATGAAGTACCATGTTCTGTAGCATGGAGGATCAATGTTAGATCTTTTCATGAGGCAACATCCACCAACATTAAATGGGGGTACACATCCAGTAGTATCAGAACAATAGATAAATTCCTGAAAGAAAATATTCAACGCATTGAGGAGTTGTGAAAAGGAAAATTTTGTCTTGGAAATTTACCACATCACTAGAAATGTTGATCAATGGTATCCATTGATTGAAAACACAAAAGAAAATGATTATGTATCAAATATTTAGTTGAGGGAGTTTAAATAAATCTTTGTATAAAAATACTTTCCTCATGACAGTTGAGCAGAAATGGAAATGATATTTCTGAGTCTGAGGAAAAAGAAGGATGTGAATGTCGCAATGTATGAATCTATCATAGAAGGTTAGAGAGGCATTCTTCAGATTATATATTCAACACAAGAAGTAAGTTTGATCGTTTCTTTGATGAGTAAAATATATTTCTACATTGAGCATTATTCTAACAATCCTTCTCGTCATACGAAGATATTGTCTCATGTGCTATCAAGATAGAAAAAGAATTCACTTTGTCTTACGACTCTAATGAAAATCAAGTGAAGAAGAGATCTGCTCAACACTCTGGAAATGGAAATTAGGGAAGAAGGGAAATTTTGAATATCCATCCTGTATTAATTGTGGGTAGAAACACCTAGGTAATTTCCTGAAGGGAATGGGATTTTGTTACAAGTGTGGTGAGAAAGGCCACCAAGCTCGTGATTGCATGGGAAAGAAAGAGGTTGTTGATATTGAATGCTACAATTGTTGAGAAATGGGTCATTATGCGAATTAATGTCCAAAGAGTTAGGGGAACGTACTTTAGAAAAGGCCAAGGGATCAAGGCCAAGCTTATATTATCACTACTGTTGAGGTTGAAGCTCCAAAAGACGTATTTACAGGTAATTTAATTGTTTACTAAATTTATCAAATGCTTTATTTCATTCAATATCATCACATTGTTTCATATCATCCATGTTTGCTATGAAAATTAGATATTTTCAATTTGACTTAACAAGGGAGTTTTTAGTCAAAACTCCTAAGGGAAGTATCATCACAACAATGTTATGTGAATCGGTTCCCATTAGGTCATATAAATGTGTTTTATCCACTAATCTCATCATCATACACATGATTGAATAGGATATAATCCTCGGTATGGATTGTATTTTGGGCCATGATCCAAAAATTTATTTTAAGAAGAAAGAGGTTAAATTTTTTGATGACGATAAAGAGAACCTTATCTTTTGAGCAACACTGTCACTACCTAATTCATATTTAGATCCACCACCATTAGATATACTAAATTCAATTATTGGGGAGTATGAGAATGAAATAATTATGGGAGAGGAAAATAATGTTTGAATAGAAGATGTGACTATTGTAGAAGAATATGTTGATGTGTTTCCAGAAGATTTACCTGGACATCCTCTAAAAAGAGAAATTGAGTACTCCATTGATTTAATCCCTGGTTCAATAATTATATCAAAAACCCTATATAGAATGTCCACTGTGGAATTCGTGGAACTAAATAAACACCAAGTGGAATTGAGTGATAAGGGATTTATTCTCCCTACTGTTTATACATGGGGAGCCCCTGCCATTTTTGTTAAAAAGATTGATGGTTCTATGATGTTGTTCATAGACTACAGGGAGATAAATTATATAACAATAAATAACTAGTATCCCCTTCCTCACATTGATGATTTATTTGACCAAATTAATAGAGCTCAATAATTTTGAAATATTGAGCTTCGATCTAGATATCATCAGTTGTGTGTGAAGAAGGAAGACATTCCAAAAATAGAATTTCGAACCAGGTACGGGCAATACAGGTTTACAGTAATGCCTTTTGGATTGACATATGAAAACTCTATATTCACGAATATAATGAATAGAGTTTTCATGGAATATCATGATGACTTTGTAGTGGTATTTATCGATGATATCCAGGTATACTCGAAAATCTAAAAAGATAATGAATATCACTTGCGCATTATCGTGAAGACACTTAAAAGTCAAGAATTATATGGGAAGTTTATAAAGTGTGAATTATGGCTTCACGTGATTTTTTTTCTTGGAAATATTGTCTCTAAAAAAGGAATATCTATTGATCCTTATAAGACTAAGGCAATCCATGAATGTCCAGTTCCAACAAGTATAACCGTGGTATGTAGTTTTATTGGTTTAGCAGGTTATTATCGACGTTTCTTCCAAAAAAATCCCCGTTGTCTATCCCATTAACAAGGTTCACATGAAAAGGGGTTAAATTTGTTTCTACAATAGAGTTTGAAGAATTTTTTTAAGAACTGAAGAGATGATTAATCAATTATCCTATATTTTCTCTACCGTCAGGGAATGATGAGTTTGTTATTTATAGTGATGCATCAATGAAAGGACTTGGATTGTGTTTTTATGCAGATTGATTGGTTTATTTCCTATGCATCCTGACAACTAAAAATTCATGAGTAAAACTATCCTACTCATGATCTTGAGTTAGATGCTGAATTTTTTTTGCGGATATGGAGACATTATCACTATGGTGGAAAATGTGAGACATATACCAATCACAAGAGTTTGATGTATATTTTCTCACAGAAAGAACTCAACATGAGGCAAAGGATATGGCTTGAACTACTCAAGGATTGTGATGGCATGATACACTACCACACAGGGAAGGAAAATAATGTGGAAGATGCATCGAGTAGAAAGGATCAGGGTGTTTAAAATAAGATGAGAGTTTTAAATGAGCATATATACATAGATCTAGTAAATATGGATATGAGAATCTCCATGGAAGGTGAAACATCAATATTTTTTTAAATGGTTTCCAAACCATCTTTAATAGAAAGGATAAAGATTTCTCAAACCGAAGATGAAGTGTTTCGAAATAAGATTAAATCTGTGAATGATTATAGATTTAGTGACATTGTGTATGAATATGAAATTTTGAAATTTGGGAAGAGGCTTTGTGTTCCCGATATTCCTGATATAAATAGGGAAACGTTGGATGGTTCTCATAGTACTTATTTTTTTATACACCTTGGTAGAACTAAGATGTATAGAGATTTGAAAGACCATTTTTGTTGGGATAACATGAAGAGGGAGATTGCGGATTTCATGTCAAGATGTATGGTTTGTCAACAAGTGAATGTAGGAAGGCAATAGCCTGGAGGAGTCATGCAGACTCTTCCCATACTTTAGTGGAAATGGGATAATATTACGATGTACATTATCATGGGACTACCAAATACTCTTATAAGGAATGATGCAATATGGTTCATTGTTGATCGTCATACAATGTCAGCAAAATTTCATGATATAAAAGTAGATTTACCACTTGAACATCTAGCAATATTATATATTAATGAAATTTTGAGACTTTAGAGAGTACCCCAATCAATTTTTTCTAATCGTGATCCATGTTTTACATCATGATTCTAGAAAATTCTTCACAAATCCATGGATATTGAATTTCATTTGAGAACTGCCTACAACCCCCAAACTGATGGTCAATCATAATAGACTATTCAAACCTTAGAAGAAATTTTGAGATCATGATCACTTGACATTAAATGTACGTTCGATCAATATTTACCTCTGGTCGAATTTTCCTATGACAATAAATTCCATTAAAGTATTCAGATGTCACCATATGAAGCATTATATGGAAATATTTGTCTCACACCAACCAGGTGGGATGATGTTGGTGAAAGAAAACTCGAAGGCCCTGAACTTGTGGAGGAAACGATGGAAAAGGTGAAGATAATCCAAAACCACATCAATGCAGCTCAAAGTAGACTGAAGAGCTATACTGATAACTGAAGGAAGGATTTGGAATTTCAGGTAAGAGATCATGTTTTATTGAAGTTATCACCATGGAAGGGTGTTATACGTTTCGGTAATAAGGGTAAATTGAGTCATAGGTACATCAAACCATTTGAAATTCTAGAACGAATTGGGGCTGTAGCTTACCATTTGGCAATGACTCCAAGTCTCTTCAAAGTTTATGATGGGTTTCTTGTATCACTATTGAGAAAATACATGCTTGAACCAACACATGTAATCAACTATGAGGAATTATAACTGGAACCCAGTCTGTATTATTTCCAAGAGCTTGTGAAGATTCATGATACAAGAGAACAAGTGTTGAGAAACCGGATGACTCGTCTGGTAAAAGTTATATGGAGAAACCATATGATGGAAGAGGCAACGTGGGAACCAGAGGAAATTATGATGAAGAACCACCTTAGTCCTATTATGAAGTAATATTCTAGAAATTTAGAGAACAAAATTATTTGAAGGATGGGAGAATGTAACACCCTAAGCTTCCACGATATGCTTTTCATTAAATACTAAAGTAGTGTGTGTTGTCCGCAACTTCGAGTTCAAACACACCACAACCGACCAAACTATCCATTATGAATAGTAATACCCACTACTTTAAAATTTTTAAATTTTATCTTTCAAATTGGCAATCATTTTTGGATTCAAAATATCAAAATTAGCTTAGGGAGAACTTTTTGTATCTTTCTGAAAACTATCAATTTTTGGTGAATAGTGACAAACACTGAGTTGTAGTTTTAAACCAAATTTTTATGTATATAATTTTTTATTTTATTTAAATTTATTTTAGATCAAAATAAATACATAATACCTATATATGTTCAATTTAATTTATTGGATTCAGTTTATAATAATTATAGATATATAAATGTTTAACTGAACATTCCACCTTCTTTTACCCACCTCATAGGAGCATTTGTAAATTTACATTGAACATAATTTTACCGCTTCTGTAAGTTGAATTTCAAAAATCTGGGAGACACTATTGATATTAGTATGTAAAATGTGGTTCAACAAGATGAAAATAATATTTTTCTGAATAGTAACTTTTATGTTTTATTTACCATGGTTAAAAGTAAATATAGTAATTAAGGATAAAAATGATATTATTATTACCCTAAGACATATCCTAATTCTATTGGATAAGTTTAATTCGACCAAAAAAACCTTAGAAATAATATATTAACCAATGGGTTCACATGGATTAGATTAGGACATTTATTATTATTTTATTTAATGAAGAGTTAAAAGAGTTAAATTCAATTTTTAATAAATAAACATTATTAATATAGGGTTACACATAAGATAAATTCGACAATAAATATTCATTAGAAAGATAAAAATATTTCCTATATAATGGTATTTTATTCATATTTTTAATACAATAAATAATTTCATTTATCTATGACACAATGATTATGCAGTAATTACATAATTAATGAAATATTAAAATAATTGATATTATAAATATCCAAATAAATGTAATTTGAGACTTTTTATGAATTAAAATAATTTAATTGGTTAATATGACATTTTTGGGATAGTTAGATGATTTTTTTTGATGTAATAATGATTTTATAAATTTAACATAAACAAAATACCAAATATTGTGAAAATTGACATAAAAGAGTTTTTAAAACAATTATTATATTGTTAATTGATATTCTTTTCCTAAAAATCTAAGGGTCAGGAAAAGGACTTATATAATGATAAGTGTATCATTAATTAACCACTTGGGGTTCTCTTGGATGTATATTGAATGTTTATTAACCATATAATATAAAAATACAAAAAGACATGGTAAAGGTCAAACTATTTAACTAAGAGTTAAATCTAAACGATAAAGTTAATATAGTGGCCCAAACCTGTCTAAAACCTATAGGTTGAGTTTTTTTCGACCCATACTCAACATATATTTTTAATAATTAATTTGACTTCAATTATAATCTGATAATTATTTTATTATAATATAATATTTCTAGCTTTTCTTAAGGTTTCCCGCACCCCTCTTATAAAAGGGCACTCTCCCATATCTATAATTAACACCATCAAAGCCATTTTGATCAGCCAAACCCTTCCGAAATACCCTCTATACTATCCTCCATTCATCCTGGAGGCCTTCCTTTAGTTAGAAAGCCAACCCATGGAGCCCTTTTGATCAAATCAAAAGGAAGAACCCGAAGAAGAGGTAAATATTTCATCACCTCTTTCAAGTTCCATTCTTCTTCTACTACCTCTTTTTTGTTTTTTCCATTATAAAATTATAAATACAGTATATTCTATATACTGTGATGTTATAATAAATATGTTACAACCAAATTAATTATTCTATCCATCATTTGAATGACATGTCACCATACGTGCGGAAGTACGGCATACCGTCTCTACGTCGTGGGGTAATTGTTATTCAATAAATTATTACTTGGATGGGTATAATAATGATGTATAATTAAGGTAAATAATAAATATAACATGATAATTATTCTTTATATATGATATAACATCCAATTATATATTATTTTAATATTAAAATAACAATATTGTCGCTTGTGCGTACGTACAGATTACCGTCTCCATGAACGCGATGAGATTCATTCCCCATCTATCCATTCAAGTCTAATTTTCATTAGATGATTAAAAAATGTTTAAAGACATGATATAATTCTGGATATGAATAAGTTACATCCAATCCATAACAAATATGACTCATATAATAAATAATATAAAGGAAAACGAATAAGTTATCACCTGAAACAACTATAATACTAAGATATTATTAACAAAACAATGTTAAAAGATCATATATGATACCATATTAATGTATATGATTTTTTTATAATTTAATAATAGTTATTTCTCCATTATATAGGAGTTTAACTTACCCTCAACCAATTAAAAGTAAAAGTTAAGGGTTAATTTCACAATTTCTTTATTACCCTAGGTTGTTATTATGTAAGTATCTACTAGGACCTCTTTATCATCCACATCCATGTTTCGTAAAAATGTACCTCAAACCTTACTTAATATTTTTTAATGTAAGGTTTAATGTAATTTAAACCCTTGTTTGACTTTTTTATAAGACGATTATAATGTAATCATTGTTTTGTTTTCCCCACAAGGTCCTTTATAACCGTTTCATCAAAATTAAGGTAAGAATGAATTTTTTTAAATTATACGGTGGGTGCAGCTATTTCCCGCCATTATAAAATCATTGAAGCTTCCCTTACAAGCTTATAAGACTATATTTAAAATAAATTTTTTCTTAAATTTTTTCAAAATAGAAAGAGATATTTCCTTATATAAAGGTTTTTATTTCATATATGTCAACATCCTTTTATTGATTTTAAGTTTATTTGAAGTTGATTTATTATGATACAAAACATCTATATTGTATTTAAGGTTTTGGGATATGATTGACTGTGGATGTGTAATTTTTACACCATTTATGGTTTGTGGATAAAGTATTGACATTTCGTATGAAATTTTTAAAACGAAAGTTTATAGTATATTTAAATGTTTTCATATGAGGAATGCATTAGAATTAGTATGTGATGGGTAGAGCCTGATATAGCTACTCGATGCATCTGTAGGTCTCATGAGAGAAAATAGTGTCTTGGAATAAGGCCTTGAAAAAATTGTATTTGTAGTCTTGGAACAAGGCCTTGACTATGTGGTTCTGAAGTCTGGCATTATGCATTCCATCAATATGAAAGTGGATATTGATATTGCATGTGATTGTTAGACTAGTAGAATATCCATGTAAATAAGAAAATTGCATTATTTGAATTTATCTTTTACAAATTTTGTGGAAGTTCAAGTTTAAAAGACTTTTGTTTTATTATTATACATTTCATTAAATGTTTATGATTATTTATGAAAGTTTCCTCTTTATTGTTATCCTTACTGAGCATCTGAGATCACCCCTTTCTGTGTTCTATTTTTCCCAATATGTGAAAATTATATTATGACTAACCTGGAGGAATATTCTACGGAATATTAGTGTTGTATATGGAAATAATATTGTTGTAGTTTTCCATTTTATGATTTAATGTCAACCTTATGAATATATATAGTATTTCTAGGGCTACTAAACTAATCGGCCTTTCGAGACTTGATCTTTTGTGATCATTCCAATATTATGTAATAATTCACCGACTATGGGTAACTAGGGTACGGGCGTTACACATAATAGAAATATTATTTTTTTCTCTATTTTAGGTTTTTTTTGAAAAACAAAATTCCTGGATGAATTCTGTAAAATATTTAATTTTATTTCAGAACTTCTATTTAATATATTTTTTAGGTAGTTAAATTATATATTTACTTAATTTTATAGTGTAATTAGATCAATAGTATGTAAATTAATTTAATTTAATTCATTGGATTCAATTTCACATTGAAATTGGATATAATGAATTTTAAAACTATTAAAATTTTTTCCCAATATACCTAATGTCGAGACAAGTCTATCGGATTAATTTTAAATTAATTTCTTCTAATTAAATGATTATAATTATTAAAAAAATATATTCCAAGATTATAATAATAATAATTTATCACATATAATATGGTCAAACAAATTTTATTTATAAATATCATTGAATGTTAATAAAAATAATTACAATTATTATTGAAAAATCATGTTACATAGTGGTTATACATTAACAGAAGTTTCCAAATAACATAGTCACTTGTACAAAATCCATTTGAAAAAAATATTTTTACCATATCCCCTATAATATTGAATATATTCACATTATATAGGGGATACCTCTAAATTGTGTATTCATTTTTATATTTTCATGAATTCCACTCCCCCTCCACTATAACAATTGAACTCACCCCCTAACTCCTTTACAGCTCTCAAGAGATTTGGATCAGAAAATCCCATACCAAATATACTCCAAAAATCACTACCAACATCCTATAATACTCAATTTTCAATTAAATCTAACCACAAAATCCCAATGGTCCAAATGAGATACACAATAATCGTCAGAGTGTATGGAAAATTACCGCCTTGAGAACCTATAAAGTTCGTTCTTCCATTTACATGTTTCATGTTACAGAATAATATTGAAAATTAAATTTTTTTATTTTTAAATGATATAATGATATTTATTATGTAATTATGCCTTTTTAATTATTATATAACCCATTCCTTTATTATTTAATATTTATAAAAATATGTTATCTTTGTTTATGGATGTGTGTACGACCATAACCTCAAAGCGATGTGATTCATTCAAACAATTGATAGAATTTTGTATAGATATTTTTAGTGAAAAAATATGATATATATGAAATAATAAAAATAAATTAAATATAATATCCAAATATAGCTAAATTAAATTACCTATTTCAATATGACAAGAAAAAAGAAACAACATTAATTTATACGTACAGACTACCATATATATGAACATTGAATTCCATTTCATAAATCTATCTTTTATAGATTATTATAAATTAATATTTACATAATATATATGTTATTAATATAATGGAAATAAATTTTAATATGGCTAAATAATGATATAATTAATAGTACCAAAAATATGTCTCATGTAAAAGAATATTTTATTACCTGAAACATAACTTTAACATCAAATTGTTAATAAATGGGTAAAATAATATCAAATATTTACCTTATACAGTATGTTATGACTATTTATGGTTTATTAATATATTTATACTAAAATTATATTTATTATAAATTATATTTTAAAAAATATGAATATTGTCAATAGATATGGTAAGGTTTTTCTTATATCACATTTATTTCTCTGAGATTTATGAATTATTCAACACAAATTTATATTGTGTGTTGTATCTAATTCCCATTAAAAAATTTAATGATTATTATCCTTAAATTTATTATTCTTTTCATATCCATTTTATTACATCTCTTTCAATGGGATGACATATCAAAATATACAAATCGGTAAACTTATTTTACTAAAATTTTTCATTCATTGAGAGACATTCCATGTTATACAACTTTAATTTTTTAGGAGGTGTATACAATGCGCCTTGAGGTGTTATATAATGATTATCCTTCATTTTATGATATTTTGATCTTCAGGTAATTTCATATTTTTCATTAATTTTATTATTCAAATTAACAATGTTGTCAGAGTTTATTGCAATAATATCTTCATTTTTTAGGATTATTTATAATTTTTATTCCATTGATTAAATTTTAAAATAAATATTTTAAAAAAACTCATTATTTTTCATATCCAATTTTTTTTAATGACAAAATAATTCTTTAGTACCAATTATCAACTATTTTTTACTTATTTTAATTGAAAATTTATTTTATTAAAATATTAAATTATTTTTTCTCTTCAGTGAATAATTTCTTTTATTCATAAGTCATGTTTTGGAAGAACATTTTTACTACTATATCTTAATATAATTTTCATGGAAAAAGTATATTAATTTTTTTTCTTATTTCTAATTCTTCCACTATTTGTTTTTAAACATATTTTTATAGAAAGTGGTTTTCAAAATCTCTTATGTTTTAAAAGTCATTTTTCATCCAAAAAAAGGATATCCCCATTAAAGAATGTTTTTAAAAGACCTTTTCTAATTTTATTCCAGATACAATGATATCCATTGGTGATACTCATTATTTTATTGGAATATTATACAAAGGTTACATTCATATTATATTTCTCAATGTTTTATGTTTTTATAGAATGATATTTAGGAATCTCATTTTTATTTCATGGGTTATATTCTTGTCAAAATCGCTTATTTTCAAGGGTTATGTTTTGAATAAATGATTATGATAACTATCATTTTCTCATAGGTTATGATATGGCTAAATTTGTATGATACCCATTTCGTTTCATTGGTTATGATATAATGAATATTTATGACCTAGTTTCATTGATATGTATGAATTAATTATGAGATGTGGGGGACATATATCTCCCTCAAATGCATCGGGTAATGATTTTTATGTCATGAGATGTATATGGATGGAATGGGGAGTGAAATCAGTTAAGCAAAATACTATATCTTCTATTATGCTATTGGATGCTGAACATTTCTACTAAAGTGATCATGTGAATGAACCCTGACTACCATGTTTTGACTAGAGTGAACCCACCCTACTATGAAAAACATGTAAATAAGACTTCACTTATATGAAAATAATTTTATATTATCATGCTTATACGATAATTCTATGTATTATTCTTATGTTATGCTTCCAGGGATTATTATCTTGATTAAATAATGAATAATGTTTTATAAATAATCAATATTAATTCTAAAATTCATGATTATAATATTTTATATGAAGGGTATGATCTTATAATGTTATAATCATGGTATCATAACCTTATGCTCATATTTGTGCTTATATATCTCCCTTTTTACCATACCAGGGCATATAGGATTAGAAAATTATTTTTTTCACCACGTTATGAAGATTCATATTATATATGATGTGTCTAAGAAGGGTTATAGTCATGAATATCCCAGTGGGAGATAATGTATGTCACTTATGTTGTAATGTTACTGATTCTGTGTTCCCAAAGGCACTAAACTAATGTGTTCTTAGGGAGTCTATTTGTCTAATGTATCAGGTATACCTAAAAAATTATTTAATATTAATTTATTTTAAAATAGGGTCATTATTGTTGGTATTAATGTAATGTTTTAGTTATCATTCAGAAAACTATTATGAGAAACCCATAGTGTGAACCCGAAGAACATTGGTAATTATAAGTCTATGTGTGATGAATAGAATATGAAAATATCCTATAATTTTGGTAAAGTAATGATTAACTGGTTTCCTTAAATATATTCGTTTATGTAAAATAAAATTTAAATTTTCTCCTGCACAAATGTACATAGGGGTAACAACCCTAAAAACACCATATTTTGTGAGACTTAAATGAGAAATAGTGCATGAAAAATGGCCTTACAATATTCCTAGTTTAAAAAATATATGGATATGATTTTTAAATAAAAAATATTTATATACCATATTAATGGATTTAAATTTAATTTTTCTATGAATAACATTGGGTAAACCTAATGTGTCACATATTAATGATGATGTAATAATTTAGACATACTAAAATATTTTTCTCCTAACTCTGTGGTTCCCCATTATTATAATTCTTTCCTACTGTATGATTTTTGGTTTTATTAATTTCTAAAACCCAAAAAACCATTTGAACTCTACGCGTGATAGAAAATTAAATGATTGTTGTCCATAAAATTCATATACAATGGGATGAAGAAAGAAAAATCTCATAACTATTCCCACAAAAAAATATCAAGATATGTTTCATTCTCAACATCCAATTGAAAAATGAGGGAATAAATTCTATTGAGTCATTCACGAGGAAACAAAAACCATATGTTAGTGGGTCTTTTGATATGCATGTTACAAAAACATGGATCCATACCACTGAAAATATTTCTTGTATTCTCCGGTGTTTGGAAAGAGAGAAATTCATTGAGGATATTTTTTGGTTAGATGAATAAGTGAACTAATAGTGGAATCTTATGAAGAATAAAAGGCAGTATAATGAAGTTGAGTCGATGGATTGGGATGATTTTAATAACATGTTTTTTAATAAGTAATTTTTGTATTATTCTCTCAATGATATTAAAATAGTTCAACGAGGTAAATAAATCGGATGAGGATTTTTTTGGTACCTATGAGGATAATTTAAAAATACTTTTGAGGTATGCATCTAGTATTATCATCCAACATGAATGTAAGTTGATAGGATCTTAATTTCCTTAAAGATAACTCTCATAAAGGAATTTTCCATTTTATACTTTGGTAGCTGTGAATAGATTTTAAATTGTGAAATCAAGTTTCAAAACGAGTTTAGAGTTACAAATCGATCTCATTATTTTGACAAGAAAAAGTAGATTGATTTAATGGAAAATTAAAAAAACCATAAAGAAAAATATGTTCAATCATTTATTCTCTATGATTGGAAAGAAACATAAAAGATATTTTCATAAGGGGACTAATAAATGTATTATGTGTGTAAGGGAATGACATTGACAAATTTGTTTCCAAAGTGATGGGATTAAGATAGTTGATAATGAGAATGGAGATAATGAAGACAAAATGTGCCTTATATGATTCAATTCTATACATGTAAGGTGAATGAGAATTATTGTAACCATTACCCAAACCATATTGTTAATTATGATAATTGGTGTCAGAAATATATTATGCCAAGGCATAATGGTAAATCTTGAGAGATCATTATTTCTGATGATCAGTTTAATAATGAGTTGGTGAAAAGAACACTTACTATCCTCTCTAGAACTTCCAATGTCTTATATGATTTCAAATCTATAAATTAATTTATATTTAAAATATTATTTAATAGTGTTAAGATTCCACCAAAATGATTTTATGTGGAATTTGTAGTGAAAACATCAAATTGTACAATAATTTAATCTCATGAATATTATTTCTCTTTGGTTGATGTTTATTTCAATGTTCATCCTAAAAATCTCATCATTTCTTATTCTTATTAAATGTTATGTAATATTATGCATGTATTTGCATTATTTTCATATAACGCACATATGTTTTCATGGAAGGGAAGTTAATTTTGATATTTTATACCACCCTATGATCATTTATTAATGTGATGATATGTATGAGAATCCTAGGGTGATTATATATAGTTAATGGGTATTAATTCCAATTCCGAATGACTATTTATCTCAAATATTTGGGGAAAAAAATAAAATCAATTATATTTATATCGTTTGAAAATTTATGGATTTCTATCCAATAGAGTTTCTTATCCATCGACCAAAACATGTAGTTTAGTTATTGAATGAGAACATTCCTAGTTTAACACCAATTTCAAATAAACCCAACAAAATGTCCCCATTGAGTTACATGATTTGAATAATCAACTCTAGGAAATCCTTGACAATGGATTCATTCGGAAAAGTGTGTCACCTTAGGGTCCACATATTCATTATTTGAACCAAATAAATATGGATCAATGTGGCTTTGAATTGATTATCCATATGTTCAAATTGAACATTATCATATATGCTTATCTTCTTTATCGTATTGATTATTTTTTTATCAAATCTATGAAGCTGAATACATTACATTGATTGACCATTTTTCCAGATATTAATAATTTTTGTTCAAGAAATATGATATACACATGATAGTCATAAATGGTATGTGTAAAATGAAAATTTGGAAATTCCTTTGGGTCCAAATATTTCCCTTGAAATCACATTGGATTTGACGAATAGAGTATATATAGATTAATTTAATTAGATTGTGGTGGTCTTTATAGATATTATATCTATTCAAAGATAGAGTAATATCATTAAAACCACATGATTATTTTATTAAACACAAATGTGAAGGAGAAAATGTGTGAAAATTTAAAAGGGTTATGTTGGAATTAATTGTTTATATATTTGGCCATATACTCTCAATAAATCGTATACTAGTATATCTATAAATGAGAAAAAAAATATTGAATTTTGGAATAGACCGAACATAGAATCTGATATCCGTCGAGTTCTGGGTTTAGATGGTTATTATAGATAGTTTATGGGGAATTTCTCAGGAATATCTAGTCATCCATCCAATTTATCGTAAATGGTTATGTGTTACTATAGATTGGCGAATTTCAATGAAATAAAGAGAGGGTCAGTCAGTGAAACTGTGATTACATTTCCATGAAGTGAATAAGGGTTTCTAATCAATATGGATGCATCTAACAAGAGATTTAGAAGATCATATTTGTTTAATAAAATGGTTATAGCCCATTCCTCACTGTAATTGAAGATTCAAGAACAAAATTACCAAAATCATGATTTGGATTTAGCTTTAGTAATTTTTTCATTAATGATGCAGATGAATTTTCATTGTGGAAAAATGTTTTATATATATATTGATAATAAAATTCTGAAATATATATTCATAAAGATGGAGTTAAAAATTCTCTAGATAATATTTTCATAACTGATAATGGATTATGACAGCTCAATACATTACAACGCAAAGAGTGTGAACAAGGTGGTTGATGCTTTTATTTGAATGGATCATTCTTACTTATACATGATAAGGATTGAAGAGATCCAATATTTCTTGTACATTCAAAGGATGTTTCTAAAAATAATCATTGAATGGGATAAATATTATCTTTCTCAATTGAGAGTTCAACCATCTATGAAAATGAAGATTAAATTGGCATAGAAGAAAGATATAGAACTATAGAATAAGGTTATAAATGTTCCTAATTTTAACCTTGATAATTATTGAATGATAAGAATAAAGAACAATTTATATATTTCATCCATACCAAATTTGATTATGGAGAAAGTAGTGGAAGTTCTAGTTCATCATTATCTATTCATCAATGAAGTATAAATATATATAGGGAATTAAATAATAATTCTGGTGATATGTTAGGAAGAGGAATATCATATTGTTTTTATCTCATTTAATGTTTTTTTCAATATGATAACGCTCAAATACTAATGTCAAAGTTAATGTTACACATAGTACAAATGTTAGAATGGAAATGGGAGAATATCATTGGGGGTTTTTTCATTGGACTCCCCATATTATATAAAATGATAAATTATATATGGGTTTTAGTCGATCAACATACTAACCTGTTGAACTTTATTTCTATTAGGTAAGACCAATATATGGATCATATTTTTTGGAGATACATTAAGAGGAAATAATTCATATTGAACAACTTTATATTGTATTTGATCAAGATTATCATATTACCTAAATGTTCTTGTGAATTCCTCAACATGAAATTGATTCTAAATTTAATATTATCATTTTCTATCACACCCAAACTTTGGATGAGTCCAAAAGAACAATTCAACACCTAGATGATACATTGTTGTCTTGATCGATAAATTTAAAAGGTGGATGTGATCGAAACCCTCGTCTAGTTTATTTTCATTAAAATTATGTCTTTCAATCAAATATTCATATGTATTGTGATGGACAACACTATGGGATGAAATTTTGAGATACAACATGCTAGTATGATATTTGAGAAACAATCATATTTGGACATGAAATTGAAGAATAAATCTTAGAGAAGGTAGAACCATTCAATTGTATATCAAGTTATCTCAAAGTACACATAAACATTATGATGGTAACCACCATCATGATCAATAATTTTATGTAGGTGAGAAGGTTTTTATATGAGTATCTCCAAAGAATAAGGTTATGAGATCAAAGGAAAAGGGAAACTATGATCTTGGTATATCGGTCCCTTGAAATTATTGACCATATTAAGTTAGTTTCATATCGATCTTAATATCAAAAAATATCACAAAAGTCTATGACCTGCTCCATTTATATCTCATGAGTAAAATAACTAATCCTTCAAGTGTACTAAACTTATTAGTCCTACTGATAGAGAATTATCTTTCTTACTAGTAACAACTAGTTGAAATTATGGACTATACAGTGAATTTTTTATGAATCGAGACCAATAACAAAATTAACGTCTTGTAGAGAAATAACCAGTTAGAGGAGGCTATGTGGTAAAATGAGGATATAATATGGCAATATTATCACTTTTTTTTGAATCATAACTGTGAATTTTGAGGGAGAAAATCATTTTATATGGTATAATATAACACACCATGTTTTTATAAATATTTTTTCTGAATAAATTGATTTACATTGATGTATTCAATTTCACACAACAAAAAGATTATTTCTTTATAAACTACCTCAGGTTATTCATTAGTTATATGATACGTATATATAATCTTTTCCAACACACAACAGTGACTTGGCTTGTGTAACACACCACACAGAGTTTATATGAAATAAAATTGTATTGTTATAATTATATAAATGTGATAGTTATAACATAGTTATTAAACACAATAATATGAATAGTAATAACTATTTTTTATTTTTTTTTCTAATGAATTTATATAATTTATACATGTCGATAGTAAAAAATATATTTCTCTATAGAGACTATATATATTTGAAAGTACACTTTTTTCAAATGAATGTATTTTTATGAAAATATCTTAAAAATAATAAATTAAATTTTAGAATCTATTATAAAATTATATTAAAAAGTACTCATAATATTTTAATATAAAATGTTAAAATTGGCATACAATGATGTTTTGGTATTTTTTTTGAAAAAATCGTGATGGATGAATGTTAAAAAATACATAATATTTATTCAAAACATTTTTTTCTTAGAATTTATTTATATAGATAAAATGTTTTTTAATTTTATAATATTAAATTAGTCTAATTTTAAATAAATTATAAAATACATGTAATTAGAAAAAATTACAATTTAAATTTTTATATTAAAACATTTAAAACCATTAAACATTATGGTTCAAAAACTCCAGATCATATGATGGATAGTTTTTCTCATGCATTTTCAGATTTCATGAGGCATAGGCTATCACATTATAATTTTTCATTAGCACATAGACTAATCCTTTTTTAGAATCATCACTATACACCACAAATAGTTCTCCACATGAAGGGAGTGTGAGTACCAGCGCAGTAAGAAGACTCTTTTTCAACTCCTTTAAATAGTATTCACATTGCTGTGTCTAGACAAACATTACTCCCTTCCGTGTCAGCTTTTTACATTGGGTTTTACAGCCGTGAAAAGTTCTTCACGAATCATCGATAATACCCAGCTAGACCTAAAAAGCTGCGGATCTCTGTTACAGAAGTTTTCCTCAGACACTCTTCAATTGCCTTCATCTTGGATGGGTCCACAGATACCCCTTTCATGGTGATAACATGCCCCAATAATGATACATTGTCCATCAAGAACTCACAATTATTGTACTATGCATAAAACATCTCCCTTCGCAATGTCATTAACACAGTTTCCAAATACTCCTCATGTTCATCCTTGCTCTTAGAGAATATCAGAATGTCATCAATAAAGACCACCACAAATTTGTCTAGTTAATCTCTAATGACTCTATTCATTAAATCCATGAAAATTTATGGAGCATTAGTGAGTCTGAAGGGAATCATTATGAACTCATAGTGTCCATACCTTGTTTGAAAGGAACTCTTGGGTATATCTTCTTTCCTCACCATTAGTTGGTGATATCCTGACCAAACATCCACCTTAGAGAAATAACTAGCCCCACGGAGCTGATCGAACATGTCATCTATACGTGGAAGGGGATACTTGTTCTTTATCATGATTGTATTGAGCTCACGATAATCAAGGCAAAGGTGCATTGATCTATCCTTCTTCTTGACGAAGAGGACTGAAGCACCCCATGGTGAAGCACTCGGGGATATAAAACCATTCTCCATATTCTCCTATACTTTATTATTTACATCTTCTACCTCTTGGGTGGCCATTATGTAAGGTGTATTTGATATAGGCAGAGATCGAGGGTTATGTTCAATTGAGAACTCATCCTCTCGGTTAGGAGGAAGACCAGGAAACTCTTTGGGGAATTCATCAGTGTAATCCCTCATGATGGGATGTCTTCAAGCATGATTCTATCCTTTGTCTCAATCATTTGAGCTAGGTATTAATGCTCATGAAGAATCAATATCCAAACATGAGACGATGATTCTAAATTAAAGTCATGTTCCTCCTAACATTTGTAAATAATTGGAGGATGCTTCAGGATGTGAAAAGTGATTTCCCTTTCCTGACAGTTGATGTTGGCTTTGTACAAAGATATCCAATCCATGCCCAAGATTGTGTCAAACACCACTAAAGGAAGTATGAAGAGATTTGCTGGGAGGTTCAGTCCATAAACATTAACAAGGAAGGAGCTATAAACCATTGATGGAGTGGTCTCCCCATTTTCTGTTTTCACAGATATCATTTCCTCCAAACTTTGAGGTGGTGTTTGAATAGTCCTACTAAACTTGCAAGATATGAATGAATGCGTAGAACCAGAATCAAATGGCATGTCTTCTATTCTTGAATGAATAACTAGCATACCTATCACCACATCATTTTCTGGCTCCAACTTAGCAGTAGTGATAGAATAAGCCCTTCCATGTTTCCTTGGAGGTTGTTTTTGATTTCCCCCAACAACCCTCTGCTTAGGGAAATTGTTCGTATAATGCCCATGATCCTTGTAGTTGAAACACTGCACTTCAGGCTGGGTGTTGTTTAGAACCATCATTTATTATTCAACATTATCGGGTTTTTTTTATATCCCTTCAGCAATTCATGGCCAGATGACCAAATATTCCGCATTTGAAGCAATTCTTTGTTCCATTGAGACAGTCACCAAGATGCTTCTTCCCTCAATTTTTGTAAAGGGGAAAGTGAGGATTCTTTCCATCATGGGATTTTTTTGATGAACCACCCATGTTGTTCTAAATTTTCCACTTCTTTCCACTAGGCCCATGAGACCACTGTGAGTCTCCAATCTCCATTTTAACCTTGAGGGTGCAATGAACAATCTCTTCATAGCTGTCGAAGTCTCGAATAGCCAACACTTTTCATAGACTCAGCTTTAGTTTGCTAAAGAAGCGATCCACGTTGCATTCGGTGTTCATGACAAGGACAGAGGCATACCTTGCAAGCCTTGTAATGTTCACTTAATACACCCCAATGGACTCATCTTCATTTTTCTTGAATCGAAGGAACTCTCTTTCCATCTTGAGACGGAGGCTTCAAAGAAAATATTTGTTGAAAAAATTTCTATTGAATTCCTCCCAATCTATAGAGTCAATTTCCTCTTGGGACATTGTATTATTGATCAGTGCCAACCACTGATCATCTTCCCCATTAATATGATAGGCCGCCAGTACAACCATCTCTTCATAAGAGTACCGTCGAACATAGAATATCTTTTCAATGGAATTAATACATTGTTCTGTGAGGAGGGGATCAAAAGACTCGCTAAAAATGGGAGGCCTTTTTCCCATGAAGGATTCTATGAAAACATTCTATTTCCTTAGAGGAGGATGCAGTTCTACCTGATTCATGTTATTATTCATAAATCGATCCAGCTGAGTAAGTACTGTCATGAAGTTTTGAGCACACACTCCTGTAATAGTAGGCATATCATTAGGGAAATATTCACATTTCCTATCACATTGGTTTTTGGAACATGTTCTTTTATTTCCAGTCATTAACTAATAAAAAGAACGTATAATCAAATGTATTGAATACTTATCTATTGAGCATAAAAAGAATCTTTTAAAATGAAAGTATGAACTTATAAAGAAGAAATATATCCTGACTTGTGATTCCTTAGGTTTATATCTAGGTTATCCTCAATCTATTTCTTAACAAATAATCTTATGCGATTATTTTTTTCCCTTTATAATGGAATTTACTAAGCTCGTGAATCTACCAAAGCATATCCCCCGAGAGTGTCGTAACCAAGAGTGCAGCAAGGCCTGTTTTCATGCACCAGTTCCCATTCAAGTCTATCTCAAAATGGTGTTATCAGGTTTTACCCCTAGATGCATCTGTTCCAGATACACCTCTACCTACTCGTATCCATACAAAGATGTATTTTCTTGATAAACAACTTACTCAATACTCACCAAAATTTAGGACTGTTTTCTTATACTTAGTCTCCTCCATAAGGTTCTCACTAAGGTTCTCTTTTACTAATCTCTAAAAATAACTAGACTATCCTATTATACCAACTATAGTGACCCGAGCCTTTTTCATATAACATTTCATGATTTTAAACATAATTCATCATCAGATTATAAACCAAGGATCTTTACGTCTAGTGTCTTGGAAGACTGTTTACATATAACACAAAACATAGGGCTAAAAAACACTTCTTTATTTAATCTTCATAATGATCTCCTAAATTAAGTTAATCCCTTACACCTTCATAGGGTACGCTGGGGAACACATGAACAAAGGGATGAGATAAAAATTCCATTAATGGAACGAACATAAGGATACATCTCAATCACATGAGAGAGGAGGCATGAAATAATGATATCCAAAGCATGAAAATGATAAAATCACTTGATATAAGAATGGGTTCATATAAACATGGAATCATATAAATGGTGTAGAATCATAAATAATTTATTTATTACTATTCATGGCTAACCTCCAATCCCATTTCCCATTTCAATACGAGTCAAGGTTAACCGCCAATCCCATTTCACATTGCATCTCATGAGACTTAACATTACCCAATGAATTGGAGCACTATATCGGCGCACCAATCTCAACATATTCATTAATATCCTTTCCACATAAATATTATTACCATATATACAATCATACATATTCAAACATACACAAACATAAGGGTACCCATTGAAAGAATTGGGTACCATAGTCATGACATAAAACATATCCAATGGGTGTATCATGAAAGAGTCCACAAAATGAAAAGATTAGAACATACATGGAAATTTATAGGGTAAAATAGTTATATAAAATTGTAAGGGGTTTCAAAAAGACGTGACAACATATTAGAAATGTATTTTAAAACATTATAATTAAAACATATTTGTGTGGTTTTAAGGAAAACATGCTAGTGATTTTCAAAAAGAAAAGAGGACATTCTTTTATATATAAAAAGAATTTAACCAAGATTGTTTTCATAATAAAAATACAGAATTTACAAAGATAATGGTGTCTTAAAACATTAGATAGAGTTTATTTGAAATTGGATAAATGTTCGAGAAGTTCCTTTAAAACAAGTGCACTTATTAGGAAGTATCGAGGAGAGATTCACTTATAGGAATGTACAAACACAAATGAGAGTGAGAGGTGGATCTTGGAACCTGAGTTTGGATCTTATAAACATAATTTTTATGTACTATATAAAATAAATAACAACATCATTTTGGTAAAAAGGAATATAGAGAAACCCGAAGGAATAATGGAAGCACGGGTTAAATCCATCATGGTTTGTTGGCATGGTATCGTGGATAATTAAGAGGGCTTGATGAGAGAGATAAGGGGTTTCTCATAACTTATAAAACATTAGGGAAGTATGGGGAAGGTGTATAAATTTACCCCATCACTTAGTATTATAGAAAAAGGCATATAATAGTGAACTGGAAGGTGTATAAATGCTACCCATCACTTGGTATTACACAAAAAGGAATATCATAGAGAACAATCATGATTAAGAGTAAAAAGGGGAGGATCACTTACCTTAATTATTTTGTTGATCTCCACTTGATATTAATGACTTGAATAGTCAAATTAGGTTTATTAATCAATATTTCCAGAACCTTATATACATTTAAAATATTTAGTATTCCATTTTTATGTTCATTTATACCAATTTTGATTTATTATAATGTTCAATTTCATGGTTCGGGTCCATTTGTTTCCTTGGTTTTAATGATCAATTCACTGGTATTTAGGTTCAGATAAAATGTGAGATGAAAGTGGTCATACACTATTTATGTTATATAGAAATAGTGAACATCAAAAATGTTATGTGGTTAAAAAATTCATTTGGTTAATTAGAGTGCAAGAGAACCATGACATAAGACATTAATGATAAACGCTTGAAATAATGTTAGAGATTTTACCCATAATTAACTTGTTTTGTATTATTATTTGATATCAAGAGTCTATAAGGATTCCATAACCATAAATAGGATATATAACATTTATAATAATCCTATTTAACCATAAAATAAATGGTTTCATGATCATAAACAAATATGACAAAAGAAATTGAAAACACATCATCCACGATGTCGATAATTCAACACTTCCACGGATGATGTTTTTATTTTAGATCATGAGGGAGAGGAGAAGAAGCATGATGCTTGAAGTTTTTCCATAAACATGATTAAAATACAGAATATATGATATTATAGAGCTATCATGATTTTTGGATAAGGTAAGGGGAAGTGGGTATAAAAAAAGAAGAAATTGAAAACAAAACACTTGAAAACGAAAGGGGATCCTTACCCCTTGATCTCCTCTATTTCAGATCCCTCTTAAGGCCTTGGATTTTGTCCTTTTGGTAAGACCAGTAGGCCTTGAACATAGGGGGGGATCTTGGGAGGATACTTGAGCAGAATTTGGGCTAGGCACCAGGATTGATAGGTGTGAGGGAAAGAGGAAATGAGAGGGTGTATTTATAGTGAGGGAGGGGGGGTTTTCCCATTATTTTAAGTATTATATTATTATTTAAGGCCAAGATTATGAATAATTGACCATTATCATCAAATATAATAAAATAATCAAGAATTATTCGGGATTATCATCTTACATCAGCCACACATCACCTATTATGGATTATTTAGCAATTATTGTAATTTATCGTATTTTACTATTAATCAAAAATTCTAGTAATTCAGAAAAATCCCAAAAATTCACCCTAAGATTTTTTTGACTTGTAGAATCCTAAAATGAAGTACATTTTTTAGAAAAAATTTCTAAATATTATATTTTTAATATTTAATTAAAATAATAATTTATTATCAAAACTAATTTTAAAACACTCATTAACTTATTCTAAAATATAGGTATATTGCGCTTCCAATGTGAATATTATTCTTATACAGTCATTAGTGATGTTACTATTCATTATGGTATATCACTATTAATAAGGGCATGTTACTATTCATTAGGGTAGGTTACTATTCAAGAAATTTATGTTTTCCTTATCGATCTCTAAATAACATACCGATTACAACTTTGTATGCCTGATTTTTTTTAAATTCATAAAACAGAAGTGTCAAAATTATGTTTAGAGGTCACTTAGAACTTAGTAGTTAATTATGTTCAGTTTTCACGTGATTTTATGACATACATATGAGAAGAAAATTTTCATTGATAAACATTGGGTCGTTGCAGATTTTATTTTATTTATGTTAATAATGTGGAATGAATATCCATTCTAAATGTCTAGAGGAACAGAAAGATTATTTGAATGTGAAAAAGAAGGGAGTAAAGCAAGTAACTAAAATGTAAAATAGTGAAGAGTTCAATTAATGAAATTCATAAAAATATTTTCCACTATTAGGTATTATAAGTAGTTGGATTTTTTATATGTGGAATGAATGGGAATTATGAAAACTAATTTCCTAAGAGAAAGGTTCCCAAAGAGAATCTACAAGGTGGTATGAATAATGGTTAAATTGTGGATAATGATGAGACTATATATGGAATGTGATAGGTAATAAGTATTAATTAATAGGGTGATACTGACTTTTTGTGGATACATTAGCAAGTAGAATAATTGATGAAATTACCTATTCGGATTCAGGAAATATGACTTGTGAATTATTTAAAGATTGTTCATTTTATGTTTTTTCTATATATATTTATTAGAATATATTGAATGGTTCTGATGGACTGTAAAATTTATTTAATGATATAGTGATATTAATGTAAAACACATGATTAAGGGAAAGGTAATCCTTAATATCATACCTATTGGAGATAATATTGTCTGACTAAAGATATGTAGGATATGAAAAATTAAATTGGATTTCACTATTTATGTTAGTTCAGATAAATGTTTTGTTGATAAAGTCTTCCTTACTATAGTTGGTTGAATTTAAAAATATTTTGGATTTATTGATTATATATAATAAAAAGTTTAATAAGTAAAAAAAATGCATGTTTCAATCTGGATTTATGCTAATTCATGTTATTACCATATTTTAAGGAAATATATGATGATGGTATTCATAAGGTTTTCATGTGAAAAACAAGAGCTACTTTATGATATATGGTGGTACAATGTTATGTTGTTTTTGAAAAATTTAGTGACCTTAAGTTATTGAATTCTAAATTCAAGAAGGCTTATAAATCTTAAAATTAGTGGAAGGGTTTAATTAATTCTTTAGAATATGATATATAGATTAAATTATTATCTCTCTATATGAGGAATTGTGATTATTAGATAAAATTTTCTAACATTTTTTTCCCGATAACTAATGATATATAAAATCCAATATCTTTCTATTCATGTATCTTGTGATATTCTAATATTAAAAACATGAAAAATTCAACATTATTTATTGGAATAATATATGAATAAAGAATTTATCAAGGAAAAATGGGTGAGGTTTCCCTAAAATCATGTAATTATATCATTTCATGAAATTTATTCTTCTATAGTAAAATGGTCTTAATATATAATTTTTTTGGTTATAATAATTTTGAAGGATATCTTTATCCCTTTTCAAGCCAATTTAGGTTATGAAATATTGATCATTAAAACTATTTTAACTATCTTCTTGTATCACTCTCCATTAGAACCTGATAGTTATATTTCACTTACATGTCTTGGTTTTCACTTTCAAAATATGTCCTCTTATATAGAAACCTTATTCTGAGTAACATTGGGTAACCACTATGATTTGAAATTTTCATTTTAAAATAAATCATATTATATATTTTTATTATATGAGATTATAATAATGTAACTCTTATAAAATAAACCATTAAAAAAGATTATTTTTCTTGGGAAATTCATTTTATGGGGGGTAGAATGTAAAACCCCAATAATTTTTGAATTTATATTTTGAATTAATTTAATCTTATTGATGTTTTTCATTTCACATAACCCCGGATATAGTTAGTGTTATATAAAAAACAATGTTATTATTTATCTGTATGAAACACCATGTCTCTCTTTCACTACCCAAGACACTGAAATTTGATTTTGGTATACATAAGGATGAGTTTTATAGACCAATAATATAATACTAATATTATTATTAAAATATTGTTTATAGTTACCACCACACTTTTGGAATGGAAGTTTATAATATGATTAACTAAATCATGAAAATATGATCTAAAATGTACATAAAATGAATTATTTGGTTATCAAATTGTTATAAATGATGGTAATAACTACATGACATTGAAGAAATTCCTTTTCTAAGAATGATATTTTTCTATGTACAGAAACCACATTATCTCAATAAATAAAATGAACGGAATTTGATTATTTAATTTAAAAAAATATATATATTGTATATTCAATAAATATTTATTATTGTCCTCAATAGATCTTATATGAATATAATAATAATAAATCTAGTTATATTGAAAAAATAGTCAATTTTCTATAAGTTAATTTTACCACATTTAAATGGAGAACCTATTTTAAAAAAAAGTGCTTTTAACGACTTTAAATAACTAAATTTACAATATTATTAATGTTGAATATAAAATTATATGTTGGGTGATGTTTTGGTAAATATTTAGAGAATTTTCATTTTTTTTATTAGTGAAAGAAAACGGAATGTTTCTTGGAAACATATTTTACATATAATTTATTAATATAGTTAAATTGTAATTGAAATTATTTTATTGGATATTTACATTCCTTATACATATATTAATCCAATTTTGGTCATTGGATACATTTTCACATTGAATTTGGATATAAATACATTTCATTTCTTAAAAATTATTACTTAAAAATTCTAATGGCATGGAAAGTCTTCATGATTAATTTTAAATTAAATTCTGTTAAATATATGATTGGAATTTTGAAAAAAAAATTCAATATTTAGAATAATCATAATAAATAATTTCTAATTAGGCCAATATATTTTTCCCAATGTTATTATTGAATTTAATATAACCAAATTATAGTGATTAATTTAAAAAAAGATTACTTAGTGGTTAATCATTAATTTAAAGGTCCAAATAAACTAGAAACATGTAAAAATGAGTTTGTATAGACATATTCCAACCATATATTATATATTATTTAACAAAAATATTATTGGATCCATATTATTTAAGGGATACCTATAAATATAGTTTACATTTTTATATTTACAATAATTCCCATCCTCCTGCAACAAAAAAGTGAACTCACCACCTCACTTCGTCATACCTATCAAGCCATTAGGATTATCCATCCCCAAAAAAATCACCTAAAACCACCCGTACCTTAATTATATAATATTATTTGGAATAAAAACAAATATGTAAGGTCTTCAATAAAAACAAAATGGAGTTTCCCAAAGAATAGGTATCGTTCATCCATAAGAACTTTTTCCTTATTTCCTTCACCACCCCCCTCAATTATTCTTATTTAATCCCTATATAATACCCTAAGAATCCTAAATATAAGGATATTATTTATATTATGGGTTCATCATACAGACACACTTCCATTAAATGGTATATTCAACCATCGTTCGTTTAAAAGGATGAATACTGACTCATGAATTGATGTCATTAGTTATTCCATTTACAAATTTAAAGGTTGGGAATATGGATTTAATTTATGTATTTATATAATATATATGATATTTAATATTTAATTATTCTTATTTAATTATCTCTTTCAAAAAACATAATTGTTTCAATTTTTTTGAAATATTATAACTTGGTTTCGGAAGGTGTGGACTACCACATCTTCAATGCGATGCGATTTATTCACACTATACTTGGTAAGTATTAAGTATTGGTTTATTAAAATTGTAATATATATTTAAAATAATAATTATAATATAAATATATTAAAAAAAATATGTATCCTTTAAATTTATTTCTATATAAATATGACATGAAAATCAGAACATTGTTCATGAGTACGTATGACCTTCTGTCTTCATGAATGGTGTATTTCATTTAGGATTTATATAATTTATAGTTGATTTTAAATAATAACATTTTTAATATATATGATATTTATATCATGTTTAATATTATGAAAATATGTAAATCATGATCAACATAATAGGATATAAAATAACAAGTGAAAAAATAAACAAAAAAAAGTGGGTATTACATAAAATGTAACATTAACTTGAATATGTTAATAAATTAGTAATATAAAGATGAAATAAAATAATATGTGGTAATAGATTTAATAATATGATTTAATGGTTTATTTATAATAAAAATATATTTTTTATATATGAATTTTTAACATTTGTAATGAATGTCAAGTCTTAGGGTAATGGTTTTCTTGTCTCACATTTATTTCAGTGAGACTTATACATTATTCACCAATAATTTATTTTCTATGATTTTTATTCATACCATTATTGTATTATATGATTTTAATATTTAAATTTATGTTTATTTACATACAAATTTTATTATATTTATTTCATTAGGATTAGGGTTCAATGGTTACAAAAATCAGAAATGTAATTTTGTCTCAATTTTCCTTCTTTAAGATACATGCAATTTTCCGACCCTAAATTTTTATGTGATGTGTATATACTACCCATTGAAATGATATATAATTAATATTATTCATTTAATTATATTTTAATCTTCATATAGTTTTATTCTTTGATTGGTATTGTGATTCAAATTAACCAAAGTAGATATAATTTATTTGTACAATCTCATCATTTATAATGATTTTTTATGACTATGATTCCATTGATGGAATTTTATAATAAATATCAAAATATAATTAATGAATTTTTTTTCCTCTGATTAGAAAATATATATTTTTGAAATTTAACTATTTTCCAATTATATGATAGTAATATAATTAACAATCGTTTTTAAAGAAAAATAGTCTTTTCCCTCTCTTCAATCAGAAAATTGTAGTCTTCAAAACCATTATATTATATATAATTTTAATCATTCTTTCCTAATTTAATTATACTTTGATTAAAATACATGTTTAACCATATTCTATCCTTTCAATAAATGGTTTTAAAAGGAATCATGTTTTTATTTTCTGATCACAATACTTTTCAAACCATTTTATGGTGAATAATGAATCTTTTCCATTTGATGAATTTATTCACTATTGTGACTGTAATTCCCTTGAGGATTCTTTTTCAGGCTTACAAGGTCACATTTATGAAAAAAATAAATATTACTTTATATGTTTCTATTTAATTTTAATGAAAATTATTTCCAAATTGTTTTCATGATTTTGTTATATTTTTTCAAAAAAAAATTCAATTGAAATTGTTTTCAAAATGATTTCATGATTTCTCTATAGGTTTTTAAATTAGTGTTAATGAATATTTATTTCCATAATATTTTTTATATTTAATTTTATGCTTTCATGGAAATTATTTTCCTAATTTTTTTACACAAATTGTATAATTTATCAAGGAATGTTTTTTTTAAATGTTATAATGATTTTTTTCTTATTTTCAAAGAAAAATGTTCTCAAATATTTTTCATGATTTTTATATATGTTATCAATGATATTTTTTAAAATATTTCAAATAATTGATTTTAAATTTTTAACGGATTATTAATTTAAAATATTTTCATGATTAATTTAAATGTTATCAAGGAAAACTATTTTAATTTTTTTTCAATTTCCAATTATAATATTCCAATGTTATTAACAAATAAAATGGTTCTCAAAATGTGTTATGTTTTAAAAGTAATTTTTTTTTCAAATTAGAATTATATTTTCCTTAAAAAAGATCCAAAATTATATCTCAATAAATCATGTTCTATAAAAAATGAAATTTGTTGTTTTCACTCATGCCTTACTAGACATATTACACAAGGGTTCCATTAATATTATTTCTGTAAATGGTTTATGTTTTGATAGAGTGATATATATGCAACCTGTTTCTCTTTTAAGGGTTATATATTTATGAAACATTTTTCTCTTTAGATGGTTATATGTTTATGAAACCAATTTCAATTTCATGGGTTTTATTTTTTTAAACACGTATCTCTTTTATAAGATATATCTCTAATAAACTTGTTTATATTTCATGAGTTACATAGTTATAAAAACAATTTCATTTCATGAGTTAGTATTTAATGAAACTATTATGAAACCTGTCTCGTTTCTACAAGTAATGATATGAATACATGATTATGACACCAATTTTATTTCATTGGTTATGATACTAAATTTTATGACATTTTGGAATATGTCTATATGATTTCATTATGAGATGTGGGGGACCAAAATATCCTTCTAATAAATTAGGTGAATATTTATATCTCATCATTTAGACATGGTAAGAACATGGAGCCAACATAGTTAATTAATGGAATTTTTCCATTATGTTGGTCTTGATAGTGTACCTTGAATACTAAGATGGACATGGGAGTGAACCATGACAACCAACACAGTATTTGTACTGAACCCATACTACAAAGATTTCTGTGGAAATAAGCTTTGACTATAATTTAAATCATTTTAAATGTAGATGTGTATTCCATAATTCCCAGTATTATTCATATATCATTTATTCATGGATAATTATTAAGCATACCGTATGATTAGTGATTTAAAAATGATTAATATTTATTCCTTGATGGTTGTTTATGATATTTGATATATAGGGTATGATCATCTAATTTTATGATCAACTTCTCATACCCTTATTTTCATTTTATGCTTACGCATCTCCCTTTTTTACCATTATTGAGCAGTTGAACTCACCTTTGTCATATTATTCATTCTTATTAGTTAAAATTAATGACATTAAGTAGGAGTATTAATAATAAATATCTTTAATGGTGATTTTGAAGTTCATTCACTTGTATAGATGTTCATGTTTCCATGTTACAAAAAACACTAAACTAATATGGTCCTTGAGCATGTAATTTATCAATGTGATGGATATTAATAAAAGTGATGTAATATCCATGTATTTCTTGACTGGGTCACTATAAAATTTCTTATTTTTATCTTAAAATTTATTTATTAACTATTTTATAGAGTTATATCATATAGATGAACCAGGAATGGAATATACGAGTATATTTTTGTGTTCAATACAATATATTTAAATTTCTTATTGTTTGGTTGCATCACATAGAATCATGACCAATATTTTCTTTATACATACAATTTTCTAAATCACTATCATCAAAGTACTTAGTAAAATTTTTAAATGTTATCTACTAAGTGAACATATAGTATTTAATATCTTGAATAATCTAATGAAATTTATTCTAATGATTCACATGATATATTCCTCATGGTTTATATAACATTATAATTTATCATGATCCAATAATTTTAAAAGGTGGAATCATATGAGATACGAAATGAAATATATTTGTTCTACGACACCATGAATAATGATTCCATGCTTGTTTAGTTTTTCAAATAAATTTAATTTATTATAATTTGTGGGAATGATAATATTATGATTCTTTTGGAAATTATATATAAATGTTTTTGAATAATGAATTTCATGGTATCAGTGACGAATAGTAACTAATATATTCATAACTTATAGAATTATAAGTCCTATAATGAATATGTTTTTAAAAGAATATTTTCATACTTGTTTTATAATGATGCTGAGATCTCATTATTCATATACCACATAAGATTAAATTTATTAGTATTTAGGATATTTAAAAATAGTTTAACATATAGATTTTATGACCAATGATGAAGAATGTAAGCCATCAAATATTTATAAAATATAAAATGAAATAATATTAAGAAATAGTTGAGATATGATATTCATGATATTATTATTTGTGAATATAAAAATAAAATTAGTGTGATAAATTTTTTATCAATATATAAATAATTTAGAAGATTCTATATGTAATGTGTTATAATTATGAGAGAAGATACAACATCAGTTTTGAGGGGAGAAAATAAAGAAGATAAACCAAATCACACAAAATCTAGTGAGTGTTTTAGGACCTATAGTTTTTTCACCAAAAATGGTTGATATAGATGGTTATTTTATTCTAAATTATTTAATCTATTAGTCCATCTGTTAGTATAGGGATATCATTCAAGAAGTGTAAAATAATAAACTATAATAATAATGATATCCTTCTACAAGAGGATCTATGTAATTGAAATTTAGTGTAATGGTGGGATAACTAGTTGATATAGGCTTGTGATTGGGGTGGTTAACGAATCCCTAGAGTGTTGAAATTTATTTGTATAATGAATTTATAAATATTTATAATGGGTTTCAATAACTATTTATATATTATTATTTTATAGTGGAGAATCAATGTTTTGTTTTCTAACCAACATCCAAATGTGTATGATTTGACATCAAAACATTTTTATACTATTGGATTTTAACAAATTAATTACTACAATATATAAGGTGCCTTTTTTAGATAATATTTTGTGAACTGAGTACTTAAATATATTTAAAATTATGATTTCAGTAAAAATTAATTTTTAAATGTGGGTACTAGTTCACCAACAATATTAGTATTATAACAATCTTGGGGAACTATATAATAACCCTGTACATAATTTCTGGTATGTTCCTATTTAATTTCTACAAAACTACATGGGTTTTTAACCATGAATATATTTTTGTCACGTGAGTTTTTTGAGAAGAGTTTGATGATATGACTCCAAGATACAATCTCTGTTTTTTACATGGTTCAGAGGTTGAATCATGTTTTTAATTATGGAGTAAATTCTTGGTCGAGTACTGGGGTTACATGGACAATTTCATGAATACGATTTGAGACTGAGTGTTTGTTTTTTGGGCATGAAGGATGTGTTTTTTTGGAATATATACCCTAATACACTTCATAAGTATTATAATTATTTAACCATGTAGTTTGTAACAACACTATGATTTTTTGATGCATTTTGTGGTCTATATTTTGTTTTCATCATGTGTCTCATGGTATTTCATGGAATTTCAAAGTGCCATGAATATTTGGGACCATGTTAAAGTGTAACAATATTGAAAAACACTTATTAAAGATCTAAAAAAGAATATTCATGTCTCTAAATAGTGTTTCTTTTCACGAAAAATCACTTCAAGCCACCAACGTGTGATGGACCAGACATTCACTATGGTAAATAGTAATTTACCATGAACTACTCATATGAAGTGTTTCAAGTATTATTAAAATAGTTTTATTTCATGGAAACACCCCAAAATTATCCATATTTCCCCCTAACATGATTTTTATGGGGTGTGAGGTATTTAACATTTATGAGGTCCAACAACCTCATTCCATGGAATTTCCAAGAATTTTTCATGTTATTGATTCATCTTATTATGTTTTAGCCTATTCATAGCCTATATGAATATTCTCGTCACTATTTTATTATTATTCTTATCATAAACTCAAAGATGGTGTTAATTAAATCCGATTTAGGGTTATTGGTTCATTGGGATTGATTTGGTCAATGATTATATACGATTTCACTTCATCAAACTTATGGATGGAGGATAAAATTATTTTCAATAAAAGATTCACAATTGTTTTTTTGAAAATTTTATATGTTCCTAATAGTAGGAAATGAATTAAATCATAAATTATAAATCTATTTGAATATCTCAATTAATGAAATTAACATCTCTATGGGTCTCTAACAATACATTTCCATGATGTCTAAAACATTATCCATCAGGTGAGAATTTGTGAATATGATTGTAAATGGTATAAAATTTAAAAAGGTTACATTAGGGCTGATTAGAATACTTTAATTTGGTAAGGAATAAATATTTTGGGATTCCAAGTACATAATCCATGGTCTAGGTTAATTGTTATATTTTTGTTAGCTATTTTAAATAAACATATTGAATGATGACATTAAATTTTGATATAGTGGAACTATGAATTCTATTTCATCCTACACAGGATATACTCATACGAGTCAGATGTGGAAGAATAGAATGTTTTGATCCCCATTGAAAATGATCCTTGGTTGAGTATAAGTACTACGAGAATGGTTTGGGCTTCTTGGGGTTGAAGAGTGAGGACTAACAATTTCAGCTACCATGGGATGTGAGTTAAGAAGATTTCCATTTGGGATTACACGGGGATTGAGTAGGGGTGTCTATTAATTTGTATTTCTATGTGATTTATCTGGTATGATACTATTTTGGGATGATATGGATTTTATCAAAGCTAATGAGATTAGTAATTGTACTAATTATGTTTTGTATGACAACTAATATTGATTTTGGATTCCTTGTATATGAGTTACGAGGTTAGGATTATGATTGATTATGAGTTTGTTTAAACATGTTCATGTGAATTGATTTGTAGTCTTCTGATATTATATAATGAGGCATGTGGCTTAGATCGAAGCACATATGGTTGACATAGTGTGTAACCATGTAATCAGAGGGTCTTTTATGGTTATTTAATCATGTATGTATTATTTTTTAATTTTATTACACAAAAGTTCATCAACCTTTTATCCATATTGGATATGATTTATGAGAAATTGGTTGTGGATTACTAAGTCATACTCATACCCTATAAATTCCATTTTTCATACTCAATAAAATTTCATGTTGGTAGTAAAGGAAAAGGGAATGTTCCATGTGACTAATGATTTATTTTTTATGGGACCTCTAGGATGGAACATGGGAGCTTGAGATAAGAATCGGACTCAATAGCATTTATGATAGTGTTTTTTTGAATTTTTTTCATTTTAGTTTTGGTATATATTGAATTATCGTCCCTTTTAATATATTATTTGTCATTAGAAAATTATGTTTGATTATTTATCATCCTCTTACCAGATGTTTGTTAACTACATTATTTATATGGATATAAAATATTATTTTATATTTTACTAAGATATTTGAATATTTTATACGCATCATTCCACCTTGAACCAATTCTACATGTTTTAAACCTATGTAATATGTGGAGGAACACCTATCATACATTGGTCAATTATGATCTTAGCATTCATTAGTGGTCAGGTGTGAGCATTCATTCTAATGAGGTATTAGATCCCTCTTATGTTTTTTACAAATTGGGAATGAGAGAAAAGATTAAGAGAATTATCAGAACATCTAAAAGAACTAATTCGTTGGTGTGTCCATACCATGCATGATAATATTCTAGACTACAAGGGATGGAAATGAAGTAATTTATTTTCTACTTAATTATTGGATGTTTTCACCATGAGTGATGTAAATTAGTTATATATTAATTATTTAATGTAATATTACACTTTAATGTACTAAAAATAAGGCATAAGTTCATTCACTATACTATGAATAAAGGATTTTCATATGATTTTGATGATTCCAAACTATTTTTTACTCTGAATATAATATGGGTCAATCATTTAAATTGTCTAATTGTAATTATATAGTATCTACATATATAAATTATTCTCGGAATCCTAATAAACTAATTTATAAATATAACAAAAATTTGATACATGATAAACTTCATTCATTTTTTTTGTGATTGAAAAATGAAAAACCAATTTTACCTGAAAAAACATTTTCCTCTATCATGGGAAATTAACATTTCAATTAACTAATATTCAATTAAAAATGGTCTATCTAATCAATGTGGTTTAAATATTATTTCATTATCACTTATTCAAATTAACTTATAAAATATACTGATAAAAATTTAAATTCTATTTTATAAAGACTAATCTACTATAACTTCTAATGAACAACACATTAAATTATTCATTGTTATGATGTTACATTAAATTTATAGAATAAATTAAAAATTACTTGTATCCTATGTATATTATGTGGGAATCATGTGTATTTTATATTTACCATGTTTATGGGTTGTAAGGACTATTTAGAGGATGTTGTTATATGTTTCTTGAGAAACGAATGAATTTAAGAGCGGAATATAATTACATTTATCACTTTCTAAGAACATTGATTATGATTATTTTTATTGAGTTATTTTCTATTGTGTTTTATATATTCTTAAGTCCTGGTTTTGATATGTGGTAAATCTTTCTAGATAAATAACCCAATTCATGAGACTGTTAGGTTAGTAAAATATTATGATTTTTATGACATTGGATAAGTTGTAAAGAAAAATTTAAAGTGATTTTATGTGGATCCTTTATATTCATGGATCACCATAGATTAATTAGTGCAAATTGGAATCAAACCTATATAAGATAAAAATGAATTATAGGAATACCATTTCTCAATAATCATATTGTGGGTAGTCATCTCCATTATAGGATGGTTGTTTTCTATGTGTGTGGTACTTCTAAAGGGAGTTTGTTTTTCTTTCAGTTACCTTGCTATGTGATCTATAGTTAAAAAAATGGGAGAACTGAATATTGTAATTGCGTATTATTTTTTCACAGTTATTTGGTTTGAATATAATAAATGAACGTATCACAAGAGAGATGTTATCACAACATTATGAATTCAATGGATATGGGAAGGGTGAATGATTATTTAGGTTAATATTAATGTAAAAAATTTGTATAAAATTCATGAAATAGGTGTGTAGATACACAATGTTAGAGATGTAGACACAAAACATTATTTAATAGAGTGATTTGTAGATTTTAAAATTATATACTAGTTAGTTATGGACCCGTACTATTTGGGTGAACATAAATTTTTGAAACTATAATGTGTATAGTATGGGTGGAATCTTATTTATTTTTTTATTCCTCGACTAGTTTTTCTTTCATAGGCAAGCATGGAATGTGTAATGTACCACATGATATTATAAACAAAGCATTTATTGAGATGATTTCAACTAAAGGAGTTGACATAGAGTGAGTGTGTTTAACTTGGTTATGGATTGTGTAAGTCTATGATTGATGGGATATTAGTCTAGATTATCAGGTCAAATGGAACATTATAGAAATGATGGGAGGTATAAATGATGGTTATACATGGATTGTATACTGAACTTTATAGATTCATTGTGAGAGGATAAATGGGATTCTTGTTTACGATGTAGTAAGCATATTTTTTATTTAACATATATTGTAGGTTGTTTTGGTGTATCCCAATATTATTCTTATGGAAATAACCGTAGGGGTTGAACTTATGTGTCTATAATTTGAAATCATTTGTGAGATTATTTGATTCATGGTTTTATTAAATCATAGGTGTGTTTATATTATGTATTGTATGTTATTTGATTATTGGTATAAGACATCAATAAATGAATAAAATTATTGGTATTTTTTGGATGTTGTTGGTGTTTGTATGCACCATATGGTGGGTTTTGGTACTCCTTAGTTTACATAGAATTTGTGGATTGTGGTTGTGGGTTTCTAGTGTGATCAATATTAAATCAATTCTGTGGTAACAGTGAAAATATATCAAATACAATTTTTGATCAAGGATCATAATAGGGTTCTGACGTTTGGGGTTGTGATGTATGTATATATGAGTGAGATATAATACAAGTTGGGACGAGGTGTAGTGTGTTATGGTATTTGAATGATTTGGGGTATTATAGATGCGTGAAATGAGTTATATACAGTAAATGTAGAAATAAATTTTAGTTCATAAGGACTCTGGTAATGTAGAAGAATTTTTCTAATGTGATGGATGAGTTTTGACCTATTTTTAAATGTTTATGATTGAATATAATGACCATTGACTCTTCAAAAATGTTGAGAGGTTGACCAATTCAGTGTGGCAGTGAAATAATCAATAAATTTACCAAGATATATTGTGATCATAAAATGAAAGAGTATAATTATCTATATAGCTTATGTAAGGCCTGATGTGGAACTAATATAAGATCTTTGAGGTGTTAAATTTTATCAGGGGACTTGATATTAGATGTTTTAGATTGGGTCTCTAGAGGAGTTTTTTCAATGTTATTGGAAATTAGTTTAATAGGTTACAAGGGTGTTAATAATTTCACAATTAATAATTGAGTGGATAACATATATATATATATATGATGTGAGAGGCACTCTTGAATTCTATTGTTTTCTGATGATTGATATCAGAGAACATTTTTTTAGATCAGTGATACAGAATTCCAGTGGGGTAGTGCACACCAAGGAACATTTGAACAAGTTGTGCTCCTTTTGAGTATTTTTATGGAAATATGATGTAAAGTGTTTTTAAATCCAAATTGGATATAGTTATGTTTTTAATTTCACTTTTGTGGACACATTATATTTTTACACAGAATGTGGATGGTACCTAAGTGTATATATTTGAAAATTTTAATTAAAATGATTTTTGTTATTTATTTATTACAACAACAAGGTATAGGGTTATTTTTTGTTTGAGTGACTGATATTATTTTCATAAGTAGTTTGTTGAGTGACATATTTAGGAGGAATTACTGATCAATAGTAACATAATAATTTGAATAATGACAAAAATTTCCTTATGATATATGTATTCAAATTAGTGAGGTTATGGGTTCTAATGACTATAATATGTTGAGAAATGGAGCAGTATAGACCTGTGGAAAGAAACAATGAGGTATGGTGTTAATATTTATAGAGTTCTGGAGTGACACCAGAAGTGGGGTGTTGTGGACAAGATGGTTGACATAATTTATGTATTATAGGTTCGGCTTGTGTCGTCTTAAGAAGTACTATTGATGTGGGTTCTATGTTGTTAATACCATGGCCATTAGATATGTGTTCTTTTCTATTCTTCCATCAGTGGATGGAGACCAATATTGTTCAAAAAGGTGGCATACTGAATTTTATTGTGGGTGTTGAAATATACACATGGTATACTTGTGTATTTAATTATTGCATACATCCAAATATTATAGTATATTCTATGAAGACTATAAAAAATTTGGATTTCATGTTGGGGGAATTTTTTCTAATTTATATTATATTTTCACAGAACCAAATATAATACTTTCATCTACATATGTGTCTGTTGATGGATTGATTATCAAATATGTTAGGGTGAATTGTCATACTCGATAAATCATGGCATGTTCAGTTGATCAAAAAAATGATGGTGTCATCATATTATCTATTGAGGTCATAAGAAAACACATAATAAAATATAGTTTTAATTTTCATTTGATTTACGATTGGATGATGTTTTACTTCTTGATTATTAGCATTAATACATTCCTTCACTTGGTTAAATGCGAGAAGACAAATTTAATTTCTCAATTCATAGTTGAATCCCTATTTCATTATAGTTTTTTATGGGTGAACCATGTAGGAAAATGTAGTGATTTTTATATAGGGACATTACTGTTTAATGAAAAAAGGTCGGTTTGTTTCATGAAATATTAGTATGAGTGATACCCTATGATTTGGTTCACTGTAAATAGATTGAACTTGTGGATGTCCGGACATATGAGAAGTGCCCAGTTTGTTTCTCCGGTGATAGTGAAAATTCTCTTTATGCTTGATAATTACATTGATATATGTATGGTGGTATTATTGTTGTAACCAATAAGTTTACGGGGAGTGAAAATTCCTACCCAAGGGTTTATTTTTTAATGTTAATAGTTTTTGAGCCCAATAACATTTTAGAATAAATATCGTTGATGAAATGGTAAATAGTGGGGATGGTATATCATCTTTTCCCTTCATATATGGTAATATGACTTAAATTTCCAATAAACATTGTGTATTTTTTAGTGGGTAGTTTTTGTGATACTAGATTTTTTTGAAGGTTTTTGTATTATGATTCGGTTGGTGAAATGATGGTTCATGAAATAGTTCGTGTGTGAATGATGTGGGAAATATTGTAGTTGTTTCTTACTCAAAAATTGTGGTTTCTGAGATGATTCTAGGATGGGTTCTTGATAATAACATATATATATTTAGTGATAAAGTCCATTTTTATGATACATCCAAAGATACTTCTTCGGGATTATAATTCTTTATAGGGGGGTTTCTAACACCGAATGGATTTTTCCATGTGTGTTATGGTTTATATTTTGGCCAAAACTTGTGTTTCATGGTTGTTCCAGGATATTCATGGTATGTGGAGGATTTTATACTAGGATTGATAGGAATGAGGTGGAACTATATCTAATCTAGAACTAAAGGAGCACATTCATATTTTGATTTTTTTCACAATAGAAAAAATCATGCTAGGCCCACTTGGGTGTGATGGCCCAATCATCGATGGCATGAATGAATATTTCACCTCATGAACTACTCCTAGGATGTGTTTGGGGTATTTCTCCATATTTTTCTAACATTTTAAATCCACAAAATAAAATCCATTGATTCCATTATATGATTATGAATTATAATAGTCGGTTTTTTCTTTTATGAGCTCCTATAAACTCATTACTTAGTGGATCATTGTGTCATTCATTGTGATTGGTTCCTCTCCAAAACTCTATGATAAATAATTCCCAATATGAATTTATTATTATATATTTTGTTTTTATTTCCCTTAAAAATCATAAAATGGTGTCCTTGGAATATTATTCAAGATATTGATTTATTTTCATTGATTAAATTGATGATTTGTGATGATTTATCATTATTTAACTTATTATTGGTGGTTTTAAATCTATTACCTAAATGTAATTTCATTTGAATTATGTATGTTGGTGACCCTTTGTAGGAAAATGTGGCTAAGAGGCAATGGAAAAAATTTCTTAGGAGAAGTCCCATTATATAACATTACGTCACTCTAGGACACAAACACCACCTCACCCAAAGTCTCCTTATGTCATTCAAAATTCCACAAATGTGGACCCCATTGGTGGCACATTCCATATCTCATAGTATCCCATTAGGTCTCTTAGTGTACATCGTTTAGGAAACATATTTTCACCTAATATCTCAGTAAATTTTATTTCACCTATAAATACTTCATTAATGATAAATACAACCCTTAGTCAATAAAGCATGAGTTCACCACTTTTGGAAGACATATAGATCCTCTTAACGTCACTTCGCCTAGGGCTCAAGAGCCTCCATTAGGTATACGAAGGAAATCTAATACAAAGGGAATATAACTTATGTGGACTTAGTGTACTCCAAGGGGAAACCCCATTATGAATTATATCTTTTATTATATTATTCCAAAATTTTGGTGAGGGATATATCTTGATATATTCAAATGGGTGGCCAATAGCCCAATGTGACATTATTGAGAAAATTAATTGCCTAATTCTCATCTACATGGTAAAAAAAGTTTCCCATTTCCATTTTATTTGGTGAAAAAACACCTAAGGTCATTTAGTTGAGAGTCTCACCATCCAAGTCATTCCACATGGGATCCATACTATCTAAGGTCACCCAACAAGGAATATAACTACCAATGATATTCAATAGGGATCCTTCCCCAAAAATTCATTTACATCGGAATAACATCTCCCATGTTTATCATTTGGAAAAAAATATACCCTTACAATAAAAATAATAAGATCTATTTTTTAAGACTAAACACTGGTGAATTGTCTCAAATTCCCTCTTTTATGGTTATATGCTTTTCTAATCCTCATAATGTGACAAAATCAATTCCAATTTCCATTAAACAATTATATCCTTCACCCAAGGACCCTCTTTAGATATTCCTTCAATAAAAACTCCTATTGATCGACCATATAGGAATAGATAGTGAATTAACATGAACATTGACACCTTTCAATCTGGAATTCCCTTGAAATTTTTTTCTCTATTGTGTCTCCCATAATAAATAGGGACCTCGGGTGTTTTAAAATCCTTTATGGATTTTATAATATTTGTTTGAATATTATAGGAATTTCTACATATTTCTTTTGTCTATGATGTAACCATTTTCTTAACCTTGTATGTTAATAATCATTCAAGTTTTCATGTTGATTCATGAGTTCTCAAATGGATAAAGGTATCCACAATTATAATAATTTCAACCCAACCCATTCTAGTCCTCTTATTTGGAGCAATCATCCCTAGTGCTTCTTTAAATATGTTGTATAAAAACATTACAATTTCTATTTACACATGTTCAATGTATGTCTATGGCTGAAAATTGGTTTTATTTATGAAAAAATTATATATATCCTTCTTTAGAAAAAATAATACATGCGAAAGGGAAGCATCGTATGTACAACCACCACTAAATCCTATGTTTCCACATATTGCATGAAATTGATGTCTCTCAATGATGTTTTTAAACTCTATGGACTATATCCTAGTAATATTGTGTTAAAAATTATGAAAATGTATTTATAAAATTATTTAAAACAGCACAGTATGATCAAACCCCATAAAAAAAAATTATGAATCACAATCTATGTGGGCTTTGATTCATATTTCAGTTGTATATATAGGAAGACTCAATTAGGTTTAATCCCAATAACATAAATATTTTATAACCATGGTTATGTGGCTATATTTCTCATTATATCATATAAGTCATTCCGCCACATGGATATATTACCACGAGTCTAGATTTATCATTCAGCAGGGATATAATTCATATAGGCCTTCTATTCATCAACATATATTCCAAATAATATCATACCCCAACAAATGGAGAAAATAATTCTCTCTGGATGACAATCATATTAGCATCATCCAAATCATAATACCAATGAGACCTTATATATCCTGTAATGGAAATATTCTTTACCAATCCATATCATCCTTATTGAGTCATATTGTGTACAAGGATAGCCAAAAATGGTCCCTTTGGAATATTTCCCAAACTGACCATTTCATGATATTCACTATCTAAAGATAGTTATCATATAATGTTAATCATTATTAATAGGCCTCTATTGCATGATAATAAAATTTATGAAGTTCCATATTTAGTGCCCCTAATATACATGGAGTATGATTAAATTTACAAAAATGTAACATTGCCACATTTCATATCTCTTTTCTTGAAAAAAACTCAATCATGATCTTCGAAGGAGATAATATTTATTGCTCCCAGCTTTGTGTAATTAAACACCACTGACCAATAAATGAACATCACTACATAATAATAAGACACAACAAGATAAATAAAGATATATAATGATATTTTTGTTGAATCAGAACCTATTTTACACACACACACATATATATATATTCTCTTATTAATGAGATATATCTAATATTAATAATAAATTGCATCATCAAAAGTTAATAATTGATTTCAGGTTTGTGGAAAACATACCCTTTTTGATATTTGTAAATGGTTTCTAAAATGACATAAATCAATTTGAATATATTATTGTTAGTAAAAATTCCCCCAATTATGGTTTTAGGGTCCCCACCTCCCATTATATTGAATTATGTGTTTTCCTTAATATCCTTCATATGAAACCATAGTGAAAACCTCCCTACAATTGTAAATACGGTCCATGAAAACATAAAACATCATTGATATGGTTGATTTTGATTATTTATATTTAACGAAATAAACTCCACTGTTAACCATATGAAACTATTATAATAACTATGAATGATGATTATATTTCCACATACATCCCCACTCATAAATAAGAATCGATAAACCCCTTCTTTGATAAAAAATATAGTGAACCTGATGCTAATATTTAATAGAAAATTGAAATTTATATTTCAAAAATATCTGGACAATTTGTTTACTGTATTCCCTGAAAAAAATGTTAAATCCACGTTAATCATTCAACTATAAAAATTATTATTTAAATTTGAAACCCCTTGTGACGATTCATTGATCGATATTATTTTTTTATTTTACTTCAATAGTGACTCTATACAAGATCTTTGTTTAGTCAAAATATATGGTACCATAAAAAATTTGTTCATATGATTTATATTCAATGATATATTTGACCTAGGGAAACGATATAATAAAATTCCATATAGAGAGTTTCCAATAGCAGGTGGAAAATTTAATGGTAAGGTATTATTGTACAAATAATACATTCTTGAACAAAAAAGGATACAATTGAGGGTATCTATGCATCCAGACATATGAACAACATCAATATGATGAAATTAAAAACAAAAATAATTCAACATTTCACCAATAATGTAACACCCCCAAATTTGCTAAAATTTTTATTTTCAAATTAATTTAATGTTATACATTTCATGCAACAATTCTTATTGCTATTTTATATTAAAGGAATATGTTTGTCTTTCATTTCCCAGAACAATAAGTTAATTTTTAACTAAACTCCATACATAGATTATCATATGGTACACACAACACTATGTTTTTCATCTGTTATACACAATTTTGAGTTTCATTGATAACGTTCATTAAAAGCAAGGCAGGGTTTTATCGAACAAATATACACTATTAATATGTTATTAAAATATTATTATAGTTACTACATTGTTGTAGAAATGTATGCATTGATAAAGATTAAAAAATAGTTTAATTATGATATATACATGTATATAAAATTAATCCTTTAGATTTTAATTATTTGGAAATGAATATAAGAACTTCCTAAAAATAAAGAAATACCTTTTGTAAGAATAATATTTTTTATGTACAAACACAATTTTAACTCAATAAAAAAAATTGGATGAATTTTTTTAATAAAAATAATATATTACATATGATATAAATTTTTTGTGATACTCATACAACTGATTTGAGTGGTATAAGATAAGAATAAATCCAATATTGTGTATAAAAGATGTATTTTTCTAAATTGTAATTTTACAACCTTTTAATGGAACACCTATATTAAATTTAATATTTGAGACACTTATAATTTTTTGATAAAATAAAATCATTTTAGAAAACTAAATATAAAAATATACTTTAGGTTAATTGTTTGGTATTTTTTTATTAAGACTCATTCATTGATTAATAGTGAGAAAATATAATATTTCAATTTATTATTTATTTTTCATCTAATTTATTTATATTGTTAAATATATTTTCAAGTTTATTTTCTATTATAATTTGAAAAATTGTAAATCAAAGAAACTAAAATATTCCATAGAAAATAATATTACATTGACATTTTATTTAAAAAAATTCAAACTATTCACATTTTTTCACACTAAAAACTTATTGTCGCATTTCATCTATGGGATAAATGTTTTTATAATTTCTACCAATTTTTTGTTAAGAATATTAAAAAATGTATAACATATTTTTAAAAATTATAATATATAATTTAAAATTAGGTCAACTTAGTTATTTATCAGGAATTTTTTTTGAAATTATATAGAATTATTTACTATGATTAAGGTAAATATTAGCTTTACCAATGGATGAACATATAATATATAAAGAAGAAATGACCCTAAACATATCTGAAATTTATTTTAAGGCCATATATCATTCATTAAACCCACATGGATATTTAATGGTTTATATTTTACCCTTGTAACTAAAATTATTATATGGGTAGTAGACAATTCTTTTCAAAATTTTAATTGATTCCTTTTCCACACATATAAATTTCCACCACATCCTACCCGCTATTCACATCAATAAATCAAATTGGTTCAGGAAGAACAGATAAAAATTTACTCATAATTTTGTCCCTTAATCATAAAATCAGTCCTTTAGCAAGAAATCCAACCAATGAATCCCTTTCATAAAAATCAAATGGACCTTCACAAAGATGTGGTAACACCCTTTAATATGAAAATTTGTTTTCTTTATTTTTACAACCCCTTAATTAATTCTAATCAGTGATTATATAATATCTTAAGTATCCACAATATATTAATTTTTTTTATACTATTCTTATGTGGATAGTTACACACACATCCATTAAATAGGATACACAATAATCGTTCATGTGTACGACACACAACTGATTCATGAGCCGACTTCATTCACTCTTCCGTTGAAACCATTATAGGAATTTAATAATGATGTATTTCATGTTTTTATAATATATATATATTTATTTATTTATGACATTACTGATTTATTTATACTTCTATAATTATTATATAGAAGATAACTTCATTTTTTCATTTTTTTGGAATATGATATCATCATTGGGGGACGTGTGGAATACCTCCTAATCAAAGTGACGTGATTTGGTCATATATTACCTGGGATGTATTAAGGATAGATTTAGTAAAATTAGATGATATATAGTTCATAATAATAATACTGAAATTTTAATATATATATATATATATATATATATATATTCAAACATGACATTTACACTCTTTCTTTAAGTACGATTACAATACTGAAAATAGCATTTATATGTACATATGACTTATCATTTCCATAAAAGGTGTATTCCATTTCATATTTTTATATTTTATTTAATATTATAAATATTTCTATACTGAATATAAATGATATTTGAATAATTTCTTCAGTTATTTATATAATTAAATCATGATATATATAAATGTATTCGAAATAACTAATTAAAACACATACAAAAAATGATGTTTCTACTATTTGAAACAAAATATTAACATGATATTGTTTCTAAATGGGTATGATAATGTAATAATAAAATAATATATGGTATGATATATAAGTGTATAGTTATTTTATAGATTCATAATAAATGTACACTTATTATAATATTGGATTTAATATGTATGAATAAATTCATTACTTATGCTAAGGGTTTTATTATCTAACTTTTACTTTTGTGATATATATTCTATTTCACTAATTAAATTTCTTGTGTGGGTTATATAACACCATATTAAAATGTTAAAACATTAATTTACTTTATTTAATAATATTATATATTTCCATAGATTTTATTCTTTCACATGTCTTAGGAAATGGAATTCACTCAAGTGGTAATTGTATTTCTAATCTTCTTTTAATTTCTGTGTGACTAATGCATCATTCACCCCTCACTTATGTTGTGTATTGTATTTACTATCCATTAATATATTAAAATTTTATTATCCATCATTTTTGGGGTTTTTTACACATATATTTTATGATCTATCATTAATGGGGATTACAGTAAAAATGGTACCAAATCAAAATGGTAATTTCTTCTCAATTTTACATATTTAATACAAATTTTATGTTATGATACTATATTATTTTATGAGGTGTATATAATACACTTTGGTATGTAATATATTGAAAATCATTATTTTATGATATTTTATGATTCATGTAATTTTATTATTTCATGGGTATTTTGAATCAATGTTACAAATTGGTAAATTATCAGTTCTCTCTCATCATTTATCGGGATTGTTTTGGATTATGCTTCCATTAATTTAATATTATGAACTATATCACAATACTTCTCTTGGATTTTATTCTACTATAGATATTAATGATCTGTTAATCTATTGGTTCCATTTTTAAATTATTTTTTACTTAATATAATTAAGCATGTGTTTTTAATAAAATAATACCTTATCTCTCTCTTCAGTTGGAAATTTATTTTATTCAGAAACAAAATTTTCTAAAAATTATTTTTACCTCTTTGTATGTAAATATTAAATTAAATTTCAGATAAATGTATTTTTAAAATTCATTATTTTTTTATTAAGTTCTTAAAAAAAATTCAAATTCTTATTTATATATTTAAATGATATTTTCAATGAATATTGATTCAAAAAGGTTTTTGTATTTATATATTATTTTAAAAATCATAGGGAATATTTTCCCCACAAAATAGTATTAATTATTTATAATGATTATTTTTTATTTATCAATGTTTTATTCAATGAAAATTATTTTAATATGTTTTTAAAAAAAAATTTCAATGAGTGGTTATTTTCCTTAAGAAATGTTCAATGATACGTTTCGTAGTTCATATATTTATAAGAAGACATCATTTGATATAGTTTACAATTTCTTGGTGATATAATCTAAGGAATCCATTATTATTCTTCCTATAAATGTTCTACACTAAATATTTCAATTTTTTTATGAATTCCAATTCTCTTCATTGGGGAATACTATTATAAAATGCATAATAAATCTGATTCCTATTATGGTATATTCATTAATGAAATGATTTTGATAAGGTTCTTTTCCATTGGTTATGATATGCTGAAATATTTGTGATAGAATTTTTATTTTATGGGTTATTATATGATTAATTTTTATGGTCTAATGGATGAAGTATGGATGATTTCATTATATGATGTGTGAAAACTTTATCTCCCTCTAATACATTTGGGTAAAGTTTTATATCCCATGAGGCAACGATAGGAACAATGTTTATGAGACTGATCCATAATGGGAAACAAATGTATCCTATTCCATAATGGGAAAAAAGTGTTTCAAATATATAATGGGATGTAGGAATATCCTAAACCATAGTTTCAAAGTGGTGGGTCCTCATAATCAATGGTAAATAGTTTCATCATGATCCACAATGGGAAACATGTGTTATTTGATCCGCTACAGGAAATAAGTGTTTCATAATTCACTAAGTTTATTGTCATTTTCGATAAACATGGAACATTAAATTGGTTTCTATATTTATCATGCTGACCAACATATATGACATGAGATTATGGATCATGATTGATTTATGAATATTTATCACCCTTATGATTCAAGTCTTATAATTTCCAATATTTATGACATGACTCATCTATATGATCATTGATAGGTATTGTATGATCATCAAATGCAATTAATATTTTTTCATACGCTTATGATAATTATTTTCTTATATATCTCCCTTATTTACCCTTACCAAGAATCTATGCACAAACCATTCTTATTTTTCCTTCTACAAGCTCAAATGAAAGGTTTCTTATTGTAGAACTAAAAGGGAGTATCTTTTAGGATGATGTTGAATATTGTTCACAATGATAGAGGCTTATGATTCAAGGTTTCCAGAAACAGTAAACTATTACGGTCCTCTTGCATTTACATTTTTAATGTGCAGAATATTCTTATAATATTATGTGATATTCATTTATGTTATTATTGGGTTTCTATAGTTTTTTATCAAATGGAGGATTATCCATCCTTTGGGAACTTGTATGAGAATACTCATGTGATACCACTAGTGAAATTTATATGCTTATGAATAGGGATATCTCTCAGGGTGAGCATAATTATTTTTAAAATTTAAAAATATATTTCATGATTTATGTATCCTATAAAAAAATCATGGATTATGAGGGTTTTAGATAATATTACTGATTCTCACACAGTGGATTATTGTCATAATTAATATCATAAAATTGAAAGATCATGGTTATTATTAATTTTTTAGATGTGGAAATTATTTGAATTATAAAAATTGTTATCCTAAGTGGAAATCTCATGAAGATAATTAGGACGATGGTAAGATTATTCCATATAGTTTTGAAGATAAAGATACCATGAATGGAATGTGAGAGGTAGGATATATATTAATCGTACTGTTTACATTAAACATTATAATAATTATTATATGGAGTCTGAGGTACCTTAATAAATGCTTCATATTCTTAGAAAATGGTATTAAGCAATTATATGATGAATCAAAAGTAATGGATTAAGAATAAATTTTAATGATAGAATCGTATTGGTTTTTGAATTCAATGATTATGTCGTATGAATCATGAAATATATAATTTTTTTGGTATATGTTTTTCATTAAGGATTTAAAAGTATATGTCGAACGGTGATGATGAAATAGAAAAGGAATTTAATAAAAAAGTGATAATTTTATTAATGGATGGTAATCCTTAATGGGATCATGAGGTTGAGAATGTTTTTTATATCTTGGATAAATATATGATTTCTATGGGTAATAAAAAATTTATATTAGTGAATAAAATTGTACTAATTATTTATTTATTCAAAATGCATTCTACATTATCATGAATGTTGTTAAAAAAATTTATTTGATATAAAAATATAAATATTAATTATTAGATTAATATAGAATTAGTTTTTATAATATTTATTGATGGTACATCAGGTTATTACCCTGATTCAAGTTAATACATGAGGAATTTATCCCCATGTTAGGTATTTGAAAACCAAGAGTTACTTGATGATATATCATGGGTTAATATTAATCAGATTTTTAAGAAACTTTGTGATCACTATTATAATGTTCTGGATTTTCATATTTTGAAAGGGTTACAAAGTTTTCCATTTAAGAAATTCTTTATGTAAAACATTGGATAATGATTTAGAGATTAAAGAATTTTCACTCTATATGAGTATATATGCATATTGGATAACCTGTTCAAACCATATTGTTTTTATTTTAACTGAATATATATTGAATGTCATCTCTTTATATTTGTGGATTTCATCATTTGTAAATGCCTTATAAATGTCCAATTAACCTTTATTTATTGGAATAAGAGATGAATTTGAAATTGAACAGGGCACAACCTAAAAGTGATATTTTTCGAATGAAATATAATTAAATCAAGTAAAATTTCTATAAAAATTCATCAAATTTGTGTATGGGATAAGTAATTTTTTTTCCTATTGTCATATTTTTTAATACTAGTGACATAATTCATGCCTCTTTGGTTTTTCGTTTTTTGATTGTATATTTTCAAAGGATGACCCACATTATAATGACTAGGGATCATTATAACACTCTATTTTTAATAAATTAACATATAATCACCTATTCTATCTTATATTATGTCCTAATATTGAGTTTCATTGGGTAGTCATTTTTGTTACAGCATTCCCTTTTTAATGGTTTATTTATCATCCATTATTATGTGTTTTTATAAAGATGGAACATTCTATTATTAAACCGTTGATAACCCAGAACTATTTTGATGGTTAAATTCATTTCATGGGGGTTAGAATCTAACACATTGAGATATAATGAATTTTTCTTGAATAAAATTATTATTTTACATTTTATACAACATTATATATAGCTCGTATTATATGAAATCAATCTAGTTTGAAATCCGTTCATACAACACCAATTTGTACTTACAATACAAAAAAAAATTAAATTCTATTTCAATAAATGTGGAACCATGGTTGTCTTATGATACAAACAATGACGAGTTCCATTGATAGATTGCATTACATGTGTGGCCATGATTTCCAAAATTAAAATATACTATTAATGTTTTAATTAAAATATTAAAATTATTTTCAGCAACTAATTGGAGTGTATGTTACAAAAAATATTAACTAAAATTTAAAAATATTATTTAAACATGTATATAAAATTTATACTTTTTATGAATTAGTTAGAAATCAATGTTAGAACTGTCTGAAAATAATGAATTTAATTTTGTAAGAAAACTATTATTCTTTTCAAAAACATAAATTTATCTCAATAAATTAATGAAACCACTTTTTAAGAATGTTTTTAATAATATATATATATATATAATATGTATGCAATAAATATTTTTGAAAGTCATCCAATGTATTTGATAGGAATAATAAACGAATAAATCAATTTTTGTAAATATAAAGCCGTATATTTTAATTTATATTCCATCCTTTTAATGGAGAACTTAGATTTTTTATAAATTTTTAATCTTTTATATTTTTAATTTTTAATTTTAATCTAAACTTTTGAAAGATTAATACAAAAATTTACTTCAGGTGAATTTTTTGGTATTTATTTATGTGGTTAATTTTATGATGAATATTGGAAGATTCTAAATTTTAATTGAAATATGCTTTCTCATCTAATTTATTTATAATGTTATGTTATATTTAAATTTGGTTAAAAATTATAATTTTAAAAATTATACATATATTAATATAGTTTTGGTCAATAAAAAATTTTACATTCAAATTAGATATAAAAATTTTAAAATTTTTGAAATTTTTTCTCTATAAAATCCTATCATCTCATCTGGTATATATGATTATTTTTAAATTAATTTCAATGACTTCTATTATTATAATTTTAAAAAATTGATTCAAAATAAGGAATTAAAAAATTGATAATTTATAATATGTTTAACTTATTTTTCTGAACAAAACTATTACTGATTATAATAAAAAAATAATTACAGTGATGAAGGCAATAATAATCATAATTAATGAATAAACATAGAATATATGGTATAAAAATGACACTAAACTTCTCCAATAATTTTTTTGTCCACGTCTTGATCAATTCCCAACTAAGGTTCTAGAATGGTTTGTTTGGTATCCTTGGGGAACATGTAAAATGTGGGTAATACCCAATTATTTCCAGAAATACCAATTGTATCATTTTCCCCAAATATAAAAGGACACAACCTCTTCCCATCACTTCACACCAGTTAATCCTTATTTCACTGCCAAACCCTATCCAAATATCATCTTAGATTCCCTAATTTCATCCATGAATCATGTCTTTTTGTAGAAATCCAACGAAGGAACCCCTTTTATGAAAATTATAAAGAGGTTATCCAAATAGGAGGTTACAAAATTCAAAAATCACTTTTCTTTTATTTAATTATTTACACCCATAATTCTTTTTATTCCCTTAGTATAAATTATCATAAGTATCCTCGGTATATTTAGTTGTTTTTCTAACATTATAACCAACACTAAAAAACATCCATAAAATGGGATAAAGAATCTTCGTTCGTGTATACGACATACAACCCACTACTAGAAATCAGTACATTTGAATGGGGTGTGACTTTCCATGCTTGGAGTCCACTTAATGTGTACCACAAGCCCGGTGGGCCATATGGACTCAATCGCATATCCCTGAATTCCAGAGGCTACTAACTAGCAGCAAGGTCCTAGGGTGGGTCTCTGGTGAGAATATATGCTCATTACCAAAGTGCAGTGCAGTGGAAGGATGTAAGATAGGTTAATAACAGATGTAATATATATAAACATAATAAACATAAGAAAATTGAGACAATAGTAATAACAACTGAAACAACTGGAATAACATTCAATGACAGATAACGATATGTCATGTACTAGAAAACTAAATTACATCAACTCAAGACAACAAGCATAATAAAAACCTCAATTTTATAAAGAATATAAAATATAGTCCCATGAATCCTGAACTATTGCTCTGTCATCTATTATCATGATAAATCCTAAACAAAATCAAATTAATTTTTTGAAGACTTATGATACCCCTGGTCAACATCTGCAATCATGTAATATTCCCCAAGTACCAAATGGTGCCTGGAGAGGATGTGTGATAAATCTTAATGGGAAATAACCAATGGTGTATATAATATACTCTCTATGTAATGGAAATAAAAAATTGTTCAATCGTGCATATATAATGTAAATTAGCACAATGTAACTAAATAACCAAATTCCTACTTTATCACTCAACTGGTGTATGAACATGTCACCAGTTCATTTAATAATTTAATTATCAATTTTATATTGATAGTTCTCTTGAGGAATTGCCAACACTGAAATCACCTCATGATAGTATAAATAGTTAATGTTATATGATTTAACAAGTAATCCATGGAAAATGACATTTATAAGTGAAGTACCAAGGTAAGAACCAGGGTGATGTAGAACTCAATGGTCGCCAAATAAGTAATAGTTGTAGTATGACAGAGATTAAGAGTGTAATACAAGGATCGTAGTTCAAGAAATTTTATAATTAGGTGCCTACATATCCCAATGTGTTTGACCAAGGTTAAATGAGGATATGAAATGAACGTAACTCATGGGATTTTACCACGTAATCAACTTGTCAATGATGGATCCAAGGTGATTATCCAATACATCCTACAATGATATTAAAAGGATCCATAGAGTGATTCCAGGGAGTCATGTAGTAGAACATGATGGATACTACGATATCATTCCAGCTATCTGATAACATATAAGGAATATGATCTAGGTGGGTCACAACATAATAAGGTTTTATCCTTGAATTGGAAAGGGGTTCTCACGTTCTCAGGGCATTCTCGAAAGAGAATCCAGGGAAAGCTTGACACATGACATTCTGATTTGATTGTGAAGTCATGTAATATATCCATTAATTCATATTTTTCCTTTCATTAGTGAGATAAGGTCATGTAGAATGAAATGTTTTATCAATTCATTAGGTTTAAGCTTTTCATTTCATTAGTGTGATTAGGTCAAGTTTCATGAAAAAAATTTATCCAGTCATTTGGTTCAAGCCTTTCCTTTCATTAACGTGAGAAGGCCAAGTATCATGCATATATTTAATCAATTTGATGCATATTCCATATTCAATGTTCATTACTCTACATTCCATTAAGGTGTAATGGGGGCTATAGATATGTAACCTACTATTCATTCACATTCAATATGGTTATGTCATATAATAAATATACTTCCCAAGTTCCATTTCACATTTAATTATCAATGGTAGAACATACCTTTGGTGTGTCATGTGGTATTTAGAAATGGTACATTCCATTATGAAATCCCCAATATAAATCAAGCCAATTAATATTCAAACACTTAACATTATAATGGTAAAGACAAGGCACAACTGAATGGTGTTGAACTCATGTCGAAACAATAAATAAAAATTATTGGATAAACTTTGACATGGAACGGATGAAGTTTTGGTCACCTCCACCAACAATTAATCACATATACCTAAAGAGAATATTTATACGATTCTATCAAGTATATGCATGGAATATTAACACAATAAATGAAAGTTGATGCAATTGGTGGGTCTCACACAAAAAATCTAAAAAAAATCGGGATGAGTTATGGACCACCAAAGATAGGGTTTTATGCATCTCCTCCTTCGATATTGTCCATTGATTTGTCTCATAACAGAGTAGATCTATGAAAATAAAAAAAATTATCATACACTCATATCTCATTCGAGAGAAAAATAGAAGGAGAACATCTCAAGGGGACTCTATTACTTACCATTGCAAATCCAACATGACAAATAGAAGCTCAATCAGTTGATAGATGAAAGATATCTCTTCACTCCAAGGGTAGATCTTCAAATAACCCTAAATTGAGAGAGAAATATGTTAATCCCCCATAATAATCTATTAGGGAGGAATAAGTAGGTTAATTAGATCATTAAGGTAAATTTGGACATTTTACCCAGAAAATAGCCAATGCATGGTTTGTCCGTAAGATATGAAAAACTGCTTGGAAACATGCACGGTTACCCGGGAAGAAGGAGAACATGCATGGTTATGACATATGGATGTGCACCAACCATGATAGGGGGCTCTATATTGAAAGACACAATCTTCATTGTTTACCAAACCATGTGGCATTTCGGTATTGTTTTCTCTAAACAATGCATAATGCTTATTTTTCTGAAAAAAAAAGATGGGTTTAAGGAACCAATATTCTATCATTTCCCATGATAACTTCTCTAACTCATTGGGTATCCATATTTTTTCAAAAGTGAATATTTAGTTGAAAATATAAATGATCCATACATGAGTGAAAAATAGAGTTCTTACAATCTTCCCACCATAAAAAGAACTCATCCCTGAGTTCAACGTCCAAGGTTATAGAAATACTATCTAAGAAAAATTCCAACTGCTATGAACTTATGTTGGCTACCTTCTCACTTGTATCATCTTCTAATCAGTTGTACTGCCATATCATCTATACTAAATAGGAAACCCACACTCAGAGAGATTTTGTGATCCTGTTAGGTATGTTCACTGGATACACCTCATAGGTAGAATCGACTTATTACCCTAATTTTTTGGGATCATAACTATGAGACAGATCAATAAGATACTGGTAATGCTATGAAACATGAAATATGTCATGAATGGGATGATTCCTCTTAGGTATTGTAAATAGAGATGCCATTAGATCGACCCCATCCAGATTATCAAAAGGTCCTACATAATGAGGCGACAACTTTCCAGGCCTTCATAACTGTATATGCCCAAGCCTTGGTGATAACTGAATGTAATCATAATCCCCGACCATAACCTCTAGAGGTCCTTGATGGCTGTAAGAATAAAATATTTTTCAAGATTGAGCAGTATTCATATGTTTCTTGATCAGCTAAAACTGCATTAAAGTCTCCTGAATGAGATGAGGACCTAGTAGGGATGCCTCACCTACCGTTATACAGAAAAAGGGTGAACGGAATAACCTACCATGTAAGGCCTCAAAAAAAGACATCCTAATTGTCATATGAAATATATTATTATAGGAAATCATGATAAGAGGGCTATGATTGTCCCAAGAACTACTAAAATCAAGGAAACCTTCTCATTGCATATACCCTATAACATGTATTTTCTATTCTAATTGTCCATTGATCTGAGGGTGAAAATATATTCTTAGAAGAACATGAGTCCACATAGACTTTTTCAATCCCTACAAGAAAAGTGATGTGAAATAAGAATCCATATATGAAACAATAGTACGAGAGACCCCTTATAGTCGTATGATCTCATAGATGTACAATCTTTCCATATCATTAAGTGAGAGGGTCTCGTTAATATGATTGAACTGGGATGGTTTTTTATTCGTTCAATGACTACCCATTTTGCATTATTACCCCTTGGAGACCTAGGTAATATGACCATGAAATCCATAGAAACTTCTTCCCATTTCCATTTCAGGGCTCAAAGGGACTGTAGCATGCTTGCTACTCTCTAATGCACTACCATCACCTGCTAACAGGTGGAACACCTCGTGATAAATCATGATATCTAATATTCCATCCTTGGCCACCAATACTAGCATCACATATATCGATAAATCATAGAGAGGTCTGGATGAACCATCAATGATGTATGAGACTCTTCCATCAACTCCTCTTTCATATCTTCTAGATACCAAATATGTCCACGTAGATACAGGATGTTTCCTATGTCCACATACCAATATGGAGGAGGATAATCTCCTGAAATACTCTAATGAAGTGCCCATAAATCAGGATCAGAAATGTTTCTACCCTTTACCTTCTTAAGGAGGGAAGAGATAATTGCTAAGGATGAGAGGTAAGACTTCTCATGACTATTATGAAACTCTAGATGAATCTCAGAAAAGAGGGAAATTAACATCGATTCATCACTAGATTCCTATATGGAAAGTTATTGAGTTATCAGACTCTATGAATCGACAACCACAGTACCCTTCACAAGAGTATAGGAAAGATAAAAATCAATGTATTTTACATACTCAGTCCATATTCACGATATTTAGTTAATGTCATGTGGATAAAAGATATATTAGAGTATCGTGTTTTCTGTGTAAAACACAAAGTACTAACCCATCTTATAGTGTTCCCAAAAATGTAATTCCTGAAAAAATGATGAATATCAAGGTAGTGTGTATCGTAATTTCTCTCATTCATCCTTATCATAAGGGATAAAAATATGACATCATTTTTCTCCGGCATCAGCACTACTTCTAGAATGATACTTAATGTTTCACAGTAGATGGTATGACTTATACCTCGATCTAGAAGAGTCAGAATTGGTGCTGATACTAGCCTCCCTTTCAGCTCCAATAATGATTTCTTACATTATTCTAACCCTATGAACATTATACCCCTATTTTTTATACCATGAAGAGGTGAATCAATGAGAGGAAATTATTATTTTAAATGACAATAATATCTAGATAGCCTCATGAAACAACATATATCAAACACATTCTTGGGATGATCCTAAGAAACTATAGTTGTAACCTTTTTTAGGTAAAAAACTACTCCCGATTCCTATATTAAATGACCTAATAATTGGAATTTTTTTATCTATTACTATCACTTAGCAATCATTATTTAAATGCAATGATTTCTTAGTGCACATAGAATGATCTCACGATGTTTTTCAAGGCCTCTATGAATAAGACAATAAACCAAGATTTCATCCATAAATACCATGACTAAAGCATAAAAATAACGGTGGAAAAAAATATTCCACAAAGCCATGAAAATTAGAAGAATTTTAATAATAAAATATTACATAACTAGGTACTCATATAGTATGAGGTGTGTCTAATGGCCTTACATGCACCTGATGATAACATGATATTAGTTCGTTCATAGAAAGTAACTTTGATCCTTGGAGGTGGTTGAAGATAACATCTATTCGTGGAATGGGATACCAATTATAGATCATAATCTGGGTCAACCTTCTGTTATTAGTGCATATATGTAACATTCCATCTTGTTTTTTGAGAAAATTTTTGGGTGAATCCCAAGAGGCTGAACTGGCTAGTATATAACCCTTGGTCTCTAATTCCTCTAGAATCATCATGAGAACATGGATCTATAAAGGTTTCATCCAATATAGAGTAGTAGACACTAATGTTGCTTATAGAACCAACTCAATTGTAAAGTATAACTCTCTCTTAGAAGGAAAGACCAAAAAGTTGTGGGAAAATACATACATGAAATGATATAATAATTAAAGAAATAAACTTTTTATAAACCCGGATCCTCCATGATGATATTTACAATCTAGATGGTCACTCCACCTAGCCTATGATGCTCTAGTCCTTATCTACCAACTCAAACATCCCACTCACCCTTATGTAGATAATTAAAGTTCTATCGAGATGTAAAATATACCTTATAGTGGTTGAAATATATATATGCATGATATTAGACTAAACAGTCCATTCGGAGAATGAAATCATGTCTTGTCATCTCTAGAACAGAGAGTTTCCATAAGAAATGGCAATTTCTTACGATAAGTGGACAACCCCTACAAAGGTGTATTCCTTCTGTTCATACCCCTAATGTCATATCTAGGGTCATTACTCCATAGTGATATTGTATATATAGTTAGAGACAATCCATGATTGATATAGTGAAAATAGAGTTCAAAGAACCTATATCAAATAAAGAAGATACACTGGTAGAGGCTACTAGAATTGTACCTCATATTATAGATGGTCCCGCAACCATATCTTTGGGTATCTACTATTGTTCATGAAACTATTCTAAACCATGGTCATGTGTAACAGATGGATTACCATGAAAAAAAATTATCTCCTGGTGCAGCTAGTGATTAGCTGTCTGGATACCTCAGCCACGACCTCCTCATCGGTAGACATGTTAGTGATATTTCTACTTCTTTCATGTCATGGTGTAAAAGGACACTCTATTTAAGTTGTATATAGTGTCGTTGCATTTACATTACAGGTTTGATGAAAGGTAACACAGAAATGGGGATGATTCCACATATGGACACAAGTCTGATAGTTTAGTCGGTCTCTATCACATTAATGGTTTGAATTCACCGGTTTCCAACACTAATTACACATTATAGATCTATCAAAACGGACACTCTGGTAGTAACTTCTCTAACGATAATCATTGAGAGAATTCTTCCTTCCACTGGAAGAACTACTTTCTTGACATGACACAGATCCTTTAAACCTAATACAATTGTCGTCCCTCAAGTTTCACTTAGTGATAAGAGAATAATTGATAATCTTTGAATAATTGGCCAAGCGAAAGACATTAACCATCATACAGATGGAATATTTGATCCCATCCTCAAAATGTGAAGCACACAAGTTATCATCACCCACTAAAAGTAGTGAAAAGAACTATAACTCCATGAAACACACTAAGTATTCCATAACTAACATAGAAACCTACTATATCATCATGAACACTCTAACTCATTCATCTCCCAGTGTTTGGGGAAATAACTGATCATAAAAGGTGGTATATAAATCAACCCATAACATTCCCTGATGGTGACTGAATAGGGTAATCACTTCCCAGCAACACATAGAAAAATCAATATGTATGTAAATATTAATCATAACTCTCAACACAATAATCATTTCCATGTTCTCACATATAGATAAGGTGGCCTCTATCCGAGATTCAATAGCCTGTAGACCACCATCCCCAAAAATGATGGAGAATGCAACTTTTGGAACTCATGAGTGAGACCCACCATCATAAGTTCTATCCATGAAGAATCATGCATATAATTCATCGTATGTAGGAAAATATAATAGACTTCATAATAAGTTCCTAAATAAGATAAAAATGTGGTTCCTCAAGTGGAACTTCTGGAGGAAAAAGTGTGGACTAAGGGACTGACACATCTTGAGCATGGTTGTCACAAACATCTGGGTATACACAACAAGGACTTCATTGAAGAATTTGTTTACAAATTCCAAGAAAACACCATAGAAAAATCATAAGCAGAAAGATAGAATCACTAGCAGAAGATGAATGTGTGAAAGCTCAAAACCCTTTTAATATAACCCAAACTACACACTAGGTGGATATATTTCTATATGTTCTCTAGTACAAGATTCATTTCATTTTACTTTTAATTACAATGTTCACTCCATTTCATTTCATAAATATGACAACGAGGGATATGTATGTGCAACCATTGCATTATATATTGAATGATTCATGTTATAATGGATAGTCATTTATGGATAATCAGTGTTCATACACCTATCACTAGAATCAAAACCCATTTATTTATAACGCAATGTCTCGACTCAGTAAATTACTCATCCCAATCCACAAGGGACCATACACCTCATGAATAGAGATAGGGCATCACTCCATCACAGCCTAGAGTAGTAAAAGTATATGATAACTACCACATCATCACTTATCAGTAATAGGCATATCATGTAATGAAATTTAGTGAAATGAACCTTTATGGCATGGAAATATGTATTACATGTGAATTCTAGGTGCCTAAAATGATTAATTGAACAATTCTACTTTCCCTCATATCATCAGGTCGAGGATGAAAGAAAATCCTCAATTAGATTAATAATAAACAACACCACAAAACATGTGAATAATCCTATGATCAAATAAAAATAAACTGTAATATATAAATTAATAAAAACAACTATAATTTAGGCAACTGGGTTTTTACCATGAACATGGGTTTGGGACGCCCAAGCATGAATAATGAAAAAGTACCCTGTATTCATAATCTCCAACCTGTTGTCTATAAATAGAAATTATATAAAAGAAAACCCTTATGATTATACATTGTGACATCTTGGACCCGAATGAAGTTTCATGGTTGCCCCATGCCTGGTTGGCCAAATGGCCTCAAACACATCTCCTAGAGCGCCTGAGGCTACTGACTATCAGTGAGGGCCTATGGTGGGTCGGTGGGGAGAGTATGCCCTCCTTACAAAATTACAGCACATCATATAGATGTAAACATAGGTACATAGAATATTTAATATATATAAACATAAGGCACAATGGAAAATAGAGACAAAACTAACAATAACTCAAACAACTAGAATGACATTAAACAATAGATGATGATATTTCATATACTAGAAAACATGAAAACAGGGATACATTATAACATGAATAAGATGTTACACAATAGATAAAAGGAAATATAAGTCTTTCCAAAGAATCTAAATCTATGTATTGGTCATTTTATATCATGCTCCTACCTAAATTGAAAGAAATCAAGTGTTTGGTGTTGTATGCTTCCCTTTGTCAAAACATGCAATCATGTAATCTACACCAGGTACCAAACGACAATCGGAAAGGGTATGATATAAACCTTTATGGGTAACCACCAAAGTTGTCAATATCATTTATCCCATGAAATGTAAATGTAATAGTGTTAAGTCATTCATATATAATGTAATGTATTCCAATGTAACTAAATACCCAAGAAACTACTTCATCCCTCAGATGGTGTTTGAATGTGTAACCATTTAATTTAACTATTTAATTACAAATTTTATGTTGATAGATCTCATAAGGAATAGAAAGAATTGACATCACCTCATGATAGTGTAAATAGTTAATGTTCCATGATGTAACAAGGAACCATGATCAATGATTTTTAATAGTGAAATCACAAGGTAACCACCAAGGCAACGTAGACCTGAAGGGTTGCCAACTCAGCAATAATTTCATCCTAGCATGGGGGTAAGAGTGTAATCCAAGGATAATAGACCAATAAGTTACAAAATTATTCACCTAATGAGTCCAAGGTGATTGAACAATGTTTAATGGGGTGAAATAATGACTGGTCCCAATGGGCATAAACCATGGAACCTACCTATCAATGTTGGATCCAAAGAGTGTATCCATGGAATCCTCTAATGATATCGAAGATATCCAAGGAGTATATCCATCGAATCTTCTATTAAAACATGTGGGATCAAAAAATATCATACATGTCATCCAATAATCGACAAGGATTGGGATCTAGGTAGGTCTCAACCTTAGCAAGTCGTGTCCTTGAATTGGAATGGGGTTCCCTAGTGCTCATGGTATTTTTTGATCAAAATACAAGGAAAGCTCGAGTCAGGCCATTCATATTTTATTATGTAGTCATGTTATATATCATTAGGTTCAAGAATTTCCATTCATTAGTGTTATATGTTCAGGTATCATTCAACATTTTTACCAATTCACTTGGTTTTATTCTTGCCATTCATTAGAGTGAGATGGCTATATAGCTTCCATCATGTTTGTGAAGTCATTTGGTTCATGACATTCCATTAATTTGTGCAGTAATTCCAAGTATTGTGAAACCATTTAATCAATTTAAGGTATATTCCATATTCATTGTTAATTCCACAACCATCAAATTATGTGTGAAGGGGAGTTATGGGCATGAAACCTACAATTCCTTCACATTTAAAATGGCCAAGCAACATAGTAGTTATAATTTGCAAATTTATTTTCAAATTTAATTATCTATTGATTAACATTCCTTCGGCTGGTCAAGTGGTATGCATACATGTACATTCAATTATGAAATTCAAAATATAAATCAATGAAATTAATATTTAAATTATTACCCTTTGTAAGGTTATCCCAAGGAACACCCAAACAGTGGCACGAATGTGTCAAAACCCAAAACCACAATTATGACATAACCATCGACATGGAAGTGTTGATGATGAGGTCATAACCACCAAAAATTTATCAAATAGGTGGAAATATAATATCAATATAGTACTAACAAGTATAATAGTGGAATATTAATTGATTAAATGACACGTAATGAAATCAATGGTTGTCAAACGACAAATCCAAAATCAACGATCTTTAGTGATGACTTTTAGACCATGCTCATTAGGGTTGTACGACAATCCTCATCCAGTATTGGCCCTTGATTTTTCTTGGATTTTAGTAGATCTAAGAAGAAGATAATAATTCTCATACCCAAATATCATTGTTGAGAGAAAAAGAGAAGGATAACGGATCGAGATGGCTCAGGTACTTACCATTTCTTATCCAACATGACAAACTGAAGCTCAATCGGTTTTCATATGAAGGATATCTATAGATTCCAAGGTTAGATATTAAAAAATAAACATATTGAGAGATAAATAGGTTAATCACTCAGAAGCAGGGATGAGGGATGAAGATTGATGTTAATTAGATCATTAATAGAAATTTTAACATTTTACCCATAGAATAGAATTTGCACTGTTTGTACTCATGGTTTGAAAAATGGCACACAAACTGTGCGTGATTTCAAGGGTAGAAGGTTCACTTGCATGGTTAGGCCGCATGGTCGTGCGCTAACAATACGAGGTGGTTCTATCTGAGAAAACATAATCTGCATGGTTTTCTAAACCGTGTGGCAGTCATGTATGGTTTACTCTAAACTATATTCCAAGCCTATTTTTTTCTAGAAAGATGGATTTTGGGCTCCGAACATTCCTCATACACCCATGAGATATCCACTTCTATAAATATGGAAGGGAAAATCTAACATTTATTTATATGTTAATAACATGTCATTCGTGATGCACCCAACATACCTATCTTTCGGGCATCATATAGTGTCATATTTTCTATTAGAAAATCTATTTGTGTGTGTCATGACATGTATTAATGATTATATTATAGTGCAAGGGACATTACACATGCTCACTGATAGGAGTATCTGATAACACAAAAACTTGTGGAATTCCTACTAGGGTTTTTATTATCATAATCTCCCATCTTGGAGATTACTAGGTGTGAATTTCATAGGAAGAAGTCTCATCTACTTACATGTACAAAAACATGATGTTCTATATACTATGTGTCCCATCATAGTATGTTATCCAACCATATGACTATATTATGAATATTTTCATTGCAGTTCAAGGTTCTATTAATTGTAGGTAACTATTGTGAAATAATCAACAAAAAATGTACAGTAGGAAAATTTTAAATTTAATTAATATATAACAATGGAAAATATGTAAAAATATGTTTAATTTAATATTTTATACATAATATATTCTTGTAATCAAATTGAAAACATTTGGTTCTAGGAAACAAACTCTACTAGAATCTATTTTTCCAACATGGCCACTATGAAAAGTATATTCATCCAGAAACCATAATTTGAATCACATCCTAGGAGGTTATACCCTCATGAACACAATGATAAGAAAAATTCGAGGTTATTTTCCACTAAGAATATCAGGTTTATTTCTTATTCTATTTGGTAATATTCAACCCACTCATGCCACAACTAGAATTTCCCATCAACCATTTCAATTTTGAATGGTGTGCCATTTCGTAGGAAGTGTTCATATTATCCATTACATTTTTGGGACTAGATAAATATTCATAAAAAACTGAATTTAATTTTGACCTAGGGAATCAGTTTTTTCATTATGGAACCACTGTTAAATCTCATAAGTACCCCAACATGTACATCACCAATTGGAGATCTCCCTATGCAGTTATGGTTAGAGACCCATTATAAATCAACCGAAGGATTTCATCCCTTATGATATTTATCATTTTTATTGTATTATTTCTTTCTCATCATAGGTAATATGGAATGTTTTAATACAAGGGTAGAAAAAACCATTATGTTTTGGGAACATGTATTTTATTTTGTTAATAATTATTTGTATTATCTATAAGAATCCATATATTGAAACATTTTTGAGTTGGTTCTATAAATTTATATATAAAACCCTATCTAAATATTCCCACTATACCAATTTTACATACAATTTTCTATTACTATTTAAAGAAATTTTAGTTCATAGATATCATTCCTTAAATGAGACATTGAGTTTAATTGTACCATGTTATACTATAAACATACATTTGTTCATGGTCATAATTATCACCTTGATGGTGGATTTTTGGGTTTTAATAGAACAAACTATATCATAATGAATTATTTATTACAAATTAATCAAATTAACTCATCATATATTAATTTTTTGAAATTAAAATAGTATAATTTTATGTACAAAATTATGTTTTCCTAAAAAAATTATTTATGTGGGAAATGGGTTTTATTTTAATGGAAAAATATTATTCTATATCGATGAATGATTTCAATGAAATGTATATTAATATGTTCAATAAAAATATTACCATTCATCTAATGTTCTTAAATGGTTATTGAATATGGGGAAAACCAATTTTTTTAAATTTTTTTAAAATCTATGAAAAAAAATATTTCATTTTTTATGAATTTATTTTCAAATTTATCAATGATAAATATAAAATTTAATTTAAAAAATTTATTCCATATTTTTAATAAATGTGTTCATATTTTAATAAGTTCGTTTTATTTAATTTTATTATAAATAGTAACCTTGATAACGATTATTCATCCCATTAAAGGTAAAATGGTTAAAACACGGTTAAAACAAAAGGTTAAATCATTCAATTCACAATAATTAATATATTTATCAAATTGGATGACAATTTTTTAATCTAATTATATAATTAATGTGTTAAATAATGTGTTTCTATATATGAAAATTTATCAACCCATATTTAATGAACATATATTATATATTATAAAAATATAAAAATATTGTTTTGTCATTTTATTTTATAGATTGGTTTGAAGGATCTATTTATTTTTTCCATGATGGAAATGACATAAAATTATAGGTATTTTTACTTTAAAAAATTACTTACTATACTCTGCATCCTACTTCATGTCCCTGTGAAATGATTTATATACATAGATATATTATTTTCATATGATTTATTTTTCACATGTTTCTCATATTTATCAAATTTATTTTCTTCCATCTATAGATTTTGAATATTATAAAATGGATTATTAATTATCAATTATAATTTAAATATGTTTTCTATGGGAACCATTTATTTTGTATCACATAGTTATTTTTTCATTATAGAAGTTATTTTTTTGGCATTACGGTTAAATTGGGATTCATGGGGGTTTAACTATGGTATATTACATAAAATGTCTTCAAAACAGACCTAAAAATAATTTTCTTTTTCATTTAAACCCTATAAAATATTATCTAAAATTTTTATATTTGTTAGTTCCATGATACATGACTATAATATATATAATATTAAAATACTTATGGTGATATTATGTGTGTCATTTTCCACACTTATAAAATTTTTCTGATTCTACACTGTTATTCAAAAATAGTTTTACTTAAAGATTGACCAATAATAACCACAAAATATCTATATTAATTCCCCTTTATTTTAAACCCATTTTTATACCATAATTTTATCCAAAGAACGATTATGATGTTAGAAATTAAGGGTCTCTAAAATAAGTGGTATTTTATACATACTATTTCAATGATTATTTCTTCTTGTAATATGTATAAATCTATTGTTCTCATGTTAAAATAATTAATATAGTATACTAAATTTACTAATATTTTATTATGATTATAGTATGACATTTTTCCACCATTTTTTCCTATAATGACAATTGTACATATTGCTCAACTGTACATATGGATAACCACGTCCCGAAGTGTTGTGATAATTTTTTCAAAATTCCTTTAAATTGGAGGACACATGAATTTTTTTAATGAATATATATCATATTTATGAAATAATAATTCTCATATATTGGATAATTATTATTTAACTTCATTTCATTCCATTAATCCACATATGAAAACATCACCCGCATGTTTGTATTTACTACCACCTACAAAAAGTGATTTAATTAAGTTATCAACATAACATTATTTGAATGGTTATATATGTTTTTTTAATAAATATAGATGTTATATATATAATTTTTAAGATTGTTTTTTGAAACCATGACCTATATGATAGTATGACAATATTCGAGATGAAACATACCTGGAAGATGAACCGGTTATCCTCTGAATGTTAATTTATATTTAAAATTTTTTATTAAAAAGATAATAAAAAATTATAAGAGAATGATATTTATAATTTTTTTTATGATTATTGTTCTGGAATATAATTATAAAAAAGTTATATTTATTATATATGATTTATGAATGTGTGTGAAGCAAGATGAGACTTGAGGTACAAGTTTATGATACAATCTCATTTCTTTTCAGTATTTCCTTATTGAAATTATTAATGAAGGGAATTATATAGATATTATCCTCTCTAACCCAATTAATTATCATACCCCATTGTTATTCCGATAGTTTTTATATAATTGAATCATTTTCTACTATGATTTTAAATGATAGAAAAATAAAAAAAAACTTAGTTCCTCTTATGTTTACAAAATTTATTTCCATGACCAAGAAATTTAAAATATTTTTAAAAATATTCCTTTTTGTGGAAAAATTATTGTTTATATTCATTTTTACCATAATTTGTTTTCATATATATCGTTAGAAGTCATTTTTGATATTGTTTTCTAATATGGTTATTTATGACTTTTTCAGAAACCTGTTAATGGAATCATTATTTTAATATTTACCATATGAACCACTTTTCCCATATTCATGAATATAATTTTCTTCAATGATTACATTATAGGTTTAAAAAATTACATTCACTAAAAATATTTTTCACAATAATCTAGTGTTATTTATTTTTTAATGAAAAAATATATATATTTTTGTTATTTCAAAAGATATTTTCAAATACTCTATTAGTGTGAATTTTCATCAATAAAAATATTCATTAAGTATTATTATGAATCATTGGGGATCTTATTTTATAATGACAAAAAAATTATTTCTATATATATATTATGATGATGATAATTTAATGAAGATTCTATGAAGCCCATTTCTACCCAAAGGTTAGTTAAATTATTATGAACTTTTTATGATAGTAGTTACTTTTACATAGAATATTCAAAGAAAAATTGATGGAATATTTAAAAAAACATCCATTACTAATGCTTTTAGATGATAAATTATTGAATATATTATGCTCATGTGATGAAAATATATATGTTTTTAATTATGTTATTGGGGTTCTCAAAATTATATATCCATCTAATTCATTGGGTAATGAATGTTTTCTTAAGAGATAATGAGGACTCAAATGTGAATTGAGCCTTATTCAATAATATAAATGGTCCACTATTATAATCTTAGATGTATACCATTACATTGTCAATTATTAGATGTGGATTGAACCCAATCCACTATGATAGTCATGTTATTTATAATTTTTTACGGAATGTTTTTCTAGTTATATTTGTATTAGAAAAATCAATAAATTAGTCTTATGGAATGATATCATGTCTTAGGATTTATTATTGATGATTCCATACAATTATGATTTATGTAATGTATTCTAAAAAATCATATACCGTGATTCATTATTAATATTATTTGATTTTTAGCTATGAATTATGTATCATATGATCATGTAATCATACCATTATTCTTAAATTATTCTCATATATGATCACTTTTTAACAATTCCTATGAATAATCATTTTGGAATTTTGTACTAAATCAATATTATGTCACAATTTTACTGAAGCTGTGATGATTATTACTATGTACCGGGTGTGGAAAAATCATTAAATTATTGAAAAATTCTGGAAGATGTTGGGATCCATTATGAAATAAGATATTAATATTTTTAGTCTCTTAAGACACAAAACATTTATTGTTATTTGGACATGTTGTTCTTATGTGTAATGAATATTATTATAAAAAGATATAAAAATCATGTTTGAAACGTTTTATTTTCCTCGCCCACTTCCATAGAGAATCAAATCCACCTCAATTATATGGGCCCCATTCATCTTCCCATCCCTTTGTTTTATCTACTACATAATGGAGTAATATTGAGCAATATAAATGTGCATTTGTTTATATTATGAGTTTTTTATTATCTATAAAAGTCTAAATAGAGTGAATATAAAATTATAAATCATTCCCTTCAGGGATATGGGCACCATTCATTGTTATATTTACACTACCCATGTTTGGGTATTTTTCAATCCATGTAAATGGTATGTAACAATATTGATGAGGGATATCCACATCAATAACCATTGTATTCATATACATATGCTTGAAGTAAAATATTGGGAACTCCTAATGAATCATCTTAGTAGTCATTCTTAAAATAACAATAAGGACACCAATAAGCCATATAATCCTTATTTGAGGTTGGTAACCAGGAGCGTAATACGAGTAGAAGCTTTAGTATCCATGACAATGTTTTAATCTTTTTGTTTTGTAAACCATTGGAAAATTTGAATTTATAACTGTACAATGTATTAAAATTAATTGGTGGTAAAAAAATGAATACATGGGATATGTTTGAATCCACTTAGTGTATCTCTTTTGAAAAATTTAAAACTATTGCACTTATGGAGTTCCCAATTTCACTTCACTGAGTCCCCCTCACTAGGGTGGCATCATAAAACCCCACATTATATAACCCCTTTATAGCGTGTCCATGATAAGGTACCCATTATAATGACCCTTACTATTGTGGCCCAATTAATACCCCCATTTGTAGGTCAATAAACTACTATGGTCTTGTAATGGAACCATGATAATGAAACCCTTTCTATACCCCCTCACTATTGAAACTAGCAAGGGTTCACTCAATAAGGCACCACATGATCATTTATCACATAGGGGAAGAAAATAACATTTCACCTTAAATAAATGCATTATATGAGATATTGTATGGATGTGTGATTGTTTACGGATGTGGTGATGGAACCACCCTGAATTATAAGGACGTAGGATTCTCAACCCATGATATACGACATGGCTCACCACAAAATGACTCGCATTGCTCCACTAACATAGTCAATATGGATAAATTATCATAAATTGCTTATCTCACCCATACAATAATAGAAATAAATTCTTGTCTTATGTAATCTCTTACCACACCATGATGATGTTTACCTTAGAATATGATCTTTTGAATTTAGTTTGGAACCCTTTATAAGGGGAGAGTTGAATATTTTCCACTCCTTTTAGATTTTAATGGTATATTGAAATAAATATGAGAATAATTAAGAATTCAAATTATATCAATAATTTTATCCTTGATTGTCAAATGATTTGTCACGTATTTCCTCCTTTTTTTACCCATCATTCCTCAACTAGGTTCCCTCTTGATCACCCTAGCCTCTCTATATCGTGCATGAACTAGTTTATCTAGTTGTTTCACATGTGACACATGTTCACTCTTGATATCCAAACTAAAAAAAACTATCTAATAACCCCATCATATTATATAAATATACCCTCCGACCATTAACAAGATAATGAGTTCCTGACTTTTTTAAGTGACAGAGATACACCAAATTCCTATTTTCCCATATCTATAGAGCCTCCTTTAGGTATACTATGAAACTATAATACATATAGAAAATAACCTATGTGGTGGTTGAGTAATAAATGGGATGAAAATTTCATGAAAGAACAATTGTCCCCTAGTATTCATAAAATGTTTCAACTAATCATCTCTCCATATTCACTTGGGTGAACCATCAGCCAAGGTGATTCTTATGGGTACAATTTTTGAAAAAATATCATCCAATTTGACAACACGCTGCCTAAGGTTAACAAATCATAAAAACACAACAAACAGTAAAAAAATTGTCTTACCTACCTCAAAATTTAATCCAATTTATTGACCCATTTCCTAAGGATATCAAAAATAGTGACCTACAACCCAAGGTCTTATACATGGGAAACATGACTCCCAAGGTGATTCACATGGTAAAACCACAACAATTGTTTAATCATGTGAGAAAGGCATCTCCCATGATTATTCACATGGGAGAGACATTTCTCAAGGATGTTTTACATGGGGAGAATAACCATGGGTCCTATACATTGGTGATCCACTCTTCTTTATCCTTTAATAAGTAAAAGTTTCTGAAAGGTCCTCTGATCAGGAAATTATATTTTCCAATAATCATAACTGTACATTTTAATTTATTATTCAATATAACGTCATAGTCCCTCACCTGAGACGGTATTTAGATATTCCATTACTAAGAACTCTTATGGAGCCATTAGATTGGAACAATAAGGGAATCCACCCTAATATTCACCCCTTTTGATATTAGATTCCTACTATAAAAGGTGTCACATATTTTTAAGCTTAAATATAGTGGTATTAAATTTGGTATTAAATCATGATTTCCCTTGAAAATGGGGGTTCTAATATTAATTTATGCATTTTGAATTCCTTGGTAAAAAGTTGCAGAACATTGGAACTCCATGTTCAAGGATGATTGGTCGTAATTCCCAATTGATACTAGAGTTCATTCAACTAAAAAGACAATAAAAATTAAAATAATCCTAACATCAATCATTTAAACACCTTGAATTGGATCATGATTGTTGTGTGATTCTTAAAATGTGAGGTAATCGATCCTTTTTCAATAGAAACTCTCATGTGTATTAGAAATGTAAGATATAAAAATAGGAATATCAATCGAGACATCCTGGTAACATTCTCTCTAGTACTCATATGTTGGATATGATATCTTCATATGTGCAATTCATACTCAATCATACGTTGTCTTTTGTTTTATGAGATTGATGTCTAGAAAACATTATCTCTTGTTCTGTGGAATATATATTATTTTTATGGGGTTAAAATTCATAAGAATAGCCTTACAGTATCACATAAAACATCTTGATATTATATCATTACATTAAATTAATAAATGGATCTCTAACCATGTGAAATTTGATTCTTATTTAGTGGGACACATGAGAATTCTATCAATGCTTCAAACCCAATATCATCAGACTTATATACACATTCATATAAATCCATATTCATTATAAGATCACCTGTGTCCATATTCTATTTAAATATATTTAATTATGTTGATGAACCAACAATTAAGTCCATATTCCTTATGTAAAATACTTTTATAAGGCCATGTTTTTAATAATATCATGACACCTCTTAGAGGGTCATATTCCATCTATATAGGAATTGTATCAAGCTCACTCATTTAACATACCCAATGAGAACATAAATATAATATCCAATGAATATTCATTATGAAAAAATAATTATAATTGATTTATATTCTCTCTGAAGTTAATTAGATAGTTAATCTTTCGTATAAGTCCAAAACTGACTGTTTATATAAATCTTGTGTCTTGACTTCCTAATAAAATTCTATTAAAGTACATGGATCAGTCATCATCAGAGGAAAATAAATTGTATAAAATACAATATTATGTGGAAAGGAACTATGTGGGGTATAATTAATTACAGAACTATATTTGAGAAGCCCCCATTTCATGGGAATGATCGTGAGACCACAAAACAGCAACACAATTCTTGGATGGTGATAAACATTAGGGTGCCTAACTATGTGGCCTTAGATTATAGTGACATAAAATTCTACATCGAAATGAGGTAATAAGAAAATAATGGGGATCCTATTATAAAAATGGATGGTTTTATTTATTGATATCGTATAATACATTCAAATGTTCACATCAATGGGATACCTCTATCAAATTCATGTATTGATATAAAAAAATTTTATTAAATTATTTCATGCTTAGGGGTAACCACTCTTGTACTATCATTTGGAAAGTATTGAAAAATATGAATTAAATATATAATAAAGTCATGAAATATGAAATATTTCCACCAAAATAATTTTTTGGTGAAAAATTAACAATCATCTCGAATGACATGAGTTTCGATGTATCATTTTTCTAAAACCCCAAAGAATTCCTTCTTAAGAGGAGTTGGATTCTTAAAGAGACTATTTAAATTGAATTTAGTGTTGTTAGATGTTTCTATTTCAATGAATAAACCATGTAAAAAGCTGTTCAAAATGTGAAGAGTGACATGACACAATGACTATTGATCCACAGTAATCATACATCGCAATCACCAATCAGGCCACCACATCTCATGTCCAAACGGTTCATATAATTGGTTGTTAAGATGATATGCCTTGATCTTATCACTAAATTATAAATAAATATCAGCCTCTGTGATTCATGAAATTGAACATTCATATGAGTCAAAAACAACCCATTAGGCAGAAGACAAGAACATTAATCAACTAGTGTTTTAGGAACCAACCTGGATTGCATAATAATGTAGTACCTTAATAAATCATGACATCACCCGAAGGGTTTTCCTAATCCCAATGGGTGGGTGACTAGCTCCTGGGAATCAAGAATATCATGGAGATTGAATTTTATAAGATTAATAAATTAAAACATTGGAAATAAAAATAAAATATTTAGTACAAATATGTAGTCATCAAGTGAAAATAACCACATGTGGAATAACACAAGTTCCAAAATTTTATATTGACCCAATACATAAAAATAATAATCAAAGACATAGGCTCGAGATATAGTATTAATAGGTGATCCACACACTCTAAATGTCACTTCACATATTAATGTACAAGAAATAATGGTCATTCTCCATCTCCTTGTGGTTCCTTCACTTTTTTTGGACGTACAAAAACAATGTATATATAATATTAAATATATATGTTTGTAGTGATAATCACATTAATAGTAGTATTGAACAAAAATATTCCATTTGAAATCCATTTCATATAAACAAAATATTTTCCATTTTCTATAAATATTTAATGCGAACATTTTATAAATAAAAAACAAAACATTCTTTTCAAATAAATTTTTTTAGAAATAATAAAATTGGTATATTTAATATTCATAAAAAATATTTTCATGAAATTATAAATTAATAATAATTTCTAAAATATATGAATGAAGAATAATTACATCAATATTTTAATTTACAAATAATTTTTGATAATATGAGAGTGGTATGAATCCTTGATGTTAGTTAGATACAGAATCAATGATCTTCTCACCTTAGTAAAATATGGCTCTATGTGTTCACATATCCTATGATATAATATCTATTTGGAGATTGTGAACAAACAAATGAATGAACTCCATAAGTCAATAATGATTATATTAAATATTCAAAACCAAATTAGTTTCTTGGAAGATATAATAAATTCCTAGTGTTCATTTACTAGAGTACCTAAGAAACTAATAGTGTTTAAATATATATGTTAATATGATAATTGTTTTTAAAAAAATTAAAATTTACTCCCATTAAATTAAATTAAAATTTGTTAAATAGGTCTATTTTAATAATTGTATAAGATATATTTTATTTTGTTTAAATGGGTTTACACTAATAATATATGTACATGTGTTAATATTTGAAAATATTTTTATTGTCAAAATTTAATATCTTTCATTTTATATTAACATGTTACCTTAATTTACATAATTGATTAGTTTTGAATATATATATTTTATATTATATATTATTTGAATAAAATAAATTTTTTTAAATAATTTTATTTTATAATATATAAAATATCTTTTTATATCTTTTTATTTATTAAATATATTGTTTATAATCATTATATATAGACATATTCATATATAAATAAACATACATTTGATTATATAATATATAGTATATATATACGAACATATACAATTCAAAATATTCATGTAGAACTATAACTGGAATACTATGAATAAATATTTAGATTATTAGTTCACATCCATCACACAATCATGATTGGCATCTCACATTTACTCTAGCACTAGTACATGAATAAAACCATATCTCCTACTCAGCCATGTAAAGAACCACATAATCGCAATGCACCAATAACATTACAAAACTGTTGTGACACACTACATCACCATACTCAAAAATATTTCATACATCTTCATTTGAGAAACATCGTAGTTCGACTTCATCTACACTTCATTCAATGCACCATCTCTACCACGACTTACACTAGTTGAAACTAAACCTCTGAAGTAACCCCCTTATATAAAATCTAACATGAGATGGTATGTATACTAACAACGAGGTTTTTTGTTTCATAACCATGAATCTGATAGTGTACCTATGGTGAATGCGCATTTCACTTAACTATGTGAAAGGGAACCAGTTGTGAGTACATTTCTACATAACATGATTATTTTATAATATTTTTATATCTTTTTCTATGAGCCACACTATTTTGTAATGAGCCTTCATGGTCATAATATTTACCAAATTTGAACTCATGGTAATAATACTTATTCTGTGACTTTTTCCTCAAAAGGTTAGTTCATCAGTTTGCATATTTCCTAGAAGGAATAAAATTTTCCCTCACTCTATTTTAGAGTCACTTTTATCAAATGTTTTTCTCAAACATTTTTATATTTTTTTGACTATTTTATTTATATAAAAAATTATTATATATCATATAACCGTTATAATAAATTTATATATAAAATTTTTGAGGTAAATTCTTATTAAAATAATAATTTATATAACTTAAATCTCATGATCTATTTTAATTATTATAGAGAGATTGAGTTACAACATGTTCATGATAGTAATATTTATCATTATAATAACTTGAAAAATAAATTTTTGTTATAAAAATATTTTTTTAAAAATAATATCCAATAGAATTATAATACCATAAAAAATTAATAAGAACAAAAAATCAATGTAGAGGTAATGGTATTATTATATATATTTTTCATTAATAAGAGTAATACAGTGATATAATCCCTTAGCACATAAATAATATCATTCAATTAATGATGATATGCGAAAAATCATTTAGACACGTGGATAGGTAATTTAAAAAATCTATATACCGATTATTAAACATATTCCATTTCAAAACAATATTGTGATATGATTTCTTGATACTCATTCATTCAAGAAGCTTCTAAAATACTATTTCCATTCAATTATCACAGTGTGACATCTACAACTTCATCCTATACTAATATTTTTTTCAATAGTAATGATCCATATCATCCTAATTATCAGATCATTCAACTAGGTTTCCTATTATTTTATTTCATTTTAATATTCTAGTCATTATTTATTTTTAATCTGTTCTTATCTATTTTATGGTCTCCCCCATCCAAATGGTCTTGTTTGTTTTGTTTATTCAACTATAAAAAAGGAATCCTGACCTGGATCTCTCAGAATAGGTTAAAAAGTCTTGAAAAAATTATTTGTTTTTCTTTAAGGAATTTTTAAAAAGAAGATTCTATATAAGGTTCCCACATATTAAAAAGTGTGTTTCATAGTGGGTATAGATCTTTTCCTTGATAAAGGAAATATGGAGAGTATACTGTGATCTGAGTGATCCAAACCACTATAAATCATTTTTTTCATTATTTTTATTTTTAATGAATCTCGGATATTGATCATAAACATCACAGTAGAATCATAAATTATTAAAACTCTGATTTATTTGTATTTAACATTTGAAAACAATTATTCAATCCATTTTTTATTAATTACCATATATTACATTTTAATAATTGGTAACAAAGGAGTTGGTTCCTTAAATGTATATTTTGTGTCTCTATTTTTTATTTGAAACTCTATGATGGCCTAATATTGTATAATAAAAACACCATGGAAAAATTAATTGTTTATTTTTATATGGATGTTGTCAATACAAATTCTAGAAGGATTATACAATAAAAATATTTCTTTGATGGAAGTAGCTATGGTTACTTGGAAGAATGAATGAATTTATACAAAAAGTATATGAGTGTAGATCATTGGATTATTCTGGATAAGCTATATGAGCGACCCAATGTGGACTAGAGAAAATTTTAGCACATGGAATGGAAGAATATGTTCTGAATTATAATGTTAAATAAATTTAGTACTATAATATATATAGAAATTTCTACTTCCATGTCTCATATTTTATGGTAGCACATGAAATAATAATAATACTTCATGTCACTCACTATGGAAGTAAATATATCTATATGACAATGTATAGATTTCTTTGATATAAATATTAGGACATCAATATTGGAGATCATTAATATATAAATCAAAGGTTTCATCAGATGAAATGTATTAAAAATTCTTCGAGTGATCTTGGATATGTTCTCGAAATAGAAACTGTATTTGAGAGACAAATAAGTGATATTCCAAAAATATGCAATGAAAATAAGGTTTCCATCAATCAGAGTAATAATTTATAAGAGTACACCTTCAATGGAAAAATATGATATTTAATACAACATGAACTATAGATGAAAAATATTTTTGATAAGGATTATACAAATAGAAAAGGTATAGCTTTTATGAATTATTATATTTAAATATCAAAGACCATGGAATTTGATTTATAGGAATGTTAAAAAGAGATGTATTATTTTGGAAATAAGTTTTTCAAGTTCATGAAAAACATTGGTGGAAAAAAATTTTCCATAATAAAGTTCAAAATAGTTTACAAGAAACGTAATTCTAATAATAGTAAGGATGATTCAAAATTATCATGTTATAAGTGATGGAATAATAGTATAATTATGACAGAATATACCAATATAAGACTTATAATGAAAGGAAAATTGAAAAGGAGTAAAAAGATGCTTCACTTCAAGTTTGGGACTTCTCATATAATTCTTACTCAATTAGTACATTTGGAAATTAATTTTTGATAGGGAACCAATATCTGATTGGAGCAATATTTAGGGTTAATATTATATTTTCAATAATTTTATTACTCATAATGATGTTACTCATAATTTTCTATTGTAAGAAATGATAATTAAAGTTATTCATATTGATGTTAACATTCTGAATTTTTTAATTCCAAATCTAAAAACTCCATAGAGAAAATGGGTAATTAAATAATAATGGATATTGGAAAACAACAAATTAAAATGACATAGAAATTAATTTTAATAAATTACATAATGAAAATGAGAGGCTAAAAAGTAATTATAACTTTGATATGCAAAAAATAAAACATGAAAATGATTTACTAAATATTTTTTTGGATGTAAATAATATTTATAATGAATGATTATTTAATTTAGTTCAAGTGGAAATAACCTATGTTGAATATTTATGTATGAAACATAATCACGAAAATGTGGACTTAATATTCATTGATTTGTCATCTCATGTGAAGGTTTATTTAAATATAGATATTAATAAAATGGAGATCATGAATTAGAAAACTAATGTTTTCAATCCTAACAAGAATTTATATACATTCCTTTATGATAATGTCAAATATGATAACATTATATAATTGAATAATGTAAATATTAATATGAAATTTATTTCTTATAACAATTAATCACTAAGGATAAATTAGACTAAATTTTTATATGTTAAAAAGTGTTAATTTATAATGTGTCATTTTTAAAGGTATAATGAATGGGAATTATACTAATGAGTGTTCACTGTGATTTAAAAAATCAGTTTGAAATATAAGAGAATTCATTTCGTGAAATTTATTATCTAAATAGAACATAAATAAAGAGTTTAAAAATATTTTGGATTCAAAATTATCACAAACTAATCCAACTGGACACATGTTAGCATGGGTACCAAAACATTCTATTTGGTTTATTAATTTTAGGAAATTTTTCATAGATTTTTTAAATACAGATAATATTTAGTTACTTTATTCTATAATCAAACAAAAATTAATATTTCAAAAATTTTACATATCAATTTATTTGATATTGACGTATCACATTTTGAGAGAACTATAAATGTTATATAAAATTTATTGGTGAAGTTTTATTCTCTGTAATTGATTTCATTTTAAAATTATTATATTAGATTTTCTAAAAGATAATCATTTATGTACATAAAGGTATTTTGATGATGGATAAAATTAATCATTCAAAAATGATAACTGTACTATTCTGAAAAAGAATTCATTTCTATATTACAGAAATATAAAATGAATTTATTACAATACTCATTTCTGATATGTTACCAAAAAACCTTTTATGTGGAAAAATACAGTTGATGAAGATCAAATATTAATTGTTAAGAGTTTCAGAAATGGAATATTTAGGGAGATACAGAAACATTCAAAGTATGAATAGGTTCTCCAATTTAAAAAATTACACAAAAATACAATATATGTGATTATAGTATAATGTTTATGTAGTTCAAAGAAAGATTAAAATAGGTAAATTATTTTAGTTCTTATAGATGGTTAAAACTATTATATCTTGTCTTTTTATACCTATAAAGAACATTATATTTTGTGGCAATATATATATATATATATATATATATATATATTTTTAATTTTATATATTTAAAATATAATTTTAGGGATATATTTATTTTAAAATAAAGTTAAAGACTAACTAAATTTTTTCCTTAATTACGATTATCCAAAATATAACAAATTTGCCAATAATTTATATCATATGTGATATCTATAGTGAATTTTTAATTTGGTAATTTGATAAATTTTATAAAGAAAATAGATATAAGAATATTTTTTCCATCCCATGTGAATCCACTACATAATGGTGTATTTGAATGAAATAATATATGTATAAATTAAACAGCTAAATAAATTACTATTGAATTTAATGTGCCTATATATTTTTCGGGAAAATATCTATATAAAACACATCATTTTTAAACAGAGTATCTATAAGAGAATATTCAAATAAAAACCCCTTACAAACTGTTTGAGGGGTTTAAACATAATGTTTTTTATCTGAGGTTAATTGGTAGAAGATATTACATTTTATATATAGTGGATAATTTTTGAAGAATTAATTTATAAAATTTATGATGGATTAGTTTTAGTATATTCCAATACTATCTATGAATATAGTGTTTTCCATTAGAGACATTTTTTTTGGAAGAGTCTTAATTTGTTATTTTTTATTGAAAATAGATATAACATAAAAATTTACAATTCGAAAAATATGATGATGGATTTTTTGAATTTCATTTTCATGTAGATAATGTTCATGATATTTTGACTTCATCAATTGAGGCGGAGAATATCATTTCTCAAAATGGTCGTAATGAATGAAAATAAATTATATAGAATATAATTTATTATGTAACTAGAACTGTATAATCTAGTATATAAACTAGAAAATTCGATTTACATTGATGTGGAAAAAATGACTTTGCCAAAGATTTTGACCTAGAAAGGATTGATAATTCATTAATTGATTCAATTTCGATTGATTCCTATCATTATAAATTAAATAAATTTAAAAGTAATAACATGTAAACATTGGTTGATTTTAGAATATATTTATAAATAATAAAGTATATAAATGTATTTTTAATAATAATACAGATAATCATACAAACACTAATAAACATATATAGATAATAGTATATCAAGGATATTCCCAATAAGTCATAATCGACATTGAATATTATTTTTCTCTTGTTACTAGGTGGGAAGTAATTTGAAATATGTTATCCATTTCTTAATTCCAAAGATAATAATTATTTATAAATGATATACAATGTTTTTTTAAAGGGAATGCTTTTTGAGGAAGTTTATGTTCAAAAAACACCTCAATTTGAAAAATGTAAATTTATAATGCCTGTCTTAAAATTTATTAATGAATTATATGGTTATAATAAATATAAGAGTTTAGTGTGAATAATATCTATATTCTAAATTTAAAATGAATTTTTTAAATTAATGGTTGATTTATAAATGATTATAGATATTTTTTGAAATGATATAATAATTATACATTTCTATATTGTTTATAAAATAATTTGATTAAAAATTGACTTAATATGTAATGAATTTTTCAAACTAATGGAAAGAGAATGTTACATGATCTTAATTGGTGAATTTTAAATTGTTCATGTTTTAAAAAATAATGCAAAAAAATATTTTATTTTATTAAATATATATAACTATGAAAAATATAATTTAAAAAATTTAAGCTTGATTTTAGTAAGACTGAAAAAACTAAAATCTATACCAATTCACAATTTGTAATGGTTGAATCGGGATTGTTAATTGAAATTAATGTGTATAGAAACCTCATAGGTAGTTCATTGTATGCCAATGCATCTTTACAAGAAATAATGTTTCCAATAGGATTATATGCTAAATGTAAATCTTACCCTAAAGAATGAAATCTTAAACATATTAAAAGGAAAATTAAATAATTGAAGTGAACTATAAGAAGTAGTTATTTTTTATATTTAGAATTATTTTGATTTATTATATTATTCTATGTATGACATTGTTAGATTTAGTCTTGAATGTAAAATCATAGAATCTAGGTTCCATTTTCTAGGATAAATTTTATTTTCAAGGAGTAGAAAAAAAAATCACAATGGGAATTTCTAAAAATGAGCCTAAATACAATTTTTTAAGTTGTTAATGTTCATAAATTATTTGTATAAAACCCAAATTATATTATTTTAATATTATTTTTGATAAAGTTCTTATCATCTATAAGGCCCCAGCCTTAAACATTACTTAATATTGAATTAAATGAATAATCCAGATTGAGGATCTTTTGAGGTTTAGAGTTTTAGAGAATTAGGACATAACTGTTACATCTCAAAAGATTACAAAGTAGACACTTCAACTAAGTTTCCATAGAATAAAAAAAACTCTTAAAAAGAAACATGTCCAGTTCCATGTTTTATATAGCATGACTTTCCCTTGATCCCATCCTTGAACCTATTCCACATTAAGTCCTGTGAAAAACATTTCAAAAAAAACTTGGGGTGAGCATAAAAAGCTCAGTAAGGGATACACAAAGAATGAAAACTGTTAGTTTATCAAAACAACAAGTAAACCATGTATACTTTATCAAAGTAATACTTTTCACCTTTATGAAGTAGTAAAAACTCTTCACCGAACCAATGATCATTACATACCCTTTTGTAACCAAAATATTACCATAAAACCCATATAAAGAACACATAACATATAAAGGTAACTTGGGACATAAACATACATAAGTGGAATATCCATACGGTCGACTTCCACACATATCACTTAATGGAATAGCCATTCGGCGAACTTCCATACATACTTAATGGAATAGCCATACGGCTGACTTCCATACCCAATGCATTAGAGGTTATAACATAACCACCTGTCCTGATATTCACGGTACCACCCATTATATGGTTTATCACGTAACCACACGTCAAATTTCCAAGTACCATTATAAAAATCATAAGACATAAAACAAATATAATGGAAAGAAAACATTTCCACACTTTGATCACAATATATCACATAAATATATTGACATAAAAAATCCATTATAAAAACCATTTTCAATACCAAAATACATAAAAGAGTATATGGTATTTATTTCATTTTAAAAACATTACGTCTTGTTGGGGAATCCAAAGAACAAATAATACTCGCGGTAGCGGAAAAGGTTGTTGTCACCATGTACGTTAAAAGAAACATTCATTTTTGTCGTTTTGTAAAACGCTTCGTAGAAAAGGATTCCTTTTGTATAAAATTAAAAGTCAAAGGGTTTTATACACCGTATAAAAGAAAGTTGTGTATAAAAGGAAATATTCCTCTGTGAAAGGAGATTGAGACGAAGTCCCTTACCTCGGGTCCGACTTGACTCGATCGTTCTTTAACGTCCTGAATAATAAACTTGAGTTAATTTATACTTGCTTAAGAACCTTTTTAAAGTTCATTATTACTTTTATATCACTTATAATCATGTTATAAACATTATGTAATCATTTAAGTTGATAATGATTGTTTTGTCGATATTTGGTTCTTAAGTCGAAAGTGGACTTCTTAGAGTTACATGTTGTTCGTGTGGTCAAATGTTCTTTATATCCACAATGAAATTACTGATTTGGATATCATATATATCATATATATCCAGAAAATATATTTATTTATAATATTACATAATCATTTAGAGATATAAATGAAATGCACCATTCATGGAGACGGTAAGCCGTACGTACACATGAACGCTACTTTCATTTCTTTGTCATATAAATGGAATTAAAACTAAATGAGAGTTATGTATATTTTAATTCCAGAATTATATTCATCATTTATATGTAACATACATTATATATATCCATTATAAATATGTACTTATAATAGTACATTATATTTGGAGATAAGAAATAAAATGCACCATTCATGGAGACGGTAAGTCGTACGTACGCATGAACGATACTTTCATTTCTATCTCATACATTAATGGAATGAAATAATAATGATATATAGGTATATTATAATTCCAGTATAATATCATATATAATATCATTAAATCCATCCTTTATACGTCCCATGTATGGCATTAACGAATCACATCACTTTGAGGGGGCGGTAGTCCGCACTTCCTAAAATGAAATTATCGTGTTTACCCACAATGGAAACCATAAAGGTAAACCAAAAATGAAAAATAAATAAGCATAAGGAAAACATAAACATAATATATATCATATATAAATAGAGTGACATATTAATGGCCACCATTAAAGGTGTTTAAAATAAGATTGAACAATCATCGTTTCGTGAGGCAGAAATTCGCCAACCACAGAAACAATATGTTATTTAACCATTAGATGTTGATGTGTGTAAGTGTAGCTAGAAATATTATTATAACAAAATCATAGTATATTGAATATACTTTATTTGTTACAAAATAAATGAATAAAAAGAGTTTACGGGGTTGGAGAAGCAAAATAAAACAAAAGGTCTCAAGTGAAGACATTACCTTTAAATCGGGTAACTCTGATTGGTTTGAGCTCAAAGGCTTCCTTGGGAAGACATATTACCAAAGTGAGGTGTCAAGGTTTAATAGAGGGATGTGGAGAGACAAAATGGGCAGAGGTTGGCCAAGACAATGGCTTTGGAAGTGTGGATAATGTGGTAGAGGTGGGGGCCTTTTATAAGAGTAGAGGAGGGGCACTCTTGGAAAGTATGGCAATGTTACTTTATTATAGAATGAGTTTCGGATTTTAATGGTCCCACATTGATTTGTTTCTAGGATAAGGTGATAAGGGTTCGAAATACACCCATCCAACAGGTTTTGGACATCTTTAGTTCATAGATTTTATATTATCTTTCCATTTTATTTAAATCGTTAAATAATTAGGTAATCGCTGCATCCGCATGGTGTCATAAATAATTTAATTTATTTAATGTCCAAAAATTATAAAACAAATACTATGATGTAGGAAATCTTTTTACCTTTACAATGACTATTTATAGTAAAAAATATGATTTGTATAACCCCATGTAAATATTGTTTTAGTAAAACAACTCATGTTTGTGACATTTTTATTTTAACATTAAATAAAAAGGTATTAATCTCATTTTCCAACTAAAGTGGCTCCATGTGGTCCCCAAGTTGACACATGGATTTTCTTGGTCAGACATGACATATCCAATAAGTTTAGTCCATGTTTCTATGTCATTTTATATTATTAAAACATTATTTTTACCTTAAACTACACTAATTACCTCTAATCGCGATAAAAAACTTAATAAGTTACTATTCATAAAAAAATTATTTTAATCCCATTGAACCAAATTTTAAATCTTAATTACAACCATGTATGTAGGATTTTTGAAATTCAAAACACAGAGGTGGTAAAATTTCATTTAAACAAAAAATGAGTTTTTTAAGTAGCACTTTGTGGTTTCACTATTCATCAGAATTGAAGTTTTTCAGAAAAATACCAAAACCTCACCCTAAGATATATTTGATATTCCGAATTCAAAAATGAATTCCATTTTAAATAATTCAAAACTTATAAGTTGAATTAATTAATTTAATAATTAATTCCTGCTGTCAGAGCAAATATCGTGTTTTTATGAAACAATATGTATCAAAAGATGGACACAAGTTTAAGTCCGATTTCAAAGTGAAATTAATTTCAATGAACACTGTTGGATTGAATGGTAAAAATATATTCTAATTTCACTTTAAAACCAATTCAAAATATATTCTAATAATATAAATAAATTAGATTAAAAATAGGTTTTGAATTAAAATACAACATTTTTCACTATTCATTAAAAAATGAACTTTATCGGAAAATAACAAAAATTTACACAAAGTAAATTTTTATGTCCCGATTATAAAGAATAGTTTAATTTGGTCCAATAGAATGTATAAGGGTGAACAAAACTATATTTAATGATGGTTCGCCATCAAAAGGCGATAAGTGAACCTTTAGTGAAAACTGGGGCTTATACGCCTAAAATTGAATTCTTTCCGTATTTTAAGCCTTTATCATTTATTAGATAAAAGTAATAACATTTAAAAAACATATATAATCATATTTTAGTTATTTATATCCATTCCCGCCAATACAACGGCTATGGGTTAACTACCATTTAAAATAATATTATTTTATTACTAGTGTGCAATGTAAGATTTCAAAGAAACTCTTTGTTGCGTATCAGGTACGCTATCGAACATAGCAACCCCTTTAAAGTAAAATTAATATTTAATTCATAAATATTAAAAAATATGAAAATGTTTTATTCATTATTTACCTAGGATGTTACATCCTTCCCCCCTTTTGGGAATTGCGTCCTCGCAATTTTATTCACTTATCAAAATAAGTGGGGTATTTATCCCTCATAGCATTTTCAGATTCCAACATTGCCTCTTCAACCATATGGTTTTCCCATAAAACCTTTACCTGGTGAATTTCCTTATTTCGCAACACTTTATCTCTTCAGTCAAGAATCTGGACTGGTTGTTCTTCATAAGATAGGATCTCCTCTAGCTGAACTACCTCTAGACTAAAAACATGAGATGGATCTAGCATATAAATCCTCAACATCGAAACATGAAAAACATTGTGTACCTGAGATAAACTCGGAGGTAAAGCCACTCGGTATGCAACTGATCCAAATCTCCCCATTATTTCATATTTTCCAATGAACCTTGGACTCAGATTTCCTTTCTTAACAAATCACATCACTCGTTTCCATGTAGAAACCTTTAAAAAAACATGATCACCTACCTCAAAAGATAGATCCTTCCTCCTACTGTCCGCATAACTCTTCTGCCTGCTCTGAGTTGTTCTCATGTGCTTCTGTATCAGCTGAACTTTTTCTGCCAACTCTTCTACCAATTCTGGTCCCATCAACATCCATTCACCCACTTCATCCCAAAATGCTGGAGTTCGACACCGCTTCCCTTATAATGCCTCAAATGGTGCCATCTGTATACTGTAATGAAAACTATTATTATAAAAAAACTCAACCAAAGAAATATGTTGGTCCCAACTTCCCTGATAATCCATCAAACAAGCTTGTAGCATATCATCTTATGTCTGAATTGTTTGTTCTGACTTCCCATCTGATTGGGGATGAAAATCTGTACTAAAATTTAATTCAGTACCCAACGACTTCTGAAGGCCTTTCCAAAAGTTAGAAGTGAACCTGGGATCACGGTCAGATAAAATGGAGAAGGGAACTCCATGTAACCTGACTATCTCTTTAAGATACAAACAGTAAATTTGATCTAGGGGAAAAGTATCTCTTATAGCAAGTAAATGAGTAGATTCAGTCAAGCGATCAACAATAACCCAGATTACATTATTACCTCGAGGGGTCTTCGGTAATCCCACAACAATGTCCGTGGATATATTCTCCCATTTCCACTCTTGCACTGGTAAAGGATGAAGCATCCCTTTCGGTAACTTCCACTCTTCTTTAACCCGCTGACAAGTCAAACACTTCACAGTAAAATCATCAATATATATTTTCATTCCATCCCACCAATAATACTCCCGCAGATCCCTGTACATCTTAGTACTGCCAGGATGAACTGAAAATGGGGAACTATGAGCCTCACATAACAACACATTCTTCAACTGTGAATCAGCAGGGACACATAATCTCTTCCCAAACCTCAAAACACAATCATTATCAATGTTGAATTGAGGCAACTTACCCTTCTGAACCAGCTCTACCTTTTTCTGCAACTCACTGTCTTCCGTCTATGCTTGCTTAATTCTATCTGATAGAGAATATTTCACTGATACATGAAAAAAAACAGAATAACTTCCTGAACCAACAACTTCCATGCCAAAGCTCATCAAATCATTAACCAAAGGATCATGTTCCAAACATAGCATGGTTAATAAAGCATTACTTTTTCATCTCAAAGCATCGACCACTTTATTTTCTTTTCCTGGATGGTAATTGAATGTTCAATCATAATACTTGATTAATTCCAGCCATCTCCTCTGTCTCATATTCAATTATTTCTGAGTGAATATATACATTAAACTTTTGTGATCAGTATATATTTCACAATTTACTCCTTATAAATGATGCCTCCAAATTTTTAAAGCAAAAACAACAGCAGCTAATTCCAAATCATGTGTAGGGTAATTTACCTCATGATTTTTCAACTGACGTTAAGAATCTGCAATTACCTGATCATTCTGCATAAGGACACAGCCAATTCCCTTCAACGAAGCATCACTGTATATAAAAAACTCACCATTCCTGGAAGGAAGTGCAAAAACTGGAGCATTTCCCAATCTTCTTTTCAACTCTTGAAAACAATCATCACATTCTTTTGTCCAGATGAACTTAACACCCTTCCGAGTTAACTTAGTCATTGGAATAGATAACCGTGAAAAACTTCTAACAAACCTTCAGTAATAGCCTTCCAAACCAAGAAAACTATGTATTTCGGTTACATATGTGTGTCTTGGCCATTCCTCAACAACTTTTGTTTTAGCAGGATCAACAGTTATTCCATCTTTTGAAACAATGTGACCTAGGAATGAAATTTGTTGTAACCAAAACTCACACTTTCTTATTTTCCCATACAATTTCTTTTCTTTTAAGGTTTTCAAAATAACCCTTAAATGCCTTTCATGATACTCTTTAATTTTAGAAAAAAACAAAATATCATCAATGAAAACAACCAACATTTTTCACCTCAGTCAACTGAGCCATCACCGCAACAAACTGTTTAGTTCTGATTCTGACCATCTCAGGATACTAATTTGAATGGTCATTTCCCTCTATATGCATTCCCAAAAAAGCCACTCTGTTTCCTATATGGAAAACCATTCTTATCATAGAAATACATTAGGTGAAGCGACATAGTAATATGTAAATGCTATATCAGTTCAATCATACCATAAATTAATTTATAATTTAACAATTTTCTAACTCCTAATGTTGTCTAAACCGACCTCTGATACAAACTATAAGGCCCTGGCCTTAAACATTACTTAATATTGAATTAAATGAATAATTCACATTGAGGAGTTTTTCAGGTTTAGAGTTATAGATAATTAGGACATAACTGTTACATCTCAAAAAATTACAAAGTAGACACTTCTACTAAGTTTCCATAGAATAAAAAAACTCTTAAAATGTAACATTTCCACTTACATGTTTTATATAGCATGACTATCCCTTTATCCCATCCTTGACCCTATTCCACATTGAGTCCTGTGAAAAACATTTCAAAAAAAAACTTGGGGTGAGAATAAAAAGCTCAGTAAGGGATACACAAAGAATGAAAACTGATAGTTTATCAAAACAACAAGCAAACCATGTATACTTTATCAAAGTAATAATTTTCACCTTTATGAAGTAGAAAAAACTCATCACTGAACCAAAGATCATTACTTACCTTTTGTAACCAAAATATTACCATAAAACCCATATAAATAACACATAACATATAAAGGTAACTTGGGAGATAAACATACATTAGTGGAATAACCATACGGTCAACTTCCACACATATCACTTAATGGAATACCCATTATGACAACATCCATACATACTTAATGGAATAACCATAAGGCTGACTTCCATACCAAATGCATTGGAGGTTATAACGTAACCACCCATCCTGGTATTCACGTCACCACCTATCATATGGTTTATCACGCAACCACCCGTCAAATGTCCAAGTACCATTATAAAAATCATAAGACATAAAAAAATATAATGGAAAGAAAATATTTCCACACTTTGATCACAATATATCACATAAATATATTGACATAACAAATCCATTATAAAAACCATTTTCAAAACCAAAATACATAAAAGATTATATGGTATTTATTTCATTTTAAAAACATTACGGCTTGTTGAGGAAGCCAAACACCAAATAATACTCTCGGCGGCGGAAAAGGTCGTTGTCACCACGTACGTTCAAAGAAACATTCATTTTTGTAATTTTGTAAAATTCTTTGTAGAAAAATATTTCTTATTTATAAATGTAAAAGTCAAAGGGGTTTATACACCGTATAAAAGAAAGTTGTGTATAAAATGAAATATGCCTCAATGAAATGAGATTGAGACGAAGTCCCTTACCTCGGGTCCGACTTGACTCGATCGTTCTTTAACGTCCTAAATAATACACAGGAGTTAATTTCTACTTGATTAAGAACATTTTTCAAGTTCATTATTACTTTTATATCACTTATTATCATGTTATAAACATTATGTAATCATTTAAATTAATAATTTTTTTCTTGTCGATATTTGGTTCTTAAGTCAAAAGTGGACTTCTTACAATTACATGTTGTTCGTGTTGTCAAAGGTTCTTTATATCCAAAATGAAATTACTGATTTGGATATCATATATATCATATATATCCAGAATATACATGTCTTTATAATATTACATAATCATTTATAGGTAAGAAATGAAATGCACCATTCATGGAGATGGTAAGTCGTACGTACGCATGAACTCTACTTTCATTTCATTGTCATATTAATGGAATTAAAACTAAATGAGAGTTATGTATATTTTAATTCCAGAATTATATTCATCATTTATATGTTACATACATTATATATATCCATTATAAATATGTACTTATAATAGTACATTACATTTGGGGATAAGAAATAAAATGCACCTTCCATGGAGACGGTAAGCCGTACGTACGCATGAACGCTACTTTTATTTATATATCATACATTAATGGAAAGAAATAATAATGATATAGAGTTATATTATAATTCCAGTATAATATCATATATAATATAATTAAATCCATCCTTTATACGTCCCACGTATGGCATTAACGAATCACATCACTTTGAGGGGGCGGTAGTCCGCACTTCCTAAAATGAAATTATCGTGTTTACCCACAATGGAAACCATAAAGGTAAACCACAAATGAAAAATAAAGAAGCATATGGATAAAATAAACATAATATATATCATATATAAATAGAGTTACATCTTAATGGCCACCATTAAAGGTGTTTAAAAGAAGATCGAACAATCATCGTTTCGTGAGGCAGAAATTCGCCAACCACAGAAACAGTATGTTCATTAACCATTAGACGTAGATGTGTGTAATTGTAGCTCAAAATATTATTATATAATAATCCACGTATATTTAGGATACTGGAGTTGTTACAAAAGAAATGAATAAAAATAGTTTAGGGGGTTGGATAAGGAAAATAAAACAAAAGGACTCAAGTGAAGACATTACCTTAAAATCGGGTAATTCTGTTTGGTATGAGCTCAAAGGCTTCCTTGAGACAGCTTCTTCTCAAATTGAGGCTTCAATGAGTAAGAGATGGATTTTTAGAGACAAAATGGGTAGTGGTTGGCCGATCCAAAGACTTTTTAAGTGTGGGTATGGTGGTAGAGGTGGGGGCCTTTTATAAGAGGAGTGGAGGGGTACTCTTGGAAAGTAAGGAAATGTTACTTTATTATAGAATGAGTTTTGGATTTTAATGGTCCCAAATTGATGTGTTTATAGGATAAGGTGATAAGGGTTCAAAATACACCAATCCAATAGGTTTTGGACATGTGTAGGTCATAGATTTTACGTTATCCTTCCATGTTATTTAAGTCGTTAAATAATGGGGTAATCGATGCATCATCATGGTGTCATATATAATTTAATTTATTTAATGTCCAAATTTTATAAAACACATACTATGATGTAGGAAATTGTTTTACCTTTCCAATTACTATTTATAGTAAAAAATATGATTTTTATAACCCCACTTAAAATTTGATTTAGTAAAACAACTCATGTTTGTGACATTTTTATTTTGACATTAAATAAAAAGGTATTAATGTCATTTTCCAACTAAAGTGGCTCCATGGGGTCCCCAAGTTGACCCATGGATTTTCGCGGTCGGCCATTACATATCCAATAATTGTAGGACATGTGTCTATGTCATTTCATATTATTAAAACATTATTTTTACCTTAAACTACACTAATTACCTCTAATCGCGATTAAAAACTTAATAAGTTACTATTCACCAAAAAATTATTTTAATCCAATTGAACCAAATTTTACTTATTAATGACAACCATGTATTTCGGATTTTAGAAATTCAAAACACATAGGTGGTAAAATTTCATTTAAATGAAAAATCCGTTTTTTAAGTACCACTTAGTGGTTTCACTATTCATCAAAAATTGATGTTTTTTATAAAAATACAAAAACTTCACCCTAAGATATATTTGATATTCCGAATTCAAAAATTAAGTCCATTTTAAAAAATTCAAAACATATAAGTTTCATTAAATAATTTAATAATTAATTCCTGCTGTCATAGCAAATAGCGTGTTTTTATGAAATAATAAGTATCAAAAGATTGACACTAGTTTAAGTCTGATTTCAAAGTGAAATTAATTAAAACGACCCCTATTGGATTTAATGGTAAAAATATATTCTAATTTAACTTTAAAGCCAATTAAAAAGATAATCTAATCCTATAAATAAATTAGATTCAAAAGTGGTTTTGAATTAAAATACAACATTTTTCACTATTCATTAAAAAATGAACTTTATCGGAAAATACCAAAAATTTACACAAAGTAAATTTTGATGTCCCGATTATAAATAAGAGTTTTATTTGGTCCAATAGAATGTTTAAAAGTGAACAAAACTATATTTAATTATGGTTCTCCATCAAAAGGTGATAAGTGAACCTTTAGTGAAAACTGGGGCATATACGCCTAAAATTGAATTCTTTCAGTATTTTAAGCCTTTATCTTTTTTTAGATAAAAGTAAAAACATTTAAAAATTATATATAATCATATTTTAGTTATTTCTATCCATTCCCACCAATACAACGGCTATGTGTTAGCTACAATTTAAAATAATATTTTTTTATTACTAGTGTGCAACGTAAGATTTCAAAGAAACTCATTGTTGCGTATCAGGTACGCTATCGAACATAGAAACCCCATTAAAGTAAAATTAATATTTATTTCGTAAATATTAATAAATATGAAAATGGTTTATCCATTATTTACCTGGGATGTTAATCATATATTATAATTATAGTGTAATTTAACATTCTAAAATCAATGCACAACACTCTATAAAAAAATTTGATATATGGTGTATTTTATTTTATTAGAGATCATGAAAATAAAAGTGATATCTTCTTATAATTCATCCAAATATAAAAAGTATTTGCTGACATATTTATTAAACCATTTTATTCTATCAAATTGGAGAATATTAAATTTGAACTAGGAATGTCAGAAGATTGATTTTTGTGATTATGATAATAACTGTTTGATTTAAATATGTATACTATTCCAAAATATTTTTTATGTGTAAAAATTTTTTTAATGATAATAATTTTTAGTTTATACTAATCATTATTAAGGGGAAGATTATTAATGTTTTTTTGATAAATTTAAAAAAAGGAAAGATTATTTGGAAATTAAAAAATTGGTTTTTATATTTAAAAGTGGATATATTGATATTGTTTGACCAAATATGTTAACACTTTAATATTTAAATTTTGATAAATTACAATTTTTTCATATTAAATTATATTCAAATTTTTTAAACATTTATATTAAAATATTAGTATTGGAATAATTATAATTTTTTATAATTATTAACAAAAATTATAAAAGTACATGTGTTAAAATTTGAAAATATTTTTGTTATCTAAATTTAACATATTTCATATTATACTGAAAAATTTCTTTAATTTTGATTTTATTATTATTGTTCTGAAAATATATATTATTTATCTTGTATTATTAAAATAAATTTATTAGTTATATCCTGTTAATATTTATATTCCATTACTTTATATATTGTTAATTTTTTAACATATATAATATCTAATAATTATATATATTCATATTCCTAAATACATACACACACACACACATACATATCATCTTATATAACAATTCCTATATATATAAGCTCTTCAATTTTTGACCATATTTATGGATTTTTGTTACACCATTGTTGGATCCCTTTGCATTTTACCTTAGATCAGTAGAGAACCCCATCCATCCATGTGTGATAGGTAGCTCACATAGTCTCTAGAACCAGTGCATGACATCAACCTTTCTCCCACCTAACCATATCAAGCACTTCCAAATCTCAGTGTACCACTATCCTCACACAGTTACTATGAAACTATCTCACCACATTGTACTTGATGAAACCCTACATCAACATGGATGATAAAAAAAGGCATTAATATTTTTAAAGAAAATATATATTTAATTGATTTGATATCATTTCAGTGAACCAACTACACATGATAGCCACTGGAGGTAGAAAATACACGAAAGAAACACTTTGATGGCCACCCACCTATGTAGAGGTAAGTATACATACAATAAGGTATTTGGTTATCGAATAATGAATATAATTGGTGTACCTATTGTGGGTTACTATTTAAACCAACCCAGGGAAATAGAATCTATCTTCAGTTATGAAATATCTATTTTGAGAATCTATCTACGTATCCTTAGTATTATAAAATGTTGATTTTTTTTTCTAAATACACAATTATTTATTTATTTGTTTTTATTGTACCTCCAGTTTTAGTGAAATGATGGCACATAATTTCATAGTATGGATGTTGATCATGAAGATTATTGATCAGAATGTTTGTTTAACAAATTGATTATATAGTTAAAAATACTTTGTACTATTAACTTATATTTATATTTTACGGAGACGGTCCAACCAGGCCCGATTTTCGTGGTATATAGTTAAAAATTATATATTTACGAAACACTATTTTGATTCATTTTTAAAAAAATTATTGAAATATAGTTTTGGTTGTTTTTTATATATTTTGATCAATAAAATAATTATATATTATAAATTCATTTCAATTAAAATTATTAATAAAAATATGGTGGGAATTCATATTAAAAAAACTAGTTGAAATATTATACATTTTTTGCTATATTTTTATTTTTTATAGATATTGAGTTACTGTATGATCGTGCATGTGGTTTTTATAATTATCATAACATAAAAATCCAAGGATATTCACAGATTTATTTTACAAATGTTCATATCAATTTTACTTCAGAATTTTGGGATCAGTAAAAATATTCTTTAATAAGATCCATGTTTCAAATTACCAGTGATGGTAAATTTTTTTTTGACAAACACGTGGAATACCATGATAAATTTTCTTGATTCTCTTAGAATCTCACTTAGTAAATAATTATATAGGATAAATCATATTTATATGTAATTAAGAAATATAAAAATACAACAGACATACTAATAAAAATTACAGTTTTTAAAAAATATTTTTATACACTTACTTTATGTTAATTCGACCAAGAAGATCTTCGAATCCTATTTCCTCATTAAGATCAAGAAGTGACTTATTCAGTTCCATCCTCAGCCTTTTTTATTCATGGACATCAAACCTAATTATCCTACCCATCTAATCTATTATATTGGTTAGTTTTTAAAAAAATCACTCTTTATTTTTTATGTATTTGTATTTTCTTTAAATGTTTCCAACAAAAATATGTTCTTATTTTTTTGGGTTATCCAACCACGAAAATGGTGGTCTACTTTTTGACTCCTAATCAAAATTTAACTACTAAACTTGGTTAAAGACTCTTGTAAAACGTCTTGGTTGTGCCTCATGGAATTTTTAAAATACATACTATAGAAAATGTTCTCACACATATATAAGTGACAATATTAGTGGGAACCAATATTTTGATAGAGTAGATAAGGTCAAGGAGTGGACATGATAAATGGTGATATGGTCCACTATAATTTATATTTTTCATTCTATTTATTTATGAAACATTTCATATATTGTCAAAATAGCTCACTAAAAAATTACCTAATAATCCTATGATTGTTTTGTCTTAATTTTGATAATGGATATTTACCCCCACCTTATAATCATATTTTTAATAACATATAATCATAGAGTAACTACCCAGGAATTATTTTCATTCATTTAAACATGTTGTAAGGAAATAATTCCAACAAAATGAGTTTCATCAATCATTTTCATGCTTCCACAAATAATGTTTAAAAATTTTAATTAAATTTTTAAAAATATATATGGTATTCATCAAAACTCCACCCATTCAAATGAAACATTTCATTAAAAATATTTAAAATATTTTATTCCTTCATTTTTAACTAATCATAATCAATTTTTACTTCGAAAATTAATGATATAAATTTTAAATCACATTTGAGAAATCAAAAAATTATTTGAAATTCCACGATCATATGGTAAAACACACACATAATTCCATTTGAAAATATTAATCATGATTATCAAATTATTATTTTAATATCAATTGAAAATATTTTCCAAATCTATAATGAATATAAATTTTCTATTTATTTGATTTACTTTAAAAAACAACCTACCACAAATCATGAAATCATTAATCATAACACTGAGTATCCAAAATCAAAGAGGGGGCTTATGTAGACAATCACAAACAAGAATATTTAATTATATATTTTGAGTGGAAAGAGACAAATCAGAGAAAATTATAGTCAAAATTTATTCCCAAGAATGAAAAATGAATAATGAAGATACAAGACTGAAACAAAATTCATATTAGATCTATAATAAAATATATTATATCATTTTAGAAACCATTGTTCTATAATAAACAATATGGATTTATTGTTTCATTCAAGAGGGAAACAGTGGAGTTATATGTGCAATGAATAAAAATGAAAAACAAATGCATAACATAAAAACTAGATCCAATACCCAATGATTCATCAAAAAGTCCATAGAAATGTATGTAAAATCTAAAATTTCCAAAGATAGCCACGTTGGTCAAGTTAATATTCCACTAAAAGAGGAATTAGGTAATATAGTTGAATTCCATGTCTAAAAAATAAATCTTTTTATGCCATATCTCACTTTTTTCAGCATAGGTATTCAAACTCATTTTCAACCATGCAGCCCTATTGGATTTCAAATAGTACTCTAGGGATTGGCACTATAGTTTGAAAAACCATGTAAAGAATTTGAAAATTACTCTCTCCAAGAATTCATGGTTTAATGGGACGTATTCTCAGTTAGGAATAAAAATGTGTGAATCTATTCACCCTCTTTTGTGACCCTAAGATAAGATGCATTGTTTCTTGTGTATACCAGTATGGTTTACCCAAACTATTCACACACCATTATCATAACTATAAAACTATATAAATATCCATAAGTTACATAAATTAAGCTATGAAAATACCTAATTAAAAATATTATCAAAACATAAGGAATTATGTACATGATGGTAAGGGTAGAAATGTTACAATTATCACCACCATAGTGATTTACCACCCCCTAAAAACGTATTAATAAAACATCTATTTAGGGTGATAATGAATATTCTCCCTCATCATTTTCTCTTAATCCTATGCCCCATGGGATTAAAAACCATATCACCAATGAATCTAAAAACTATTTAAAGACTCCCCATGTATAACCATCACGTTAGAAATAATAACATGAACTGTATTCCTAGTCATGGTTTAATAGGATCCATATAAAGTTCCTCTAAATTCAACACATCGGATGGGTCGAAAACTATTTCTTGAGCTGTGATACATGGAACAAAAAATTGATCCAATTTATATTGGAAGTATTTTAAGAAATATTAATACATACTTGTGATCAACTCATTGACATTTAATAGCCCCTTAAATCTTAAGAAAAACATCCCCAACATTCAAGGTTGTGATTTAACCAATAGATAAATGAATCTCAAAACAATTTCATGTCCAACCTACGATCTTATTTAACATCGACGATGATCTACATTATATTTATAGTCTGTTTTTATACCCCAACCCTAACTTTCCAGTGTCGGTGGTTACATTATTAAATAAGTTCTAGATACAAGAGATCATATATCAATGGAAAAAATAGATCATTAGTCTTTGAAAACTACATACATACATGAATATATCATTAAAATTCAAAACAAAAAATACAAGATATTTTGTTATTTCATAACTCTATTATTAAATTTTTATAATCATGTATATAAATCATAATACAGTTCCCTGCATCTTTTAGAATGGAGTCAATTAAAACGGGTAAGATATAATTCTTAGTAAGGGTATGAATATATTATAATCCATTATGAATCTATAAATCATAATAAATATTGAATTTTAAGTATCTAAAATACATGTAGTTTTACAAATAACATGAAAATGAATAACAATATGGAAGGAATCACTGATGATCAAATAATTCCATATAACTAATCACATGAGCTTAAAATTCATACATGGATATTCAAAATATTAAAATTATAAATTATAATAAAATATTATTCTCATAATGAGTGATTAATAGTGATTTATGTCACAAGAATACCATCAAGGAATTGTTCCATGTAATCTCACTTAAATGGGTATGTCCATGTCCAAAAAACCCATGATTGTTTGTATAATGAGACCGACCAATGCATCAAGGAGCTATATTGGGACCCACTAAACAAATACTATCTCCAATTAAACACTCATAAGAATTAGGGAGAATCATAGACAATGTAAATATTCTTATTTAAGAACTATAATATGAAATTTTTTTAATTTCCAAAATAAATGAACATAATCAACAAAATCTATATATTATAATATATTGCATTTTATCAAAAAAGTATACCTTGTGTTAAAAATATCATAAAACATCCAAAGGAATAATAAGGATGTTATCATTAAAATATATTACCAATGTATCATAAGTTAAATGAGGGTTTTATAATTATGGAATATAAATACAATAAATATCATATAAAAACATTATTCAGGAATGTTTCTATTTAAATTTGAAAATAACATTAAAAAATCATAATAATAGACAAAAAAATTATTATAAAATAATATAATAAAATAAGTGGTCATGATGGAATGAAATTATATTCTTTCTAGGTATGTTAAAAAATATTCACTTATGAATATTTATAAAAGTTATAATGCACCTCATTTGAAACATGGAAATAAAATTCGTGTATATAATTTATAAAAAAGTAAAATAAACCAAAAAATGGATTAAATAATTTATTTTCGAGTCAAAAAATGAATTTGAAAACATTTTTATAAAACATTATCATGGAAGAGAAAATAGTTTTTTCTAAAGATGGTAATAAAGATAATTTTTCTTAAAATATTTTACCCAATAATTTATGGTACTAATGAAAAGAAAATAGTGATATTATATAAATATTAATAATTAAGAATATTATAAGAAAAAAATATTGTGATTGAAATAGAAATATTAATTAATTCACCATATAGATCCTCAAACATAAAAAATCACGAACAATGATGAGATAATGAAATAAAATTATACCATTGTGGTTAGATTTGAATCATAATCCCCATGGGAGGGATAACAATAAATTGAAAATTGAATACCATGAATATAAATAGTTTCATGAAATATCATATTGATGGGGTAGTATATAATGAACACAAAAGAAATATTTGGTGAATATGACTTGTGTCTCCCAAAAGTAAAATTGAGATGAGAAACAATTTCCATTTTGGTAAATATAGAATCATATTCCCCATTAAATAAATAACAACACATTAATAATAAAATGCAATGAAGAAAAATATATTCATTATATAAAATAATTATTGGGAAATACATACATCTTTTATATAAAATTAGGTGCATCACATTATAATTTTCTATAATGAACACAAATTGAGAAAAATACCTTATTTATGGTTCAATATATTTCATATATGTTACAATCACAAATATAATAAATATTGATTTATTAAATTCCATCCCTTTCTTATAATCATTTATTTTATTCAATAATTTATTTATAAATATTCTTTTATTACTGTATAATTAATAATTCCTTGTTAAAATAATTGTTTGGGAAGACAATTGCTTTATTTTTCATGTCTGAATTGTTTCGATAATATATATCCAATTTCATAGATCATGGTTCAATAAATTCCAAAATTTGAGAAATTAATTAAATATAAAATATAATTATTATATAATTAATTATAATTTCCATTAAATGTAGGGTTTGGATAATCAGATACACTATTCATGGAGACATTAGGTTGTATGTATACATAAACCTTGATTCTATATTCCAAACAAATAGAATGATGGAAAGGTAAACAATATTTCACAATTACCTATACAATATGATATGAGATAAGTGATTTATACTCAGAAAAATATATCCTTATTTCCATCCATGAAATTGTAAAATGAAAAGCTAATTCACATCACTATGTAGAGGTGGTAGTCGAAATGTTTTCACAAAATATGTCATTATTTTCCAAAATATTAGATGGTATTATAATAAATGTGATATAATAATAGAAAATTTATGTTAATGTCATAAAGATGATATAAATATATTAAAATCATCATTATATCAATCCTTGAGAGTCATTGACGAAAAACTTATGACGTTGGATTGCATGGTGGTAGTCTGGAAGACACATGATTGATTGTTTCATTTCTACTATGGAGGAAGAATATATATATTAATCCTGAAATTGATATAATAACATATTATTACATAGTATAGACTATTTTTATAATATTATCATAATTGGATGAGTTTATGGGTTTATAAGAATAAATTAAATGAAAACACATGGTTAAGAACATTACCTATTCTTCCAACATCCACTTTAGGAACATAAATTAATCCCTACTAGGTTAATTTCTAATAAAAACATGGACTATAGTATTTGGTATGAGATTTAATGGTGTTATTTTGGAACAAATTGGTTAAAATATGGTATTCGGAGTGGAAGCGACATGGGGAGGGGTGGCCATTTTTAACTGGGGGTGAGGTCACACATGGAATGATTGAAAAGAAAAAGTGATACCCACATTATTTTCATTCCACTGGGCACCAAATTGGATCATTTTCAAACCATGGATGAGATATTGTTTCATATGTCCACAATGTAGAAATTAGAAAATTTTATAGTTCATTTTAACCCCTATCTTATTTTTCCCTATTATAAAACTATTTCATATTATAAATATAGAGTCCATTTTAAAAAATTCAATTGACATTAGTTTTAAAATTTGGTTAAAAATTTATCCCACATACATGATGAAAATAACATATTTGGAAAGATAATTATTAATATTAATTGAATATTTTGATATCAAAATTAAATAAGAAATTCATTTTATGAAAAAAGTAATTTTATTATTAAATCATAACATTTATCCTATTGATATAATATTAATTCAAAATTACAGATTTAAATTATTTATATGAAACCAAATTTGTAATAAAATATATTATTATTCATTATTCATTGAATAATTAATTTATTTTTTAGAGAATTATGAAAAATAAAATATAAGTTAAATATGATATTATGATTCAAAAAATGAATATACATTTTTAAAATAAATTACCCTTAATTGTTAAAATTATTTTTGAAGTATGTTTGCTATCCATAATGAAATTGCATTTTAAAAAATATAACATGTGTAAGACTATTAAAGGGTTTTTCTTATTCAAATTATTTGAAAAAAAATAGATAAATGACAAAACATATTATTTAAAATATAGTAAATAAATTTAATTGAAATAATTTGATAATATTGATTTATTTAGTTTAGTATTATATTAACACATTTCATCGATTAATATAGTTTTAAAAAAGTATTCCTTTTACTTTCAAATGGTTTGTGTTTTATTTAAAATCAATAGATAGCCATTGAAATTTTTTATAAATGTAAAAGCCATTAAATTTTCATAATTTATATTCTACTATTCATACCAACAATCATACCGTCTAGGTTATAATTGTATTGTATATTAAAGTTCATTTAAACATGTGGTTCTTTGTACCATATTCTATCAAATAGTTTAATATTAATGAAATATATTTCATAGATCATTTATGAATGGTATTCAATGTAACATATGATATGAAAAACTATTCTTCTTTTAAAATTTGAAGGTGTTAGACTCTCGGCACATTCAATAAATTTAATCCTCACAGTTTGAGATTTTTCTCAAAAATCATGTTTTTTCTATCAAAAGTATAATTTTTCAATACTATAATAAAAAAAATGGTTAATAAATTTTCATCTTAATAAAAGAAAATAGGAAGTATTAATTACATCATGTATAATTAATAAATTTGTTTCCACGTACGAAAAAATTTGTGGTAATTGAAAAAAATAGACACATAAGAAAAATATAAAAAAATATCGAGAGTGATAATGATCATTGATCACAACAACTTAAATTATGAAGCTAATGATAATAACTAAAAAAATTAAATATTTTAAGATTTTAAATTCCATTGATTAAAAATACATATATTTAATAGGATAACATTTTTTCATGATCCAATTATGATATTTTAGGGATTCATTTACACACTTTATAGAGGACACCAAAAAATATATTTAAAATTTCATTGAATGGTTACACATTAATCAATTTCCAAATCATTTATTATTCCATTAAAATAATATATAATATAAAATCTACTATGTATAAATAACTAAAATAAAATTTTATTTCTTCCAGAGATATATAAATATTTGAAATATCCTTCAATATATGTAAAAATATTTATCTATGAAAAAACGGTTAGAATTAGTTATAATATATAATAAATTAATTTCTAAACCTCAATACCGACAGAAAAAGTTTATCTTAATCTATTCCATATATAAATTTCCATCATATAATCTAATTAAATTTTTTATATTAGCCAAAACATTATGTTTTCCATTATTAGGCACTACAACTTTTTCATTCTTTGATTATGGGTTCATTCTTGGAGGCCTTATTATATTCAACAAGTTGATAAATGAAATTCATATTGTACTTTTTAAAAACCATATTAATAATATTCCATCAAAATTTAAAAAAATAAAATGAATATCCCCCCAATATAACATTTGGTATGAAATCACTTTTTTAACAAAATATTTTCCCACATGACTTATTATTTTCCCCAAAATTGAATAATCATAGTTACCTATTATTACCTTTTCTGACTAGTGTAACAACTAAGGTGCACTCGGACTCTATCCTCTACATATATGATATCCTGGGTTAATTTAAATTTGTGGACATGTACTATATCCATAAAATGTTGGAGGTGATGCAGATAATTATGTATACATGCAGTGGCACAAGAATGCCGCATGACATAGTCCTAAGGTTATGTAGGCGTGATGCAGGCCTAGTGACATAGGAAGTATGATGCAATAATCATTTTGAATTATTTGTCCATTCTATTAATTTTACCCTTTTCCCTTGTAATGGGTTTAATTACCACATATCCTTAGGGCCTGAATGAAAATGAATTTAAATAGGTGGTTGGTTTGGTCATCCTTATAGGGGTGTATGATCTACCCTTTAATCCTATGGTGGTCTTTGTGTGAGTGATTATTTTTATTATAAGCTAAAAAGTATAAATTATATTTTTAACACTTCATATATGATAATATTTTCCCTAAAACTTATCGATACCATTAAATTTAGTTAAAAAAATTGTAATAGATGTCTTCCTTATATAAAATTTTTACTAAATAAATTCTAAACCAATGGGTTTTGTTTCCTTAAATGGCCCATAAATATCATCAATCATGATAAACACCCATCACATAAATTATTAAAGAGTAGTTTTTATGAAATTTAACTTATGATAAACCTTAAATTCATTAACTCGTTATAGTACACTTAACACATTTGTTAATATTACATGAAGACATATAAGATTACAAAATTTAAATAATCCATATTTTCATCATGATTCTAAAAAATTAAATACCATTGAAAAAATACTTGTAAAAAAATATTCCTCATTCCAAATAAACAAAAAATGTATTCATTCATAATCATTTATATTGATAATATAGTATTGATGTTAGTTCAATAGATTCATATGATGTATATTTCCATTAATCATAGAGAATTCATTTTTACAGTTCTCTATCCTCTTATAGTTAAGACATTTAATATTATAGGTTTCCTACATACCCATGATTTCACACACCTAATGGTCATTCTACCCAAAATTTGTTAAATCTATCTTACCCTTTATGAAATTAGTAGGGTTTTCCATCAATAATTATTCCATATTAGAGAATCATTTATTTGAAACGTCCCCTTATCGATTTGTTTCTAAAAAACCACATCTTTCTATAAATTATATTTGAATACATCAAACATGGGGAGCTTATTCTCTATCTTAATATAATATGATAATATTTTTTCATATGATGAGAGATATTTAGAGACCGGTGACCTTTGATGGATTAAAATTAAACCATCAATGGAGTGGTCAGTCATTTTATTAAGATAATGTACATTTAATTCAAAAATATTCAATTAATACAAATTTATGAACATACTTATAATAGTTTTTCCAAACCTGGTTCATAGAATATGGAATTGTATCTCTGTATCCACTCACATATTAATAAAAAAATGCATTCCCATGAATACAACATTAAAATCCCTCAACTCCATGTTGGATATTTATTCCTCATCCTTAGTGTTTTGAATCAATGACCAACATTGAGCCTAATATCCTTAGAGAAGATACACTTCCATGAAATCATTCTCCAATTATTTAATTCCTATAAAAATAAAATATTTTCTCTAAGGAACATATTCATGGCTTAGATACCGATAGTTTTATAGTCCTCTGTAACGATATAATTTATTAATGCATGACGCGGTCTAATGTTGCAATAGAATTTTTTTAATCTATTGTATTCTTCATATGTGAAAGGTTATTTTTTATAACATGAGATATTCTCCCCAATATTTTTACAATTTTATCAAAAATAGTCACATATATTACTCTATATTCATTATAGTTTTTATGATGGAAATCGTTATATGGATTACATGAAAAAAAATTATAATTCTATCCCCTATGATCCATTTGTAAATGATGGAATACTCTATATTCGATCATAATTTTAAGAAAAAAAATGTATAGTCACAAAACATGTGAAATACTGAACCGAAATTGAAAAAATTATGCATTGAAAATCTCATATTCATAAAAAATGTTTCTTTTGGATTGTTTTCCAAAATAAAATATATTTTAAAAAAAATTGAATGGATTGTGAATAAAATGTGATTTATCCCAAAAATATCTATTAAGAGTGTGAATCCGTGTGTGTAGTATGGCATAGATTCATTCACTCGGTAATAATAAATTGAAATCCTAATTTCACCTTTATAGAGTTATTAACCATATGTACAACTGTACAAGAACCACGTCTACATAAAGTGTCTAGAAAATGATGTATTGTTAAAGAAAATCTAAACTCAAAAACAAAATATTTTAGAAGTAATAATATAAATATAATTATCATCAGATTCATTTAAAGGGTTATGTTCAATAATCTATGTTTTCTTAAATATTTTAACTACGTATTCTATTAAATCACCCCATGATACCAAATGAAAAGACCCTAACCCTAGTTTTCCATTATAGTATGTTACATAATTACATTGGTTCTAGATACATGAAATCATATCTAAAAAGTATAATTAATTTATTACTATTTAATTACTATTTAAATTCTAAAATATCACAAAAAAATCAATAAATATTAATAAAAATATAGTATTTTTAACAGCACAATTATTCCTTTAGTGTTTAATTTCATACCAATCATAATACACTTCTTGGATTCTTAGGGAAATGATGTATAATAAATTTGTGAGATTTAATTCTCACTAATATTATACATACACTGGAATATGTCATGAATAAATATATAATCATCAATATTGAATGGTTAATAACTGAAACACATTCTATAGAATAAAAAACATGACCATGAATAATAATATATAAGTAAGAATGATAAAAAAAATTAATTCAATTAAAAATATATACAGGAATATTATCAATGGATAATATAACTCTCTTAACTCAGCCCCTAAATTCATGGAGCAGGTGTTATGATAGAATTATATTTTCATAAGATACAAGTACATCAAATCACAAAAGACAAAAAATATTAGTTGTCTTGGTAAAACAGATACGTCCATGGGACTTTTTAATATAAGAATAAAAAAATTAGCAAATAGTGTTTTTATTTGTTTGAGGATAACAATGTTAGTTCATATATAGTATCACTTCATATATTTATTAGTACACTTTATGGAATCCTGAGAAAAAGAAACTTAATAAGGGTAATATCAAATGCTTAGGAATGGTAAATAATATGGAATCAATAATGAATCATTAAAAATATTAATCATGGTTAGGTAAATAAATGATAACACATAATATATAGTCAACATCATAGAAGGAACTGAGTAAACAATATGGAAGGGCAGTTAAATAAAAATGAATTCTATTTTAATAACTCGTTATGGAAGAACTAAAAAGAAAAGGTATGAAAATGAAAACAAATGATTTTTAATCCAAAAGCATGGATTTAAAATAATCCATAGATTTTTTCAAAATGAAAATCTAATGGATGCAAATACTAAATTTAAATTAATAAAATTCATAATTATTGGACATTGTGTCTTAGGAACATGAAAACATCTACTGTCAAGATCTATCCTATATAATGTGTAAAATATTTTAATTTGTGTAAATAATTTTTCACATAATGGCATATTGATGAATCAAGGGTATATATAAAGTGCATTCCCCGCCCATTATTGAATTTCAAAAACATTATTCATATATCAAATAATCGATTTAATTAATGAAATATCCCAATTGAGTAAATGATACATATTTACCAATATTTTCATAGTATGTCAAATAACATTCTATGTAAATGATGTATCATAAAATGGTATATTGTTTAGAAAATACACAAAATCTATGATAAGTGATATATAAAACTAGGGGAATTCAATTCACAATTATAATTTAGAATTGAATATTTCAAGGAAACATAATAAAGTGATAAAAAAGTCAATGTAAATATTATCCTTATAAAAATCAATAAATACAATCTAGATAAGTAATAAAGAATGAATCAATACAACGTATCCCATGAGGTGTAAAAATAAATTTTACATGTAGTTTATGAAATATAATTAGTACTTTAATGACACTATTGAATAAAATATCCATTTCTTTTAAAAAAACATATAAAATATTACGTAAAAAAATTGGAAATACATATAAAAAAATTTAAATAGTCAAAATTAATTTCATAAGTAATTTTAAAAGGAACATTAATATTTTCTAAAAAAAATTATAATGTAGGGTTTTTAGAAGTAAATAAGTTCTCCAACTAGAGAGAGATATAAATTCAACTTTTCTAAAAAAAATATAAATCACTTTGTGTTTCAAAGAGTGGGATGATGGTACTAGAAATAGATAACAGTAATGAATAAAAAAAGAAAAAAATTTATGGGGTTTATTATTTAATGATCCAAAAGTTTTCACTAATTTAAATTCATGTTTAAAAATCACTAACGAAATTATTTTTCAATGTAAACACATTAAAAGTTTATCATGTTGACGTCAAAATCGATCATTGAGTAGATTGTGCGTATCAACTGTAAATACATATAGAGAAGTGGTCACACATTAATAGATAATAATAAGTGATTGCATACATAATTTTATAATATTAAATTAATTGAAGTAATATAACCCAAAAAAATTTAATATGGCTTTGAAATTATATTCCACATGGAATTTTCTATCTTAAATCCCTATAGAAGAAATAATTCAAATTTAAACACAAAATTTCTGTAAATAATGAATAAATCATTATATTCAAAGAAAAAGTGGAAGTACTTAAACAATATATAAGAAGATAGGTGCACAAAATAGATGTGTTCCTCATATAAAAGAAATACCATTAGAAGGTTATTGAAAACATTCTAGTGGAAAATAATTGTTAAACATTACAAAGTGTCATTTACCACATTGAAACATTGGAATAATAATACCTATGAATGAATAACATTAAATTATACTCATAATATCATGATAACTAGTATATTCATTATATTTAATTTTATAGGATAGTATATATATCATATAAATGAAACTATATTCAAAACAACACGTAAGTCTTAATAGAATGTATATTGAGGTGAAACTCATACTTTTCATTTCATTTTAGGTGAACAGAAATTAACATCATGAAAACTGGTTTTAAATATGTTAATAATTTATTATAAAACTATATTAATAATTATAATATCATATATAATATCCATATTATAGTTTATTATCTTTTGGTTAGTAATATTTCATTATTTTCTCAATTTCAGGTGTCAATTGCCTGATTTCTCATGTATGTTATAACTTGTTATTTTTTATTGTAAGTCAATATATATTTAATAAATATCAACGTTTTAAACCATGATTTAATTATAATTACATAAATTATATATTTTTTTATAATACTTCTTAATGAATGAAGATTAGTAACGAAATTCATTGTTCATGGAGACGGTAGGTCGTAGGTACGCATGAACACTACGTTAATTTCTTTTTTATATTATGGAAATGAATATTTAAATATATAAATGTATATTATTATTTAATTATAAGATATATATCATATATAAAACATATTTTTATTAAAACCACCTCATATATTTTATATGTATAGTGTGAAGGAGTCAAATCGCTTTAAACAAACGTTATTCCACACGTCAACAAATGATGGTATTATATTCACACAAAATATAAATAATTGAGGAATATGATATATAAATATTAACTATTAATATATAAATTGATAATATAATATCTATAATTTATAATCAGTTTTTACCCCATAATTCCTAACCATGAAATGTGGTAAATGATAAATGAATAACACTATTTTGTGAGGCAGTAGATCGCCTCAAACAATAACAATAAGTTTCATACCCATTACCCTAAAGGGTTTCTAAGTGTAGTTATAACACTTAAAAAATAACATCATAGTTTATTGGTGAAAAAATATTTTATATGCATGGATTAATATTAATTGAATAACGGGAAAAATAAATAAAACTAAATATCTTGAAGAAGGATGTTTTGTCTTATTCGGGTAACACCTTTTGGTTTTCACCAAATGGAATTCATTGTTTTTTTATACTGAATGTGAGGTTTCTACGATGGGAGAAATATTTTTAGTACCTATTTGTGTTGAGATTGTTTTATCAATTGTTTCTTGAGATGTGTGAGTAATTGGGATGGTGAGTTTGTTTTTATAGAGCAGGAGGAGTGGAATTGTTCTAAATCATTGGAATGTGAATTCAAACCACGTTTTTCCATGGTAATGTGGATCCAATAATGAAACAAATTTAATAAAATGGAGTACAGTGTCTATGTATTTCCATCCAATGGGTTTTGTAGAATTTTGAGGTTATTTTGGTCGTTAAGATTATCTATTACTCCACTATTAATTTATTTTTTCACATAATTGTTGTAATTTTGTTTAATCAAATTCATTAATGTATTTGGAAAAAAACTATGTTTAAAATATTATAAATTATAAATTATTATACTTCCAAATATAGATTCTATTTTTCCAAATTCCAATTACAAAAGTGTAAGATAATAATTTAAACATAATCCCACAGATGAGTAGAGAATGATAGTTTTTAATGTAGAGACTTTCAATGCATTTCAATGTTTTTATATTATACTTCATAATGAAATTGATTAATATTTCCTAAATTATATTAATTGTTATGAATTTAATACAATTATAATTTAAAAAATATATATAACATAACCATACAAATAAATTACATGAAAAAATAGTTCTAAATTAATATTCAATATTCTTATTTATACAATAAAAAATTGAAAAATCACAAATAAATAACAAAAAATAATCCAATTATATTTTCTTTATTTTCACATTAAAAATGAATTTATTTTTTACATATGATGTTTCTAAAAGTTCTAATATTTATAATTAAAATTGGTTCACCCTTAGAATGTGGTAAAAGTGCCATTTCAAAAGTATTGATTTTTATGAAAATTCTGTCTCTTATTATCATATGACTCTCCAATATATTAGATGAGTGTAAAAATTATTTTATAGAATGTATAATATATTTATTAAATCAATATCACTTTTAATAAATTAAACTTATAATGATAAAACATCAATTTGGGAATAAAATAGTTTTTTAACAATAAAATTTCATCTATATTAAACTGGTTCTAATATTCCTTTATAATTAATTTATTAATAATGAATTAATTATATATATATAATCCATAAAATTTAATATTTTATTTAATACTATTCATAACATTTAATTTAACTTCTTGGTTATATTATTCTATAATAAATAATAATATATTTTTTCTATAAAACACTACATTATCTTTAATGAATGTCATTGAAGATTCTCATTGTTGCAAGTGTTTCATGCTAAATTGGTATTATTTTAATTTTATGCTACATTATAGATTAAATTTCCATAAAATAGTAACTATATTGTATACTCTTGGGATATTATATATTCTTACATTATTGGTGTGGTGAGTCATTCACGCTATCAACTACAATGTTTTAATTAATAATTTCTTGCAATTATAATAAAAAATGACAAATAACATTAAATTGAATAAATAATCACGTTATTATAGAATTTGTAATGTTGGACAAAAAACAATACCATCAAGTCATTGAGACCAGAAATCTTAGATAAATTGTCAAGGTCCTGGCCTAGAAACCCTATCTAGTATTTAACATTAAACCTTCCAAGGCATCAAGGGGATATATTGGGCCCCACCCAACACATACTAATTTTTATTCATTACTCATAAGAAATCAGATTACAATAATAAATTTAAATATTATTTTTGAAATATGTACATACTAAATGTTAATAATTTCTATAATCAATTATCCATATCGACATAAACCATCCAGGGTAATAAGTAAAATGTTTTTTAAATAGTATATATCTACTCAAAATACTCAAATACCATTTATTAATATAATAAAGATTGTATCATTAAATGTTATTCCCACTATAGCATAAGGTGAATTAATGGTTGCTGTCATTAAGGTATAAAATACAATTAAAAATTTCTTTGGGAAAATATAATTTTTTACATTGAAAGGAACATTAAAAAAATAATGATTTACCGAATACTATGGAATTTTATAATTTTAATATAACTATTAAATCGTGTAAATTAATCGTAAAAATAATAGGTGGGAATGATAAAGGGAAATTCAATACATACAAAGTAAATTAAAAAATATTCAACTATCAATATCAGAAAATGTAAAAATGTAAGCCATTTAGAAATGAAAAAATTATTCCTTTTAAATAATTTTTAAATAAATTTAATATGGGGAAAAATTCATCATCAAATAATTATTTATATATTATAATCATATTTCGATTTTTTTCTCTTGAAATCATGGATATGGAAGATAAAACATTTTCTACAGAAGATATAAATTAAAATTAATTTTTGAAAACATTAAATAAAACCATTTTAAGTAAAAATGTGATTAAAATGGTTATATTACGTTAAAAACTCATAATTAAACATATTTGAAAAACAATATATTGGGTCTAATAATATAAAATCAAATAACCTCCCCAATGGGGGATTATACATAAATAATCACAAAAAGTATGAAATTGTGAAGTAAAACACTACCAAATTGGTATCATTTGAATAAAAACCCCTCACAATAGGAATAAAGTGAAATTAAAATTTTAATAATATTAACATAAATAGATTCATGATATATAATTTCAATGGTGAACTATATACACCGCATAAATGAAAAAAGTAGAGAATATGGCCTATGTCAATTGCATGTAAAAATGAGACGTAAAACCCTTTCAATTTGGGTATATTTATATTCATATTCCCCCAGAAAAAAATAATATAAACTGAAAATTAAAGTTTATTAAGTAAAATATAATCGTGATATAAATTTTAAATGTGTTTTTTCCTACACTATAAAAATAAGTTAGTTTCATATCATTATAATATTCCTTAATGAAATTCAGTTGAGCTAAATTATCATACCATAGGTATAAATTCATTCATATGGGTTATAACCATACTTATAATAAACATAAATTTGTTAAAAAATTTAAAAAAACAAAAATAATATATTTTATACCATTTATTATTTACTTATAGTATTCTATTGCAAATTTATTAACAACTATTTGTTAAAATAATTATTTTCGTTGATAATTGATTTGTTTTTAAGTTTATATTTTATTAATTTTTCATTTACCACGGGTTAATCACATAAATAAATTGAAAAATTAAATTTATAAAAAATATAATTATATATAAATATATAAATATATTTATTTATTTATAAAATTTCATATAATTTTTAGATCGAAAGATGAATTATACCATTCATGGAGATAGAATGTTTTGTGTACGCATGGGCGTTGATAACAATTTTACCACATATAGATCATAAGAAAGTGAAAAAATATTTCATGATTATATAATATTTATTATATAAAATTATTTGTTTATATTAATTACATATATCATTTACTATTACGGACAATATAAAATGAGAATCATTTCACTTCACTAAGTCGAGGATGTAGTTCACATGTACATAGTGGGAAAATATAATTTTACAATATATTGTAAAGTAGGGAGTTGTTTGTGATATTAAAATTATCTATGTATATTAATTTTATATATAAAATATTAATTTTTTAATGTTATCATAATATAAAATTGTCAGGGGTGGCGATGAAAATCAAATTACAAGGTTTTGCGAGGCAGTTGTCCTCTACACACATTATAAGGCCCTAGACTTAAACCTTATTTAATCTTGAGTTATTACAATATTACACATTAAGGATATTTTTGGGTTTAGAGTTTTAGAGAATTAGATCATAAAACTTGCATTACATTCCACATATAAACAAAGTGGTTGCATAAAGATAGTATTCTTCTTTCCCATCAATGGAAACATATTTAAAATAAAACATGGATTCTTTCTTGACACTTCCTTCACACTATCATCATATCATGATCATATCATGTACCTTTACCTTGACCTGTGAAAAACATTTCAAAAAACATGGGATGAGCATAAAAAGCTCAGTAAGGGATATAAAAATTTGGAAAGGAAACATGGGTACATATATAAATAAGAATGAAATCATACTTTATCCATAAGACATAAGAACTTTAACATATCTCATCAAATCATGAATAAATCATAGAAATCATTAGACATAAAGATAACTTGAGGCATTCATAACATTCTTACGTAGGGAGTAACCCTCATGGTTACGTTTGGAATACCCATCACAGTATATTCCCTAAATCTCTTCGGATAAACCTTAACGTTTAACTCCTTCGCGTTACCCAATGCATTGGAGAGATATATTGGGCTCACCCGCCCTTAGTTTATCACGGAACCACCCGTCTTCATAATAATGCCCTAGAACCTCAACATAATCGTATCACATAAAACATGCATAAAGGAAACATAACATTTCTACCTTTCAATCACAAGATATCAATACAACACATTGATATAAAAACATTATGAAACCCATTTCCAATACCAAAATTAAAGAAAAGTAAAACATGGTATTTATTTTTCTTTTAAAAAAAGGTAGGGCTTATACAGGAAGCCTAAACTCAAATAATGGTCCTGGCGGTGGAGAATTCATTGTCGCCACATACGTATGACAAAAACATTCCCTTTTGTCATTTAGTAAACGCTTCGTATAAAAAAGATTCCCTTTGAATAAATGTAAAAGTCAAAGGGCTTTATACACCGTATAAAAGAAGGTTGTGTATAAAACATAATATGCCTCAATGAAAGGAGATTGAGATGAAGTCCCATACCTCGGGTCCGTCTTGACTCGATCATTCTTTAATGTCCTGAATAATAAACATGATTTAATTTCTACTTACTTAAGAACCTTTTTCAAGTTCATTATTCATTTTATATCACTTATTTATATGTCATGAACACTATGTAATTATTTAAGTTAATAATGGTCGTTTTAACAATCATTGGTACTTGAGTCAAAAATAATACCTTTATCATTACAAGTTGTTCATGTATCCATTATATCCAGAATTATAATCATGATGTATATATCATATATATCCATTATATACATGCATTTATAATATTACATAACCATTTAGGGGTAATAAATGAAATGCACCGTTCATGGAGACGGTAAGCCGTACGTACGCATGAACGCTACTATCATTTCTACTTCGTATTTTATAGAATGGAATCATAATTATATAAAGGTATATTATAATTACAGTATAATATCATATATAATATCATAGTTTCCATCCTTTATATGTCCCACATATGGTATTTAACGAATCAAATCACTTTGAGGGGGCGGTAGTCCGCACTTCCTTAAATGAAGATATTGCGTTTACCCATAATGGATACCATAAATGTATGCCCAAAATGAAAAATACACAATCATAAGAAAAACATAAACATATTATATATCATATATAAATATAGTTACATCTTAATGGCCACCGTTGAAGGTGTTAAAATAATGTTGAACAATCATCGGTTCGGGAGGCATAAATTCACTATCCATGGAAACAGTATGTCCTTTTACCATTAGATGTAGGTGTGTGTAAGTGTAGCTCAAATACTTATTATAAAAAACATCCTATTATATTAAATATACTGGATTTGTTACAAAAGAAATGAATAAAAAGAGTTTAGGGGGTTGGAGAAGCAAAATAAAACAAAAGGACTAAAGTGAAGACATTACCTTAAAATCGGGTAACTCCCTTTGGTTTGAGCTCAAAGGCTTCCTTTGAAAGAATTATGACCAAAGTGAGGCTTCAAAGAGTAAGAGAGGGATGTGGAGATTCAAAATGGGCAGGGTTTGGCCGAGACAAAGGCTTTGGGAGTGTGGGTAAGGAGGTAGAGGTGGGGGCCTTTTATAAGAGGAGAGGAGGGGCACTCTTGGAAAGTAAAGAAATGTTACTTTATTTGAAAATGATTTTCGGATTCAAAAGGTCCCACATTGATATAATTCGAGGTTAAGGTGATAAGGGTTCTAAATACACCCATCCAATAGGTTTTGGACATGTGTAGGTCATATATTTTACATTATCATTTCATTTTATTTAAATATTTTATTAATGAGGTAATTGTTGCATCATCATGATGTCATAAATAATTTAATTTATTTAAAGTATAAAAATTATGAAAAAATACTATTATGTAGGAAATCTTTCTAGATTTATAATTAATATTTATAGTCCAAAAGATAATTTATGTAGATAAATTTAAAAATATTTTACTTAGGTGATACATTCTTTGTCACATTTAACATTCTTTAAAAATAAAAAGATAAAAAGTCACTTTCTCACAAATTTGATTCCATGGGGCCCCCATGTTATGCACAAGGCATACCATGGTCGGCCATGAGACAAAAAGTAGCCTTAGGACACATGTTGTGGTATTTTTGTATTATTATTATATCATTTTATTATCCTTAACTACCTGATTACTCATTAATCAAGATAATTAAAGATAATTATCGTTGTTACTATTCGTAATGTCCAAAAAAACAAAAGAGTATTGATTACATAATTTGGACCTTTTGATTCCAAATATGTAATCCATTTTACCAAATTACAAACATAGAAATTGAGATAATTTAATTAAAAATAATTCCCGTTGTCAAAACAAATAGCGGGGTTTTTTGATACAATATCTATGAAATGTTTAGCAATATTTTATGCCCAATTCCAAAGTGAAATTAATCCTAATGACCACCATTGGATTAAATGGTAAAAATAAATTCTAATTTAACTTTAAAATAAATTCAAAAGATAATATAATCATGTAAATAAATTAGATTAAAAAGCAGTTTTGATGTAAAATGCAGTATTTTTTACTATTCATAAAAAATGAACATTGTCAGAAAAATACCAAAAATTCACAAAAAGTAAATTTTGATGTCCCAATCATAATGAATAAGTTTATTTAGACAAACATAGCTTATGAAATTGTCAAAATATAGATTTAAAAATGGTTTTCCATCAAAAGGCAGTAAAACAATCCTCTAAGAAATATTAGTGTATTTCGTGCTTAAGATTGGATTTATTTTCATTTTAAGCCTCTAAAACACTATCTAATTAATTAATAGACATAGATAAGAATATCTATTATTCATTACTTACTTGGTATTTTACATCCTTCCCCTCTTTAGAAAATTGCATCCTGCAATTTATTTACTTATCGAATAAATGGGGGTACTTATCCCTCATTGTATTTTCAGATTCCCATGTTGCATCTTCCATCATGTGGTTTTTCCACAAAACCTTTACCTGATTAATCACCTTATTTCGTAACACTTTCTCCATGTGGTCAAGAATCTGGACCGGTTTTTCCTCATAAGATAGGTTTTCTTCCAGCTGAACTACCTCTGGACTCAAAACATGAGATGGATCTGGCATATACTTTCTCAACATCGAAACGTGAAAAACATTGTGTACCTAGGATAAACTCAGAGGTAAATCCACCCAGTATGCAACAGATCCAACTCTCTCCAGAATTTCATATGGTCCAATGAACCTTGGACTCAGCTTTCCTTTCTTACCAAATCTCATCACACTTTTCCATGGTGAGACTTTGAGAAAAACATGATCACCTACCTCAAAAGTTAGATCCTTCCTCCTGTTGTCTGCAAAACTCTTCTGCCGACTCTGAGCTGTTCTCATGTGATTCTGAATCATCTGAACTTTTTCTACCATATCTTCTACCAATTCTGGTCCCATCAACTTCCTTTCACCCACTTCATCCCCGAAAGCTGGAGTTCGACACCGCTTCCCATATAACGCCTCAAATGGTGCCATCTGTATACTAGAATGAAAACAGTTATTATATAAAAATTCAACCAAAGAAAGATATTGGTCCCAACATCCCTAATAATCCATCAAAAAAGCTCGTAGCATATCCTCCAACGTCTGAATTGTTTGCTCTGACTGCCTATCTGATTGAGGATGAAATGTTGTACTAAAATTTAATTCAGTACCCAACGACTTCAGAAGGCTTTTCCAAAAGTTAGAAGTGAACCTGGGATCACGAACAGATACAATGGAGAGGGGAAATCCATGTAACCTGACAATCTCGTTTAGATACAAATAGGAAATTTGATCTAGGGAAAAAGTATCTCTTATAGCAAGGAAATGAGCAGATTTAGTCAAGCGATCAACAATAACCCAGATTGCATTATTACCTCAAGATGTCTTCGGTAATTCCACAACAAAGTCCATGGATATATTCTCCAATTTCCACTCTGGCACTGGTAAAGGATGAAGCATCCCTTTCGGTAATTGCACCTCTGCTTTAACCTGTAGACATGTCAAACACTTCACTTTAAAATCAGCAATATCTCTTTTCATTACATCCCACCAGTAATACTCTCGCAGATCTCTGTACATCTTAGTACTGCAAGGATGAACTGAAAACAGGGAACTATGAGCTTCACATAACAACTCTCTCTTCAACTGTGAATCATAAGGCACACACAATCTCTTCCCAAATCACAAAACGCAATCATTATCAATGTTGAATTCAGGAAACATACCCTTCTGAACCAACTCTACCTTTTTTTGCAACTCACTGTCTTGCTTCTATGCTTGCTTGATTCTATCTGATAAAGATGATCTCACTTATACCTGAAACATAACAGAAGAAAATCTTGTGCCAACAACTTCTATTCCAAAGTTCATCAAATCCTTAACCAAAGGATCACGTTCCAAACGCAACATTGTTAATGAAGCATTACTTTTTCGACTCAAACCATCAGCCACTTTATTTGCTTTTCCTTGATGGTAATGAATTGTACAATCATAATCCTTGATTAATTATAGCCATCTCCTCTGTCTCATGTTCAACTCTTTCTGAGTGAATATATACTTTAAACTTTTGTGATCATTATATATTTCACACTTTACTCCATACAAATGATGCCTCAAAATTTTTAATGCGAAAACAATAGAAGCTAATTCCAAATCATGTGTAGGAAAATTTACCTCATGAGTTTTCAACTGTCGTGAAGCATAAGAAATTACCTGATCAATCTGCATTAGGACTCAACCAAGTCCTTTCAATGAAGCATCACTGTATATATCAAACTCACCATTCCTGGAAGGTAGTGCCAAAACTGAAGCATTCACCAATCTTATTTTCAATTCTTGAAAACAATCATCACATTCTTTTGTCCAGATAAACGTAACACCCTTCCGAGTTAGCTTAGACATTGTACTAGATAACCGTGAAAAATTTCTAACAAACCTTCGGTAATAGCCTTCCATACCAAGAAAACCACGGATCTCGGTTACATTTGTGGGTCTTTTACATTCTTCAACAACTTTTGTTTTAGAAGGATCAACTGTTATGCCATCTTTTGAAACAATGTTACCATGGAAAGAAATTTGTTGCAACCAAAACTCACACTTTCTGAATTTCCCATATAATTTCTTTTCGTTCAAGGTTTGCAAGATAACCCTTAAATGACTTTCATGCTCCTCTTTACTTTTAGAAAAAACCAAAATATCATCAATGAAAACAACCAACATTTTTCACCTGAGTCAACTGAGACATCACTGCAACAAACTGTTTAGTTCTGATTCTGACCATCTCCGGATGCTGATTTGAAAGGTCATTTCCTTCTATATCCCTTCCTAGAAAAGTTGTTCTGTTTCCTGTATGAAAAACCATTCTTATCACAGAAATATCTTAGGCGAAGCAACATGGTAATCTTTAAATGGTATATCATTTTAATCGTACCATAAATTAACTTATAATTTTATACTTTTCTAACACCTAAAGTTGTCTAAACTGACCTCTGATACAAACTATAAGGCCCCAGCCTTAAACCTTACTTAATCTTGAGTTATTACAAGATTACACATTGAGGATCTTTTTGGGTTTAGTGTTTTAAAGAATTAGATTATAAAACATGCATTACATTCCACATATAAACAAAGTGGTTACATAAAGATAGTATTCTTCTTTCCCATCAATGGAAACATATTTAAAATAAAACATGGATTCTTTCTTGACACTTCCTTAACACTATCATCATATCATGTACCTTTCCCTTGACCTGTGAAAAACATTTCAAAAAACATGGAATGAGCATAAAAAGATCAGTAAAGGATATAAAAATATGGAAAGGAAACATGGGTACATATATACATATGAATGAAATCATACTTTACCCATAAAACATAATCACATTAACATACCTCATCAAATCATGAATAAATCATAGAAATCATAATATATAAAGGTTACTTGAGGCATTCATAACATTCTTACGTAGGGAGTGACCCTCTTGGTTACGTTTGGAATACCCATCACAGTATATTACCTAAATCTCTTCAGAGATACCATAACGTTTCACTCCTTCATGTTACCCAATGCATTGGAGAGCTATATCGGGCTCACCCGCCCTTAGTTTATCATGGAACCACTCGTATTCATAATAATGCCCAAGAACCTCAACATAATCGTATCACATAAAACATGCATAAAGGAAACATAACATTTCACCTTTCAATCGCAAGATATCAATACAACACATTGATATAAAAACATTATTAAAACCATTTTCAATACCAAAATATAGGAAAAGTAAAACATGGTATTTATTTTTCTTTAAAAAAAGGTAAGGCTTGTAGAGGAATCTGAAACTCAAATAATGGTCACGGCGGCGGAGAAGTCGTTGTCGCCGCATACGTACGACAAAAACATTCCCTTTTGTCGTTTAGTAAATGCTTCGTATAAAAAACTTTCCTTTTGAATAAACGTAAAATTCAAAGGGGTTTATACACTGTATAAAAGAAGGTTGTGTATAAATCAAAATATGCCTCGATGAAAGGAGATTGAGACGAAGTCCCATACCTCGGGTCCGACTTGACTCAATCGTTCTTTAATGTCCTGAATAATAAAATTGAGTTAATTTTAACTTGCTTAATAAACATTTTCAAGTTCATTATCCATTTTATATCACTTATTTCCATTTCATGAACACTATATAATTATTTATGTTAATAACGGTCGTTTTAACGATCATTGGTACTTGAGTTAAAAATAATCCCTTTATAATTACAAGTTGTTCATGTATCCATTATATCCGGAATTATAATCATGATGTATATATCATATATATACAGTATATACATGCATTTATAATATTACATAATCATTTGTAGGTAATAAATTAAATGCACCGTTCATGGAGATGGTAAGCCGTACGTACGCATAAATGCTACTTTCAATTCTATTTATTATTTTATAGAATGGAATCATAATGATATAAATTTATATTATAATTCAAGTATAATATCATATATAATATCATAGTTCCATACTTTATACGTCCCACATATGGTATTTGACGAATCAAATCACTTTGAGGGGGCGGTAGTCTGCACTTCCTTAAATGATGATATCGCGTTTACCCATAACAGAAACCATTAAGGTATGCCCAAAATGAAAAATACAAAAGCATAAGGACAACATAAACATATTATATATAATATATAAATATAGTTACATCTTAATGGCCACCTTTGAAGGTGTTAAAAGAATTTTGAACAATCATCGTTTCGGGGGGCATAAATTCACCATCCACGGAAACAGTATGTCCTTTAACCATTAGATGTATGTGTGTGTAAGTGTATCTCGAATCCTTATTATAACAACATACTAGTATATTGAAGATACTGGATTTGTTTCAAATGAAATGAATAAAAAGATTTTAGGGGGTTGGAGATGCAAAATAAAACAAAAGGACTCAAGTGAAGACATTACCTTAAAATTTGGTAAATCCCTTTGGTTTGAGCTCAAAGGCTTCCTTGGGAAGACTTCTTCCCAATATGAGGATTCAAGGAGTAAGAGAGGGATGTGGAGAGACAAAATGGGCAGGGGTTTCCCGAGCCAAAGGATTTGGGAGTGTTGGTAAAGAGGTAGAGGTGGGGGCCTTTTATAAAAGGAGAGGAGGGGCACTCTTTAAAAGTAAAGAAATGTTACTTTATTTGAAAACGATTTTCGGATTCAAAAGGTCCCACGTTGATATAATTTGAGGGTAAAGTGATAAGGGTTCGAAATCCACCCATACAATAGGTTTTGGACATGTGTAGGTCATATATTTTACATTATCATTTCATCTTATTTAAATCCTTTATTAATGAGGCAATCATTGCATCATCATGATGTCATAAATAATATAATTTATTTAAAATAAAAAAATTATGAAAAACTACTATGATGTAGGAAATATTTTTAGATTTATAATTAATATTTATAGTCAAATGGATCATTTATATAGACAAAATTAAAAATATTTTACTTAGGTGATACATTCTTTGTCACATTTAACATTCTTTAAAAATATAAAGATAAAAAGTCACTTTCTCACAAAAGTGATTCCATGGGGCCCCCATGTTTGGCACAAGGCATCCCATGGTTGGCCATGAGACAACCAGTAGCCTTAGGAGACATGTTGTGGTCTTTTTATTATTATTATGATATCATTTTATTATCCTTAACTACCTGATTACTCATTAATCAAGATAATTAAAGATAATTACCGTCATTATTATCCATAATGTCCAAAAACAAAAGAGTATTGATTAAATAATTTGGAACTTCTGATTCCAAATATGTAATACATTTTACCAAATTCCAAACACATAAATTTCAATAATTGATTTAAAAATAATTCTCGTTGTCAAAACAAATAGCAGGTTTTTTTAAAACCATATCTATGAAAAGTTTGGCATTGGTTTATGCCCAATTACAAAGTGAAATTAATCCTAATGACCACAATTGGATTAAATGGTAAAAATATATTCTAATTTAACATTAAAACCAATTAAAAATATAATCTAATCATATAAAAAAATTAGATTAAAAAGCAGTTTTGATGTAAAATGCAGTATTTTTAACTACTCATAAAAAATGTACATTGTCAGATAAATACCAAAAATTAACACAAAGTAAATTGTGATGTCCCAATAATAAAGAATAAGTTTATTTTGACAAACATAGCTTATAAAATTGTCAAAAATATTGATTTAAAAATGGTCTTCCATCAAAATGCAGTAAAACAATCCTTTAAAAAATATTAGTGTATTCCATGCTTAAGATTGGATTTATTTTCATTTTAAGCCTCTAAAACACTATCTAATTCATTAATAGAAATAGATAAAAATATATATTATTCATTAAGTACATGGGATGTTACACACATGATTTATTGATCCATTTCCTATTTAATAGATGTTGATATTGATATAGGTTATGTAAATATCAAAATGAAATTGAAATATATATTATATGCTTTTGTTTTTAGTTTATCATAGTTTAAAAATATTTTATGTTGTTAGATAAAGATGTAAAAATAGAACATATGGTTAAAAACACTATCTCATTGATGGTAAACCTCTTTAGGTTTATAAATAAATCCATGTAAAATTTCATTTATGATTAAATAAAGGCATTTAGGGTATTGGTAGAGACTTAATGATGATACATGGGTTGGTAACGGATGAACAAAATGACTTTGGTAGGGTAGATTGGATAGGAGAGTGATGTCATTATATAAGTTTGGAATAGGACACAGTAGAAATTTTTTACTTAAAAAAGTGATACCCACATTTTTCTCAAGAAAAAAGGTTGAAAGATGGCTCATTATAGATCCATGGATGTGATAATGATGAAATATTTCAATTAAGATGATATTTAATTTGTTTATAGGTCATTTTACCCCTTATCATTTTAGTTTAATAAAATATTAAACTAATTTTAACCATACCCAATGTAATTAATTTATAATATTTTTATTAATAATTATGATTTTTTTTAAGATATCATTAAATAATTATGATTATTCTGCGTATTTAATCCACTTTCCCAAAATTTAATTCACATAGGTGATTGAATTTAATTTTAATTTAATCACATAGATGCGATTAAAATAACATGTTATCAAATAAAACTTTTATATGTTGTGAATGTTTAAATGTCCATATTATTATATAAATTGATTAAAATAAACAGAATTATATATAATAAAATATATTTTAACAATTTTTTTATAACAAATTTTATTAAATAATTAATTGTTAAATGCTTCAAATGAAATTTTTTTTTTCAAAAAATACAATTATTTTTCACTCTTCATTTAGAAATTAATCCTTTTAGTAAATTATAAAAAAATCACTCTTGAATAATTTTTATAGGCTGATTAAAAAAATAATTTTCTTTTTTTAGATTTTATTAATGTGTAAAATATTAATCATAATTTAGTTTTTCCCAATGTGATGAAGATAAATTTTATAATGAACGTATATTTTATGCATAAAAATACGTTTACACTTTTATTTTGATTAGAAAGAATATTTATGGAATGATTAATTTTTTACTAAATATTAGATACATAATTTTTTTTGGAAATAATTTATCTAATCTGATAAATAAAATTAATTAATATATGAACACATTATGTGAAATAAAATATCTTTTTATAAAATTTAAATTTTGTACATTGAAAATATTTTTTTTTCTTGTAATTTTTTTATTGCAATTACATTTATTTTATAGCTATAAAAAATATATAAAGCACATAATTTAGTTATTCTTATTCATAACCCGAAATTTAATGGAAATATTAAAATGGTATTCTATATTAGAATTTATATAGACTCATGGTCATGTATACCATATGTTATCAAAATGATTAAATTTGAAGAAAAATATTTCACATATCATTTATGATCATTTGTATGTGTCACATACTTAATAAAAAATTTTGTTTTTTAAAATTTTTGATGCTTTATATACATTATTTCATTAAAAATAAATGATTAACATTCAAGATATTTTCTCTCATCAATTATATATAACAATTTACAATGATAGAAGCTTCACCCAAATCTGGAACACAATGTGGATACATACAAGGTTCACCATAAAAGTCCCTAAACGGTGCCATTTTCATAGACTATTGATAGATATCTATTTATAAAAACTAAACAATTCATAAATGGAAATCCCATGTTCCACTATATCAAAAGAATAAATAGAAAATTATGTCTTCTTGAATCTATATAATTGAGTCTATCTTACCATCGTTCAACGCATGGCATACCATTCTCATCCAAACATAACATCCCATCACCTCTTTCAAGAATATTCTAAATCAATGTGTGAAATGAGAATCCCTCCTTGAAATTACAATAGTTGAAAATATTTTTAATTGGAAAATAGTATTTACTTACCGATTACCCAATTCCTCAATTCTGTTTTTATCATGAGTGGGAAAAAGTGAGATGATATAGAAAAAACGTCAATTAAAACAAATTTCACTTTCATCACTCTAAGAGTATTCTAAAACCGAATAATGGTGTATATTTATATCTAATACCAATTATATATTATCATATCATTCGAAGGATATAAACCTGACAACTTATGATACTGGACCATTATTTTTTGAATGGTATAAAAATTTGAACAAAAATCAATGATGTCTCACTTCATACATGACCACCATATTCAATATCTAATACTATAATACGTTTACATTGGGAATATTTGAACATATAATTGGGATAGATTAATATCCTTTATCACTTCCATCCTTTTATGTAAAAGAGAAATTTTTTTCCAAAAGAATACAATTCCATCCAGGTATAGAGAACAACATCAATGCCCTCCATAAAATATAATGAATTCCTTATATATCGTAACTCATAATAAAACTAATAGTAATTGATGTTTAACATAAAAATATAAGATTTAAACTAAACACTTATTAAAAAACACCTAGTCTCATCCATTAAAACTCTAAAATTTATACATGTTATGGGATCCATTATATTCTACCACTAATATGATTCCTTCATGAACTATTAAGGTATCTTTATAATAGGAGAATTAGAAAATAATTCCACTTTATAGAGGTGTATGATTTGTGACGGTGATAATTTTATATGTACTTAACCTAACACCTCTATCTTATATTAAAATTTTTATTTGAAAACATATTACTCAATCATCAATGAAAAGAGATAAAAAAGATAACTATTCCCCGAAAAGTTTTTCCTACAAACTATTTAGGGTGTAAATCATATATTTTAATTCCTTAATATTTAAGGGAAATAATTCTCATGGGGATGAAGCTAACAAGAACCATAATACAACATGTTTTCATTCTACAGTTGAACAAATCATGATGATGATCCAAAAATCTCTAAATACCACATAGCCCAACCTGGCTACTAGAAGGGTAAATAATGGAACTAAGTTCATATACTAATTTAACTCATTTAAGGATGTTTTAATTATAGTATCCAAAATTATAATAATTCCATTATATGTATGAGTAGTTAATGTAGATTCAAACATAGATAAATCATTGAAAAGTAATTAAAAATGTCATAACATGCCTAAGAGGTTCTGAATATAAAAAACATTTTATTAATTATCCAATGACATAAAAACTATCATTTTCTCATGAGATAATATGATATGATGTTATAAGGCCCCAAGACTCAATAGATTAACCTTCAAAATCAATAATTTTAACTATATCTACATGGCATAAATTTAGTGATTTTTCATGACATCATAATAAACACACAATTAATGAACATGATCATCCTTGGTTTTAGAATAGAAAATGATGTCATTTATAATTATGAAATAAATTTTTTGAGATAGTTGTGGAAAACCATATTCAAGAGTGACATAAACTTATCTAGATAATCATCCAAACAATACGGAAAATAATAGCCACATTATTACATAACTAATTTGGAAATAAACATTATGGATATCAATATCCATTATCCTAAGATAGAAATAATCTGAATGAAGTAATATCATATAGAAACACATCATACTAATTAGCTAAAAAATCAATCAAGGGAAAAAATACATTTTCTTAAACAGAACATGATTATGATTCTTATAATCAACATACAAAATAATTGTTCTATCAATATTATTTTAGGAAATAATTTTTCATTCTATGAGGATAAACTATGTCTAATGAATCATTTGAAAATAAATCCATACATATAATTATTTAATTATTTCAATTTAGCTTGTTCCATATGGAAGGTGGAAATATATATTTCATGTGTGCCCAACACCAAGTCAATGGAGAACTCCACCTTTTTTTTCTAGTGGTAGATAAGTAAATTTTCTAAAATCATTTTCTAGGAACATAGATGTTAATAGGGAATGTTCAATAAAATGTGATTCCTAGTCCATATCAATATAACCCATGTATATCAATGTATGCATATCTAAAAACGGATTTCCCACATGGATTATCCTTTGGTCACATTCTCCCAGTAAAAACATGGAGTCACTATTTTGGGTATTAAATCAAACTCAAAAATGAATATAGTTAATCTAAACAATGTTAACCGCAAATATTCCATTCCATCAATTGAAACTAAAGGAATCACTCCTAAAACATAAAATTCCCTCTATGAGGTCGATCATTGATAATGTTAAATAACAATAGTAGAAAAGGATACATTGCTCTCTCATTTTCCCTATAGTTTGTCCAATTTTCTTTAAATTTTTAATGATATGTAAAAGTATATTTTTATATTTATAGTTATAATTGATATAAATGAATCAGATGAACTAGTATAAAAAAATTAAGAAATTAATTATGAAGATATAGTAATTGTACATCTCACTATCATAGTACCCACATCAATTTCTACTAGTGATTTCTTCACAACAGGAATTTACATCATTCTTAATACCTTTGTTTAGAAACACATTGTTCATTAATAATATCTCTTTGAAATAAATAATCTTAATAAATATTATCTCATACCACTATCTGTGGGAATTTAATCATTGAAAAAAATTATAGATTTTTCTAGAACATCAATATGAGCTATAATTATTTGGTTCTTTAATTTTAAAATCCTTTGAGATGGAAAAATATCCATATTGAAAACAATCCAATAAGAATTTACCAGACACCACATAATATTTAGTAGAGGTCTAATGTGGAAGATGACCACCACTATTTCCACAACACAACTCATTATGTTTCCTCTACATTAAAAGAAAAATAGAAATTGATAGTAGGAGTAGGAGGTACTCCTATAATCATTTATTTACATGAAATATTAATACTAAAAATCAAATATCTATGTAGAGAATTAGAATAAGTGGTAAAATTTATTATAAATAACTGATATTATATATCTGAACAAAACCCCATATGGTTTCAAATCCTGATCTATGATCAAGCATTAGATTTATACAAGCTACTTGATGTTGTGTCCTCAAGAACACATCCTCATACCCCAATGGATGTTGTATGATAGTGAGGGTATAATGGTGGATTAGGGGAGATGAAATACACAATGGATAACAAATATTTATTGTGAAAGGAGAAATAAATTAAAGGTTGTGGAATTAAATCATTCAAACAATATTAATAAACATCAAAAAGACAAAACTAATATCATAAATAAATGATGACATAGTGATACAATAATTTTACTAGAATATAAAATTATCGTAATACAAGTATTATAAGTATGACATGGAAAAAAAATGACCAAACATATCATCCCGAAATGTATTATTAGTACACATATCATTATAGCACTCCCATATAATTAAATGATGTATCCATAACAATAAGATTCCCATTTTCATAACCCTAACCATGATGTTTTTCTGGGTACCCAATGATGAACTAAATAGATTTTGAGTAAAAATTAGTAGGCCACCACCCTTTGAATTTAATATATTTATAGTATGTGAGTATAATATTAATATGTTTTTAGGTATATTATAATGTAGTCTATTAAAATAAATATAACACATATTGTTTTGGGTTCACTATGGAAGACCTGATAGACCATGCATTATTCAGTCTAATCAAAAATATGGACATTCCATAAAACATATATTTTTTTACACACACAGATACAGACACACACACACAAATATATATATATATATATATATATATATATATATTAGTAAAGACATAAGTCGTAAGACAAAATAATCAATATGAGGATGACTTGGAAGACTCATATATTAAAAAATTGATTTCATTCCTAGAGATCGGAAATGAATGACAAGAGATTTCATGCCCAATAGTTTCGGATTACTAATAATTGATAAAATAAAAATAAATCTCAGATAAATGATAAGGGATCCACAACCTAAAATGTTAGGTGAATGATTAGGGATATTGTTCCCAATTGTGCCATATAAATGATAATAGACATTGTTACCAATATTTTCAAATCAATGGTTTGGTATGTCATGAACAATATCCAAATAAATTATTTGAAGAATCATTTCAATCATCTCACATCCTAGGATCACGAACTGTCTTGTATATAAATTCTATTAAACATTGCATAATAACATATATAGAAAATTAATTAAAAAGTAAATCTTTTACATAATTACTTAAAAAATCCAATTGATTGTTTTATAATCATTTAAAATTTAAAAAGAAAATAGTGGTCTTGTGCAAAATACCTTCCAAAAAATATGATTCATCAAAAATATTTAATTTTTAATTCACTTATTAGAAAAAGAGTGGTTTTTGTTTATATAGATTTCAAAATACACCTCAATTGATTCATTATGATTGTCTTTGTTAATAATCATGAATAAGTAATAAAGATCATGAAACAATGGGTTTAAATAAATATATCTAACATACCAACCTATGAATATCAAAATATTCTAATTCTCATTACAATTACAGGTGGGATATATTCATGTATTATATTTAGAAATTTTAGTATGACCAAGTGAACATCCATTCAATTTAATAATTCATTTAAAAGAAACTAAAAATATATTTTATAAGGAATTACTCAAGGATAATATAAATATTTGTCAAATTGAAATGTCTGTCACTCACATAATGTATAAATCTTTTAACTGCATTTAACACTATCATATAAGAATAGGGAATGAAAAAGTCCTCAAATGGTGGTTGAAGAACCTTGTCAATAAATAAGCATCTTAAGAATATAAGTAATACCCAGTAATGGGTTCTTTAAAATGAGGTTGAAATCCTCTATCATTTAATTTTGGTCCCATGGAAAAACAATTCATATTACTAATAGATAGTTTAAAATAAATTTACATTTAGAAGGCAACATAGTGAATGTTTAGCCTATGGATCAATGGAAAATTTTATAATATTGCGAGATATTGAGATAATATTCATAGACCACCTACCTCATGATTATGATTCTTTACTCATCCATTATTATGAATTATTTTTCCAATAATGAGTGAAATAGAATAAATGAAAAACCACCATAAAATAACTCAAATTATGTCCCATGAAAAATAAATCCAATATAATGAGTTAAACTGTATAAATAGGGACATAGAGACATAAAAATAACATTTTAAATCCAGTGTGATGAATAATAGATGAATCAAACTCTTTATGATTGACTTATATCCGAGCCTATTAGAAGTGGATAGTGGTGATAGAACAACCTCCTATTATTTAGAATAGTGGGTGGAAGAAGGGTAAAAAATGATTAATATAGTAATGGTAAAAGTTTTATTTCCCCACTTATTAAATGGGGATTTTGATTGGAATTATGTTTTTTCAAACAATGATTATCTCACTCAACAAGGGACACACTTTCTATATTTTTTGTGAATGGTTTTGGAAACAATGTGTCAACTTTGATTTTGGAACATGCTCACCCCAACACCCATTATAGTTAAATCACAGTTAAACAAACCTTATTATTCCCATCTAGTTCACCTGTTTTATTTAATGTAGATTCCATGTATTATCATGCGTACTTCCTTGACTAGATTGAAAACCCATTATTCACCCTTATGTGGCCACATGGTGTGGGTTCACAGTTATTAATAACCATATAATAACCATGATATTCACTTTAACGTTATACAAATTAGGATTATGGAGCCTGATTCTTTCAAATACCATCCAAACCTATGAGAAACTAAAATAGAATTAACCCTCTATCAATAATAGTATTTTATGTGTTTGAATTATCAAAATTACATTATGAATCTCCCTAAATGATTTGCACCATCTACAAAATGGGAACATAAATTTCGTAGTATACTTTCACCTAGTTAATAACTTTGGTATAGTATATTTGAAAAAACATATATTTTTTTTATAAATTGATACAACCACAAATGATAACTAATAATTAGTAGAAAGATTTGTGGTATATTGATTCACTCACAAATCACCCTAGCTATGATTGATAATTCAGTAGACTAAGCTAAAATAAACATCATTAGACCGAAATTCTCCAAAAATGGTTCTTAATATATTCCCACTCTAATCACCCATTCTTATTTTCCAGAACTATAGTTCCCATTATGTATTACTCGAACAATCAAGAATAATGTTATCACATGTCACTTTAATAGGCTCTAGAATCTCCCAAAATTCTATAATTTCTGTAATATATCCCAATCAGACCTCCACTCCTTAAGCACTATTAATTACATTAACGGATGGTGGTATCCATAATGTAAATTCCAATAACCAAAATGAAATATATTCCCATAGAGGATCCTCCAACAGAGAATGAGTAGGATCATGTGAATCTCCTAGTCTGATATAATGGGATGCAATCACTACCACCTCTATGATGTTATAGTCAACTATATGGTTTTCTTATGGTGGATCATCAGTATCCACCTCCAAAAGTCTATTCATATGAGTTCTTATGGTAATGATACTACAGAACACCAATAGAAAAAAAAGGAAAAAATAATAAAGACACATAGGAATAATAATTCAATCAATATGAATCAAATAAGGAATTAAAAAATACAGATTTTTTTTACTAAAAGTTAATTATTATTTCAATAAACTCCTCAAATAAAATATTCACAAGTTCCCATGGATTCCTAATTATCACTAGGATTAGGTATATCCAGGAACTCTCTTTTAAACATATATATCATTTAGTAAAATATGATCTCTTATCTGCAGGGCCTTCATATGCTTTATAAGGACATTAAGAAAGATACCCAACCTCCATTGAAACTAAATTTTAAATAACCAATATAGATAGCTCACTAAATTGGCCCCTAAATCATTTCCAATATGGCCTGAAGGTTTTTCTTGAAAACAATAGGAAAGAAATAATAATATTGAAATTAATAACAATCAAGGGGAATGATATATTCATAAGAAATCAATGAATTTATATAACAGAAACCAACAAAGGTCTTAAAATAGCACCCAAACCATATTTATAATTGACCGAATATAATACAATAAAAACAATGTGATCTGAGTACTAGAAATAATTGGTTATTATGTTACACATTAATTGTTCCATACCATAATTATAGATGGGGAAAATAAAAATGAGTGACCATGGGGGTGTTTAGCAATTGATTATTTCATAGGGAATAAATTGATAGAGATTTCCTCAATACACATTAATAATTTGGAGAAAATGTTAACTATTTTATACTTATTTTAAATGGATGTATAGATTTATTAAATTTGATTGATTAATGATTTCTGTCTTTATAGTAATTGTCCTCCCTATGATATTCCTTTAGAAGTCTAATAAGGCTTATGGTAGTGTCTGAAAACTCCAAGAATACACTAGTAGTATTCAGATAATCCATATGAGTAGGTTTTGGGCTACTAGGGGTTGGTGTTGGGATGTATATTAATTTTTCATTACATTTTTTTAATATTGGATGACTACTAATTTAGACTTCCATAGTTTTGGGCTGGGATAACTAAAGATTAAAGATTCCAAGCGTTGGAAATGGGATGATATTAGTTTCGGCCACATTGAATTTTATCGATGGATTCAGGAAGAATAATTGAACTTATTGGGGTCTAGATGACTATTTATACTAATTTGGGTCACATTCAAATCTATTTATAGATAAAATAATATTAATATTTTTTTGTCTATAAGGAATCTCTAATTAATCCATTTATTGGATATATTGAGATTATAGATAACGAAATTTTTCATAGGTATAAGATGTTATGTCCGTGCAAGGGTTGCACCTTGGAACATGAGGGTTGATCATGTTATTTTATTTACTTGTTATTTTATCATATTCTTACACATATTAGGAAATACCACTTTTTCATTTGTGATACTCTATAAACATTGAATATGGGGGGATATTATATCATAATCACACCCTAATGATTTTTTCATTTGGTACTCATGAAGACCATATGAATGTCAGATAAGATAATGGAAATCACTCTAAGACAAACGATTAATTTTAATGGGATTACTAACAAGGATCATTGGAGTTTGTGATTGGGTTGGGAGTCAGAGGAATTATAATGAATTTTTCTCCAAACAAGCCTATATATTTTATTGGTTTTCAAATATATGTCATCATACTGGATTATATATTCCAATTTCTTATAAAAAAGGTTATTTTTGTTTTATATGTGTACTTTTCTAGATGAATGTTCAAATATGTTTTTATTTGGATGTATTCTATGATATTTTTTCTAATAATATTTTTTTTAATTTTATATGCACATATAATGTCCCTAGTGTACCACCTTGGACCTGATATACTTATCAGAAGCCTATAGTATACAAGTAGGTGATCAATAAATATAGTGTACCATATCATTCTGATTAATAATAAGGTGTTGAGGTTTTAGTGATATTACACACTACAAGGTATCTCAATGTATAGTAACCTTCTAATGATCTAATGAGTTTTATTGGGAATATAAAATCTCAATTCATTAAACATCATGGGTGTTCTGACAATTGATAGAGATAATTATCTAAATGTATGGAAATATATGTTACCCTTCCTCTAATCACATGGCATGGAAGTGTTATATTTTAAAACAATATGTTTTACCCCCATTTTGTATGTTTATTCAATGAATAATGTTAAAATGATAATAATAGTTTTATTGACATGTAACACTGTTTACCTTGATGTACCTCTTTGAAAAGGACTACCTAATGATAATTGGAATCAAGAATACAATGTAGATATTTGGAAAACTAAGAAGAATATAGGTCGGTAAAATAAATAATAAATAGTATATGTTATAAGTTGAGATGAGCCAATTTGAAAGAAATAATACATGGGATGATGAGAATATTGATGACCAATATAAAAGAGTCAATGATATTTTGACAAACATGTGGGATATTGGATAGAATATAAAATATTCAATCATTTTTATGACAATGAAGAAGAAATTTACAAGCCTATTTCATTAAAAAATATTATCTAGGGAATAAAGCGAGGACTTTATACAAGATAAGTTAAAATAAATAATTATATTGTTCTATGGGTAAAAATTTATATCTTTCAATATTAAATAAAAATAAGAAATAAAAGTCATGGTTTTGAGAAATTAATTTTTTTAATACATTTATTTTTAAGATGAGTAATTTATATCCCATAAATTTCAACATAACACTATGTTTGATAGCATATATGACATGTAGCATCGATCATAAAAACCCATGAAGTATTATTATTTAAATATGTCCATTATGATCAAGATGTGGAATTGGTGGTTATTAGCACTAGTAATTATATTATGAAATTTATATAAAATTTTCCTGGCCACGAAAAATGAATTGAAAATTTATTTGAAAATAAGCACTATGTTTTATGTAATTTCATTTTATCATTTATAAATACATTTTCTTGAAAAAAAGGTTTTTATTGCATTTTAAAAATGAATATTATGAATAATATAATCCATGATATAATTTTTATTTTATATAATATATATCATTTTCAAAATCGTCATATCTAAATCTTATTAAAGTGAGAATTTGGGATTTTTCTGAATAGGTTATTTGTCATTGAATTGTGAAAATTACATTTTTAATATATATTTCATTATTTTAATTGAAATTTATAGTTATTATTTTAATATGATAATAAATTAATATAATCATTAATTAGTTATACATAATATATTAAATTTCATATGTTTCATCGTTATAATTAAATTTGGTATATTTCTATATTTCACCTTAAAAATGCATTTAAAATTTTTTGTTGGTTTTTTTGAATTTATATTATTATTTAATTGATAAACATCAAAAAATGAATCAATAAAAGATATCCATTTTTTTAATTACGATTTTTGAATTCATTAATTTGTAAAAAAATATTTTTGGACATATTTCATTGTATCTATGTTAAATAATCAACAACAATGTAAGGAAAAATCAATTAATTAAATTTTAAAATAATGTTAAAAATTATTAAAAATATATATATGACCTGAAATATCACTAAATTGTTAGTTTATTTTGATTAAACAATTACAATATTAGAATATTTTGCATTATTAAATTATTTTTCCTTGTAAATAAATCTATATTTTCTTTACAAAAATAATAAATGAAAAAAATCACTCTCTTTGGTTATATGTCTTTCATTTTTTCATATAGAAAAATGTTGATTTTTATTCTAAATAGTTACATAAAATAATAAATAATTTCTAATAATTTTAATTATTTGAAAATTATATTTGATGAAATAATAATCATAAATGGTTACACAACACTAGAACAATTCATAGGAAAGTAGTAAAAAATCCTGTAAATGATTTTCCGAAGATACCAAGTAAAAAAAAATTGTATATTATTGGGGTTCAACAATTTTTTAGAAAAATATAAAAAATTAGTGATTTGTTAATATTTTATATTCAAATTCAATCATAATCATGAGATGTTTAAAATATATATTATTTTAATAGTCCAAAAATTAACATCTATGGGTATTTTATATATAATATATGTTATTTTATAATATATAATTTAAAATATATATTATCATTGTTTAATTGAATTTTATATGTTAAAAATTATCAATAATTTTCAATTTATAAGAAAAAATTTTTATTGTATCTTTAATAATGAATTAATACAGAAAATGATTTTTATTTTGGTAATAGTAATAATGGATAATGGGACATTGTATTGGAGTATATACACATTCATCCATCATATATTATAAATATAATTTTTTTAGAAACATGAAAATGAAAAATAATTAATATTAAATTAATACATTGAGTAATTTAACGTGTTATCCCCTCCTCTATTGTAAAGGGAGACAATCTCTCCTCTCTTCCTCAAATATTACTGTCCACTCATATTAGCCATACCATTCAAAAAAATTTATTAATTCCATAGATACATTATTCTGTTTCATTTATTCTTAAAATTTCTTCCATAGAGTCCTTAAAGTGTGACCCAAATGAGGTTTTTTTTAAAAGAGTAAATTTTCTTAAACATGCATTTTAATTTTACATATTCATCAATATCATTTAATAATATAATAATCATTTAAATATTATATCATAATTAACCCCCATATATTGAGATGTTGTTATGAAAATTTTAAAACCATATTAGTCTCCTTGTTCAATCAAATGTGGAATGAAATAATCACACATACATAAATATGGACTACAACCTCTATGTAGTGTTTTGTCTTTTTCTTATCACAGACTGTCATTGTTGTTTGTAATGATGGATTTAAAATATATATAAATATATATATATATATATAGTATTCAAAAATTAATTATAACTCTTTAATGATACTATATCATCAATTTTCCTACATTCAAGTTATAATCCTTACATCCTCAAAAAACATGACGTGGATTAAACCAATAATGTAATTAAATATGTTAATAAAAAATATTAAATGAATAGACTAAGGAAAAGAATATAAATATATAAAAGGACCTAATAAATTAAATAATTTATATATGTTTATTATGTAGAAGATAAATGATATACATAGAATGTCTAGAATATACGAAAGGATAATTTTTAACCTAATATCCATTAATTTTGTTATAATTATACTAAATTGACTATTTATGAAAAATATTTTATATTGAATGAACTATTATTTTATTATTATGTATATTCACTTATTTTTTGTATTAATATGTTTTCATATAATACTATAAATTATTAATTATGACTTTAATGATATTTAATTTTAAGGATTATTCATCATAAAACATTTCATTGAAGAATTTCATATCATATTCCCAAATTTCCATTTATAAGGTGTAAGAATTCCTTTTGAAATACTGTATCATGAATGAATTTTTGATCTTGATATTTAATTCTCATTTGATTTTCTATTTTTTATTATATATTTTTGAAAATTTTATAAAACATTCATAGGTTATCATTGTATCTATTAAAATTCGGTGAGATAGGATTCATGTTACTGTTCTAATTTGAATGTATATGATGTATCTTCTACCACAAAAATCATCATATATTATTTGTGGGATATTATTGGGTTTTAAAAATCATTTTATGTACCTTCATTCAATGGAATTTTGATTAATGCCTTTCCTATGTTTCAAAGGATTCCTACACTGATCTTCATTCTTGGAGACATTATTTTACCAATGCACCTATATCAAAAAATAAAGTGTATATAATTTCATATTAATTACAATATCATTACTTTTCATAAACTCATAGTAATTTTCTTTCTCTTTTATGTTCCTTATTTTTATTTTCATGTTTTTAAAACATATTTAATGGGTTTACATTATGAACATTGCTTTAATGGTTAAAAATAAATTTCTACAAACTATCTTACTTTTTTATTTATTTTATTTTAATAAATTTTTTTCTAAAAAATGATTTCCTAATTTCATTTTCCATGATATATTTCCTCTATTATTGTGTTTAAAAGAATATTTTTTAGTGTTTTCTAAACGTTTACGTCTGAATCTTATTAATTTTCTTAAAATATATTGTTTATTTTTAATATTTTTGAAATATGTGGATTTTTTGAACATCACTGCTACTAATTTTTTAATTTTCCATCAAAAGTTTCCGTCTTTATTTTCAATGAAAATACATTTACCAATATTTTTAATTTTTAATTTTTTAATATTACTGAATGAAAATTTTGATTCCCCTATTTTACTCTAGTAATATTAAATAATATTTTAAATTTATTTTCTTCTATTTAAACATCCAATAAAGATTCATAAGATTAGTTGAGGATATTATCATATTATAATATTTTCTTCTATTATGTAAAGGGATGATGATTATTTTTTTAATATTGTTAGTAAATCTATTTCTTTATGATAGGTATATCAATATATGAACGTTTTCCTTAAATGAAAGAAAATATGTATTCTCATTCAGGATATTGTGTGTGGATCTTTTTAATTGTAATAAGATAGGGGATTAAACCCATATCGTAAAGAGAATTTTTATAATATATTATGGATACTTTCATTATTTCCCACTAATTATGTAGTCATTGAGATGGATTTAACAGTATAATAGTTACTCATAAGATATTATGAATTATATTACTCCAAAGAATATTTTTTGTACATATATTCTCTATTTCAAATAATATATGAACGAGTTTACAATGTATTGGTAAATATAATATGATTTTTGAATTATGTGATTTTGGGATTTAATGATGAATTTTTAATGATCTAATATAAATATAATATTTTGCAATGTTTTCTAGGAGTTTTAATAAATCATTTTCATTAGGAATTTTTTTTCGAATGGATAATTATTGTTGAAATATATTCCAAATATCATATTCTAAATATATATTACATTCTCAGGATTTGTTATCCTAGTTTTATATGTATTATTTATCATATTTTTTTTCACATTTACATTGATTTTTTCATCATTACCTTACATTCAAATTATTATCATTGATGGCATTGAATTGTTAATTATTATGTTTAGAATTACTATGTGTTTAAGCTCACCCATTTTATGTTTTCCATTAACATAGTTTATGAATAATTCTTTTAAATAAATATAATATAAATTTTTGTCTAAAGAATTAAAATGGATATGTTTATTAATAATTATTAAATAAGAAAAAAATCATTAGAAAAAATAACCACATAATGCCATGGGTGATGTTTTTTAAGAGTTTTTCCTAATTATTTAAAACTATAAACCTAAAAGGTCAATGTGTATATATAATAAAACATTTATTTATTGTTTTTATTTTTTGGAAGGATATCAATGGCCAATGTTGATTAATGTGAAATATGAGAATATAAATATTATGTTTTATCTATAGATCCATGAGTGCTAGATCAGGTCTGTTATAGTTGGAATCATATAATGTCTTAGACAATTATAGTGATTATGATATTTTCATGTGTTTCTAAATTAAAATTTTTCCACACTATCATGGGTTTGTACATTTATGTTTTATTATAAATTAAAATAAAAAGGATATCCTTTTATGTTCTCCATGTAATGATATTTTATTATGATTAATGATATCTATGAATATGTGTTGTTAGGTATATATAAAAGTACACCATTTTGTATATTATTATTTATCAATATGGATTATTTGGTTTGAATTATATAGAGTATTAGAGATGTAATTTCAATGTTATATGATATCCTTTGTTGTATATAAGTCCCTATTAATTTTATTGTTGTTATAGGGGTAAAAATTTCATGAAATATTTAATTGGAACATTTATCATTATTATTAAATTTTAGAGGTTAAGGTGTTATTTAATCATATATAAGATTATTCATATTTTGTATGTTCATACCTAGTGAAAAAGTATTCAGTTTTATTAAACATATATATAAACATTTTAATTTTTTTATAATCCTTATGGTTTGATATATATTTATTTTTTTGATTAATAATTTAATATTCATACATGTATTTTGGTGAAAAATATAACAATGGAGAAAAGAAATTGAATCTGTCAACCAAAGGAAGAAATTGGATTCCGGGAATTGAAGGGAACCAATTAATTATATTTTTTAATTTTCATTGTCGAACTGGTAAATGAATTAATCAAATCATTGAAAATGATCGTGAAATAAGAAAAAATATCCTAACTCCTTTATTTATATTGAATTATATATCTTTTCCAAACCACATGTATTTATTGTTATTTTCTCACTGAATTTATCATGAAAATTTAATTTCCTCCGAATAATTTCATCTATCACACTCTATCATTCTTTAGACCATAATATTTTCCCCCATATCATTATTTTTAATTCCCACTAATATAATGTTCTTGATCTTGACATATAAATACATTACATTATATTTTCGAAATCCTTAAAACATTATAACCAAATTTCCCAATGAATGTACTAAACTAGTGGATTTGGAAAGATAGAAATATAAACACAAGTACATAAATGTGTTACCTCATCTCCCACTATGTTCTTCATGATTTCCACAATTCATTAACACATTAAAAAAATTCATATCTTCATAACATGGGGAAAGGAACCATAAATAGAGGTGATCTTAGATGATCTGTAACAGTAATAAATGTATTCATGTATGAATAGAAATGCACATATGGTATAATAATGTGATCATGAAAAATGAAGATCACACCCCGCATATCAAAGATCATAAATATGAATAATGGAAAAAATAGGATTTTCATAAGACAAGAATCATAAGTAAATAAAAGACATAAGAAAAGAAATCATAACATGTGAATAAAACATGGAATTGTGGAAAACACATAAATATATAATGATTTCCATATTAGTCCAGGCATCACTAACATGACTATCATACTGAAAAAAGTACTTTACATAACTGTTTTTGTACCCCCATTTCAGGCATGTAATCCTAATCCATGTTCATTCCCAATTCTATCCCCGTCATATTGAATAATAATTATTTTCCATTCCTTCCGTGACTATCTTATATGATTTAAATATTAACCCAATGCATTGGAGGTCGATATATAGTCCCACCGATCACATAATTAAATCATATATACATGTTAAACAATAAAATTTTAAAAAAATAATATCATCACCCTTGAAATGAAATGGTTATCATAAACCAGTAACCATGTCATAACCTGTAGATGAAGATATAGGTATTATAATCATTTATTCATAATCATAACCCCTAAAGATAATCTGGTTTCAAAATTATATTACCCATTATAGAGGAATGAGGTTCATAAGTATCATGTCATCAAATCCTAATCAATTAAAATAATTAATTTTAATGGAAGCATTGAATAATTTACCTAAAAAAGAATGAGTAACAACAATTGATGTTATCATATATTGGAAATAATTTTTCAATATGATTTAGAAAATTTTATTGAGTAAAATAACATTTATTCTTTGTCAAATGGTTTTTATAATATGGAATGTTTGTCAATGATATTTTTAAAACATATTTTGAAAACATTTGTGCGTAGATGGTTTTTAAATAAAATAGATTTCTGACCAAAGAGAACGAATGTCATATGTTTCTTAATGACGCTATCTTATGTACCAAATAGTGGGAAAATGGTTCTAATAAATTTAAATATCATTAATAATTAATGGATAATGAAAATAGTGAATATTTATGAGATATTGATCAAAATATTTAACAAATTCATTAAATCATTATCAATTTTGATAAGCGATTAGATTGTTTCAATAAAATATTAAAACATGACTACATGGGATAATAAACTCCAGGTAAAAAAATTATATGAAGTATAATATATAATTAAAATAAGTATATTCATGATATATAATTTACAATATAGGTATGTAAACCTCAAAAAATAATTTACGTTCCCAAAAAAACATTAGAATCAAAGAATAAAAATTGAGAGAAAACTTTTTTATCGATTTGGTAACTTTTCAAACATCATCTGCATGAATGATGGACTGTAAAATAAAAATGTGGATACCAATAAATTTATGTACAGGATACATAAAGTAAAATTATGTGCAATACATACACCAAAAAAATAGTATGGTGTCTAACAATGAATTTATCTCAAATAAATAAAATGATATATGAAATCCCCTTTCCTTATGTCTTGAATCTCTTCACACCCATACAGACCACGTATTAATCGAGTAACTCTTTTAGGTTTGATCCAAAGGCTTGATTGGATTGATGTATTCCAAAGGATTGGCATCAATTATTTAGGGACATATTTTTTCAAGCTATTTGGTTAGATTTGTTCCTAACATATGTGACTTGTGAGGTGTGAAGATGTAGGAGGAGAGGAGGCCTTTTAAAATGGTTGAGGGGTCGCAGTCTTGAAATAATTTAAATAAAATGAACCCAACCAACGTTTTTTGTTCAATGTGGTTAAATAAGAGTTTAAATACAATCCATGAGAGGATAAGTTCAAAATATTTTCATCCAATGACATTTCGACAAGTGTATAGGTAATTTCTGGCATTAAGTTTATTGTTTAGTCCCTTAATAATCTTAATTTAACATTAATCATAGTAATTAATTTTAATTAGTTTAAAAAAAAATTGGAAAAAAATAATTATCCTTATTAGACATTATAAATTATTCTTAATGTAAATATGGAATCGATTTTACCAAATTTTAATCGCATAAGTGGTATAAAGTAATTTAAAATTAATTTGGACATCGGGTCGATATTTCAGGTTTTATAGTAAAATAATCAAAAGATTTATATGTTTTTATCCAATTTTAGTGTGAAATTGGTACCAATTTCATAAAATGTATTTATTTTTAAAAATATATTTTAATAAGTATTCTAAAACAAAGGAAAATATAATTTAACCATATAAATAAATTACGTGAAAATTACATTTTGAATTAAAAACCTATATTTTTCACAATTCACCCAAAATAATGTTTATTAAAAAAATCTCAAATATTAACAGTAAAATAATTTCATAATTTTAAATTTTAAAATGAATTTTATTTTAGAAAATTCTATTTCAAAATGTGTCTAAAATTATTTTCATTATTTTTTATAGAAGGAAATTCAATGCAGTTCATAAAAAAATGATTTTTATTAAACATAAAAGGACATTTTCAAATATTATATACTTTATTATGAAATTTTTTAATTTGTATAAAAAATTTTAAAAAATATTAGAAAAGTAGTTATTACTATTCATATATCTTTTCATAATGATTATGGTTAAAATTATCTCATTTAAATAATTTTAACAGTAAAGTGATGTTTCGTAGAGACATCATTGTTGCGTATAACATTTATGAATTCAATGTTTCTTGTAATTCATTACTAGTATAAGTAATATTAATGGAAAGTTTTAATTATTTAACTGTAATAAATAAATTATAATTTAATTCCTTCAAAAAAAATGACAAGAAAAACCCAGGGTGTTATATTCTACCTCCCATAAAATAAATTTCTACATCAAATTTCATCATTCTAGTACAAACTAGTGAGGCTAAATATGATTCATTATATCCTCAAATTCCTAGGATGTTTCTAATAATTTATGGTTTCTCCAAAAAAAACATTGACGTGTTTAGTGGTCTTGTTTCATATAATTATCTTTGTATAATCTAAGATTTCAGCTGGTTGCTCCTCTTAAGAAGAATCCCACTTTAGTGGTACGACCTATGAGTTCAGTACATATGATTGGTAATTAAGGTACATCCAATGAAGTGATACATGAAACACATGATGGAAAATATATATATTTGGAGGATGTTCCATGTAATATGACACTATCTTGATACAATCATTAATCTCAAATGGACCGATATACATTGGGATTTGTTTTCAATTCTTTCTAAACCTCATAACCTTCTTCGAGGGAGGGAGTTATAGATGCATCATTAGACGAACATCAAAATATAGATCACACAAACGGTTATCAACATTATTTACATGTTGTATCTGAGTTGCATTGATATGCTGCTGAAGTTCCCTACCATTCTCTACCATTTCTACATTGACCATAAGTCCTGATTTATTCATTCTCCAACTTCATCTCAACATGTTGGAGCTCTACATTTACTCCCATAGTAGTCTTTATAAGGATCCTTCAAAATCATTGAGTAAAATCTACTATTTTATTAAATTTAACTAGATGAATGTGTTGATCCAAAAAACCTTTTAAATCAAATGGAAAATATCTCAATATATCATATAGGGATTTAATGGTTCTTTTATATTATTCACCCATAAGTTTATGATAAGTAGTTTTGAAACTCAATTCGGTATGAAGTGACTGCTGGAGTCATTAGAAATTTTTTTTGGTAAACCTGGGATCTTAATCTGATACAATGGAATGTCCTACACCATATTGCCTTACTAATTCCTTAATGTTTATATTGGAAAGCTAACCTTGGGAGAAGTACTCTCTAATAGAAATGAAGTGTACTTTCTTAGTAAGGTTATTCACTACCAAACATATATAACTAAACCCTTTTGATGTTTTTGGTAATCCAGCTACAAAATCCATAGTGAGGTTATCACAGTTCCATTCATCTCTAGGGAATGGATGCATCATCAATTTGGAATTTCCCATTTATCCATATCTTTTTTTCATTCCCTAAACCGACATAAAAACTCTACAATATCACTCTTCATGTCATCCCACTAGAAATATTCCCTCAAATACCAATACATCATCATACATCCATGATGTATCGAGAATTAAGAATTATGATATTCTTGTAATGTATCCATATTAAAATCTAGTATAGCATGAATTCATATAGGTTTCATGAACCTAATCATGCCATGTTGTATAATGTTAAACTACTGAACAGTTATTATTTTCTTTTTCATCTCTACATGTTCCTTCTATGCCTCCTTATTCATAACTTTTATTAGGCGATAGACATTTATGTTAGAAAGATATTATATTCCACCATACTTCATGATATCTAGATCAATATTTTTCAAATCATGAAAAATAGGATCTTTCTTGATCATCATCATAGATAAGCTATCATGATCTTATCAGCATAATTAATCATCCAAGTTGTTCGCATTCCTATGATAGTAATTTGTTGACAAGTCATATTCATTTATCAACTTAAACCAACTTATCTAGAACACGTTTAAGTACTTCTATGTTAATATATATTTCTAGATTTTATAATCATTATATATAACACACTTTTCTCCAAACATATAATTCATCTATATCATTAATACAGTATTTACCACTACTAACTCCAAATCATTATTAGGGTAATTAGTGTCTTAAATCATCATCCATTGTAAGGAATAATAATTAAAAATGTTTTTTTAAAAAGAAACACATCCCAATACCTTAATGGATGCATCACTATTGTTTCCAAACTCTTCTCCACTTCATGGTAATGGAAGCACACCAGAATAGACAAAAGTTATATTTAATTCCTTTAAATTTTCCTCACATTCATCTTTCTAATGGAACTTGAATCTTTTTAGAGTTAATTTGGTTTGAGGATTAGATCATTGAGATAAATTATCCAAAAACCATTGATAATGTCCAGCTTGCCCATGAAATCTATGGATATTAGTTACCATGGATGGTCTAGGTCATCATTCAATAGCCACCCTCTTTGATGGATATAATACTATACCAACAACATGAGATTAAGTGACATAAAAACAAAACATTTCACAACCCAAATAATTTTTTTAACTTTTCAATACAATTTATCTTTCTTATAGATCTTTAGTTCAATTCTAAATTTATCTTGATTCTCCTCCTTTCTTTTTAAATAGATAAGAATTTTATCTATAAGTACCACTACCCATTGGTCTAGGTAATTTCTAAAAAATATATTTATTAAATCCATGAAGATAGAAGGAGAAGTAATAAGACATAATTGTATAAAAATATTTACATATTGTCCATACCTTGTATGGACTATTGTCTTTTGTATATCAACTTTATTGACCCTGAACTGATGATATCCAAAATGATGTTCAACTTTTTAAATGCATTGAACTCCGTGTAGTTGATCAAATAAGTCACTAATATAGAAAAGTTGATACATGTTATTGATTTCTATCTTTTCCAACTCTTGATAATAAATTCAGGGTTATGTTGATCCATATTTATTTTTCAAAAAAAAGAAAGGGTGCACCCCAAGGTGACACACGTGGCCAAATGAATAACATATCAAGGTTTTATTGATGTTTCTACTTCAATTCCTACATCTCAATTGGTTCCATTATATAACGATTATTGTTAATTATTTGGGAACGAGATATGAATTATTTTGAGACCCAAACATTGCATTTTGGTGGATAACTAGATAACTCTTCGAGAAAGACATCCCCAAATTCATGAAAAAATGATTGTCATCAATTTCAATTTTATCTGCAACCATTTGAGAGAAACACACATTTTTAATGGAAACTATAGCCCATATATTGTATGTAATCTTCATAGGGATTTTATTGATATCATTACATTGTTGGATGGTCATATAAGTGTTTGAAATATCAAATGTAACATCCATTCATTGGAAATTGATGTGGGATTTATACAAAGAAATCCAATCCATGCATATGATGACATCAAATTCAACCAAAATAAGAATCACAATATTTGAAGGAATCACAATCCAACAATCTACAAAAAGAGATAGATCACATACATGGGATGAAATCATCATACTATTTAAGTATTTTAGTATAAATTATACACCAAATCATTTTGGAGGAATCATAATACCCATATAAATTTCTTTTGATATGAATGAGTTGGTATATCCAGAATCAAATAATTCATTATCAGTTCTAGAATAGAGGGGAAGGGTACCTTTCATGACGTTGTTATCTCACCCCTCATCCAAAATTGTGATTTCATGATATTTTCCCATGTCCCTTTGTTTAATATGACGATGATGTTGATCATCGTCACCATCCTTTGGGTTGGATGTTGTTTATAATATTTCACATTCCCCTTAGACTTGTTCAAATGAATCGGGGGAGATTCATTTTGTGTTTCTTTTTCTTCATTAGAATTTTCAGCAAAAATTGTCCCATAACATGGGTTTTAAATTTCATAGTGACATTATTTTCCACACAAAAAACATTTATTAGAACCATTAATACAAATTCCTCGATGATTATTCCCACATTTAGAGCCTAAAGGAAACCACATCTTCTTTTCTTAATGGTTTTTAGAGTTTCTATTAAACTATATCTTCCCTTTAGTGTCAAAACCATTTGATTGATACATGACTTCCACCCCCATTTCAACCATGGTTCTAAAATGACAAATATCTTCATATTTACAAATGTTATATATGGCCAATGCCCATATGAGACTTTTCTATAAGCCATGAAGGAACCTATCAACTTTAATTTATGAGTGAATGATAAATCATAAAGTGTGCCTCACAAGTCATGTGAAATAATACTTGCAGGTTCAATCAGATTCACCATCCCCTTTCTTCAACTCAAGGAACACTTACTCTAACATTGTATAAGTAATATAAGGAAAGTAATTACTGATATTTTATTTCATGGACACATCCCATTCAGTGGATTAAATCAAATATTTTTGCATCTTTTCCTTGATTATAGTCCACCAGTAGTCCATTTCACCTTAAAAATGATAAACAACCATAATTACTTTCTCATGCCACAAAAACTGTTAAATGGAGAATATCATTTCAGTATTATAAAAAAATTGTTCAAAAAACAATTTCATTAGAAGACCAATGAAAATAAGGTGGATGTTTCCTCCTGAAAGACTCAACTGAATGTTGTTCCCTCGTTTAACCATTTGGAGGACCACAATGATTCATATCTTTGGAAATCTTTGTGAGAATAGAAATGAGGTATTTCATTAAATCTCCTATAACATTCAGTTTTTTAGGATGAAATTCATGGAACTATATATTTAAATCACCATTAACATGGTTCCTTCGTATCCCAACCCATGAATAAATCCAAAATCATATAGTAGGAAAGAATTATCAAATTGGGGAACCACAGAATCATGAAAAGTCACTTATGGGAAGACTAAATTTTGACATGTTACATTAAAATGACACAATATGTTTATCCTTTCTATTTCTTAGGAAAAAAATATTTAAATCCAGCATAATGGTTCATGAAGAGTTTGTAAACTCATGAAGCATATCCCCTATGAGTGTCAGACCAGGTGAAAAGCAATGCCCACTATCATGTACTAGATTACCCTAAGTTAGGCTCCAAAAATATAGTCCGAGTTTTTAACCATAGTTATATCTATGCTAGATACATATCCACTTTTTTTATTCAAAAAATGTATTTTTTTTGAATCCCTTCACTCTATCCTTTAGTAATATTACAAGACATTTTCCTACACTTTTCCTTATCCTCACACCTATCCCTAGGCATTCCCTTAGAGTTCCCTCTACATTTTCTTATCCTATCTTCCAAAGGAAAAATAAACCATGTAAAAAATACCAAATATAAATACCATGATATTTAAATAAATAGATGTTATATAACCTTAGTGGAATAATTAAAACATTATTCAAAAAATACCCAAGTACATTACTAGCCTAGTGACATTGGAAACAGGGAAACATAAACACTGATACATAAATTAGTGACATCATCTCCCACTAGGTTCTTCTGGACATGACCCTTCTTAGACATATCAATAATAATACATATATTCATAACCTTAAGAAAAAGTAAACATAACAATTGGTGATATCAAATGCTCAATAAGGGTAATAAATGGAGAAATGTAAAAAAACATGAGCATAAGGTATTAGAAAATTATCATGAATTAAGAAAATCATCCCATGTATATCAATGATCACAAACAGGATTCATGGAATAAATATTGGATGGTCATAATATATGAATAATAAGGAAATAAAAAACATAATACATGAAATCATAACATATTAAAAACATAAAATATTGGGAAACACATAAGCATATAATGATTTCCATAGTATTAAAGGTATCAATGACATGAAAATCTTAGTGTAAAAGGAAATATATTAAACTGGGATCACACCATGTTGCGACCCTGAAATATTGAACTAGGTTCATTTCCCATTCTAGCCCTATAATACTGAACTCTATTCATTTCTTATTCCCCACATGTTTATCTCACAAGATATAAATCATTACCCCATGAATTAAAGTGATATATTGGTCCCTACCATCACAAAATGAAATCATACATACATGTTCCACAAGATCATTAAAAATATAAAGTATCATAACAGATAAAAGGAAATGATTTTCATGAACATGTAATTATATCATAACTTATCGATAAAGATACAGGTCCCATAATCATTTCATCATAAGAATAACTATTGAAAATAAGTGGGTTTCAACAGTACATAACCCATTAAAGAGAGATGTTTTTCATAAAAATCATGCCATCAAAACATAATCCATTCAGAGAAAAAATATGAATGGGAAAATTTAATAATATCCTAATTAAATAATGAGTAAGAGCAGTGCATGTTATATTAGATGGAAAATATTTTTGGATGATCATAAAAAAAATTCCTGAGGATAATATAATTTCATCATTACAAATTTCATTTTATAACATTATACATTTTAAAATATATTTCGTTAAATATAGTATTGAAAAAACATAAAGGAAGATTTTGAATCAATGAAAAAAATTAAACTCAATTTTCATTGAAAATGGGAATCAGATAACTTTTTAAATCATATTTTGGAAACTTTTTTAGATAGATGGTTCTTTAATAGAATAGAATTTTTACTGAAGTGAGACAAGTATAGATTATAGATAAAAATATTTTCATATGTACTAAAGAGTAGAACAATGTTATTAATACATGTATATATCTTTAATAAAAAGTGGAAAATGAAACTCTTGAATATTATTCAAAATGAATAATAATATTTCATCAATTATTCATAATCATTAAATTTTTTGAAAAGTGATGAGATTTTTTCAATAAAGTCTTACCACTTCGATACAAGGGATCATACACTCCATAAAAAAGATTAAATTTCCCAAAACATAAAATATAATTAAAATAAGGTGATTCATTAAATAACATGTAAAATATAATTAGATAAATAGTAAAAAAGATTTATAGTTCTTAATAAAACATTATTTATAGTGAAGGAAAATGGATACAAAGCATTTTTACAAATTTGGTAAACTTTGAAACATAAATCCCATGAAAATGGGTTATAAAATGGACTTCTAAATACCCATAAAATTATGTATAACCTACATATAATAAAATTATAGAAATTGAATACACCACACAAAATGAATGATTGGATAAAATTACATGTATATCACATAAATAAAAAGTGAGATGAAATACACTTACATTATGTCCTGACTCCCGTCATACTCATACAATCCTCTTATTATTCGGGTAACTCCTTTTGGTTTGTGAGAAAAGAGTTACTTGGATTCCTTTCTTCCCAGGGGGAAGCTTCAATATAGAATTGGATTGATGTTGGGGAGAAATTATTAAATTGTCTGGCTGACATTAGTGGATTGTGAGGTGTGATGAATTTGGAGGAGATGATGTCTTTTACAATAATGGGGTGGCACTCTTGAAAAATTATAAAGGAATAGTCCATCACCAATTTTGTTTAGTTAAATTGGTTAAATGATCGTTAAATGTTGTGAAAATATATGATATGGTCAATATATGGATGGAAATGGATTGAGAACATGTGTATAGGTCATTTTGGGACTTATTTTTATGGGTTAGTCCATTATTTAGCATAATTTAACCTGTATCGTTGTAATTAATTTTAATTTCATCATGAATATTTTCGGTTAAAAACTAATTTGAACACATTAGTAAATATAAATTTTTATGATTCCAAATATATAATCTATTTTCTGTATTCTAATAATAAAAGGTTAAAATTTTAATTAAAAAATCATTTAGTGGAGTCGACAATGAATGTTTTTATTGTAAAAATGATCAAATGTTTGCTATGTTCTTATATCAAAATTCAATGTAAAATTGGTCCTAATTAACTAAATTAGATTATTTGATAAATATATAATCAAAATAATAATTAAAATATTAAAATATTATTAAATCATATAAATATATTAGATGAAAAAGAAGTTCTAAATTAAAATCTGGTATTGTCACTATTCACCCAAAAAAATTCCCAAAAAATTCAAAAAAAATTCCCTATGATAATTTAGGCATTCTACATTTAAAATATAAAGTTATTCAATACAATTATAGTTTTAAATGTGTCTAAAATAAATTTTATTATTTTTCACATAAGTACATTAATATCAGTTCATCCAAGAAAATGATATTTTTAAACATGAAAAGACATTACCAAAAATTATATCATTCATTATCAACATGTATTATTTACATTAAAAAATTTCCAAAAAAAACTTTTAAAATTATTTAATTATATTCATATTATTATTATTAATTACTAGGATATAATTTTCTTATTTATATAATTATAATGCTAAAAAGATGTTTCGTAGAAACATCGGTGATGTGTGAAACATACGCTAAGTCAATTTTCTATATTAGAAACAAAAAATCTCTGATGAGAAAAAGGAATGCATTAATTGGTGCATCAAAAGACAAAAATAAAAATTTAATACCTTTATAAAAAATGTACATAAAAACTTTGGTGCGTGACCACTAATGGTATCCTATCTAGAAACTAATTTTTTTTGTCTTCTAGTTGAACTTATTCTCTACCATTCCATTTTTTAAAAATTATTTTTAAAAAACCAAATTTACAATGTTAGATTAATAAAAAGGAATCATCAATTTATTATCTCTTCATTATCAAACCAAATTTAAAATTTTGAAGATGAAATTTATTAATGGGTTGATGTAACATCATAAGACATTAAATGAACAATATGTTTAATACTATATGCGACACCCAAAATCAAACATAAAATAGCTGTGGAGTATTTTAATTTAAACATTTCTGGTTTAATGACCCAAACAATTATAAATGAATTTCCATTTTTGAAGTAATGAATTTATTATTATGTAATGTTTTTATTTAGAAAACATAAACCACATTGGTTATTTTGGATTGTTATAAGATATATCTTATTCTATTTATAAGTCCATTATGAATCATAACCATTGATACACTAGTTTTTTACACTAACCATTGAGGACAATATAAAATATGGGTTAATAAAAAAACAATTGAAACTGAAGAAAGAGGAGATATCCTTGAATAGTAGGATCCCACCATCTGAACCCAATTTAGTGGATATTTTAAGGGATATGTAATAACAAGGCTTTTTCATTGTCAAATACCAAGTTTAAATTAAAAACATAAATAAATAATGAAACCCTTCATAGTAAAAGGTTGAGATTATTTAAATTATATCCAATTGAAGGTTTGTCAAACCACCCCATGACCCCCACCCCTATCACAAACCATACACATAAGGTCCAAATTGGTGTAATAAGGGGGGTTTGTATATCTGCATTACTAATATGAAATAATAAATATTATTTTAATATATAAAAAATTATATTTTCCATTTTTATTATTAATCTATTAATGAAAAAATTATTAGTTTGATAAAAAATAGATTTTGGTATAGTGAATTTGAAATTTTATTTTTTGAATATACTGTTTCTTTCAAGACAACATTTTTTAAGAATAAATTTATATTTTAAAATAATTATTTTCATTAAATGTTACTACTTAATAATATTTACTTAAAAATATCTGATAATTTAATTTCATGAAGACAAATAATATTTTTGTTACTATCAGAAAACCATTACCTTTAGAAAACCAAATTTTTTCAGTAAATGTGTATTTTTTATTTGAAATAGAAAATTATACTTTTTATATAATCATTTTTTAAAAATACGCATTATTTTTAAATTCAACAAATCAAAATTAGAAAATTTTATATTTCCAATAATATTCTTCCAAATTCAATTTTTTAGGTAATGATTGAATATGATATAAATATATGGTATGTATTATGATATTGTAAAAAATCAAAAGGGATGTAATAAATACTATAAATCATATACATTACCTAATTTTATTTCCAATTTACGATAGTGTGTTCTGGATTTTATATAATTAATTTTTCAAGTAGTTAATTATTTCTCCAAAACAAATATAACATTTTTTTAGGTTAATTATTTATGGGAATAACACAATTATAGATCAAACGATGCATTATTTAAGTGATTATGGTTCTTTTCCTTATAAAATATTGAAAAAAACTCCTCTTTAATAGAATCCATAGTCAGAAACCATGGTAATGTTTGTGATTTTTTTTATTTTACATTATTTATTTTAAACACTATATTTAGAAATTAATAAATAATTACCATCAGTTTTTCAAAAAACCCCCCAATAATCCCATTTATATTCACTAAAAACTCTTATAGAAATAATTTATTCTTAATTTCAAAATATATACCCCTCCCAAGGTGTTCCCCTAGTCATATAAGGAACCTTTTAATCTTTTATAAGCTCCCTGTGAAGGTATGGAACCATCTACTATCATTTTTTATTTTTAGTAACATATTTGCAATGACCATAATATTTCTAATTTATCGTGTGTTAATGTGTATTTACAATTAATTTATTTTATTCCATTTTAATCCAATGAAATTATAGTATCTCTTTCACTCATAGTAACCCCTAACAAGAAACATTATGCTTCAAAAATCATGCATTGATTTTCTATTATGAGGTTTTTTTATTTTGAATACCAATCCCAATTTCAATTCAATTATATTCACACATGTGGAACTATCCTTCATTTATGTGGTAATCCCATGAGAATTACCAATAGACACTATTCATGGGATTAGAAGGTATGAAATATTTTTTATGTATTATGTTCAATGTGGTTCATAAATTCATGTACATGATATGAATGTGATAGATGGTCTTGATATTATATATATTTACAATTACAGAGGTATTTTTTCTTGTCTATTTATATGTGATAAATGTATAATGATTAGTTATCCTATATACACAATGATTGGATGTGTATAAGGTTATATTTTCCTTATGTTTATGATGTCATGTTTTATATTTTTTCCACATTACTATGGTGCCTTGATGTTATTATCTTTTATTACGCTTCTATGTTCAGGTTTGTTGTTTTATACTATTTTATGCCACCTTGATATGAATCTTGAGAAATATGTTCTACATTAATCATGTTATATTTTGATCATTCATTTTATGGTATTTCTAGACTACCCCTTTCATATATAAGAACCTAGTTCAGCCTATGATGTTTTAGAAGAACAATTGATATTGAGGTAATGATTTAATGTTTTTAAATATTTTCATTCTGTCTGTGTTTCATGATATTATGTTATGTACCTATTTTCCTAATGAATAATGGCCTCATTATCTTCTATAATTATGTTATATTTTTCATTATTTAATAAAGCACAAATTATGATGTATTAATGTTATGGGTTTTCATGGATGGTATTAATGGAATGATTGGTTAATTTTTTAAATTGGGATTCCAAAACTATAGTCAATACTCTAGGATAATTCTAATCCTATTAAACAAACTTTAAATTAAATTAATTAATCTCCAGGGTTTTTGAATCCTATTTTTATTTGGTTTAGGTTTGGTTCTGGGTCAGTATTTCGATTACCAAGTGTGACAATTTTTAATTGTGCAAGAATTTTTTCTTCTTTTATTTTTCCAATATTTTCCCATAAGGATTCCTTTGAGTTTTATAGAATAATATGTGGTTTTGGGGTGGGAAGGAAACTGTACATGGTTGGAAAACAGTTAGTAGTAACTGTGTACCCACCCAGGAAACTATGCAGTATGAGACATAACCTACTTCATGTCCTCTGCATGACCATGGCCCTCACCCTAGATACCCCCGAGGAGGTATTCCATCAGAGATAATTCATTAAATAGTCACATCACGATTTACCAAACCCTATGGACTAACCATTAGAACCATCCAACGCATTAGAATTTGCAGACTTATTTTTCTCCCTTTTTGATTTTACCCAAATCCACCTGCCACTCAACCCCCATGGATTCCCTTGCCCTAATTGTGCCTCAATTCATCTCCTCCTCCAATGGGCTTCTATTTTTGGGAGGATTCTGTTAATATTATTCAAGGAACCATCATGCAAATCGCCTCTCCCTTGTATTATTCCTTTATTCTAGGAATTTTAACCTTCTTTATTGGGGTTTCTGTTATAAAGTTGGTTGATTGACCCTTTTAGGGTTTTAATATTCAAGTTTTGGGTTAGATCATCTTGATTATTTTTTATTTTTTCATCCTCATGGTGTGAATGTGTTGTGGATATGATTTCACCACTTTTTCTTAATGTTTTGCATTATATGTAGGTATTTCTATGCCCTCACATCATTAGAAAAATTTAATATGTTTTTTTATTCTTTTTATTTTTTTTGGTGGATTTATTTTGTGGTGAAAATAGTGTTTCTAAAGTGTGGGGTGTACTTATAACTAAGAAATGAAATTTTAATAATGTAATTGGATATAATATATTTTTTCATTGATTTAATGTTCCTAAACATGGATATTGTGTTTTTTTTTGATGGGGAGAAATATATTTCAAATGTCACATGAGATGTGTGAATGTTTAAATGAGATTTCCGATTGATAATGGGTCATTTTTGGCATGTTATTCTTGTTATAAACATTTTAATGTGAATTGTAAATTGTTTAATTGATGGGAAAGATTGATTGTGAAATGAAGCTATATTTATGTGTTGATTTATATTGAGTCTTTGACCTTGGTGTTGGTTGGATGTAATTATTTTGTTCCATGGGTTTTTAAAAAGATTAACACATGAATTGTACGAGTGATGGAAAATGTATTTAATGTGGGGTTTTGGTGTGAGTAAAATAAAAATTGTTTTGTTTTATGGAAAATGGTGTCCTCCTTGAAATTATTTTTATTCAATCGTTGCGGTTGTGATAAGTGTGTTATGTGAAAAATAACTCAAGAATAAGGTAATACTAGTTATCTTGGAAGATGGACTATAAATAGTTCCCTAATGATTAAGAAGTGGGTTGTCCCAATTTCACGTATCATGAATAATTCTTACAACAGTAAATTAACAATTATGATTACAGATCACAATACGAACAGTGTATGTTTCTCTTCACTAGTGGTTGGGGAACGAGGAGGCTAATGGTTGTGGTCACTATACCACCTTCTACTGAGGTAAGAGGTTCTACTATACCTCTCGACCAAGATGATCCATAGTGTATTTACCCATGGTTCTCTATTATTCATTTTATGGTGACATGTGTCGACATATGGAGGGCCACTTATGTGTATGTTGTTTTTAATTTTCACTCCCATTTTATGATAATGTTGTAAAATGGTCTTTCTTCAACGACTTCCACTAAATTATTTACCAAGTAAATGTTTTTCATAATTTTTTTTTAAAATCTTGAATTTAAATGAAAATGCTAGATTTTCATTTTATGTTATGACATGGAATATTTTATTGGCTATTATCCTACTAGGATTTTGATCACACGGTATATACACCATTGGGTGTGTGTAGATCATGTCCCTTGTGTATTCTATTTAAATGAAACATGATTAGTGATGGTGGTTTGGTTTGATAGTGGACTGCACGTGCAGTTAGGGTGATTTTGGCTAGAGAAGTTGAATCCCCATGTCGCAAGAATATTAGACGAGATTTTTTAGATTTTTTTTATTTTAGTCCACTTTTGATTCTTATTTTAATTGTTAAAATAAATATGGGTGGATTTTTAAGTCTAGTTTGGTTGTGTATTTTCATATTTGTTTTTCAGTTGTTTGTGGATTATATGTTATCATTTGGGTAAAATCATTCCCAATGTATATTTTTACAACCTAGGATCTACTTTCCACCCTATGGGGATCGGGAATTCCCCTTGTGTCATTCAATGGACTAAGTCGGATTCCTGGTCAGATGGAGACCTGGATTAGTTTGTATCAAAATGGTATCAGAGCAAGATGACTCTCATGGGTCATGTTCCTTGAGAATGATTCAGGGTAAACCAGACCTAAGATTGTCGGAACTCGATGTTCTAGTTTCGAGTAAGGTTTCTTATAATCTGACCTCGGGGAAGACTTCAGTTTCATAGGGGAGCTAATTTTCATATGAACCTTTTCGCTATTGTGGTTCCTTAATGTTTGGATAAATGAAAATGGAGTTGGTTCAATGGTCTTAGTGTGATCTCTAATCCTTGAAATCCATATGGAGTCGAGTTTATTTTCATAGAATTCTATTTGTAATGGTGGTGTAATTGGAATATGGCCTCCAAATATATGTCTGAACCACCAATCAACACTAGTTTTCCCCCTTGGAGAAGATTCATGTATTCCTTTGTGTTGTGAAAATAATTTATCAAAACCAATATTTGGAAATTGAGGAAATGGTGGTTTAATGTGTAAATGGTAGGATTTTAAACTGTACGGGTAACGGGATTTTGTAATTTTTTGAATGAGGTTTTATAAAGGTTTGTTTTTCAAGAAATGGTATTTGTGTTAGATTGGATTGAATTTTTATATTGAAAACCTTTGGATTTAAAAACTCGATGGTTTAGAAAAAAAATTTGATTTTAAATTTATTTTTGAAATTCTATTTTGGATGGAATAAAATTAATTCTAATTGATGTGGAAGGTTTGAAAATAATATTTGGTTTCGATGACAGTTTCTTCCTGAATAAGTTCTCTAAGATTCAAAATGGGTTTATTTAGTGATTCATTGCTTTTCCAAAGTGGTTTTTGTTAAATTAGAAATGGGAATAACTATGTGACTAGGTGATTCAAAAAGGGGGGTGTGGGATGATTGTAGGTTTGGAACATGGATGGAATTTGGTTCTATCCTTTTACATTTTCAAGGGTCACAATATGCATTGGTTATACATGGGATCTAAATTAGTGGTTTGTTTTCAAGACAACATCCATGTATAAATCCCATGAGGTACCATTTTTCAATGCATAGCCCATCCTACTGATTTTATTTTCAGAAGTGTTTATAATGAAATTATGGAGTGTTTGAAACACCATAGTTGTGAGGTGTTTCATTTGTTTATTGGGAATCTTGTAGTGGGTTGTTTGATGTTTGGAAAACCTCATATGGTCGAGTAATGCTCCTAGAATCTATATCATTAATAAGTTGTTTTGTGGTTTCAATTAGTTATCACTTCAAAGAATTGTTTTGGGAGGTCATTAGATCACTTCCCCCATGCTTCCATTGTTTACTCATGGTATGTTCAGATGATAAACCATTTTTATTTGGGTCTTTGGTCCACTCTAGTGTATAGTGTACGGCCCCATAAACATTTAATGTGTGATTGAAGGGTGGCCACATGTAGTTCATTGTTGGATAGCCCTCTAGTTGATCAATATAATAAATATCTTCATGAATATACAAATTGATTCCATCTCTCCTTTTTTAAATAGTTGAAACCTTTCACAATGGGATATCATATGCATGAGGGGTTGAATGAAACATTGGTTTCTTTGAGTTGTTTGATGGTCAAAGGTGATGTTTGACACCATTCTGTCAGAGGATCCGACCTGGAAGTGGTGAAGGATAATCCAATGGGGGAAGCAAGAATCTATTTGAGTTGTTTGTGTTGAACACTATCTAAAAATGGTCTACAAACCGTTAATTAGTTTTTTTAGGGTTTATGATTGGCCACCAGTGTGCAGACATTGTTATAAGATGCTATTAAGGGCATTTGTGACAAATGCATTGTGGATGGAACTCAGTTTAAGTTACGAATCCTAATTATTTTTCTACCTTTCATGATGGTCATGATTAGTGACTCTTTGTGGTGTCATGTTCTCACACCCTAGTAACGTTGATAGTTGTAAAACCTTTTGAGCATCACAGTTTTGATAAAAGTGTGTATTCTTTCTGAAAATTCTGAATTCCTTTATTTTAGAGGAGGGTGTTTTCTATGTGACAATTCCTCTCAATGTTTCTATTATATGGAAACAAGGGGTTGTGATTGTGAATACTCAATGATAGGGCTTCTATAAGATGTTGGGTTAGAGTAATGATTGTTTGAGAGTGTGATATATCTTGGTGATTCCATCTGGTATCGTGGTGCGGTTTCTTGTAGCACCAGAAGGAGACTTTTTATTCAGTGGTTTCTAGAGCCTTTTAGCGAGGCACGATATGCATCAATCATATGAGATCAACAAATTGGTACGAGAGTTAAGATTGTGTGTTTTCAGGTTAAACCTATGGTCATGCGTGTCTTTTTTTAATTCATTTCTTTTGTGTAAAGGATGAGAATAGTTTAATCATCTGGCATCACTATCAAGTTTCAATTATTACCGTTTTGTGGATGGTGGGGGTGGACCTCATTCCCATGTTGTGGTATATTTGAGAGTAGATTTTATCTCTTAGTAATACTAAGGATTAGTCATCTCATTATTTTGAAACCTAGATGGTTATGTCTCACTTGGTCTACGCCTTTATTTGACATCCCTTATAGGGTTTTTTTAGGTAGATTGGTCTCAATTTTTTTTGTATTCATTTAGGGATGTGAGGTTGTTATTATTTCTTCGGTTTTGGTTTTGATTCCTTGATAGTTGGGGAACTTCCCTCCCTAACATTTGGGGGTGGGGTTACATGGTTAGATCTCGTATGTTTTATTGTTTTTGTTTTTCTATTAGTTCTTATGACGGTGACACCCATCCTGGGTCTTGCTAAATTCAAAGTTAGGTCGTCTCTAATGGTAGGGAGTCCATTAAGACATTCCTAAATTTTTGGTTTTTGTTTGGTAGTATATAGGCTCATTTAGAGCTATCCAACCCCCATATTCTCCATAGAGTAAACAATGGGTTTGGAGTGTGCCTAATGTTTTTTAAGCGAATCTTCGTAGCCATGTTCGAACTCATTGTTATTTTAGATAAATTTCATGAGTTTCCTGTGATAGTTTTTAATATGTTTCGTTTCAGAATGTGGTGTTTTGGTTTGTTTTCTTTAGACATGTTTTTTACACCTTTTATGGTGATTTTTTGGGGGTTTGGACTCAATAAAATGGGTTATGCGTATGAAAATAACATTCCAATGAGAGATCATTTACAATTGTCTTTTCTTTTGGAGATGGGTGATACATAGTAAAGTGTATATTCATGGCCCCTGGGAGTTAGAGTTTATGTATTTACCTTTGTTGGTGGACTCCTTATTATTTATCATTATTAATTGTTGGGAGAATCCTTTAGTTTTAATGGAGTATAATGTTTTCTATCCAATAACCATTAGAATGGATTTTTGGGTGTATAAAGTGTTATGGTGGGGGAATTTTCACACCTGTGTTTTTCAATCAAATTTTGGTTCTATTCAGGTTTGGTTCTTGGTCAATCTTTTAGGAATTGGGTGGGAAATTTGTGAATTTTTTGATTATTCTGTCTTCTCGTATTTGTACTATCTTTTATCCTTGTGCTTCCTTTGTGTTTTTTTAGATGCATATATGTTTTTGGGGTGGGTAGGAACCTACGCACGATTGGTTCTTCATTAGTAGTAACTGTTCCCCCACACCGAGAAATGTATGGTAGTAGATAGAACGTGTTGCATGGACTCTGCATAGTTGTGAACCCCGTCCCATGTAACCATGCAGATGTCTTCCTTCGAACAGAATGCTTTGCACAATTACAACACGGTTTACCAAAGTGAGCAGACTAAATATTTCTGAAGCTTTTTTCAGGGTGAGCATCTGTCTATAGAGGATGCACTGATTTTTTCCCTGCATTCCCACTTTCCAAAGGTGGGTTAAATCCATCAGTTGTTTTAGTTTGTTTTCTCTTTGGTCGAATAGAGATGATGGGATGTTGATATCTCGTTCCATGGATTCCTCATCGGAATTTGTTAACCAGTCTGGGACTCCCTCATAGATTGAGACATTATTTGTGAATCTATTATCAGTTTCATGTCTTTGTGGATGATGGTGAAATACATTTCTACTTTCTAGACATTACAAGGGGTCTGGTCAGGTCATCAACCTTCAGTCAGGGGAGTAGTCATGTTGGACATTGCTGGTGTGTCTAGATGATGGAACACTAGCGCTTCTCAGTTTCTTTCTCTTATGATAGGGATTAATGAGGGTGTGGATTCCTAAGGAATGTCATGTCTAATGTTGGGAATTATATTCCACAGGCATGTCTCTATGGTTTTTCTCAGCTTACCATGTTTAACACATGGTATTATGTGAGTTTGATGCCTAGTGAAGGCAGATAAGACTGATCGGGACACTGATTGGAGTGGATCAGATGTTTGCAACCCCTGAATAGAATCCTGATGTTGGGGATAACATGTGGCTAGGAACCTGATTACTATTATGTGGAAGTGAAGGAATGGATTACACGATCCAACAAGGATGTAGTGGCCCCAGTTTGAATCAGGATAGATAAGGGTTGTTGGCAGGGGACGGAGAATGATGTGGAAATGCCATAAGAGTGACAATGATGTGGATTTTGAGTATCAAAGTGACTTCCTATGTATCCCTATGGAATTTAATCAAATTCCACGTAGTTTGGTGAGATGATGGGACACCAATGGAGGTGACATGTATAAATGAGACCAGAAGGATGTGGAACCTCCATGTTGGGGCATTACCATCCCGTAACACATAGGCTTGAGGGAAAGACCAGGATGAGACATGGGTGATGTTCGTGAGACTCAAAGAGAATTCCTAACCTATCCCTGAATTAGGTAATCAAATTCCATGTAGTTTAGTATGGGGCATGGTATCGAGGTGGTCTTTGAGGATAGATACCCAAAGGCATGTCGAGGCCTATTCGTGGTTAGCAGTCCAGGTTGGTTTGATGCTTGAGGGGTGGACCAGATATGTGTGTTCCAACATTTGGACACCAACATTTACCAGTGTTTAGGGTTTATAATGGATTACATCTGTTTGGGGTTCTAACAGCTTAGTGCTAATTGGAGTTCCAATAGCTTAACTTTGATTGGAAACACAACTACTTACTCTCAGTTGGGTTCTACAATTGCTTACCACTGATTGGGGAACACAATGGCTTACCATCAGTTGGGTTTCACAATGTCTTACAGCTAATTAGGGAAAAATTCATATTACCATCAATTGGTGTTAACAATGGCATACTGGTAATTGGGGAACACAACAACTTACCGTCAGTTGGGGTTCACAACAGCTTACCACAGATTGGGGAATACAATGGATTGTCATCAGTTGGGTTTCACAATGGATTACCGTAGATTGGGGTAGGACCTCCAGGAAGCTTCCTATGTATCTTTTCTGGGAATCAAGGATCAAAGACCACATAGTTCTAATGGGTACATTTTAAAGTCTTGCGGGAAAAATTGGGCTGTGTAGTTTAACATCACGTTGGATGAGGATGGAAAAATGTGAAGGTTTAGGGTCAAATAGGTTTTGGTATTGAACCATAGGGAGGAATCCTATGTACCTATCCATGGCAGTGATCAATGTCCACATAGTTTTGGTTTTTCTGGAGAACTGATGCCAATGGTGTCAGGACCAATAGGTGTTGGGATTGAACCTCAGGGAGGCTTCCTATGTACCCTGACTTGGCAAGGATCAATGTCCACGTTGTTTAGGGTGTGTTTGGGGAAATGATGTTAATTGAGTGGGGACCAATATGTGTCGGGAATGAACCTCCGGGAGGCATCCTACGTACCTTTATTCGGAAAAGATCAAAGTCCACGTAGGTCAGGATGGTTTGTGGCTTACACTCTAGTGAGGCCCAGGAAGGATGTCATGGTCAACTCATACCCTAAGCCCACGTGAGTAATGCTCGATGTGATAAACAAGAGGCATAAAATATCTAATGATCATGTCACGAAAGGTGCGTCTGTGGGAAGTGGAGTGGGTTTTACACATGGTTGGTAGCCCAAAGAGGAATTAGGGGCATACAAGTAGTTAGTGGTCTAGGGAGATGGATATTAAACATACCCCATGATGGAGGCTTAGGTGTTAACAAATCCCAATGGTAGAGGGAAGAGATAATGAAGGTCTTAGTTCCTATTTCTACTCTTGTATTTGGCACTGATGAGAGAGGAGGAGCAAAAATTCCACCTTCTTCAATAAAGGAAATGAGATTACACCATGGTGGTTTCCATTCCCTGGGGTCTGGTGCCGCTCCAACAAAGGGGATCACATTCTATTTTAGGATGATCTCACTCTCGGGGAGAAGAGAGAGCAATGATAATGTCTGAGACATGGCACCACACGTATGATGCACGGGGTGGGTCACAATTTGACGTCATGTGCTGAGGACGACGGTGTATTATAGTTTAATGTCCAGCAGCTCAGATGAGGTGGGTTCACTCCGCACCCCTAGGACCTAAATAACTGATACCCTCCCACCCATAGGTAATAGAAGGAATCAAAAATGTTATAATAAGGCGGTTTCATGGAGTGATCAACTGAGGGGAACATGTTAGTGTGCCTATGCGAAGAAGCAATAGTTGTTACTATGCCTATTCAATGAATTACGAGGCCAAGAAATGAAACATGAAGCACTAACCATGGGACCTTGAAATAAATTCATACAAGCCTTGGGGCATATGAAAGAAGGGTGTGTAACGAAAGTGTCTTGTGTGTATGAAGTTCCAGAAGATAGTTCTTGGGAGAGCGACATCAAACACATTCTAAATGGCACACATGAGGAGAAAGGATTGCATGAAAATTGAGTAGTTTGTGCACAATAGGTGCACAAAGAGGGGGGTTTTACCTGAAAAAGGAAAATTTGAGACACAAAGAAGTTTTGTGGGAATATGGAAGATTATTGGGCGCAAATAGGGGAAGAGGATTTGCACAAATGTGGCGGGGGTTTCCCGCAACTAGAAGACGTTTTCTTACAGAGAGGGGAAGAGGTTTTGCTTGCATGTTGAAGGTATTCATGAATGTGAAAGGTTTTGAGTGCAGGTGGAAGATTTTTTGTGCAAGGGGCCCAATCAGATCAGAGAGGGAGTGAAAAGATCAGATTCTGAGTGAAACACTGAAACAGCCCGCCCCTTGGGGGCGGGGCACGTAAAATCACATTAGGTGTGAAAAACATATTTATGTGCACAATAAAACCTACTTCACTCCTATAATACCCCACAAGGGGGCATGGTATGTAAAAATATTCTCACATGACAATCGTGGAACTCTCATGCGTGAAAAACGATTCTTCCATGCATGGAATTTGTTCCGTTTGGAATGGAATTAGTAGCTCTTTATTTCAGTTTTCTTCACCACTACCATTTTCTATCCTATATACCTAGTTTTCTATGTAGCTATCCAATCGTACGTGGAACCATCCAATTGTTCATGAAATATCCTTTTATCATGCATTCCTTGAAGATTTTTTCCAGACATTTCCACAGAAAGTGGCCACTGATCATAGTGTTGCTGGAAGCAAAGCTATGTATACTGCGAGGAGGGATGAGATGAGTGATAACTTGAAGGTTTATGGAGTAAAAGAAGTCTTATCCCAAAACCAATCCCTATTTATTATTCTGATCTAACCCCAAAAGGATTACCCACTTTCCAACAATATAACGAGGTGGGACATCCGTATTTTATAGGAGGTACCAGTGCCAGGATGTGAAGTTGATACGCCGCGAACATGGGTGAAGTGCGAGAATGATATCCTGCAATACAACATCACAAACAATGTCCATCCCACCAAATCAACTAGCACATAACCTTTTACATTATGATCCCAAGGACCAGAAATATCTCACATGACGAGCTAGTCATAGGGGATTCTCCCGCGCATTAGGTGAATACCTTCTGACAGAGCATCACCAATGAGACCAAAGGCTGGCTATTGGATTGGGATATGAGATCTGGAGAGAATTTAACTAGCTAATTTTCTTCGGCATATTGGGTACACCAATAACATTATTAGTTCAGAGTATAACCACAACATATTGGGATATTCGAGGCAATGTTTACATTGCAGTTCCTCTTCTACCAGTAGTAGGAACCTATGCTGAAGCTATTAAGCAGGTAGTCCCATGATACAAAAATGTTTCACCTCCATGATGGGGAGGTTGGCATTAGTCATTGAGACTTCTACATTATCAGTGACATCCCTTTGGACATGTATCAATATGATGAGTTTCTCCTTATAGAGAATATCTGGGGAGATAGGCTATAGACCACCATTCTGATATGGCATCTAGTGGACCTAGCCATAGAGGGACTAAAGGGCAAGGTAATTCTGAAGGACATTTACTATTCATAATTTTTTTATATTGTTCCTTTGAAATTAGCCAAATGTAAAGATTTTGGGGTGAGGAAGCGGTATCTGACCGCAGAACAAAGGAGAATGATCTGGTCATATTAGAAAATCATCAACAAGGAGGACAACTAATCGTGGGGCTTTCTTGTTAATGAGAGATGGGACACGAATGTTCGATATTCCGTATTAATTACAGCCTTCATGAGTGGATGGATGCTACTAGTAAGGGATTTCATGATGGGAGTTCACCTAACCACATTGGTGATTGTGGGAATTATGGAATCCAATCAGAGGTTCACCCTGGGGGTCCCCATACTGGCCCGCATGTATTCCATCTTCTGGTGAATTTAAATAGGTGGCTCACCAAGCAGGATATTAGGCCCTCTCTAAAACCTTCGTGGTTGGGTTTCAGCTCACAACGATGGATACACTTTTCCAAATTCTATTTTTCATCCAGGTAATGTTCTACAATCTTCCTTGTTAAACATTTTTGTGACCATGATATTGATTCTCAATGAAGATGGGTTAAGGATTAGGATTAGTAATCACTCCAATTTCAATGTTATCCTATTTCCCTCCCCAGCCGGCCAAATGTTAGATGAGGGGAAAGGTTTCCTTGACCAAAGAGAATTTTTTTAAATCCTCAAAGGTGGAGGTCTTGTGGCTCAGATTGATAGGAAGATCCTTTGAAAACCCAATGTGCTATCATGTTTCTCCATGCAGTTTTGATGCACCCAATAGATGCTGATAGAGGTGTATACAGATTTTCGGGAAGAGGAGCACCCTTTCTTTATTCATCAAATGTGGTTGATGTTCATGAAATACGATTACAGTGAGTTAATTAACTTTCCCCCCACTAGAGTTGATTATGGCCTCTCAACAAAATATGGTGAGCATTAGTTTGTGGTAGACCCTAGGGGAATCATGTGGAAACTAATTTGGAAATTCAAGGATGCCAGTGTAGAATTTGGGTGAAGAGAAAGCTATAATGGTACCACTAGGTAGGAGAGGCCCAGAACCAATCAGGTGGTCGAGTTAGTACAAGTTGGGAGCTTGGAAAAAAGAATCATCACATGGTGTAGCCATTCCCACATCATTTGGTGGGAGAGGGGCTCTTGATCTACGCCCTGCAGAATATCCATAAATCTTCCAAGTAATAATTTAAGGTACCTATATCAACCCTCTAATGATTTATTCTTCCCTACACCATGGTCATCCTAGATGACCCTGCCACAATCAATGAGTATCGAAGCCATATAAAAAAGTTGATATGAGATAGGATCCATCTCCCAGAAATTGGCCTCATTAGTATTGACAATAAAGTGATCATTCATCATCATCATGCATATCTAAAGGTCATGAATGTTTTTTCACACCAGCGAGGTGACCATAAGGAACCAAAATTGTTGGTAAAATTGTTTCTTGACCAGGAGCATGATTCGGAATGAATGCCATCTGAGGATGATGACGGTGATGAGGAAACAGAGGAATATGAATCTACAGAGGAAGAGGAAGAAGGAGAAGATGAGGAAAATATTAGGGGAGTTAAAGAGGAGCATGGAGGTGAAGGGTCTCAGGAAACGGCCTTCTAAGGGAGACCTTGGGATTGCGGAGAGATTGTCATATATGACATGGAAATAGCTGATCAACTCAATTTATGCCTTAATTCTTTTCCTAGAATTTATTATATCTGACTTTCATAATCACCAATTTAACTTTCACTGTGTTCAGGCACATATTTGGGTTAGTGGTCACGAAGCACCATCTTAGGGGGTGAAGGTGACCCCATTGAAGAAGATGTGGAACCGACAACCATTATCAAACTGACAAGTGTAGAATGATCTCCCTCATGTACAACTCCATTAGTGGTTGAAACGATGTATGTAAGAGCATTGAGAACTTGTATGTTTTGTTACTTATACATTTGTATTCGTCATTAAAGATCTCTTTTGATTAGAGCATTCATTGAATGTGTCATACATATGACATCGGAGGCTCAACAGGCTGCTGGATCGAGAACATTCATAGATTATTCCACAGAGAATACACCGACCCATTTAGGACACACTTCTCAAATGGAGTCAGCCCTGACACCAGGAGCGAAAATGGTTGTGAACATTGGTGATATCAACTATCGGAAAGAGCTTGATATTGGATGGGGAGAAATAGCTGAGACTTAGATGAAATAGGAAGGTCACCCACATGTTGAAGAGCTTAATCCCATGAGAGGATTACCAGATCGAGATCCTTCCACTGATCTTTTGGACACTTTCCCCGACTATCGGCCTAGAGACCCTGAGGAAATAGATGACTTTAATTTTGAAGTAGCCGATGAGAGCCATAGGATGCATCCCAATGGGTGGATGTGTATAATACACTTCTTTAGTCAACCACAAGAAGAATGGATAAACTAGATGGGATCACTGCATAATTGGAAATTCTTTCTCTATGCAGTAGTGGTAGATACTCACTGTCTTCATGTAAAAGTCAGCGATTACATGCATGAGATGATACAAGATAATAACCAATGTTCAGAAATTTAGGATCACTGGAAATAGTCAGAGAATACCTTGGAATTATTGAAGGTGGATCAGGAGGTATGATGCATCGAAGAGTAAGCAAAATAAAGGGGGCATCATCACAACCTGCTCTAAGATCATTGAATAGTTGAGGGCCTAGCTGGAGGATGCCCAAGGGAAGGAGTATAGTTGAGTGACCAAATGATTGTGCTCTAAGATGAACAATACTGAGCATAGGCTAGGGATAATGATTTACGCTCTCTGTTTTCGGATTATGAGAGGGATCTTAGAGTGCGATAGGAGTCCTAGAGGCCACAAGCTAGAACGTAGCGATGATGGATAATTCCATCAAAAACACTAATCTATATGGGGCCAGTATTGGAAGAACCCATAAACATTTACTTTTTTATACTTCTAATTATGAACTGCATGCATTAACAGATTATTCACTTGCGTGTTCAATTAAATTTGTTCCACTCATAATTATGAAATAACTATAAATCAATCCCTAAGCTCATGTGGGTCATGACCGATGTGAAAAACAAGGGATAGTAACATTATCACTTGGTTGGAATGTTGGAGTTCCATATAAACATCGGGCATCTATTGTATAAATGTCCCATCCAAGATTACGATAATAAAGGAGAGAGGCATGAATGGGGAATAAAGACCTTAAAACTGTCGAACTATAACATTCCTAATGTGCTCTAGTACACGATTGGGGTAACACTAGGGGTATTAGAATCAGTACTAACATAGGGGGGTGGAAGGTTTAAATCATGACACCCAAAATTTGGAACGTTGTGGGGGTGGCGTGGCAATGGACTACATTTGAAACATAGTATGCATATCATGTTTTCTTGAAAAGGGGAAAACAAACAAGGGTCAAACGTTGACCATGTTCAAAAAATGGGGCTTGGCTTAATGTGTTATCCATTAGACTTCTATAACATTGGTCCATAAAAATAGGCAAGCCATAGCCAACCTTCCATTCTGTTTGGGGGTATATTTAGAGGTGATAGAAGAAGAGGGTTCGAATAAAGGACAAACAATGTGTGGAGGGCGGAGTGATTGGTTGTTCGAATGGAGCCCATCACTCTTGAAATTACGCCACCATGGTTGATGCACATTAGGTGCACTCATCAGTCTGATCTGGGATCAAACATACTTTTGAAAATGACCTCTCTGGAGATAATCTACATCACATCATATCGATGTGGACGATGAATGTAATATTTCAACATCATATGACCTGGACCGAGGTTATGGTCGAGGGACCAGAAGGACTAATGACCCTAGTGTTGTGCCCGAGGTGAATGGCATGAATGTCGCTATGTATCCCACATAGATGAGAATCAAGGAAATGTAGTTATTAATGAATGGTTTGGTTAGAGAGTAAGGCTAGTAGGGCTGTTCCTCTTTGATAAGAAAATTGGATGATTCCATAATTATTATGGATCATCCTAAACTTGTTTAGGGTAGAGCTATAGTTACATTATAACCCAAAAGAGTTCAGGACAAGGTGCCAAAAAAGAGGGGGTGGCAAGATTTAAGATTCATGGGGCTAGAGCTGATTACAGAATGTCTCATCATTACAATATATCCCATACAGATGGGAAACAATCCATACATATTACTAGATATGTAATCACTATGCGTTGCACAAAAGGATGTTGATAAAGCTCTTATTTTAAGGTCATAGAGCTCATACCAGAGATGGTAAGTAATTATAGAGACACATGGTGAGAAAATTATAAAACCTGACATGAATGAGGACCCATATTCCATATCACCATGTGTTCCTTGAGGAGGTCTTAGGTCGAGGGACCGAAAATGAATTTTAGGGTGGGCCCGAGGCAATGTGTGTAGGTGTTCCTATATACCCAATGAGAATGGGAATCTATCCATATGTTGTTCTGTATATGGCATGGTAAGGTAATTGTTATAGGCACGATAAGGTCTAGTGGGTCTGTTACACACACCAAAAGAAGTGGAATTTGATATATCATTTTTGTCCTTTCGGATAGAATTGTTTTTTTGTGATGCGATAAAATGAAGACATAGAATCCTAGTTTCGCTTCAGAATCCAAGACCTGTATAAGAATTGGAAAATGTTATGGTGGATGACCAATACCCAACATGATGTCCCCCTGAGTAAGGACATCCTAATACAATTTCGATTTTCATCATGTGGTGAGGATGTTAATATCATAGTTTCGGGTGGTTTGACATGAACAACCATGAAATTTAACATCGTAAAGTAAAGTTGCAATAATTTAAAATCATGTGGGGACAGGAGGCATAGTTTAAAGTCATATAGATTAGACACACATGGAATAAACGTGTTTTAGAGGATAACATAAATGGATTCATAATGAATACAAGATGTGAATGAGGATCTGGTCCACACCACACCACGTGCAATTTTGGTGAATAACCCTCAGGCCAAGGGGCCAGAAGTGGTAAAACAAATTGGTGTTGGACATGTAGATGAATCATCTCAGGATACCTACGTATCCCATTAGGATGGGAATCCATCCATACATAGTTCTGAGAATATATTTTAGTGTCACATAGGAAAAAATAGTTTAAGGTCATGTAGGACAATATATAGTTTAATGTCATGTGAGATGACATATAGTTCAATGTCTTGCAGGATAGGAGGTAGGAGAGACTATCTCATATAATCGGAGTACATGGTGTGTCAAATACAAACCTGATGAATGAGGACATAAGGCCACACACACCGCGCCATGCAATCCTATAAGAGTTAGGTCTTAATAGGCTAAACAAAAGAGATACTTAGTGGAACTTGAGTTGGACCCATGGATTAGATGAATGGGAATTCCTATGTATCCCATGAGCATGGTAATCAAGATAGATGTAGTTATGGATGAGGGGACGTATAAGGAGATCAAAGATTATGTTTTTATATCTTGGAATATGGAGAAGTGAAACGCTTCCCAGTGAGCACAGACCTCGATCTGATTCTTAAGCCCTCGTAAGTCAATATCGGTGTGGGAAACAATGTTGGAATATGTCTTTGCATCACATGGGATACATGTAAAGGGGAATTAGAGGTGGATCCCTGAATGACACCTTACCACAAATTTGTTCTTCTAACATGCAAATGTGCCCTAAGGGATAGTGCCAAGAGTGTCAAAATTCAACTTGAACATGATGGGGAGAAAAATGATGTGAATCATGAAATCAACATTTCTTACTCGATGTTTTTGTCTTGACAATTGAGGATAGCTTTTGACCTTGTTAGAAACAAAGTATTCATATTGTGTGACTATAAATGGGAAAAAATGAGTAGCAACCACTGAACATACTCACAACATGGTACTTGTATCAATTTGTCAATCAGAACCCTCGAGGTAATTGTCCTGCTATTTTTGGTGGGCCCTTGGGCTGAGTAACCATGATATTTGGGGGTCTTTTATATGTGAAAGATGTTGAAATGCTAAATAAAGGGGACAAAAAGCCTGTAAATGGGCGATGACATGTATGTAGAATCCAACACTCTAGGTCCTAAAGTAGACTATTACAAGAAACATTGGTCAACATCCAATGAGGGTCGAGGGGCTCAACCTAAGATCAGCTAACTTGAAAATATGAGTGTATAACAATTTGATGAAGAGCACTAAGATGAAAGATGTATGTTTTGTGGTTGTTACAAACCTGATTTGAATTAGGACATAATCCCATACCACACTGTATTCCCCTCTCATGTAAGAACATTGGATATGGGTACAACATGATAACAAGGGGTCTATGAAATGGGGCTAGACCTGAAGAATAAAGGTTTGGGTGATCTTATGTATCGTATAAGGATGGGAATCAAGCCACACATAGTTCTAGATGATGATTTTCATTTTCACATCATGCAGCAAGGTCTCACATAGGTGCAAGCAATTTTAATGGGAGATGATTATGAAATGGAGGGTTACCCGGTGTGAATGAGAACATAAATCCATACTACATCATACAACCCGGTATTATAACATGGTCCAGGGGTTCAAAATGGGGTGAGGGACCTAAGACAAGAAGTCCAGACCAATTTGCAGTTTAACATCTTTCCAGGTAGACGATTGGGATCTTAGTTTAAGGTCGTAGGGCTTAGAACATAGACACATGACCCTACTTGTGGTTTATTTCCATTCAAGATTCTGAAGACCACGTGAGCAATGCTCAGTGTGGGAAAAAAATAGGACCCAACTCTCCCCAACAAGTAAGGGTACAACAGCCGGACTCACGCTCTAACCTATAGTAGACTAATGTTCAATGGGATAGAGGGATACCATGAACCAATACAACCAATATTCTGGATATATGGGGGGGTTCCAATGATAAGGGACAATATTTGACCATGTTTGACACACAATATCGATATTGAGACCTGAAATGGGTAGAAAAAATGAGTATCAACCACTGACCATATTCGAAACATGTGACTGGTATCAGTTTGTTGTTTCAGGTCCTCGAGGGCATTGGCCCGAAATGATAGGATTTCCTATAGGCTATGTATCAGTACCCTTTGGGGGACCTTTTATATGTGAAAGGTGGCGGAGTCCCATGTACAGGGAGTACGAGAAGAATAAATGTGGTCGTGCAATTTAACATTAAGATGGACGGTTAAAGAGGTAGAGATCTCTAGGGAAGGGGGTATATGGTGTGTTCATGGTGGACCTAACGTACAAGAGGGAAAAGCAGGAACCACAACAAGTTTTCCAAACCAAGGGGTTCTCATGATGTTTGGGGCTGGGATAATAGACAAATTGAATGGGCGTTCCAACGAATCCCATAAGAATGGGAATTGAGACAATCATAGATCTTGAGGGCTATGAAGTTTAGTGTCGTGCAGTGATGATGTGGGAGAATAGAAGAATGAGGAAGGGGAAACATGGTGCATTAATTGTAATCCTCACATGTATGGGGAAAAAGAATCCTACACAATAATGATCAGGATCTTCCAAGATAACTATACACAGGGGGGATAGTCAAAGAAGAATATGGTGCATGTACTTAAGATGAAGCATTCGGGCATTCCTACGTATCCCACAAGAATGGGAATCAAGCCATAAATAGTTCTTGAGATGCAGTTTAAAATCTTATGGGACATAATAAATTTTATTGTCATGTGGTACATGACACATTATGGTCATGTATGACCTGATACAGTTTAATGTCATACATGGAAACATACAGTTTAATTTCATGTGGGACCTAACAGTTTATGGTTACGAATGATCCAATTTCCCCTTGTGTATTATCACTTGAGGAACCTGGAATTGGTGGGAGGAGTTACACACTCACTATCCATGGTATCCAGGGAGTATTCTCCATTGGGATAAACCTTGTGAACGATGTAAGTCCCATCCCATTTAGCGTCATGTTGTGAGTACATATGCGAATAAAAGAACAAGGAGGGGGAACATGGTGTAATTATTGTAATCGTGACATTAGTGGGGCCAATGAATCCTACAAGAAACTGTGTGGGATCTTCCATGAGAACTATACACAGGGTGGATAGTCAATGTGGAATTTGAGGATGGACTAAATGCAATGTGATCGAGCATTCCTATGTATCTCACATGGATGGTAATCCAACAATATGTTGTTCTCAATATGAAGTTTAACATCATGCATGATGACATATAGTGTAATGTCACATGGGACATGACAGTTTAAGGTCTTGTAGGACCTGATATATTTTAACGTCCTGGGGGACGGAATATAGTTTAATGCCATGTGGGACATGATAGTTTATTCTCATGTAGGACCTGATCTTCTCAGGCGAAGTAATTGTTGAGGAACTTAACCTTGGTGGGAGGAGTCACAAACTCACCATCCATGGAAACTATTTAGTATCCTCCATTGAGATAAACCTTATAAATGATGTATGGATCATCAAATGTGGGCTCCAGCTTGGGTGGTTTCCTAAAAGGTATCATTGGTGTTCTCAAGGCCATCAGCAATTCGCCCTGAAATAATGAATAGTGGTGGAATTTCTTGTTGAAATCTCTGGTTGTCTTGTTCTGATGCCTTTCTAGATTTTGAATGGCATGAAGCCTGTCCATATCAAGTGATTCCAATTTAGTTAGACTGATTTCAACTACCCTGGCTGGTGCTTACTGATCATAGACAGATGTGCATAATTAAGGCAACTGAATATCGATGGGAATGATGGCTTTTATTTTGTATGATAAGGAATATCTGTTCACCTTTGATGATTTTGTGTCATCATTTGATAAGAAAAATGGGTGTTGGGGAGCTTCCCTAGCCAACTCTTCATTTTTTGACCAAACATTTTTTGTAGGATGTTAAATAGGTTTTGGTTGAATACTTTGATCATCCGAATTTCATGAACATGATATAGGGAGGTATGGTTAAAACATATATTGTACATGGAGTACAATTTCCTCAACCCTGATTCCAGGACATTGGTTCCATTATCTGTGAGGGTGGTGTGAGGGAATCCAAACTGGTAGATGATATTCGAGCTCACAAAGTCAACAATAGAACATGCCTTGACCTCCATGAACATGACTGCCTCTGCCCACTTGTAAAATAAATCCATAGAGTTCATAATGTACCTAAATTAGAGAGATTTCACTGGTGGATATATCCACACAACATCGAGTCCCCAGACCAAAAAGGGACATGAGTACTTGGTATTGTGGAGAGGCTCTGGTGGCTGATGCACAAAGATTTCATGAATTTGGAATGCACGAAACCTTTTGGAAAACTGGATGCAGTCACATATCATTGAGGGAAAAAAATACCCCAATCTCCAGATCATGTGGTTCAGTTATGGCCTGGTTTGATGATCCCCATAAGAACTAGCATCAACCTCCTTCTTGACATGATAAATCTCAGTTCCATGAATGCAACAGAGGAGAACCCCATCAAACCTACTATTGTAGAGGATCTACTAAATTCCCAGGCCACTATGGTGGGTAAACTGTTGTGGGTGGCATCTGGTTCACTTGTTCTTGACTCCATATGCTGTGAGATTATTGTTTATGACGTTCTCGAAAAATAAGGTTATCAGGTTGGGCTTTACTTCAATCACAACATCCGGGGGACCTGGGGGTTATGACATGGAGGAATTGGGAGGAAGGTGGCTTACCTGTGGGCTATCTTTGTTGTTTGTAGTGATGAGGGTGATGATTCTCTAGTGTTCCATGTGGTTAATCAAATAATATCTATCAATCTCTGCAAGAAATGATTCTTGGAAGGCCAATGTTTCAGCTCGACCGTTCTAGGATCCGAGGACATGGGTAACTATTGGCTGAGATAGGAACTCATGCATTAGCTAGAGGGTGTGTTCCAATAGTGGAATGAGTTATAGTTTTCTGATGATATAGTGAAAATTGATTATCTTGATGAATAGTTTGGTGTCCCATTTCACATGAAGGAGGGGAACACCAATCTCAAGTTCCATCCTGAGGCCAGTGATGAGAGCCTGGTATTCCGCCTCATTGTTTGGTACAATCCTCTGAAACTTGAATAAATATGGAAAATCAACTTGTGTTTGAGTGATGAAGATAATACCTAAGCCTACGATGTTGAGTTTTGGGTCATTGATCCTTTTTTGGTAGGGCTCTAGGAGGTACCATCAATGTGAATATTCCTACAACGGTTTGCTTCTTCTACCGGGAGGATATCCTCATTCGGATATTAAAGGCCCAGAGACTTTTCCACGGGAGCTAGATGAGCAGTGATGAAATCTTCCAATGCCTGAAATACTATCATGAACACTACTAAAAATAATCGTATTAGCGACCGCCATTGGCGGTCGCTATAGGGCTATAGAGACCGCCCAGCGACCGCCACTGGCGGTCGCATCTGCTCCGTCGGTGTAGGGAAACAGCGACTGCCAATGGAGGTCGTTATAGGTGGCCGAAATGCCGGCCTATAGCGACCGCCTTTGGCCGTCACTACACTGGAAAAAAAAATTTCAAACAAATTCTTACTGAAAGAAATATATATATTTATATATTTATTAAATAAAATATTATATATATATATATATATTAAAGAAAATATTTATATATATAATATTAAATAAAATATTTAAATATATATATATATATATTAAAGATATATATATATATATATTATTAAATAAACTATTTTTCATTTTTATATATATTTATTAAATAAAATATATATATATATATATATATATTAAATAATATATTTTAATATATATAATATTAAATAAAATATTTTTCATTTTTTTAATGAAATGTACAAATTCAGTTTTTTTTCTTCACGGTGCAAAATCAGAGATAAAACAAGATAAAAAACATAAAAAATGGAAAACAATTTCAAAAATCGTAAACATAAAGATCATCATAAACGATAAACGTGCTTCAACAATCTGAGCAGGTCCATCTATTTCAATCTTCTACTTCAATAAACCTACAATAAGACAAAAAAAACAAAACAAACAAAACAAACATAAATTAAAAATGATTATTCAGTTACTATATACATATAATAAAATTATATCTGACATCAAATCATGGTGTTATAATAATTTAAAACCCCCAATTTAAGAAATTCTATCATTTCAGGTGATTCTGACGTTTTTTGTGTTTTGTGACACCAGAAATGCTTTTCCGGTCACCGCGGTCAAACAGAACCTCCGATTGACGTTCCGTCTGCCCGACCATTTCAAAAACCGCACAACAGCTGTTTTCGTACGATTTCATGGCATTCTGAGGTCGTTCAAGTGGGTTTGACCCCCCAATGCGCCGTTTTAGCGTGCGGCGAGCTGCTGAAAACGACACACTCAGACATAACGCGGGCACCACACCTCCGATGGGCGCGCAGTCTCCTCCTACACGTCACGAATAATATTCCTAATTTTTTCATGTGGTTTCAGTTCATTGGGAGCATGTTTGCTCCGAATTCGACCGTCTCGCGCCATTTTTTGTGTTTTCTGACACAGGAAACTCATTTCTGGTCACCGCGGTCAAATAGCACCTCTGATTGATGTGTCGTTTGCCCAAAAATTTCACAAATCACACAAAGGCTGTTGTTGTACGGTTTCATGGCATTCCGAGGCCGTTCGTGTGGTTTTGCACCACTTGTCCGATGGACATGCTGTCTCCTCCTACCCATCACGAATAATATTCCGAATGTTTTCTTGTGATTTCAGGTCATTCAGAGCTTGTTTTCTCCGAATTCGACCGTCTCATGCCGTTTTTGGTGTTTTGTGACACCAGAAACGCGTTTCCGATCACTGCGGTCAAAAGACACCTCCAATTGACATTTCGTCTACCCAACCATTTAAAAAATTACACAACGGCTGATGTCGTACGGTTTCATAGCATTCTGAGGTCGTTTGCATGGTTTTGACCCCCCCAACGCACCGTTTAAGCGCGCACCGAGTTGCTGAAAACGACGCATTTGGCTGTATCACGCTCACCGCACGTCCGATGGGCATGTCGTCTCCTCCTACACGTCACGAATAATAATTAGATTTTTTTCCTGTGATTTAATGTCAATCTGATGTCGTCTGCTATGACTTTTACCGTTAGACGTCTGTTTTTGACACCAGAACGGCGTTCACGATCACAGCGGGCACACGACACGTCCGATTGATGTGATGTTTGCTCGACCACATCACAATTCACTCACCCTTTGATGTCATTTGATTTAAGGCCATTCGGACCTTGTTCGTCATGTTTGGACCCCCCACGCGCGTTTATCAAACGCGCGCAACACTTAAAAATGCATAATAAGCCCTACCACAAAGACCGCACTTCCGATTGACGTTCCGTCTGTGCGTACACGTCACGAATAATAATTAGATTGTTGTCCTATGATTTCAGGTCAATCTGATGTTGTCATCTATGAATTTGACCATTAGACGCTCGTTTTGGCCGTTTATGACACTAGAACGGCGTTCCCAGTCACCACGGGCACACGACACGTCCGATTGGTGTACCGTCTGCTCGACCACATCACAATTCACTCACCCTTTGATGTCGTCTGATTTCCGGCCATTCGGACCTCGTTCGGCCCATTTGGACCCCCACGTGCGTTTATCAAGCGCGCACAACACTTAAAGAATGCATAATGAGACCTACCGCGCAGACCGCACATCCGATTGAAGTATAATATGCGCTTACATGTTGAGAATAACAATTATATAGGTGTACTGTGATTTCAGGTCAATCTGATGTCATCTTCTATGAGTTTGACTGTTAGACGACCATTTTGGCCGTTTATGACACCAGAACGGCATTCCCGGTCACCACGGGAACACGGAACATCCGATTGATTTTCCGTCTATTCGACCACATCACAATTCACTCACCCATTGATTTCTTCTAATTTCAGTCCATTCGGACGTCGTTCGGACCGTTTGGACCACCCCCCCCCCCCCACGCGCGTTTCTGAAGCACGCGCAACACTTAAAGAACGCATAATGAGCCCTATAGCGCAGACCGCACGTCCGATTGATGTACCGTCTGCACGTACACATTGAGAATAATAATTGGATTGTTTTCATGTTATTTCATGTCAATCTGATGTCGTACGCTATGAGTTTGACCGTTAGATGCCCGTTTTGGCCGTTTATGACACCAGAACGACTTTCCCGGTCACCACGGGCACACGACACGTCCGATTGATGTGGCGTCTGCTCAACCGCATCACAATTTACTCACCCTTTGATGTTGTCTGATTTCAGGCCATTCGGACATCGTTCGGCCCGTTTGGACCACCCTCCACGCGCGTTTATGAAGCCTGCACAACACTTAAAGAACGCATAATGAGCCCTACCGTGCAGACCACATGTCCGATTGATGTGTCGTCTCCACGTACAAGTCATGAATAATATTTAGATCGTTTTCCTATGATTTCAGGTCAATCTGATGTTGTCCGCTATGAGTTTGATAGTTAGACGCCCGTTTTGGCCGTTTATGACACCAGAACAGCGTTCCCGGTCACTGCGGGCACACGACACATCTGATGGACGTGTCGTCTACTCGAACACATCAAAATTCACTCACCCATTTATGTAGTCTGATTTCAGGGCATTCGGACGTCGTTCGGCCCATTTTGACCCCCCCACGCACGTTTATGAAGCGCGCTGGACACTAAAAGATCGCTTAATGAGCCCTACCGCGCAGACCGCACGTCCGATTGATGTTCCCTCTATGCGTACACATCAAGAATAATAATTATATTGTTTTCCTATGATTTCAGGTAAATCCAATGTCGTCCGCTATCCATTTGACCGTTATACACCTGTTTTGGCCGTTTATGACACCAGAACGGAGATCTTGGTCACCGCGGGCACACAGCACGTCCGATTGACGTGACGTCTGCTCGACAAGATCACAAATCACTCACCCTTTGATTTCGTCTAATTTCAAGCCATTCAGATGTCGTTCGGCCCGTTTGGACCCCCCAGACGCGTTTTTTAAACGCGCACAACACTTAAAGAACGCATAATGAGCCCTACCGCGTAGACCGCACATCCGATTGACATTCAGTCTACGTGTACACGTCATGAATAATAATTAAATTGTTTTCCTGTTATTTCAGTTCAATCCAATGTCTTCCAATATGAATTTGACCGTTAGACGCCCGTTTTGGCTGTTTGTGACACCGGAACGTCGTTCCCGATCACCGCAGGCACACAGCATGTCTGATTGATGTGTCGTCTGCTCGACCACATCACAATTCACTCACCCTTTGATGTCATCTGATTTCAGGCTATTCGGACCTCGTTCGGACTGTTTGGACCCCCCCACGTGCGTTTATCAAGCGCGCACAACACTTAAAGAACGCATAATGAGACCTACCGCACAGACCGCATTCCCGATTGACGTGCCGTCTATGCGTACACGTGGATAATAATAATTAGATTGTTTTGCAGTCATTTCAAGTCAATCCGATGTAGTCCGCTATGAGTTTGATTGTTAGACGCCCGTTTTGGCCGTTTATGACACCAAAATGGTGTTCCCGGTCACCACGGGCACACGACACATCCGATTGACGTGTTGTATGCTCGACCACATCACAATTCACTCACCATTTGATGTAGTCCTATTTCAGGCCATTTTGACGTCGTTCGTCCCATTTGGTACCCCCCCTACGTGCATTTATGAAGCACACACAATACTTAAAAAAAACCTAATGAGCCCTACCGCGCAGACCGCTTGTCCGATTGACGTGTCGTCTCCGCGTACACATCACTAATAATAATTAGATTGTTTTCCTGTGATTTTAGGTCAACCTGATGTCGTGCTCTAGGAGTTTGACCGTTAGACGCCAGTTTTGGCCGTTTATGACACCAGGACGGCATTCCCGATCACTGCGGGCACACAACACGTCCGATTGACGTTCCGTCTTCTCGACCACATCACAATTCACTCAACCTTTGATGTCGTCTAATTTCAGGCCATTCGGAGGTCATTCAGCCCATTTGGACCCCCACGCACGTTTGTGAAGCGCGCACAACACTTAAAGAACGAATAATGAGCCCTACCGCGCAGACCGCACGTCCGATTGACGTGCCGTCTGCACATAACACTTAATGAACACATAATTAATAGTCTCAGGTTCATCTTGTTCAAATAAAAACACTCATTGTCGAGACATTTTGACAAAAACATGCCAACTTGGATTCGAAGGCAAAGTAACGAAGTATACTTGTTCTGCTTGTGATGTCAAAATGAAAGGTTCATTATCAACTTGATAATTTCTATATAACATATAGTTAAAATTCACCAATGAAAACTGATATTGATCGACTTTACATCCACACACTGGATCAACCCAATTTCACTTTAACAATATGTACTTCAACCTGTGTGTGTATATAACTTCAATGATGTCTATCAATTGACCATAGTAATAACCAGAATCGACAAATGAACAACTGATGCCAGTGTTTTGTGTTTCTCGTTTGTCGTCAACATCTTTAATGTTAAATAGAAAACCATTAGCATCTATAGATTTATAACGACAAGCCGCTATAGATGGACCCTCAGCCATTTGGATATATTTTTCAGTTAGCGTGGGGTCCCCTAACTCCCTTAGCTTATGAACCTACATAATTCAAAGAATTCAATAATGATATATGAGGAAAGATATTAGTATAATACTTCACTAATAATGAAAATCAATTTATACGTACATAATCCTTGAACCAGTCATGAAATGATGCATAATGAGATTTTTTAATTTGCAACTCAGTCGCACGTTGCATCTCTTCTTTTATCTCATTAATGTATTTTATGCAAATGATAACGCAATGTTTAAATGATCAACTTATGCAAACAAAACATGTAAAAGTTAAACAATAAAAGTGATAAGATACTTACCACATTAATGATGCAACTGATGGAACATTTAATAAGATATATTGATGCCCTTGTATCCACTCGACGTTGTCCATATCATATGTGGTTCCTTCTCCAATGGGACCATCTTGAATCCGAGAGGGATTATCTAATTTTGTTTCAACATCCGTAAGATATTCTGCACAAAAAGTAGTACACTCATCCATCAAATAACCATTGGCTATTGATACCTCCAGACGAGCTCTGTTGCGTACAAATCATTTAAATGTACTCAAATACCGCTCAGTAGGATACATCCACCTGAATTACACTGGACCAGTAGCCACTACTTCATCAGTTAGGTGCACTATCAAATGGACAATACCATCAAAAAATGAGGGGGGAAATATTTTCTGAATGTGACAAAGCGTAAGTACAATTTGGTCCTGTAAACTTTTTAAATCACTTATTCATTGATTTCTTAAACAAAGCTGTCTAAAAAAATTACTCATCTCAATCAACGGTAGAACAACATTAGGGGATAAACAATCACAAATTGCAATTGGAATCAACTGCTGAAGTAGTATATGATTGTCATGACTTTTCAAACCTTGTAATGTCTTGCTCGTCAGATTCACACACTTTGAAATAGTAGAAGAGTAACCATCTAGAACCTTGAGCATCTTCAAAATGGAAAGAAATGTCTCTTTCTCCTTTATAGTCATCGTATACTATACAGCAGGCATATATGCCTTGTTTCCCTCAGCTAACTGTAAATGCAGTTGTTTCCTTAAACCCATTTCTTCCAAATAATGGCGTGAATTATCATGGTCCTTTGATTTCCCACTGACACCTAAAATGGTCCATAATATGTTATCACAAACATTTTTTTCAATGTGCATGACATCCAAATTATGCCTGATCATGTTAGTTTTCCAATACGGAAGACTATAAAAAATACTTTTCTTTTTTCCAATTGTGACTGTGTTGCCTACCCGTAACTCCAATATTACGTACCGGAGGAGCCACAAAATCCTGAATTTCATCTACCATGAAGATGATTTCTTCCTCAATCTGTGATAACATTTCGACACCTGTCATGATCCTTGGTGCTGGGCTGAACTCTCTAGAACCATCAAATGCCACTCTGTCCTTTCTGAACCTGTGATGAGGGTGGATAAAACGTCTGTGACCAATGTATGCCCATTTTTTGGAATTCTTAAGCCATATAGATTTTTTACTTTTGTTGCAACAAGGGAAAGCAAATTCCCCTTTCAGACTCCAGCCTGATAAATTTTCATAAGCTGGGAAGTCATTGATTTTCCACAATAAAGCAGCCTACAGTTTGAACATTTCATTCATTTCACAGTCATAAGTCATCACACCGTCGCCCCAAAATTCATTCAACTCATCAATCAATGGATAAAGGTAAATATCAATCTTATCCCCCGAACTTTTAGGTTCATCAATAAGAGTGGAATGTAATATAAATTGTTGCTTCATACAAAGCCACGGAGGAAGATTATATGGAACCAACACCACGGGCATGTGCTATGAGTTGCACGAACCATAGACATGAATGGATTGAAACCATCTGCTGCTAATCCCAATCGGACATTACGAACATCTTTGGAAAAGTTGGGATGTCTCATATCAAAATCCTTCCATGCATGACAGTCTGCCGGGTGGGTTAACATATCACTTTCATGAACTCTTTCTGCATGTCATCCCATTAAATTAGATACTTTAGATGACATAAAAAATATTTTCAACCTTGGTTTAAGGGGAATGTAACGCATATGCTTTAAGGAAATCGGTTTCCACTGTATCAAAATATGACGTTGATGAGTCTGATTTCCCCTGTTCTCTTTCCACCTGGAAGCACCACAAACCGTACAGATATCCAAATGGGCAGTTTCCTTTCTAAAAAACATACAGTTGTTTGCACATGCATATATGGTCTCATATGTAAAACCTATGTTCTCGGTCAGCTTACGAGCATGGTAATACGACTCGGGAATCATAGCGTTGACAGGGAGAACCTTTTTCAATAACACCAACAACATGTTGAATGATTTGTCTGACCAATGATTCGAAGTCTTCAAATGAAACAACTCCACAATAAACAACAATTTATTGAAAGAATTACATCCAGGATATAATTCTGTTTTTGAATCACCATTTTATTCACAAAACCTCCTCGAATCATGATCTGCACCTGAGCGAAGATTTATCTCACCGGTCTCATGATTCTGGATGTCAATGCATTCAGGATCCAACCCACGTACCATTTCAGTAAGCATTTCATGCATTGGATCATTCATCCTTGCATCAACATCCATCTGAACTGTATCCGTATTTTCACAACGAACATATTCTTCCCCATGACGAGTCCAACTCTTATAATTTCTCAGAAATCCATTAAAGGATAGGTGCTCCCTCACATTATCTCATGTGAATTGATATCTGTTAGCACATTTTATACATGGAATACTAATATAGTCACTTTCAAATCCTCTGGTGAAGTCAATAAACTGCATAATGCCATTGAAATACTCTCTAGATATTCGATTTGGAAGATCAATCCAACTCTTATCCATAATAAGATCCCTATAACAAACATTTACACAAGATTTATTACATTTTCATTTTTCATATCAAATATATTTAAAATAAATACTAATTAATTGTTTTTGAACCATTTATAAAATATAATGTAAGTGATTTCCCATGTCACACGTGATTGCGCTACAAACCTGGAAGGGAGGGGAGCCAAAGGCAGTGCTGCGAGAGGAGAGGCAGTGGTGGGGAGCCGGAGCCGGAGCTGGTGCGGCATGGGAGGGGATGAAGAGGAAGGGTTCAGGGGTTATCGGGGTGTGGGGGGGGGGTGTTTGGGGTGCTGGGGGGGAGGGACGAAGGGGCGGAGGGCCGAGGGAGGAGTTCGAAGGCTGGAGGGGCTGGAGACCGAAAGACAGAGGGCGGTCGGAGGGCTTCCGAATGGCTGACGGGCTGACGGAGTCAGGTGGCGGGAGGCCCGAGGGTAGAGGGAGGCTGCAGGGGGGCCGCAGGGCAGCGGGCGGCCGCAGCCGGAGGGCGGAGGGTGGCCGGAGAGCGGCCAGAGGAGGGCGGGGCCGGCGGAGGGCGGCTGGAGGGCGGACGAAGGGTGGAGGGAGGCCAGAGGGCGGATGGAGGGTGGCCGGCGGAGGGCAGGGATGGCAGAGGGTAGGGCCGGCATAGGGCGGCCAGCCGGAGGGCAGCCAGCCGGAGGGCGGGGAGCGGAGGTCAGGGTGGAAGAGGGAATTGCGGCACAGGGCAGGCCGGCGGAGGGCGGGCCGACGGAGGGCGGTCCGGCGGAGTGCGGGGCGGCGGAGGGCTGGGCGGCGGAGGGTGGGGTGACAGAGGGAGGGGCGGCGGAGGGCGGGGTGGGGGGAGGGCGCGCAGCATCGGGGAGGGCGCGCGCGACGGGGAGGGTGCTGGTGACGGGAGGGGGGAATTCGGGGGAGGGGGGGGGGGGGGGCGCTTCGCGAGAGGAGGGGGCACGGAAGCCCCCTTTTTTGAAGAAATATAGGGACATCCATTGGCAGTCGCTATAGGTTAAGGGGCTCAAAAGCCCATATTTCTAGTAGTGCACGATGAATGTACCTGAGATGCCTAAAGGCATGCCATCAGAAAAACATCCTTGAAAAATTGGATAGATCAAAAAAACGGAAGTAGGAACTGCTACTGGAGCTGAATATGCAACAACAATCCAAGGACGCATGCCTAGACGGAAGCTAAGTTCCCACCCAAGACCCATGTAAAAAGATACACCAAGTAAGAAGTGTAGAACAATTAACTCATAAGGACTACCATTGTATAACCATTCATCGACGGATGCTTCTTCCCATAGTGGATAAAAATGCAAACCAATAGCTGTAGAAGTAGGAATAATGGAACCAGAAATAATATTGTTTCCATAATTTCTCCTTGATATCCTTCTGAGGAACAAACCTGATGTCAAACTATTAGAGAATCACTTCCCACAATGTTACATGGCCCGTCAACATGGGTGGTTTAGGAAGAAATTTTGTCGATCTACTCGGGACACCACTTGTACCTCATGGGACTCTAAGTAATGTCAAAGCTTATATACTTCAAATAACAGCCCATAGAAACTTTTCTCGACTGGGGATTATCTTATAACCATATTGATAAGAATACGACTGAGATAGTAGATACTATTCTCAGTTCCCTCATTGTTCATCAGGGCGAGAAGGGTGCCGATGGATCATTCTAGTGTGGTCACATAAAGGGCCAGTGGCTTTCTGAAAACTAGCAGCATCATGAATGAAGGTTGGAGTAGATACTACATGATTTTTCCCAAATATTTCTGACATTTTTTTCCACTGATAAACAATTCTTTTCTTCATGAGATGAGAAAAGGACTTACACTTGCTGACCAAATTCGCAATGAATCGGCATTTGTAGGCCATGTGGCCTTGGATATACCCAGGCTCCTATATGTTATTTTGGGGAGACTTCTGGATGATTCCCTTGATCTTCATTGGGTTGATTTTGATTTCCATATTTCAGAAAACGAAGCTGATAAAAATTCCATAGGTGACTCTGAAGGTATACATCAATTGGTTCATCTTCTGGTGGCGAGAATAGATGAAGCCGAACACTTTCTCAAGCTCTTTGAGATGCTCTTGAAAATGGAGAGATTTGACTACCACGTCATCCATGTAGCATTCCACTAATTTCTAGAGGAATTTATTAAATATATGATCCATATCCTGCTGATAGGTGACACCTAAATTCATCGTACTGAAGGGAATGAATTGTTATAAATATACCTTATAGTGCCAGGAAGGCTGTAGACTCTTCATCCTTAGGAGCCTTTCAGATCTGGTCATACGTGGAGTACCAATCCATGAAAGATAGTGCCTGGAAGCCATCTATAGAATTGATAGACAATTCGGTCCCTGGAAATGGGAATCACCATTCAAATAATGACATTTGAGGTCTTGGAATTCGATGCAAGCTTTGGTCTATCAGTTCTTATTCCTAAATGGAATAATGGTGTATAGTCATTTGTGGTACCATACCTCCTAAAACCATTATCTTTGATGAGATTATCAACATCGGCCTTGACCCTGACACCACCATAAGGGTGAATCTTTCTGAGAGTCTGCTTAAACCTACAGTGATTTGCATGGAGACCAAGGCATTGGATGACTACCTGGAGATCTAGTCCTGACATATCATTCTAACTCTAAGTGAATATATCATAGTGTTTCATCAAGAAGTCCACATACTATTTTTTCTCTTTAACAGTCATATCGGAATAGAACAATGTGGGTTTCATATCTATCTTGTCACCTAGATACACCTATACCAATTCATCGACCGTGGTGGAGATGCCCTCTTCAAAGGTAGGATGAGAATCCGCTAAATCATATTCTTCACATATGGATGGATCCACTATTGAAGGAGTTTCCCCATAGACAATAGATCCCAATGGAAGATGGGTACGATCCTGAGCGGTGGTTGACACAACATGGGCGACTCCTTTACTGCCGAAACCATAGCGATAAAAGCTACCGATCTGATCCCTTATGGTATTCGGCCTAAGGGGGCATACTCCATGATATCGAAGTAATAGTGATGCATATGTTTCATACAATTTATCCTATCCTGGTGAAATAAGAAAGTATTCCCAGAGTAGAGGCTTCAGGAACATCGATGACTAATTTATTTGGTAGTAGGAGCTCCAGGATGATCGAGGCTTAATTCATATATGAATATGTAGTAATCTTCTGGCGTTGCATAGAAGTTGGAATGTACATCCCCCTTATTCTTAATATAATAAATCATTGTCCCATTCCATGGGATGTAACATCCAATCGATGGATTTCAAATATGTAGTCATCATCCAGATCTACCAATAGGTCGGTCGCAACTATCATGTGTTTTACCCCGTCATCCATAATTGGTTTTTCAATGATTTTTTAATTGTTGGCATCTAGGTATTAGGAATCACAAGAGGCTAAGAAAGACTTGTCACCTTGAAGTACGCCCAATCATCATGAAGGGAGTACATGAGGCAATGTTGATACATTGAAGGGACCGTCGCAGGCAAGTGGAGCCATGGATTACACATCAACGCATTGTAGGTGGTGTCCTCGGAGAAAACCAAGAACTCGGTGCTAGCTACCAGACATCTGAATTGTGTCTTTTGTATAATTTTGACTACCGGTTTCTATTCTTTTCTATCATAACCTTCGATTTTCATGTCAGAGGTACTTATATCATCCTCTAAAAACCCTAGTTTTTTCAGTGTCCGAGTCGTGATTATGTTTATCTCGGATCCAATGTTGAAATGAAAGCGACAAACCTCCACACCATTAAAATTTCCCGTAATGTACAGTAGGAAGATGTTCTCCTATATGGGAGATCCTTCATCGTCACTAGATAAAGAGATGATGGCATGTCATTCATCATGCTTGACTTCCTCAAAACAGAGGTCTTATGCAGCTTTCATCTCCATGTCAAACTGGAGGAAGCTTCCTAATGCCTTGGTGAGGGAATCATGCATATCATCTGAAATGTGTAGGGACACACGAATTGATAGCATTGATGGAATTATGGAAATATGGTTTATGAAATCATAAATCTATGCTAGTTATGAGCTTCTGCATATTGGAAGTCGCTATATGACAGGAGGTATAGTGGGCCTTGCAGACTGGATCGGCAGCTAACTGGTGCTGGGAATATCCCACATCTCATTCGCTAAAGCCTATGGAGTGATAACTAAATAAGTTGTAGATGGTTGAGAATATTCTATAGAAGAGAGTGGATGATCATAATGTTATATAGGTGGCTCTACCAGATCAAGCAACACAAATAACAGCGTTGGCAGATATGTTGACCCCATATTAAAAGTAAATGCATGTTGGGCTCTGTGTGGGGAATGTTGTTTGGTTTTAGTGGCATACACTTCCAGGATAGAAGTGTTTGACTGAGGCACTCTATCAACCCATATAGCTATAGATATGTTGATACTGGCGATGGCTGGGGATGTTGGGAGGCTCTTCCCTACCCTCCTCACCATCATAAATCATGTAGGGATTTACCATCTCTACAGTGTTAACTAAGGCGTACCCTTGGAAGTCACCTGAAGAATCATCCACTACTGGACAGATTCTGGGGGGGATATATATCTATGGGGGAATGAAGTATTTGAGAGTATGATATGATGATGTCATTGGTGGGGGACTTTTTTCCCCTGGTGTCATTGATGCATCCTCTTCTAATAAGGGGACGACTGAGACGACGATGCATAATTAGTAGTAGTGGTATTAAAAGATTCAAGTTGATTCAGGCATGCATAAATAATACCATGGGCATAAAAGACATCCTTATGATCCATCCAGTCATCATACATCTGGGACATGTGGTTGGAAATTGCTTTCACTCACCTTCGCTATCATTGACACTATCATGATTCATGAATACACACGCCATATATTCTGGAGGAGGGACCAAACAGACTAAATTGTTTTCTACCTGGTCATGAAACCAGGTGATAAACACATAGCAGTGTTTGATGTTGTTCCCTACGATCTGGTTATAGGGGCAGTATTTGGGGAGATCATTGAGATTTTCCTCTCTTATTCTCTTAAATTGGGGAAACCATACGATCCTCGGTTCCAAGGCACTACTAAAATAACCAGGGACCTAAGCCTCATTTAATGAGTAGGTCTGGATTCTCCTATCCAATTAGGGGAATCTAGGAGACTTCCTTAAAAAGGGGATGGAGGAGCCTATCAAGGAGGTGGGACATGGTTATATAGCTTGGGAAGGGGCGGCGCGTTATGCGGGGGCGCCTTCAGATTCTGTAGTGAGCGCTGTTAGGCCAGAGGCAGCACCAACAATGGCGGGCCTCTACAAGGATGTAGAGGCGACACCACTAGTAATAACTAATTTTGCATTCAGGCCTCTATTTGGTCAACCGTGGCAGGGTCAGCCTTAGCAGCCCTTCTAATGGGAATTTCATGAGGCAACAACCATGCTTTCATGGCCTGCTGTAATGCTTCTTCAAGGAACTAGGCCTTATCAAAACAATTATGCAATCCCCTAGTCTAATTATAGGTAATGGGACACGGGGCCAATTCGGTCTTGACATTACCCACACACAATGTTAGCAATTGTTACTTAGTAACAGTCATGTCCAAGGAGTAGGTGAGTCCTTTCTACAGGGAGATGAAGTCCACAACATGTTCGTCTAACCTCTGTTTTCACTTGAAGTGTTTTGAAATTCTCGTCTTCTGAGTGGTGTAACTAAACTGGTAAAGAAATTGTGTACGATGAAATTTCCATCCAGATACTGACTCTCTGGGTAGTTGGCAGTACCTTACAAACATAGGTCCTTCAAATGTATGTACGAAGCATTAATGCATGGAGACCTCTTGCTGCGTGAGAGTTCCCATCATGGGTCCACACCTTGAAATTAAGTGGGAAAAACACTAACATAGTTCAACCATCCTATTAATTATGGAGAATGTGTGATTTCTGAAACTCGTGGGTGCTGGAATATAATTCATCCATGATCGATATGGCTTTCTATTAGGCGGTATTTCCACATGTCACTTTTCCAATGCCTCGAGGTGAGAAATGATCAGCTCCATGCGATCATCTGGGCTGGGGGTTCATATCTTGATTGGGATCCCTATCAACTAATGTGTTGGCATGTTCTTAAACATGATAAGAAGACCCAACATCTTGTGGAGCGGATGATAGGATAAACTGCAGATCAGTTGGGGGAAGTTGAGCTAGGTCTCGGGGATTCTCTCATCGCTCTGTTGGATTTAGAGACACATATTGCGCCCTATATTCATAATTTCCAACCTCAACCCAGTCTACGTGGGTAGGATGGTCAGGGTCACTAGGAAATGATTAAATGGGGAGACGGTTTGCCTGCCCATGCTGCCCTTGCCGAGGATCAGCAATGTCTAGCCTCAATACGCATCACACTCAATTAGGAGGTTGTCGACTATCTTTTTATGCTCCATAAGTTGTTGAAGTAACATGCCTTTCTTGGGATCATCCACCTTCTATTGTACTAAGAAAAAAGGTCATAGTTTTTGATGGATCTGAGGTGTTCCTTACCATTTTTGGGATTTTATATGGCGACGAATGCCTCGTTGGTTACAAGAAGACCCAATATATTTCTATATGGGCAACTAACGCATCCCAACGGGTTCAATAGTTGTGGCACTCCCCCAGGGGGTATGTTTTCTTCAAGGAGTTCTGTCTCTGTCTCTTCATCTGATAGATCAGCCCTATTAACCGTGACTCTATCAAGAGGAATATCCATGAAATCACCAGAAATGTTAGTCTAGTGCTAGATAGAACTAATTTGTAGGTTAGCATGCTGCCCCAAGTAAAGGATCTTCACGTGGGGGGATGTCCCATTGATAATCTTATAGATCACAATAAAGGTCTGAATGAATCGTTGTTGGAGGGTCCTATGGTGGCTTGGTGACTCAGGGTGCTGGGTCACAAGGAGTACAAACCCAATCAAATAGATGGACTTGCTGACCAATGTCTTCAAAATGTGATTGGATTTTGGGTAAGCCACACACCGATGACGATGACGGATGTGCATCACCCAAAGCATCTGGTGAAAGAATCCAACATCCTCTTAGGTGAGAAATTCTAGTGCACTGAATTTTGGTGTTGTGTATGGACAAAATATCTCTGGGAAATGGTCTTCTGTAAGAATGTACCACATGCTCCTTGACCCAGATTTGAGGTCTTGCCCTTGGTTGATCCACTCGTCAACTAGAGGTGGTTGGGGAATTGGTAGTGGTACTAAACCAGACCGCTGATATGGTAGGATGGCCGGTGGAGAATACGTAGATCAAGATGAAAAACTTCCAAATATCGATCTATCATTCGAATAATGTAGCATTATGGAAACCCTATCATGATAATACGAGCTGGAACCACAGTTTCTAGTTCACGGACTACAGATACTGGTAGTGGACCATGTTTTTTCTCGTCTTCCATCAGTCCCCATAATAACTCTTTGTGATCTCTAGTCGATGTAGAGAGTGATCCTTACTATGATGGTGGCTATTGCACAAAACGAACTTGGGGAGATGTCATATAATCATCCTCGTGATGTATATGTGGATTGATACATTGATTCACTAGACCTCGCATTCCAGAAGAATGAGGCTGATACGCGTTGTTCCTACCCCAGCCGTCGACACCATGGATCGAGGTGAGGATTACATTTCCAAATAATATTCCACCATAGAATCTGAGAAAAGGATAGGTTTAATATCATCTTAAATCTTCTAGTCATTCATTTTAAAGCGGAAAAAACCTTCCTTTCTTCCATGGGATGGATCTTTGGGATGGGGTAGATTTCTAGCTTAGGGATGCCCTTCAGCCGAACTACTTCTGGGTTGGAGTGGAGATCCACCCGAGTGAGATGGGGTGTGAGGAGCACATGGACATATGTTAAAGGGAACACGAGGAGGACCTATGTGTCAACTAGACTATGTGTAGAGGAAATCTCCATAGGAAGTGCTGGAGCGGTTAGGAGCATGGGTAGGGCCTCCTTGCTTATTTCTATTGGCAGTGTCAGTGTGAGGAGGGTCCACTTACTGGTCCAAATGAACCCGAGTAAGACCTCCATGATGGGTGCATTAATGTGAGTCCAAACTTCAATCCTCTGATTTTTGGGGTGATGAGGACCTTCTCTGACTACTATATGGACATGGGGAAGGCCCCCACATTAGAGATTTACCATATTTGTAACATCTACACACCGACGGCATGTGGAAGGAGTTAAGAATCTATACATGATGTCATGATCATGGAAGAGGATTCTATATTAAGTGTCAATATCTTGGGGAGGACCCCAATTTGGATTTAAGGTGGTGTGGTGTGGAACTACATTCCTAGATTGAATGTGGGGATGAACCATATTCCCATTGGTTGTGGTACGGGGAGGACCTTCGTATTGAGCGTTATGACAATGGGTTGGATCGTGGTGGGAACTACCTGCACCGACCATCAAGAGAGTCAACCTGACCTGCCCGTGGTGTGGTTGGGGCCGCAATCCAGGCTGGGTGTATCAGTTCCCCTGCTCGCAATAAATAGCGGAACAATAGTATTTGGCAGTGGTGGCCCAATCCATGGTAGTCGTTGAAGCTGACGCCACTCACCGAGCATCCCCATCGGCATGTGTCCAACGCTGGCATCGGGTCAACCAGACTACAACTAGAGGTACTGGTACATAGCTTACATATTCCTCAACACATGGGGCTGGGTGGTGCTGCTGGCATAGCCTAGTAGGGTCCCTATTTAAGTGCCCCTAAAATAGGATTCCGTCCTGGATGTCCTGAACATCCCCCACCTCATCGGTGTTGGGGAGGGATTCTTCGAATCACTCGAGGTAGAGTCTCCCGAAACAGTTTTGCGTTAGAGTGGGGAGTAATGGATCACTACACGACTCATGGGGGTGGCAGTGTCGATGAGGCACTTATTCCTTTAGGTCCTGTCAGGCCATGACCTTGGTTGTGATGATCCCCTCCCCCTCTTATCATCATATGAGGTAGTTTATCACCCTTCAATGAATGAACTCAGATGAGGAGATCAGGTATGGGAACCCAACAACATTGGATGTGGTGGATGACATGGAGGAAATGGGGCTACATGGGATTTTCGTGGTGACCTTTTCCATACCAATGTATCAATATGTGGGTAGTGATTGATTTCCCAATATGACAACATGGTTCCTGGAATGTAGGGAGATTAAACCATTAGTGCTGCAAGATGGAAGTCGATTCCTGGTGACCCAGCGTCATTCCATCTTCCATGGCTGGTATGAATGATCCATGTTGTTAAAATTGTAGAACGAGATGTCCAACATTCAACTACCTCAAATTCTAGAGAGTTTAATGCTAGGCCCACTATTTTATTGGGTTACACGACGCCAGATAAAATGATGCAGTGACACACAAGTCCACTGATGTCTTGAATTCTACTAATCTTCACATTGAGGAGAAGAACATCATTTCGGGTTCATGATTTCTATAATTGTTGTTTTATTTGGGCATGCATCCATCTTTAGAGGACGTGCTGATTGTTTCCTAGAATTCAAACTACCCAAAGGCGGGCGGCTTCCATCACATGTTTTGGGATGTTTTCTCCTTGATTTAAACAGAATGATGGGATGTCGGTTTCTCCTTCTATGGATTCTTCCGCAGAGTTCATTACCTTGTTCGGGTCTCCCTCAATAGATTAAGATGGAATTTTTGAAACTTTTCACAGTTCCATGTCTTCATGGAAGCTGATTAATTAAATTCTTCTATCATGAAATTTGAAGTGGTTCAGTCCGGAAAGCAACCTTTGGTCGGTGGAGTAGTCACGGTGGACATCGCTGGGGTGTCTGGATGCTGGATCACTAGCGCATATGGGTATCTTTCTTTTATGATTGGGATTATTGAGGGAATGTAAATCCAATTCATCCCTTTTTGAATGTTTATAATTATATGCCATAGAAATTTCTATGAGGATTTCTTCACCTTCCCATGTTTAACACAGTGTATGTCGCGAGTTTAACATCCAGCGAAGACAGATCAGACTTATTAGAACACTGAAGGGAGTCGATCAGATGGGTGAAACCCATGGATGGAACACTAATTATTGGTATAAAACGTTTTTAGGTACCTAATTACTATAATGGGGATCTGAAGCGGTGGATGACATGATCTCAAATGTATTTGGCGGCACAGGTAAGAATAAGGATGGATATGGGTGGTTGAGAGTGGATGGAGAAATATGTGGAATCGCCATAAGAGCATTGATGATGTTGGGAATCAGTCTCAAAGAGACATCCTACATATAACCATGTCAAGGAATCAATGTCCATGTAGTTCGTTGATACGATGAGACAACAGTGGAGGTGACCCGTATGAATGAGACCCGAAGAAAATGGAACCTCCGGGTTGGGGGATGTCCTTCCTGAAACACATAGGGTCAAGGGAAAGACCAGGATGAGGCATGGGTGATCGGATTGAGCCTCACGGATGATTCCTACATATACCTGCATTAGGTAATCAATGTCCATTTTGTTCTGTATGGGGCATGAAATTGGGGTGTGCATAGAAGATAACATCCAATAGGCATGCTGGGGCCTACACGTAGTTTGGGGTGCGGGTTGGTATGACACTCATGGGGCAGACTAGAGATGTGGGTACCAACACAGGGACACCAGTTTTTAGCAGTGTTTGGGGTTGAAAATGGATTACTATTGATTGGGGTTCCAACGGCTTAACACTGATTGGAGATCCAATGACTTACTGTCGATGGATTAACACAATGACATACTATCGGTTGTGGTTCACAATAGAATAACACTGATTACAGAACCCAATTGATTACCATTGGTTGGGGTTAAAAAAACGCTTACTTCAAATTGGGGAACACAGTGGAATACACTCAGCTGAGGTTCACAATGGCTTACCGCTGATTGGGGAACACAACAGCTTATCATCGGTTGGGGTTCACAATAGATTAGTGCTAATTGGGGAACACAATGTCTTACCGTCGGTTGGGATTCACAAAATATTATCACTGATTGTGGTTGAACATTAGTTAGGCTTCTTAATAACCATGTTTAGGAGACAGGGATCAAAGAACACATAGTTTTAATTGGTACAATTTAATGTTCTATGTAACAAAAAAGGGTATATAGTTTAACATCATGTGGGACGAGTATGAGTCGATGTGAAGGAGTCACGTCAAGTAGGTGTTGGGAATGAACCTCAGGGAGGATTCCTACATACCTTTCCTTGGAAAGGATCGATGTCCACATAGTTGAGGATGTGTTTGGTTCAACGACGTGAAGGGTGTCAGGACCAATAGGGGTTGAGCTTGATCATCAAGGAGGCTTCCTAAATACCTTTCCTTGAAAAGGATTAATTTTAACATTGTTCATGATGTGTTTGTGAACTAACGTGAAGGGGTTTGGAAGAAATTGTTGTTGGTCTTGAACCTTAGGGAGTGATCCTGCTTACCTTGAATTTTCAGGGATAAAATTCCGTGTAGTTCTGGATGGTTTGGGGATTAAACTCTAAGAAGGTTCAAAAATGATATCATGGCCAATGCATACTCTAAGATCACATGATTCATATTAGATTTTTGAAACAAGTGGTATCAAAGACATGACTATCATGTTGTGAATGGTGTGTCTATGGGAATAGGGGTGGCGATTACATGTTTTTAGAAGCCCAAAGTGGAAACAGAGGTGTACACATTGTTAGCGGAATATAGAGATGGACATTGGGACTTACTCCAAGAAGGAGGCCCGAGTGTCGACATAACCCAATGGTGGAAGGGATAATGAAGGTCATGGTTCCTATCTCTCCTCTAGTCCAGGGAACTGAAGAAAAAAGGATCATGAATGCACCCTCCTGCAAGAAAGGAAATGTGATTACACGAAGGTGGTTTCCCTTCCCAACAGATAGACGCTGCTCTAGGAGTGCAGATCACATTCCATGTAAGGAAGATATCACTCTCGTGGAGAAGAGAGGGTGTAGAGAATGTACGAGATGTGGCACCCCACGTATGATGCATTGGGTGGGGTCATAGATTAAAATCATGTGTTGAGGAAGATGTTTCATGTTAGTTTAACATCCTACAACTCGGACGGGGTGTGTTCACTACACACCCCATGGACTTACATAACTAATACATGCCCGCCCTTATGTTATAGAAGGCATCAGCAATGTTGTGGTAAGTGGGTGTCATTGAATGGTCTACTTGGGTCCCCACATTAGTATGGCTATAAGAAGATGTAATAAATGTCAGAGTGAATATGCAAGAATCGTGTGTCAGAGAAAGGCAACACGAAGCACTACACAGGGGACCTTGAAATCACATTTTACACTCTTGGAGGGTTGTACGGGAAAAGGCTGTGCAACATAGGTGTCTTATATGTAAGAAGTGCCCAATGATAGTGGCCAAGAGAGAGACATTGAACACATTCCAAAGGGAATTCAAGATGATAATGTATTGTGAGAAATAGGAATGAAAAATGGGGGATGTTGGATGAAAAAGGCCAAGTTGAGTGGAACTAAATGCATGTATGCCAATGGAAAAGGTCTAGGTGAAAATAGGTCAAGGGGTTTTGCGTTCTAGTGGAAGGGTTTGTGTGAAAATGGGAGAGGATTCCATGAAAAAAAGTTATATGTTTTGTGCACAAGTGGAAGGTTTTTCATGCAACTGAATGTTTTTGAAAACATGTGGAAGGGTTTCCACGCAAAGGGTGAAATACTTAAAGACTTAGGAGAGGGTCAATACCCAGTGGTCCTGAATGAAGGCAGACTCTTGGGGGACCTATTTTAGAAAATCTCATACCTAGTAGTCATCTTTTACGCCCAGGAGAGTTGAATTACACCTAGGGGAGATGGTTCAATTTCTTTAGCTACCAAAAGTGTGGTGGTGGGGGGGGGGGGGTTCACTTCTATTTGTAGGAAATATGGGGCCACTGGTGCACATATAATTTATACCTCACAAATAACATATACCTCGCGATGGTGGCGTGGATTTTTCGATGTTCGCACAGAATAAAAAATACAATTCATGACCTTTTTCCACCTGAGGAACCGGTTTCCCGCGTAATAAAGCGGTTTTTTGCGCCCCACTCTAGAATTCCATGCAGCCTTGTGGCTCTCCCATGAACTATTTTCTAAGACAAAATATCCCTCTGTCTTATCCTAGGATGCAATCTTGGTACCAATGGTGTATTTTTTCATATACAATACCCATTCGAATCTTCCGGCACATTAATATCCGGGGTTTAATTTTTCTCTCTCCAAGATTTTCAATCTTTCTTCCCACTTTATCGACTTCCACATACTTCCTAGCCATATGTTATCTTCCCTTCTCCCACCCCTCCCTTGTGCATTGAAATTTTGGTGGTTTTTCTCTTGGTTATTCATGTAACCATCATGTAAGTCTCTTCTCCCTAGTTTTCGTCCTTTATTATAGGGGATTTCTCCCTCTACATTGGCGGTACTTTTCTAAAGTGTGTTGAGTGTCCCTTTTATGGTTTTAATATTGAATTTGTGGGTTTTACTTTGTTGGTTATGTTTTCATCTGGCCTCCTCATGGTGCGAATGTGGTGTGGATTTGATTTCACCCCTTTTTCTAGATGTTCTTCATGAGAGTTAGTTGGTTTTGTACCATAACATTATTAAATGAATTTAATATGATTGTTTGTATTTATAATTGTGAAATTGGGTTTAATTATGTTGTGTTAATGGGTTTTTATGTGTGTGGTGTATTATATCCTTGAAATGACTATTTGGTAACATAAATGGCTATGTTTTTTTGTGTTAATATATGAAATGTTTCTAAAAGAGTTTTAGGGGATGTTTAGTTGGGGTGAAATGTATTTCCAATTTCACTTGAGGTGTGTGAATGTTTTAATGGAATTTTACATTGAAAATGAATTGTTTTGTCATGTTAGTATTTTCTTCACTTTTGAGTGTGAATTATATATTGTTTATTCGATGAGAATTTCATTTCTAAAATTGGATTTTAATGTATGTGTGTCTTCATAGAGAGTATTGGACCATGGTGTGGGTTGGGTAAATATTTTTTTTTGTTGTGTTTGTAAATACGGAAATCCATGAATTATTTGAGTGATGGAAAATGAATTTAAAGTGGGTTTTTGGAGTAAGTAAAATAGAGAATGGATTGTTTTTTATGAAATAGGTGGTTTCCGAGAAATTAGTGGAACTGAAATTTTGTGTGTGGAAATAAGTGTGATATATGATATTTAACTAAAGCATAAAAGAATCTAGGGTATCTTGATTGGTGGAATCAAACTAGTACACTAGTGATTCAGAAGTTTCCTGTCCCAATTTCACATAGCATGGACGATTCTTATAAAACTAACTAAACTATGATAATGATTGATCACTACTAGATCATGGGACATTTCTCGTTTCTAGTGGCTGGTACATGAGGACACTGAGGGTTGTGGTCATTATACCACCATTCACCAAGGTACGAGGTTATAGGGTCCCAATCGATCTAGATAAACCTTAGGGGATTTCCACATACTTCTATACTATTCATGATTTGGATCCATCTGTTAGTAAACAGAAGACCATCTGAATATTTTTTTAATGCTAAATTTCAACTCACATTTTAACATTGGTTGTGAAATAGCATTCTTTTAACGTGTTCCATTTAATTATTCTTGTTGTAAATTATTTTCATAAAATTCTTTTAAAAAAATTAATTTAAATGGCCATGTTAGTTTTTCTTTTGATGTTATGTCATGAAATATTTTTATAAGGTGGAATCCTACTGGATTTTGTGTCACACCCTACATGCACCATTGGGTGTATGTAGATCCCATCTCTAGTGTATTCTAGGCAATGGAATCATGCATAATGATGGAGATTCAGTTTTTTAGTATCATTCTCTTACAGGTTTGGTGATGGTGGCTTGAGGATTTGGGTCTCCATGTTATGTTAATGTTTAGGGAGGGGTTTAATATTTATTTTCATTGTAGTATTCTTTGGTTTTTTATTTGAGTTGTAAAATTTAAATTTATTTATGGTTTAAGGATTGTTTGGTTGTATTTTTTTAGATTCATTTCATTTAATTTGTTTTTTATTTATATATATGAATTTTGGTAAGCATATTCCAAAATTATGTCATTGATACCCTGGAAGTAGTTCCCAGACCATGGGGATCGAGAATGACCTTTGGGTAAATCCACAGATCAGGTCAGGTGCCATTTTAGATGATAACCCATCTTGGTTTGTGATAGGTAATGTATAGAGTAATAGGTTACTACGAAACAAAATCTCCATCAAGATACTATAACTCATTGTGGATATTTCATATTTATACCCAGGGGTTATAACCTTAATATGTATTCATTGTTCCCTAACACAATTATCACCAAGTTAATGATAATGAGGCATTTTTTAAAACATAGTTAGATAATTTTGGGGGATATTTATTGGTATATTGACAATATCAGTATAAACCATTAATATAGGGTACTAAAATTCCAAAAAATTGTTATGATTAAACCATTGGTAACATATATTGAAATGTACAAATTCATAGGATATGAAATGTATTTCATTTGTTATATTTACCATCTATGTTGAGGTTTACAATTTATGTGATTATTTTTAAAAAAATTCGCATCCCTAATTTTACCTTTATTTAGTTCTATGAAATTCAATTGGGGGAAAATAGTCAAAAACCAATGTGATGGGTAATGTAATAGATTCCTAAACGAGATTCTCATCTAGATAGGAGTAGGAGGTAATAGAATCATGACAATACATTCAATGATAACTCATTTCATGAATGGAAACATTATTCACATTGGAAACCAACATCCCCAAAAGAAGGATTATGTTTCATTTTTGAGCATTGTATGTTAAAGGCTTATTTTTTTAATGGATCTTCTTATCACTTCATCCATCCAATGTTAGTTTTTTATAAAAGTGAAATCACTTTTATGGGGAAAGTGGGAACCCTCACAACTAGCTAGTATTAGAGCCAAATGATACGACAGATCTATTAAAGAAAAGAGTGAGCTGTTTTGAAGCGTTTTCCCTAAACAAAACCCAGGGAGTATCGTGTAGCTTCATGCTAGGGAAGTCCGTCATGGTGCCCTCGAAGAGAATAACTATGTTGTCCCAATATTTCATGAGCTCCCCATTGCTAATCTTTCCCATGTTGCAGCCTCTAAGAAGAATGTGTGCTTACTTGTCTGCCCACTCGTCTTGCTCCTTTGTAGTAGCCACCTAGATCAGTCTTTTCATCATCAAATCGTTGATATCCAATGTTTCCTCCAACAATTACTCATCCAAATGCATATGTATATCCCTATGTTCTGACATAGAGACCGTTTGGCGCCGTGTTTCAGCTTTAGAAACCTCTTCATGCTGCTGCCCCTGGCCCCTCAGCACCACACCACCTTAAGAAGGCTCAGGACAAGCAACATCACAACTTACCTAAGTCGGGTCCTTGGAGATGGCGGCCACCTCCTATTGGGAAAGTTCTTTCGAATTGTTCAGGGTTGAGTTGCCAGCCATTGTAGGGGCCTTCGGGGACAACATTCTCATTCTAGATGATCTAGTAATAGGAGGGCCGGGGTGGTTGGAGTAGTCCTTCCTGTGTTCCCTATGGTTGTTCGAGATATATCCATCATAATCCAGGACTTTTTTTGCCTTTGCACATTGAGGATCTAAAATATTCCTCCTCTATAACAAGGTCCTTGGGCTCGTCAAAGTCTGAGGCCTCGACCATTTCCTCTTGGGATATTTCTGCATCAGCTACAAGGTCTTGACCATGATCCACCCCTATAACGTCCTCACAATTGAGCCACTGATCAACACCAAACACTACATACTGGTTCTGGGATGTCCCGATTAGCCCCCTACTAAGAGTTTCTCCATATTAGAGGGGGTCTGTGAAGCCTGCCTCATCTTGGCTAAGACTCATATCTTTTCAAGACCACGACCCATATATTTGAAAATGTTGGTATTGTCTTCCAAAGACAGGTATTGAGAGGCCTCCTTGGAACCATGAACCTTGCTATCAACCTTCAGTATGACATCATCATATTTTTTATGAGAAACCTCCTGGAAGGCCTGTGTGGATTCCTAGGGGGTTTCCCTAAATGTCTGCTCTGCCCTTTGACCGACCTGATCCTTAACCTTAGGAAGGGGATTCCTCTCATGAACTACCCCACACCCTTACATTTCGTCGCCCCTGCTACTTGCACCTAGTTCACGACGCAGCAGACTAAAAACATCTGAAACAAGGGGCCCCAAAACCTTTGGGCCATCTTTTTTGGCTGCACCCAAAGAATACCCCAATCCTTTTCTCAAAGGAAACTGCTTGGAGAGGTCCTCGCCCAAAGGGATATGATCCCCCTTATCTTGGACATCCATGTGACCCTCCATAAGAGAATCCTCTTTAGAATTCACCTAGGAACTAGGACCAGTAGACCTACCGGAGGGATCATCCTAATCAGAACCTGTAGGCTTTATCCTACATTCGGGAAGACTATGCCCCTATCGATTGCAGCACCAGGAAAACATAGTCCCAGATTCGTAGAAAATAGAATGGCAGTACCAATACTCCCCCTCAATCACGATCCACATGACTTCGGGAGGATGCCGAGAGAGATCCATTTCAACACATAACAGAGCCACAATCAGATGTTTTAGGTTTCAAAAGAATATAACCCTTCAACGTGAAATAGGTTTCACATCATAAATCCATAAAAAAAATCCATTCAAAAAAAAATAATAATAATTGAAGCATTGAATAATTTCCTCACTAAGGTATGATTAACATGAATCAATGTTATATTATAAAGGAAATAATTTTTAATGATATTTTAAAACATTTATTGGGGAAAATATCCTTTCTAAATTGAAAATGTTTTTTATAACGTAAAACCTTTTGAAAACATTTTTATATAAAAAATGATTTAAAAAATGATAAATGGAGCTTCAAAAACAATAATAAAATTTTAAAATACCTTTTCGATCAAAATTTTATCCAAGGATCTTTTCAAAACATTTATGAAAAAAATTTGAAGAAAATTTTGAAAACATGTTTATTTAATACAATAGATTTCCGAACGAATAGAGTGATAGTAATATTTTACTTACAAAAATTTAATTGAAAAATTGTGGAGAAAATTGTACTAAAAATGACGATATATTAAATAAATAGAGTATAAGGAAACACTATAATATTATTGATATAGGGATAATAATATTTCATTAACATAAGCCTAAACATTAACAATCACTAATAGTGATGAGATTTTTTCAATAAACTCTAATAACTTGGTAACCTGGGATCATACTCTCCATGTATGAAAATAGAACTACATGAAGATTAATATTTCATGAAAATAATTATATTCATGATATAACATGTAAAATATAAATATATAAATCTCAAAAATATTTTATGTGTTTAAAAAAACATGAGTCTTAATGATGGAAAATTGGGAGAAATATATTTTACCGATTTGATAACTTTTGAATGCTTAACGCCGTGAATGAAAGATCATAAATTAGATATGTGAATACCCATAATATTATCTATAATATACATATAATGAGACCAAGGGATGTACATACACTATATAAATGGAAATATTGGTGAACATAATAAGAATATCTCAGAAATTAATTGTGAGATTAAATTCCCCTTACCTTGTGTCATGACACTCTCTGTACTTATAAAAGAATCATTTATAATTAATATACGTTTATTATGAAACATTTATTTTATAATATTTTTATATAAATTACTATATATTCCTAGATTATGACTTTATATTACCCACATGTTAATGATCCTATGTTATAGTTTCACTCCGAGTAATATTTACTTTGTTCTCCACATGTGTCTTAAATTGTTATACCATTGATCCTAATACATATGCCATGATTCCATATTGTATAAAATGAAATAAATTATCAGGAATATCTAGTGTAATTATATTGTAATAATATATATCATAATTAAATGTGTAATGTAATACACCATTAATGGATTTCTTTGAGGGGGACACAGAACAAACATCATCGAACGAGTTTATCATATTAAAACCAAATTGAGGGTAAAATGATTTGTGCTGTAAAAATGAATAAAGAAACATAGATGAATAATAAATATAATATATTACATATATTAATAGATTTTCCATCCCAATGGCTACTATGAATTGAGATAATGGAGATATGGACAATCATCATTTCACGAGGCAGTAGTTCACCATACAAAGAAATAGTACGTTCAACATCCATTAGATAGAGGTGTGTTGTGTAACAACATCATAGTACATGGGGGATACTGGTGTTTTTACAAAAAATTTAATAAAAATAATCGGGGGTTGGATATGAAAAATAAAGTGATGGAGAAGGAGAGAAGATGTTACCTCTTAATCGGGTAACACCTTTTGGTTTTCACCAAAAGGCTTCCTTTTGAGGATTTCTGCCCAAAGGGATGATTCAAGGTCAAAGGTAGGATTTTTGGGAATTGGATTAGGAATTTGTTTCCAAAAATATTATGTATGATATGTGTGATCAATGAGTATAGGGGGTGAAATTTTATAGGGAATGAAAAGGACTCACATTGAACTTTAAAAAAATTGTGTTCAAATGTTCATAACTATAAAATGACATAAAAACCAACCAAACTCTATGACATAAGGATTATGGTTGGACGATGTAAATCCCATGCATGTTGGTCATGTTTTCTGGTAATTTATAATCTTTATTTAATGGTTTATTAATAATTTAGCATAATTTTTCATTAACAATTATGATTAATTTTAATCCCTCTTAATAATTATTTGGTAAAAAAATTTAACAATATATACTTAGACTCTATATATTATATTTAATACATTGGATTATGATGGATTATTTATTTTCAATTCATAGGAGTTGGAAAATTAATATTAGTATTAATCCTACACATGATAAGAAATAATGGGGTTTTGAAGTAGGAGAATGATTAAAAGATTGTTTGGATTTTATTTTCAGTTACAAAGTGATGTTGACTATAATGAATTAAATTTTATTAAAAGAAGGTATACATACCTAATTTTATATTAAAATATATTTATAATGTCAATTTTCATTAAGAATTAATTGAAAATTTGCATTTTTACTAAAAAACAATATTAATCACTATTCATCAAAAAATGGTGTTTCATAGAAACATAAAAAAAATAAACCTAAGATTATTTCATTTTTCTGAATTAAAAAATGATTTTTATTTTTTCAAATTCATTTTCTAAACGTTAATAAAATTTATTTTTTATTAGAAGTGGTTCAGTTGAGAAAACAATGTTTTCAAACAAAAAAACGACATTAATAAAAAAATCATATCATCCATTATTAATATGTTTTATTTTTTAAAAAATATTATAATTTTTTTAAAACTAGTTATTATTATTCATATAACTATTTATAAATGATATGTTATTATTATTTTCTTTAAATAATTAAAAAATATATATGTTTCGTAGAAACTCAGTGTTGTGTGAACCGTACACAAACTCAGTGTTTTGTGAATCATACCCCAAGTTGGTGTTGAGTGTAATGTACACCATGATAGAGTTTCATATAACATATTCCATGTTAGTGTTCTATGACAAAATATTTATTGACTATGTATACTGTAAGATATTAACAAAAATTCAATTTTGAAAAAATGCATGTCCATAAAAACATGGGGTGTTAGAGATTGTTTATTGTGTAGAATTTAATTATAATAAATGGTTTATGTTTATTAACTATTTTAATAATATGAGAGGATCAAAGAGATATTGTTGATAGAAATCAAGAAAAAAATTTCTCTATAACAATTTTCCCCACAAAAAAGTTCAAAAAATGTTGAGTGACTTCAGGTCCTCATGTAAAAGGATTATGCGTCAATTGGGGTGTTCAAGATGAACTTAAATAGAGTTGTATGATAAACATTTGGATTTATAATATCCCATGAATAAAATGTTTATATATCATTTGGTTTAAATAATCAATGTCTATGAATGTTTTTTTATATGAGTATTGGACATCTATTTTGGAAGTGTATGATATTATTTCGAAGTAAAAATTAGTGATTAGAGATTTTCATGGGTATCATGGGATTAGAGGTAGGAATTGGAGATCATATATTAATTTGGATCGTATGATGTAAAAATATTCTAGGGTAATGAAATTATAGACTCCCCCATGTCCAAAGTCTGGGGAGAAGTATCCAATAATATATTAGAAGTGCAATGGAAATGATTTTGGTGTTGTAAGAAGGGTCTAAAAAAGTGAATTCACATGGGATGAAACAAAAATGTGTTTGAAGAAATAAATTGTACAATCAACATATAGTCTGTTGTCCAATTTTTTAACTATAAGTAATAATGAAACTATATGAATCAAAACAATAAGCCATGTTTTTTTAAAGGAAGGTTATGACATGAATTAGTTTCCTAATCCATGCCCCCTAGGGAATTAATTAAAAAATAAAGGTTATAATACAAGCCCGAGGTGTAATGCACTTACACCAGTAGAGAATTAATGATTACATGATAAAACATTAAGAATACCAATGAAAAAGAGGGAACATGTCCACATGATATCGCCATCATATAGAAGTTCCTAAAGATCTTCCAAAGCCATCCATCTCAAATATTAATCTTCAACTTCCAGTGATTGAACCAAACATGGGCAGAAGCTCTCTGCATCCGGTAGCCTCACATCATAGATAACAACAAATATGTTTCATTAAAAGCCACACTTATTAAGCCACATCAACGTTCAGAAACTCCAAAATATAAGCCATCAACACCATGAACCGAAGAAGCATAGAAGAATCAATCTTTGGGATCTCTTCAAAACTAGGCTTCACCATCAACAATTCTGAAACACCTTGAGGATGGAAAAAATTTGAAAGAAGTAGCATTGCATCTGGTCTCTTCCCTAAACGGAAATCCAGCAAAATAGAGAGAAATGAAACCTGTTTCAATGCAAAATGAAGCCATCAAAATAGTGAAATAAAACAGATTCAATTCTGTTCAAAAAAACCACAACTGGAAACTGGATAGTAGGAAACAGATGCTATGATGAGCAGAATTATCTCAAGAAGTATTACACACTGAATTCCACCAAGAAACACTGAAAAATAGCCTCATAGACTAGAAAAAATATAAAACAGAAGATCCAAACCAACCCATCCGAAGGAAACAAGAACCAGAAACCATTAATAGATGTAGCACTGACAAATCACCTCATTGGCCTTCATCTAAACAGTTCCTAGTAAATTTTTCCATCATCTAGACAAAAAGGTCTACCCAACCAGATACATAAAATTAAAACTAATTGCATCAAAAAAATTGAGGTTGACCGTAAAAATAATATACTGAAAGGGACACTAGATCTTTATTAAAAAAATTCAAACATACTATTTTATTCTTCCATGAATTCCTTCATATCGCATAATTAATTTATAACTATTCAAACACAACCTTTAATCATAGAGGTGGAGTTTATAGTGAAAATATTATTGAGAAATTATTTTATCTGATTTATATTACTTCCCCCTATCATATTTCTAGTATTAACTTCCTAGTAAACATTTTCATACTGTATTTATAAAAATTTATAGAAATCCTGCTAATGGATTTGTTTTCCTTATATAGGGACACCTCAATTTACAAGAGAATAATATCAACATATATATGATGAAGTATCCTATGATACTATATAATTTGGAGGAGATGATGTAATATACATTTGTTTCATCATCTGAAACAACAATAGTTTTTCCTTATGAGAAACCATATGTAGGTATATTAATTTATTCCATGAAAAAGATCATAAAATTTGACATTACCATTTTAAAAGAAAATGATGATATGGTTTTTAAAGAAATTTATGGTCTTCCTATAAAACATTATGTTTAGTTCACATTAGTTATTATAATAGTATGACTGAAAATATTCAATACTCCTTATAGATTGGATATTAATGGACTTGACTAATGAATAAGTATCTACAAGGTAATTTAGAAATTGTATTTTTAATACATCATTTATCACCAATGGGAGAATCAGTATAATTCATAAAGAAGTATAAAGGGTAAAGGTGACTATTTTTTATCGAAATATCAACATATTAATGAAAATTAATTTGTATCCTCTTTAAAATATTAATGACATGTTTGATAATCTATGTGGAGATAAATAATCCTCAATAGTTTTTCTTTAGTTGGGTTGTTATCATGTTTATATAAATATATAGGATATCACCCACCAGCTTTCTCAACATGGTTAGTGAAATACCATTTCAAAGATATAACATTTGGAATCAATAATTCAAAAAATATCTTAATTTACATAATGGATATAGTGGTCTTGGATTACCTTGAATCTTTTTGAAAATATTTTAGAATTTATTCTTATTTACTTTGAAATAAATATAAATTATGAGAGTATTTGGTTACTATAGTGAACACCACACAAATGGTAAAATTATATATGATTTATAGTAAATGTGCATTATGGACAGAGGGCATAACATTCATGGGGAATTTTATCTCTATAAAAGAGATATCTCTTGTATCATTTTCATAAAGAAAAGTTGAAAGCTGGTCCAGATCAAAATTAATGATAAATATCAATCGAATCATTGGATTCACATGGTACGATCATCAACTTGAGATAAAAATATCAAAACATTCCAGACAAAAAATTAAGATTACTAAAAATTGGGATAAATTTATTTTGAATGATAAAGGATTAGAAAGCATAAAATGTTAAATAATAGGCTTAAAACATCATAGGTTCTCACAATTCCTATTGGTAGGAAATGATTTTTGATTTAAAGAAATGAATCTAAAATGGATTTGGATTTATACTAATGAAATATGAGAAAATGGTGTTTTACGAATTCTTATAATCGATGATCTATAAGTAAAACTGAATATGTATTATCGTGAAATAGATTCGATGTTCTCATCATCAATGATTTGAATGCATTATCTAAAGGTAGAGAATTGTGACATATATATGGACCACAAAATCCAATATTTCATATTCATAAAAATGAACTCAATATAATACAAAGAAGGGGGTCTTATATAATCATGGATTTCTATTTTTTAATCCATTACCATCCTAAAAAGATGAACCATTTAAAACATTCATATTTCATAAAGGATATTATGATCGAACCAATGATGAGGATTGAGAGGGATCAAATATTCGTGGATATTGAATGGTTGTATGAGGCGTTAATAAATTGAACTGCATACTAACATTCTCAAATAACCACTCAACCATCCATTATTGAGATGACCAAGGAGGCCAAAAGTGATGATGTGGATCTACATAAATAAGTAGTAGATATTTTATTGTTCGTATTTTTTTTGGGATTGATTAGTAAGGTTTAAATCCTAGATATTTTTCCCAAAAAATGGAATCTAAATATATAACTTTTAGAAGATGTGAATATCTCATACTAATCAATTCATCCATGAAGCTCTAAAATATATAAAAATATGATGTATGAATTTTGTTGGGATAATATAAAGATAGATATTGTAGATTCTGTATCTGAATGATTGGTATGATATCAAGTCATATCAGAGTGACTTAGTTCCAACTGTATGATACGAAAATTTCCCATAATAGTATAGAAAATGGAAAACAAAACAATGGATATGATCATTGGACTCCAAATGACATATAGTAGAAATTATTCTATCTGGGTGGTACTCGATCAGCCTATAAATATAGTATATTTAATTGATATTAGGGATGATATATCTCTTGAAAATTTGTCCAACGTATACTTATTGGAATTTTTTTTATTGAATGGAGTTCTTCACTCCATTTTATCCGATTAATACTTGAGGAATAACAAATATATATATATATATAACACTTTAATAAGAAAAAGTTATAATTAGGGGTTTTAGTACTACATATCATCTGTATAAAAATGGGAAGTCAAAAGAACCATTAAAACTATAGATTATATATTCAGATCATATTCAATTGAATTAAAAGGATGATGGGATCAACATCATCCCCTAGAAGAGTTCATATATACAAAATTGTTCTAACTATTATTCAAATATCCTCTTATGTGGATGTGTAGGATAAGATGGGTTGGACTCCAACATCCAAGGTGGATGTTTGAGAGTGAATGCTTGTGAGATATATTTTTATCCAAAAATTTTAGAGAAGCTTCCATGAATTCATTAAAACAACGAATGCACACAATTTTGATTGCATATATATGTTTATAATCATCTAAAACACATAGATATAGGTGTTATAGATAATTTATTAATTTTATATCATCATGGAGTAAATTTATGTGGTATTGGAAGTGGGGAAATCATATACTAAGAGACATCAACCCTTTGAGACCCATGATCATATTTGGACTTAGGAATATCAAATAGAACTCCAATATAACCAATTTCAAGGACATGATGTTTTCCATGTATCCCTCTTGAGGATGTATATACTCTACCTATCATATGTAGTTAGTAAAAAGTTGGAACCTATAGATAATGATCATTTATACAAGGATAAGATTGTGAAGGTAATATATTATTAAGATGATGTAATAAAAAATAACACTCCTGAGGTCAAAGTTCAGTTGAGGAACCAAATGTTTGAGGACCAAACTAGTTAGAAAAAGAAGAGATACAACATAAGTACTCTCATATGTTTCTTTGTAAGAAATAAAATTATGATAGTGAAATTTTAGAAGGTGGAAAAATGTAATGACGCAAACTTTTATAATTGAAATTCATGTTTTGAATAAATAAATATCATTTAAGTGATCTAGTTATATAGCACATATTCAATATTTGTGTTTTTAACTATTATTAGTTATATCCTATCAAATTTAAATGAGTATTATGAATAATAAAAGTTGATATTATAGTTATTGTATGGTGATATTTATGTTTAGTATATTTTAAGGTTTTCTAAATAATATGATTAACAAAGACAAAATAAGTGATGGACTCAACCAACAGGATCACAACATATGAATATAACACCAAAATATTTGATGAATTTTAGTAAATTAATTTTTTTTCTTAAATATATTTCAATAAACACAACAGAATGTTTAAAAAATTTTGATATACTTGTAAAATTAAATTATTTTATGTTGGATTAAAAAAATTTAAATTAAATTTATTAGTATGAATAGGGAAAATAATTTATAATTAAATTTGACGGATTTAGATATATAAAATATATTTTAATTATGTTCTTCATTTTTTGATGTCTTTATGTGCCTTAGAAATAATATTTTATACAAAAAATTGATTTATTTTTTTATGTATAATAAATTTAATTTCTACCAAATTTATAAAATGTATATGAAAATAATAAAACTCATTTTTTAATTCAATGTTAAAAAAAATTACATAATGAATATTTTATATTTTTTAAAAATATTAATTAAATGATTTATACTGAATCATAAATATATTTATTGAAAATTGTTTTTTCATTTAAATAATATACATGTTACAAATATTATTGTGATGGTTTTATTAATAAAATATATAAATTATATTATTTTTAATCTAATTTTGTTTCACTAAATTAAATTTATCGATGAATTTTTATATAAAATATTTTTAATGAAATGAATACTTTTTCTGTAGAAAACTAAGTTTTATTATGTTAGCAGGTTTTTTTTAAAAAAATTATACAACTTCTATGAATTTAATTTTGTAAAATGTATTAATTTTTTTGATAATAATATATTATATTATATAATAATTTATTCATTTCATTTTTTATAATGAATTGTAAAAATAGTAAAAATTAATTATCTTGCTTAGTGTTATAATTAGATTTACCGAGAGTTAAACTGAATGATAAGGGTATTTTTTCAATATGTAAACAAATAATTCCTATATTTTTTTGACATATTTTGAACTTTCAAAATTTAAAGGTCAAATATATGGTCATTATGAATCATTTTTCATGGTATTAACAACTTCACGTGGTCATCCATTGGGAAATTCTCAAGTGGTTTCTAGGTGGGTTCTCTCCCCACCTAAAAAATAGTTATCAATCTACAATCGACATAAAAAATTCAAATATATTTTTTATAATTAATGGAAAAACATTCCTTATTTCTTTAACCATGACAATTACACCTTTTTTGTGATAAATCATTTGTGAGAATTATTTGGGTGCAGTCTCAATGTGTTCGTTTAGAGAATATGTATCATTCTTAATGGAGTGTTTGTTATATATTTATTATTAAACCTACTAAAACTCAAATTAAATTTGAATGAATTAATAATAAAAACGTATCTTAAATATAATAACGTGTTATTTTTAAATATTTATAACACATATACATCTCATCATTAGTTAATTGTTAATTGAAACATTCGATCATGCGTATGTTGGAGTACCACCTCACAAGCAAAGGGAATTAATTTTCCATATCTGTCTCTCAAGAAATTATTTAATGATTTATTTAATGTTTCTAAATTATATTTATGAAATAGTTATACTTATAGAATTATAGTATCAAATCTAACTTTTCACCTTATAGTACTTAGAAAATTATATCATCACTTGTGCGTACATGTGGATTTCTACCACCATAAAATGATGGGATACATTTGTCATTTTATGTTTACATGGATGGTAATAAATACTGGTTAAACAAATATACAATATGTATATGATATTAAAATTATTCATGAAATTTGAGTAAATTTTTACATGATTTCCATCTTTTGAAAAAAAATTGATACATCATTCATCCATACGTATCACCTTCCCTCTCTAAGAACAATGTAATTAATTATTATATCACTAAATTTTATATATTACAATTAATAAAAATATATAATTAAAATATTTTACATTTATATAATTAATAAAAAAGTATATTACTATCCTCCAATCAATTTATGAGTTCCAAAACTATATAACCAAAACATACACGAAAAGTAATGATGCTATTGCACGAAAAAGTTATTTGAACAATAAATTGTTAATGAATAGGTAATTAAAGGGTATAATTAAATCATAAATGGTTTTATTTATTTGATCAAGGTTCTATATTAAATTTAAAAAAAATATATATTTATTATAAAAAAGGCATTAATTTTTACAATGAAAAACGAGACTCATGGTAAGGGAATTATATATCACGTTTATTATCACAAGAGACATTCAATATTATACCCTTGTTTCTATTATGTGGTTTATATAAAACCCATATAATAATTTTATTATTCTTATTATTAAAATTATTTTTTTAGAATATATTTTAATATTTATTTATTCATTTTTATAATCATTTAAATGTTACCAATGTGTTAATCGTTTTGTGTTACAATATCATTTTATGTCAATATTTTATAAAATATGATTTTTTTGAATGAAATATAATGATATAACTATAATTAAACATGTGATAAATCATATCCTATGTTTATTTCAAGATAATATATGTTTTCAGGTCATTCATCTACCATAAATGACATTAACATAATAAAACAATTTTTCTAAACAAAAATCATATTATAGATCTCATTGATAACAAATTGTTTCTCCTATATATAAATGTTTACTAAAGAAAATTTATAATAATATTTTTTACTATTCTACAAATAAAATTTAAATACATTTTTACCCATCAATGAATTTTTATTAAAAAATTATTATGTTTTTTTTCATTTTCTGAATGAGGCACTTCTTACCAAAAGTCTGAAAGCACCAATTTCTTTAATATGCACGACATGAGTAGTGTTTCCCATAATCTTGATTAATAAATGATATAATTCATTCTCAAAAATTTTCAGTCGTAATGTTCATAAAATGTTATTTTTATTTTTTGATTATTTTTAAAAAATTTAATTAATTTATTTCAGAATGAATAGGATATTTTACTAGAGTATATTTTAATGGTATTTTAAAAGAATTTCAATTCATCAAAAATAATGAAAATTTTGTTTCTTATCATATATTACGGATCTGATTCAATAGTACCATTTTTTAATTTCACATGATTTTTTATGATTATAATAATTATATTTTTAAGAAATATATTTATTCTCTATAAGATTTAATAAGATAGATTTATAAAATGATTTAGAAACATATTTAATTTGAGGGGATATATCATGATGAAATGATTGTGATATAAATTTATTTTTTATTTTTAATCTATGTTTAATGTATTGTGATATTATAGAACACATATAAGTTATTTCAATTATTTCAATTCTTGGAACATAATTATACATCCCTCCAATTCATTATTTAATGAAAGAGAACTTGTGAATAAATATGTTTTGTGTGAAAATTATTTCATGTTCAGAATATTATATGTAGAAATAGTTTTCATAACCATTATATTAACTGTAATACAACATTTCATTCAAAAAGGTGATGTGTGACCCTTGATTTCATGTTTATAATAATATATGTGAACCCATCTTCCATCTGCAAACGTTTATGTTAGGTCATGTATTCATGTCATAAACCTAATAACATAACCAATATCTATTTATACAAGTTTAGAATGTCATGTGATTATGCGTATACCAAAAACATGTTTCTCATTCAAATGTTATGTTATCATGGATAAAGTTATTTTATTCATTTATAATTCTTGTCTGATAAAATTACTACATTTCTGCCCAACTAATTTTTATGATCTATGTCGTGTGGGGTGTGGTTTTCATAAGTAATCATCATGTTATCATACAGAAATATTATTTTTTTATAGCTTCTTCATTTTCCATTACATTACATCAAATCTCACCAATCCATTTGTATCTTTTCCCATGTTTATTGAGATAAATATTGTTTATGAAAATGTATATGAAGGTTCCATGTTAGGATGAACAAAGTGTTAGATTTTGGGGTTCAAATATGAAACAATTATTTATAATTTCATGATTACATAGAGATAAGTCCTCCGTGATTCTACCAAGAATTATTATGTCATGTAATAAATTTTCATGTATTAAGATGTAATGTCTATGTATGAAAGGTGTGGGTTGTAATAGTTTTAATAAGATAAAGGTTTAGTTTTTTCTAAAAATGTGGATGATAAAACATCTATGATAACCCTAAAAATAATTCTAATTAAAGGGAAATGTCTTATACATTTAGTGAATAATATAGAGAGTGGTTTCTATGAAATAAAATTCATATTTGGATACTAAAAATGGTGGTCAATCTGGAACTCATCTACCTAGGATTAAAAAATATGAAAAGGGCCCATTGGGATATAAATTGATTTTCACTTCGTCTTTGACCATGGACCATTATTTAAACATTTCTCACACTATAAAATAAATTTTTTTGTAAATTCCGAAAATCATTATAGACCATCATGAAGGATTTGAATAAGTTGATGACCATATGTTAACTAGTATAAACCTATGGGTTCATGGATTAAAAAAGTTTGTGTCTAGATATAGTTATACAATAAAATAATATTACCAATTTAGAATTTTCCCCCTTTGATTATGGATTCTCGAACTGTAAAACCCCAAGCTTCTACGGTACGCTTCTCTTTGAATAATGTGATAGCGTGTGTTGTACGCAACACCGAGTTCTAACACACCATAACTAATCAAACTAGCCGTTATGAATAGTAATACCTACTTTTTGAAATTATATATATTTTATATTTTAAAATGGACTTCATTTTTGGATTTGGAATATCGAATTTATCCGAAGGTGAAATTTTGGTACATTTCGGATAACTTTCATATTTTGATGAATAGTGAAAATTACTAAGTTTTAATTAAAAACAACTTTTTTAATCAAAATAATTAGTAGTGATAAATTATGAATTTGAGTGGTTTTAAAGTATATTTACAATATATTTTTACCATTTAATAAAATGTTGGTCATTGGACATAATTTTACAATTAAACCGAACATAAACGAGTGTCAATCTTTTGATAGTTATTATCTCTTAAAAACACGCTTTTTGTTTTGACAGCGGGAATTAATTTTAAATTAATTTCTGCCACTTCTGTGTTTTGAATTTAGGAAAATGGATTCCATATTTTGAATCAGGATGTTCAAATTTTGTAAATAGGTAACTTTTATTTTTAGACATTTTGAATAATTACTGCGGTAAATATTTTATTTACCATGGTTAAGGGTAAATCCGGTAAATAAGGGATAAAAAATAATATTATAATAATACTAAATTACCCTAAAACGTGTCTTAACCCTATTGGTTGATACATGGTCGACCATGGGAATCTTTGGGTCTATTTTGGGATCCCATGGATCCACTTGTAAGAGATAATGACACTTTATTTTAATTAAGTTAAAATGAATACAAAAATGACACAAGCATATATCTTTTAGAAAAACAATTGTTACATAGGGTTATATATGTTGGATTTTAGATTATAAATATTAATTAGAAAGCTAAAAAAATTTCATACATAATGATATTTTATTTATAATTTTTAGACATTAAAAAATTTATTTTATTTATGACTCAATGATGATGCAGTAATTACTATAATAGTATAAAATTAAAATAATTGATATTATAAATACCCAAATATATATAATATGAAACTTTTAATGAATTAAACTAATTTTATAGGATAATATGATATATTAGGATTTATTTAATTTACTTTGTTCGAAGTAATCAATCTGTTATGAGTTTCACAAAAATCAACTATTGAATAGTGTCAAAATTGACATAAAAGAGTTCTTAAAACAAATATTATATTATTAATTGATATTAAATTCCTAAAAATCTAAGGTTCGGCCAAGAGACTTATATCATGATAGGTTCATCATTAATGTACCACTTGGGGGTCTCTTGGATGTATATAGTAAGTTTATTAACCATATTATATAAAAATACAAAGAGACATTGTAAAAGTGAAACTAATTAACTTAGAGTTAATACTTAAATATAAGGTTAATATAAGTACCCAAACCTGTCTAAATTCTATTGGTTGAGTTGTTTTCGACCTATCCCCACCTTAACCTTTGAATAATAAGCTTTGGAGCCATTAGAAACCGAATATGAATTTATTATAAATTAATATTTCTAGCTTTTCCAAAGGTGCCCCTCACCCCTCTTATAAAAGGGCACTCCTCCTTCTCATTTCTTCACACCTTCAATGCCTTTTGGTTCGGCCAAACTCTACCCAAATACTCTCCCAACATCCCTCACTTAAACCTAGAGGCCTTAGTTTGATCAGAAAGCCAACCTAAGGAGCCCTTTTGATCAAATCAAAAGGAAGAACCCGAAGAAGAGGTAATGATTTCACCACCCTTCTCCAAGTTCATTTCTTCTTCCACTTCTTCTTCCTTTGTTCTTACCATTCTAAAATAATAACTCCAGTATCTCACATATACTGTGATGTTATTATAAATATGGTACAACCATATTCAGTATTCTATCAACCCTTTGAATAACATGTCACCATACGTGCGTACGTACGGACTACCGTCTCCACGTCGTGGTGTAATTGTTATTCAATATAATATTATTTGGATTGGTATAATAATGATGTGTAACTCATTTAAATAATAAATATAACATGTTAATGATTCTTTATATATGATATAACCTCCATTTATATATTATTTTAATATCAAAAGAATGATATTGTCGCTCGTGCGTACGAACGGACTACCGTCTCCACGAACGCGATGAGATTCATTCTCCATCATATCCATTCAAGTATAATTATCATTTGATGATTTAAAAATGATGTTTAATGACTAGATATCATTCTGGATATGAATAAGATACAACAACCATGACTTATGTAACAAAACATATAATAGAAAATGAGTAAGTTAACTCCCGAAACGACGATAATTCTAAGATATTATTAACAAATCAATGTTAAAAGATCATATATGATATCATATTATTATATATGATTCTTGTATAATTTAATAACAACTATTTCACCATTATACAAGAGGTTAACCTACCCCAACCAAGGAAAAGTACATGGTAAGGGTTTACTTTACAACCTCTTCATTATCCAAGGTTGTTTATACGTAATAATCTACTGGGATCTCTTTATCATCCACATCCATGTTTCTTAAAAATGCATTTCAAAACATTTTTACTATTTACTAGAATATGAGTTAAAGTCATTTATACCCTTTTTGACTTTTATAAGTGGTTTATAAAGGAATCTTTCGGTCGTTTTCAAAACAAGGTCCTTTTTAACCTTTTCGACAGAATTAAGGTAAGAATGTTTTTTTTAACTTATACGGCGGGTGCGGCTATTTTCCGCCGTTATAAAATATTCAAAGCTTCCCCTACAAGATTATAAGAATATTTTCAAAGAAAATGTTTTATTTTATATGGATCTTAAATTATTTCAAAATAAAAGGAGATATTTCTTTAAAAAGAATTTTGATTTCATCTATGTCAACATCCTTTGATGGATTTTAAGATTATTTGAAGTTGATTTATTATGATACAAAACTTCTATATTGTATTGAAGGTTTTGTGATATGTTTGACTGTGGATGTGCTATTTTTATACCATTCATAGTTTATGGTGAAAGTATTGACATTTCATATGCTAGTTTTAATATGAATGTTTATGTTATGTTTAAACCTTTTCATATGGGAATGCATTGGACTTAATATGTGATGGGTGGAGCCCGCTATAGCTCCTCGATGAATCGGTAGGTCTCATGAGAAAAACTAGTGTCTTGGCACAAGGCCTTGACAAAATCTTATTTGTAGTTTTGGCACGAGGCCTTGGCTATGTGGTTATGATAGTCTGGCATTATGCATTCCAACATTATGAAAGTGGTTATTGATTTTTGCATATTATTATTCGATTAGTAGAATATCCATGTGAATAAGTAAATGGCATTATTTCATTTTATTTATGCCATACCATGTTGAAAGTTCATATTTAAAAGGCTTTTGTTTTAGTTATACATTGCCTTAAATGTTTATTCTTATTTATGAAAGTTTCCGCTATATTGTTATCCTTACTGGGCATTTGAGCTCACCCCTTTTCTATGTTTTATTTTTCCCTGGATGTGAAGAAGTAAGTTATGAATGACCTGCAGGGATTTTATGAGGGGTTAATAGTGTGGATTGTAGAAACATTATGTTGTTGTAGTAGTTTTTCATTTTATGATGTAATGTAAAACTTATGAATATATCTAGTGTTTCCAAGGCTACTAAACCAATCGGTCTTTCGAGATTTGATATTTCTTGTGATCATGCCAATGTTATGTAATAATGCACCGACTCTGGGTAACTGGGGTCGGGGCGTTACAGTTGGTATCAGAGGAAGTTTAGTACAAACCTTGGAAGCTAGATTTAGATAAACTCTGATTAGAGCACGTAGACCTAAGATGAAATCTGAGGATTAGTATAGAAGAACTTCCTAGAATTTTGGTATTGTAGAGATTTTGTGAGTTTTCCAAGCAATACATCCCTGTCTGGATATGAGCAGGTAGAGGCGGCTCTGGCACAGATGTACCTAGGGGTTAAACCCGAAAACACCGCTTTGAGCTAGACTCGAACGGGAACTGGTGCACGACAACGGGCCTTGCTGCACTCTTGGTTATGACACTCCCGGGGGATATGCTTAGGATAACTCTCATTTTCTTTATAAATCATTTTGAATGGATTATGAGTATATACTTCCTCAAAGAAAACATTCTTATGATTATGGATTATATCCATAAATAGTTCAATTTATGTTAAGTGTTTTATAAGTATGGGATTATGTATTTTGATTCATAAACTGATCTAGTTTATGCCATTGTTTAGAAATGGCGCCTAGTGGAAGAAATGGAAACCGTATCAATGCACGCACTCCGTGTAGGGATTGCCCTCCTGCTCAAGATAATTATAGTGGGGCTGGTGATGCAATTGGTGCTGATCAGCTAATCACCATACTGGGACAACTTACTCAGGTTATGAATAATAACCTTACCCGTATGGAGCACCCTGATCCGCAGCGTGGAGGATCAATGTTAGATCGATTCATGAGGCAACAACCACCAACGTTCAATGGGAATACAAATACCTTAGTAGATGAGCAATGGATATTTTCCCTAGAAAAAATATTTCAGGCTTTGGGGACCAGTGAACGGGAAAAAGTTATCATGGCAGTTTACCGCCTCACTGGAGATGCTGATCAATGGTGGTCATTGATTCAAAATACGAAGGAAGATGATAAAGTATCAAATATGGAATGGAGGGAGTTCAAAGATCTGTTTTTAGAAAAATACTTCCCTCGCGACCATCAAGCAGATATGGAAAGGCAATTTCTGAGTCTGAGACAAAAGGAGGATGAGAATGTCACAAATTATGAGGCTAACTTTACAAGGTTAGCGAGGTACGCTGGTGATTATATTCGTAACCCAAGAAGTAAGATTGATCATTTCTTTGATGGGTTAAAACCATTTCTCCGTCGAGCGTTAGTCTCACAATCCTTTTCATCGTACGAAGACATTGTCTCATGTGCTATCAAGACCGAAAAGGAATTCTCTAAGTCTTATGACTTTAAAGCAAAGCAAGAGAATAAGAGACCTGCTGATCAATCTGGGAATGGAAATAAGGGGAAGAAGGGAAAGGTTGAATATCCATCTTGTGGTAAATGCGGGAAGAAACATCATGGTACTTGCTTGAAGGGAATGGGAGTCTGTTACAAGTGTGGTGAAAAAGGCCACCAAGCTCATGATTGCAAGGGGAAGAAGGAAGCTACCAACGTTCAGTGCTACAATTGCAGGGAGATGGGGCATTATGCAAATGCATGTCCTAAGCATCAGGAGAACTTACCTTAGAAAAGGTTAAGGGATCAAGGCCAGGCTTATGCTATCACTACTGCTGAGGTAGAAGCTCCGAAAGACGTGGTGGCAGGTAATTTAATGGTTTCCTCAAGTTTAGCAAATGCATTATTTGATTCTGGATCGTCGCATTGTTTCATATATTCCCAATTTGCTAAGAAAATTAGATATTTCCAATTTGATTTAATAAGGGAGTTGTCAGTTAATACTCCTAAGGGAAGTATCGTTGCAACAATGTTTTGTGAATCAGTCCCCATTAGAGCACATAAATTTTCTTTATCTGCTGATTTCATCGTCATACCTATGATTGAGTTTGATATAATCCTCGGTATGGACTGGCTTTCGGACTATGATGCGAAGATTTATTGTAAGAAGAAAGAGGTTATGATTCTAGATGATAATGATAAGGAGCACCTTATTTTTAGAGCAGAATCGTCACCACCTAATTCTTATTTAGATCCACCCCCAGTAGCTCAACTTAATTCAATTATTGGGGAGGAAGAGAATGAAATAACTGTCGGTGAGGAAAGGAATGTTCAAATAGAGGATGTACCTGTTGTGAAAGAATTTGTAGATGTATTTCCGGAAGATTTACCAGGACATCCTCCAGAACGAGAAGTTGAGTTTTCTATTGATTTGATTCCTGGATCAAGGCCTATATCGAAGACCCCTTATAGAATGGCCACTGTAGAGTTAGTCGAACTAAAGAAACAACTAGAGGAATTGAGTAATAAGGGATTTATTCTCCCTAGTGTTTCTCCATGGGGAGCCCCTGTTCTTTTTGTTAAAAAGAAAGATGGATCTATGAGGTTATGTATCGACTACAGGGAGATCAATGCTATAACGATAAAGAACAAGTATCCCCTACCTCATATTGATGATTTATTTGACCAACTGCATGGAGCTCAATACTTTTCAAAGATTGAACTTTGATCTGGATACCATCAGTTGTGTGTGAAGAAGGAAGACATTCCGAAAACAGCATTTCGAACCAGGTACGGGCATTACGAGTTTACTGTAATGCCGTTTGGATTGACTAAAGCACCCTCTGTATTCATGGATCTAATGAATAGAGTTTTCAAGGAGTATCTCGATGAATTTGTGGTGGTATTTATTGATGATATCTTGGTATACTCCAAATCCTACGAAGATCATGAAAATCATTTGCGCATTATCTTGAAGACTCTGAGGAGGCATGAATTATATGGGAAGTTTAGCAAGTGTGAATTCTGGCTTCAGGAGATTTCTTTTCTTGGCCATATTGTCTCTAAAGATGGAATCTCTGTTGATCCTTCTAAGACCAAGGCAATCCAAGAATGGCCAGCACCTACGAGTATAACAGAGGTACGTAGTTTTATTGGTTCGGCAGGTTATTATCGACGTTTCGTCCAGAATTTTTCCCGATTGGCTAACCCATTAACGAAGCTCACACGTAAAGGGGTTAAATTTGTTTGGAAAAAAGAGTGTGAAGAATGTTTCGAAGAACTGAAGAGAAGATTAGTCAATGATCCTATATTGACTCTACCATCGGGGAATGATGGGTTCGTTATTTATAGTGATGCATCGAAGAAAGGACTTGGCTATGTCCTTATGCAGAATGATAGAGTTATTGCCTATGCATCACGACAGTTGAAAATTCATGAACAAAACTATCCTACTCATGATCTCGAGATAGCACCAGTGATCTTTGCTTTGAAGATATGGAGGCACTACCTCTATGGTGAAAAATGTGAGATTTATACTGATCACAAGAGTTTGAAGTATATTTTCTCACAAAAAGAACTCAACATGAGGCAAAGGAGATGGCTTGAATTACTCAAGGATTATGATTGTACGATAAACTACCACCCAGAGAAGGCAAACAAGGTGGAAGATGCTTTGAGTAGAAAAGACCATGGAGTTTTGAACAATATGAGAATTGAAAGGGATCCAATTTTCATGGATCTAGTGAAGATGGACATGGGAATAACCAGGGAAGGTGAAACATCAATGCTTTTTCAAATGGTTGCCAAACCATCTTTACTAGAAAGGATTAAGAGTTCTCAAACCGATGATGAAGAATTCCAAAAGAAGATTAAAGCTGTGAATGATGGGAGATTGAGAGACTTTGTGTATGAAGATGGAATTTTGAAATTCGGGAAGAGACTTTGTGTTCCCAATATACATGATCTAAAAAGGGAATTACTGGATGATGCTCATAGTTCCAATTTCTCTATACACCCTGGGAGCACCAAAATGTATAGAAATTTGAAGGAACATTTTTGGTGGGACAACATGAAGAGGGAGATTGCTGATTTTGTCTCAAGATGTATGGTTTGTCAACAAGTGAAAGCTGGAAGGCAACAGCCTGGAGGTGTCATGCAACCTCTTCCCATACCGGAGTGGAAATGGGACAATGTTACGATGGACTTTGTCATGGGGCTACCAAAGACTCCTAGAAGGAACGATGCAATATGGGTTATTGTTGATCGTCTTACCAAGACAGCACATTTTCTTGCTATAAGAGAAGATCTACCCCTGGAACGTCTAGCAAGACTATATATTAATGAAGTTGTGAGACTTCATGGAGTACCCCTATCGATTGTTTCTGATCGTGATCCCCGTTTTACTTCAAGATTCTGGAAAAGTCTTCAGAAATCCCTGGATACTGAACTTCATTTGAGCACTGCTTACCACCCTCAGACAGACGGACAATCAGAACGGACTATTCAAACCTTAGAAGACATGTTGAAATCTTGCTCACTTGACTTTCAGGGTATGTGGGATCAATATTTACCTTTGGTGGAATTTTCCTATAACAATAGCTTCCATTCGAGTATTCAGATGGCACCATATGAAGCGTTATACGGAAAGAGATGTCGTACACCAACCTGTTGGGATGACGTTGGTGAAAGAAAACATGTAGGCCCAGAACTGGTGGAGGAAACGGTGGAATAGGTGAATGTAATCCAAAATCACATCAAAGCAGCTCAAAGTAGGCAGAAGAGCTATGCCGATAATCGAAGGAAGGATTTGGAATTTCAAGTCGGTGATCATGTTTTTCTGAAGGTATCTCCGTGGAAGGGAGTCATACGTTTTGGTAAGAAAGGTAAATTGATTCCCAGGTACTTCGGACCTTTCGAAATTCTAGAACGAATTGGGGTTGTAGCTTACCAATTGGCAATGCCGCCAAGTCTCTCCAAAGTTCACGATGTGTTCCACGTATCTCTATTGATGAAATACATGCCTGATCCGACGCATGTACTCACCTGTGAGGAATTAGAACTGGAACCCGATCTGTCTTATTGCGAAGAGCCCGTCAAGATTCTTGATACGAGAGAACAAGTGCTGAGAAACCGGACGACGCGTCTGGTAAATGTTTTGTGGAGAAACCATAAGATGAAAGAGGAAACGTGGGAACCCGAAGAACTTATGATGAAGAACCACCCGAGTCTTTTTATGTAGAAATACCCTAGAAATTGCGAGGATGCAATTATTTGAAGGAGGGGAGAATGTAACACCCCAAGATTCTACGGTACGCTTCTCTTTTAATAATGTGATAGCGTGTGTTGTACGCAACACTGAGTTCTAACACACCATAACTAATCAAACTAGCCGTTATGAATAGTAATACCTACTTTTTGAAATTATATATATTTTATATTTGAAAATGGACTTCATTTATGGATTCGGAATATCGAATTTAGCCTAAGGTGAAATTTTGGTACATTTCGGATAACTTTCATGTTTTGATGAATAGTGAAAATTACTAAGTTTTAATTAAAAACAACTTTTTTAATCAAAATAATTAATAGTGATAAATTATGAATTTGAGTGGTTTTAAAGTATATTTAGAATATATTTTTACCATTTAATAAAATGTTGGTCATTGGACATAATTTTACAATTAAACCGAACATAAACGAGTGTCAATCTTTTGATAGTTTTTATCTCTTAAAAACACGCTTTTTGTTTTGACAGCGGGAATTAATTTTAAATTAATTTCTGCCACTTCTGTGTTTTGAATTTAGGAAAATGGATTCCATATTTGGAATCAGGATGTTCAATTTGTGTAAATAGGTAACTTTTATTTTTAGACATTTTGAATAATTACTGCGGTAAATATTTTATTTACCATGGTTAAGGGTAAATCCGGTAAATAAGGGTTAAAAAAATAATATTATAATAATACTAAATTACCCTAAAACGTGTCTTAACCCTATTGGTTGATACATGGTCGACCATGTAAATATTTGGGTCTATTTTGGGACCCCATGGATCTACTTGTAAGTGATAATGACACTTTATTTTAATTAAGTTAAAATGAATACAAAAATCACACAAGCATATATCTTTTAGAAAAACAATTGTTACATAGGGTTATATACGTTGGATTTTAGATTATAAATATTCATTAGAAATATAAAAAGATTTCCTACATAATTTTATTTTATTTATAATTTTTAGACATTAAATAATTTATTTTATTTATGACACAATGATGATGCAGTAATTACTATAATAGTAAAAAATTAAAATAATTGATATTATAAATACCCAAATAAATATAATATGAAACTTTTAATGAATTAAACTAATTTTCTAGGATAATATGATATATTAGGATTGATTTAATTGACTTTTTTCGAAGTAATCAATCTGTTATGAGTTTCACAAAAATCAACTATTGAATAGTGTCAAAATTGACATAAAAGAGTTCTTAAAACAAATATTATATTATTAATTGATATTAAATTCCTAAAAATCTAAGGCTCGGCCAAGAGACTTATATCATGATAGGTTCATCATTAATGTACCACTTGGGGGTCGCTTGGATGTATATAGTATGTTTATTAACCATATTATATAAAAATACAAAGAGACATTGTAAAAGTGAAACTAATTAACTTAGAGTTAATACTTAAAGATAAGGTTAATATAAGTACCCAAACCTGTCTAAATTCTATTGGTTGAGTGGTTTTAGACCTATCCCCACCTTAAACTTTGAATAATAAGCTTTGGAGCCATTAGAAACCGAATATGAATTTATTATAAATTAATATTTCTAGCTTTTCCAAAGGTGCCCCTCACCCCTCTTATAAAAGGGCACTCCTCCTTCTCATTTCTTCACACCTTCAAAGCCTTTTGGTTCGGCCAAACTCTGCCCCAAAACTCTCCCAACATCCCTCAATTCAACCTAGTGGCCTTAGTTTGATCAGAAAGCCAACCTAAGGAGCCCTTTTGATCAAATCAAAAGGAAGAACCCGAAGAAGAGGTAATGATTTCACCACCCTTCTCCAAGTTCATTTCTTCTTCCACTTCTTCTTCCTTTGTTCTTACCATTATAAAATTATAACTCCAGTATCTCACATATACTGTGATGTTATTATAAATATGGTACAACCATATTCAGTATTCTATCCACCCTTTGAATAACATGTCACCATACGTGCGTACGTACGGACTACCGTCTCCACGTCGTGGTGTAATTGTTATTCAATATAATATTATTTGGATGGGTATAATAATGATGTGTAACTAATGTAAATAATAAATATAACATGTTAATGATTCTTTATATATGATATACCATCCATTTATATATTATTTTAATATCAAAAGAATGATATTGTCGCTCGTGCGTACGAACGGACTACCGTCTCCACGAACGCGATGAGATTTATTCTCCATCGTATCCATTCAAGTATAATTATCATTTGATGATTTAAAAATGATGTTTAAGGACTAGATATCATTCTGGATATTAATAAGATACAACAACCATGGCTTATGTAACAAAACATATAATAGAAAATGAGTAAGTTATATCCCGAAACGACGGTAATTCTAAGATATTATTAACAAATCAATGTTAAAAGATCATATATGATATCATATTATTATATATGATTCTTGTATAATTTAATAACAACTATTTCACCATTATACAGGAGGTTAACCTACCCCATCCAAGGAAATGTACAAGGTAAGGGTTTACTTTACAACCTCTTCATTATCCAAGGTTGTTTATACGTAATAATCTACTGGGATCTCTTTATCATCCACATCCATGTTTCTTAAAAATGCATTTCAAAACATTTTTACTATTTACTAGAATATGAGTTAAAGTCATTTATACCCTTTTTGACTTTTATAAGTGGTTTATAAAGGAATCTTTCGGTCGTTTTCAAAACAAGGTCCTTTTTAACCTTTTCGACAGAATTAAGGTAAGAATGTTTTTTTAACTTATACAGCGGGTGCGGCTATTTTCTGCCATTATAAAATCTTCAAAGCTTCCCTTACAAGCTTATAAGAATATTTTCAAAGAAAATGTTTTATTTTATATGGATGTTAAATTATTTCAAAATAAAAGGAGATATTTCTTTAAAAAGAATTTTGATTTCATCTATGTCAACATCCTTTGATGGATTTTTAGATTATTTGAAGTTGATTTATTATGATACAAAACTTCTATATTGTATTGAAGGTTTTGTGATATGTTTAAATGTGGATGTGCTATTTTTATACCATTCATAGTTTATGGTGAAAGTATTGACATTTCATATGCTAGTTTTAATATGAATGTTTATGTTATGTTTAAACCTTTTCATATGGGAATGCATTGGACTTAATATGTGATGGGTGGAGCCCGCTATAGCTCCTCGATGCATCGGTAGGTCTCATGAGACAAACTAGTGTCTTGGCACAAGGCCTTGACAAAATCTTATTTGTAGTCTTGGCACGAGGCCTTGGCTATGTGGTTATGATAGTCTGGCATTATGCATTCCAACATTATGAAAGTGGTTATTGATTTTTGCATATGATTATTCGATTAGTAGAATATCCATGTGAATAATTAAATGGAATTATTTAATTTTATTTATGCCATACCATGTTGAAAGATCATATTTAAAAGGATTTTGTTTTAGTTATACATTGCCTTAAATGTTTATTCTTATTTATGAAAGTTTCTGCTATATTGTTATCCTTACTGGGCATTTGAGCTCACCCCTTTTCTATGTTTTATTTTTCCCAGGATGTGAAGAAGTAAGTTATGAATGACCTGCAGGGATTTTATGAGGGGTTAATAGTGTGGATTTTAGAATCATTATGTTGTTGTTGTAGTTTTTCATTTTATGATGTAATGTAAAACTTATGAATATATCTAGTGTTTCCAAGGCTACTAAACCAATCGGTCTTTCGAGATTTGATCTTTCTTGTGATCATGCCAATGTTATGTAATAATGCACCGACTCTGGGTAACTGGGGTCGGGGCGTTACACGAACTATGATTTTATTGGTATTATTCAATGGATATACACTATAGGGATTCATTAAATGCTGAATGCTATGGATAACTAAATAATTTTCCTCTTAAAAATGTTTTATTAGATATTGTATAAAAAAATAATTTTTATGATCAAAAACCATTTTCAAACAATAAATCATGTCAAACATCCATATAAAAAAAATAAGGGATCGACATTATATCGAGTTCTTAATAATTGAACATAAACTATCTTTTAGTGGATCAAATGGTCTCATAGTTTCTAAGAAATTGATATATATCAATAGAAAAAATATTTTCTACTCTCCATTTTTTGGTTGATGAAATGTCATTTTTGTGATCAATAATTTCAATGGAAAAACAAAAAATTAATGAAAACTTATAAATATTGAGAGGAATCATGATGAAGTTGACTCCAAGGTGTGGGAAGGGATAATTTTTTAATAAGTAACTTCCTAATATTCATTATATAATGATTGATAATAGACTAATATGCTATAAAATAATCAAGGTGATTATATAGGTGAATATGATATAAATTTTACATGACTAGTGAGGTATACTTTTAGAATTATCATCCAAACTGAAATTAAATAAGACCATTTAGTCAATGGGATAAAATGTAGTTTATGAAATAAATCATCCATATGGGACATCAGTTTTTATGATGAAATAGTTCATTGCACTATCATGGTGGAAATTTTGATTATTTTTACCCATAAATATGATTTTTTTATATTAAATAAATGAGAAAATTAAATGGAAACTATAAAAAAATAGTGAAAAGGATATTATAATTCATTCATGGTTAATGTATGGAATAAAACAAAATGGATATTAACTGAAGGTGATTATAAAATTATGTAAGCGTAGATATACGCTCATTGGGTGGTCAAATGTTAACATTATGGGAATTAATAATAAAATGATGGTAATAGAGATAATTATCCACACAATGCATCACCCACAATCCAATGGTTAAAATTCAGGTAGTATGGGAATTATCCTAACCAATACTCACATCTAATGGTTAATGATGATGATCAACATCAGAAACCACTTATGTTGAGAGATAAATGTATATCACATTAAATAACTATTTAGGATATGGGATGTGATAAAGATATAATAAATGGTAAACATACCATCCACTCTAAAACCACTTATTTATAATTTGAATCCAGATCAACCCAATCCCTTATTTGTAAAGAATTATTTAAAGGTATCCCAAAACAAAATAAACTAGTAGATGTTTAATTAGTTTTAAAACCCCCAAATGGCATGATGATCACATATCAAATATGGGATTCTTCTAGAGAAGATGTTTTGGGGAATATTTGTTCAATAAATCTTATTAACCCCCATGTGGTTGAATATGATGTTTTCATTGAAATATTTTATCATTATATTTATTAATCCCACATATATTTCTATATATGGTAGGTCACATTTGATATTCTAAATCCATCTATGATCGTCTATCAATGTGACGATAAATATGAACTTTTAATGGAAGTCACATCCACAATATGGTTTATTATTTCTATTCAAAAGGGGGTTTTATTCCATATTTTTCAAGAGATTCTCATCATTTATGATATAACTATTTGGAATCATATTACTGATGTATTTTTGGAATATTTTCTTAGTCCTACACGAAAATGTGATGTTTTTTTCAATATAACTCATACCTAGTGCTACAACTATTACATTGTATCCCTAGAGAATATCCCTAACTGATTTGATGGAATTAATGAGGAAACTCTAGGATAATCATGATAAGTTAATTATTCATCCAATTGTTTTACCTTGTGGGGTTCCTATATATTGTGTTAATAATATATATGGATTAATGAAACTATCCATCAAATTTATGGAACTAAATATAATGATGGAAAGAACCGGTATTCTCTACCACATATTGATGGATTTTTAGATCAACATAACGAAGATCAATACATATTAAATTTAAACCATTGTTATGTATAAATACAACTGTGGGTCATGAATACAGATACATACAAGATGAATTGTCTTATAACGTGTGAGAACTATTACTATATAATGATGTCATTTGTTCCTACTAATTTTGAATAAATATTCATGTTTTAAATGAATATAGTATTTATAGATTACCTCGATCAATATTGTTGTAGTCATTATGGATGATTGTATTATGTATTCTAAGTGAAAATAATAATGTTAATATCACATTAAAATTTTATTGAAGACCAAATGGAATTGTAGGTTATTTGATTAATCTAAAAAAAATTAATTTTATCAACAAACGATTAATTTTGTGTTAATATAATTATAATGAGAGGGTATATCTATGGATCTTTCAAAGGAAACAGTTACTAAACATAACCCCCACACAACCATTTTGGTTGAGATCTATTATTTTCTAGTTTTGGATAGATATTTATAGATATTTGTGGATAAATTATCTGGATTATCTATTCCACTCAATATAATAACTCAAAATAAAGAAAGGATAATTTAGATATTTAAATGTGATAGAAATTTAAATGAACTGAAAAGAAGGTTAACCAGTGCAGTTTCACATACATTACCCTAATGTAGAGTATGATTTCTTATTTATAATAATGCATTGAAGAATAGACTCTAATGAATTATGTAGATGAATGAAAATGTTATGGATTATTCCTAATGATAATGGAAGCATAATGAGAAATTTTACCCATATCATGATTTTGGGCCAGTTGTAGAAATTTGATCATTAAAGGTATAGGGGTGTTATCTTTATAGTTGATTTTAATATATATATTAATCATAAATTTTTATTGTATATAGTATCATATAAATAGTTTAATTTATACTAGAGATGATAGTTATAACTAATTAATCAATATGGTTACACACCACTTTATCACTATTGGAAAGTGAACATGGTGGATAATTCATTGAATTAGAAGGATCATGCATGATTATCTTTGAAGTGGTTCACAAATGACCCAATATTTATATATTTTAAATGGTAAGGATTGGAAATATTTAAGAGCATAGAGAAATATTATCATTCTCAAATATGTTTTTATTTTTCTATATTTGTAATTATTATAAAGATTTATAATTTAGATATTGCATTTCAAAATAAAGTCAAAAAATCTATAGAGATTAACCATGGTTATAATGGAATGATAATGTTCATGAACCATGATTTTTTAATTTGTACCCAATTTGAAGGAGTTATTAGATGAATCTAATTGTTCATTAATATCATTATATCCAGGATGTATAAATATGTTTTGATAATTGAAGGAGTAAATATGGTGGGACAACATGAAGAGAGATCTATCTGAGTATATATCTTGGTTCATTATAAGATTGTATGTTATACCCGAGAGACAAAATTATATTAGATATTACATCCATTAACCATGCCAAAATATAAATAGGAAAGTCTCACCCGGTATTTTGATCTTCAACTCCCCAAAATGTCTAAAAGCAATAATGATATTTGGGATTTAGTATATCCCCCTCTATTTATTTATCATCACCGAAAATGTTTTAAGCTGGTACATCAATCAGTACATCCATTTTTGTAGAGATATACCTTATCAAAACAAGAAACTAGTTGGAAGTATCACCCACCTCAGGTATTTTAATGATACAATATTCTATGTCAATGGAAGTAGGAGATCAACACAGGGGTTAATATAGACATTGATGATTACTGTGTATTTTGTGTACATGATATCTATTGTGATAAAATAATTTCTTTTCTCAAATTAAAATTTCACATATAAGGATGAGGTCTCTTGAAAGAAGCCATAGTATGCACATGGGAACCTTCTTTATTAATTACATGCGAGCTCAAGTATCCCAAAAAATATCCTCATCAAAAAATTTGATATAGTCATTGATATTATTTTTAGGCATATCCATATCATAAAATATATATTCTTATCCATTATTGGGAAAATAAAACACATTATTTGTGTCCTATCTTCAATACAGATTCACATTCTATCTATACCAATATAAATAAGAAAAGTGATATCTAAACTAGAGAACAATATTATTTACTTTCTCCGGGACAACCACATGGAAGGTAAATACGATTGGGCTTCACAAAATAAGCATTCTAAGAACACGATGGATGTATGTGTCAATATTTAGACTGTTTATAGCACCATGAAGACACAAAATACTAAATTATATTTTTTATCATTGAGGGGAGGGAATTTGGGGAAAACACATGTTCCAAACTGATGGCATTGGTGTATTCTCACACAAATTTAGACCCAATATCCTCTATATAAATATCCTTCATTATATTTCTATCGTCCATCACAATAACTGATGGATAATTTGTAAGGGAGACATTAGTTATTTATATCAAAAAAATTTAGGAAATATTATTGGATTCTATAGATGTATAACTCCAGATATTATCTTTAAACATGCCATATTCCATTCTAATTTCACACATTCAATGTTGGGTGGATATCCACATTCTATATTTGATTTCATTGTACAGAACCAATCCATGGATAGATGTGTTTTCAAGGGCTCTACTTATGTACATTGACTATTATAGACTATCGAATACATCAATCTGATTTTTTCATTCTAGACACATAGGGTGATATATTATGGTGTTTGGAACACTTTACGAAATTGGATTTTCAGGTTTGAAATGTCTGACACAAATCATTTGCAACTGATTTGAATATCATGTAGAGGGTTATCAGTCTTGTATCAAAATATATTTGTACCAATGAAAAAATGATGAATCTACCAATCATTTTTTAACATTTAATCGGAATATTCTATTTGGGACCTATTTTTGAAATTCATAGGTTTATCAGAACTAGATTTCTCCATAGAATTCATCTTCAAATAGTGGTCCCACGTTGTAAACTGACCTTTTAGAGAGTGCAATGATAGGGAATTATAATTTTTAGCTGGTTGATGGTTAATCTTGTCAACGATGAGTAATATATAGCACTAAAACAATCTCCAAAAATACCAGGTATCTTTTCCTAAAAAAAATTAATTATGGACATGGTCAGGTTATGTACAGACTCTGAGGTATCTCATTCTTTGATGAAACTAGTTACCTTATTCGCCATTAATAAAAATAATATCAAGTCTTAGGGATGATTTATTAGTTGGATTACCCATTAAAAGGGAAAAATTAAACATAGACCGATCTTGATTCATGGGATATATACATAGAGGTAGAGTGATAAGGGATATAAGTTGATTAGTTTAACTTATTTTTATAAATTATTTTATAATGGAGATTGTATAGAATATTATGTTGAAGCTATGCTCATAGATAGGACCACATGTAATCAGATAAATATCCCTCTCAAAGAGGTTGAGATATATTACCTAATATTTTATAATTTAGTTACAAGAAAGGGACCCATTCCATGGTCTATTGAGTAATATATCAGAAGATGTATAGGGATTTTGAACAACCAGATGAAAATCCTATTAACATGGATGAAAAGAAATGATGTTACATGTTACCAGGCCTCCAATTCTATAAAAAATAATGGTTTTCATTTCTTCTAAATTTTCTTGTCATTTCCCCTGAAGGGGAATCACGTTTTTAATGAAAATTCACATGAAAAACATTAATAAATTCTTCCATATGTTGTAATTGTTGGTGATTTAGTATTTTTTCCATCAAAATAATAAAAAGTATTATTGGTTTTTGTATCTGATCTAAAGCTGATGTTTACATTAATTTTTGGGTGGAGTCTTCATTAATATTGGTATATTCATTTATTTTTTAGTAAGACATATCATCCTGGAATATATTGTTAGTGTTAGAGAAAAATTCGAACCCATATACAATATACAATTATATTTTTTATATGGAATTCAAGTTTTAATGGGATCATAACCCTCTTCATTTGGAATTTTCCTATTATAATTGCTTTCACATGATATTTCAGGTTTATAATTATGAATCCCTCTATAGGTAAATATGTAGAACTGTAAAATTAGATGTTGAAGTTTATGAAGGAATGCTATTGGGACCTAAGTTAGCTAAGGAAATAAACAATAATTTATATCCATATAAAAATAAATCACGATAAATGAATGTCGATAGATAAGTTATAATAATAATCATCAACATTATCTTCATTTTCATATAGATTGCCATGCATTTCAATGTATTTCTCCATGGATGATGGGAATAATATTTATGGAGAAAAAAAATATGATCCCTAGTTATATTGTATAAAAACATATTAATGGCCAAGAGGGATAAAATAATCTCTACGGGTACTCCTACCAACAATCTATCAATTTCATATATGTGTCGTATTCATCTCTCCTGAGGAAGTATAGACCTAACCCTCAAACTGTAATGATATAAGAGTATATACCACTGTAGAAAGATAATTATTATGAGGAATTACCATTGGTGAATATTTATCATAGATTTAATGTTATATGGTGTATGACCTAATAACTAAATATAGTGTTGTGGAGAAAGCACAAATTGGAGGATGTTATATGATAACATGAGGATATGATGAGTTAGATGTATCATAAGTTGTTTTCACCTGCGTGCTAAATTTTCAAGTACAAATGTCATTTTATGGGGCTTAGAATGTAACACTATAATATTTTATGAATTATTTTTTATGAAAAATATCATTTCATGGATTTCTTATGTTTTTTGGAACACTGTGCCTAAATGAAAAGTTATATAATATTAAAATATTATTATTCAATTTGAATGTAATAAGATCGATTTTATATTTCTATATATGAACAAGAAAATTTCCATTTTAATAATTAATTATGAATATTTTATATAAATAATATATAATTATAAATAAGTACATAATTTTTAGAAAACACTTTCAGTTATTTTAAAATAAAATTTCCAAAAAAAACGATTTTAAAATATTTTTATATAAAAATAAATTAAATTAAATTCTCTCACATTTGGAAAATATTTTTAGAAATATTAATTTATTTTCTAAAATAAAAATTTAAAAATTATGTTATAATAAATAATTAATTTTATTTAAAAATTAATTTTTTGATAAATAATGAAAAATAAGAATTTCTAATAAAAATCATTTTATCCTTTAAATAAATTAAAAGATATATTTTTAAATGATAATTTTAAAATTAAAATTAGGTCAATTATTTTATCATTAGTCAAATTTATTTAATTGTAATAAACTTCATGTTTAATTTTTATATAATAGTTTTTTACACATAAAGAAATATTTTCTTCGGAAAAATATTTTTCATCACATCAATGGGATTAATTATAAATTAAAAGTTTCCCCTAAGATGAATGGTATTTTTTGAAATACATTAATTATTTTGTATTATTTTAATTAATATTATAAAATATGGTCAAATTATTTTTTTTCACAATGAATAGTAGAAAATTAGGGAATAATTACTTACAGTTAAAATGGGTTTACTGAGGGGGTGATTGAACAATAAGATGAGGTTAAATTTTCCAATTAATATTGTTTAAATACTATTATCTAGATATATTTAATCTCTATATTATCCCATTATCTATCATATATTCATTTCGATGAATTTTTCTTCTAAATGAATTTATATTTATATATATATTTTTTTTAATTTCATGGTGGAAACCTAGTGGGTTACCTCCCCCACCCATAAAAGGACATCCCAACTATTATCCTAGTCAGACAAAAAAATCATATTGTCTAATGATTTAAAATAAAAAGTAACATCCTTAATTCCTTAATCATGTTTTAGATTCATTTTTCACTAGAAACACATCCTAGGAAATGTTTTTTTAGGAAACCAGATGTTGTCGTCTAATGAAAGGTATTGTTCTTAACCTCTAATTTTGATTTATTTATTTTTCAACCTCATTAAAATATTTTCATATGATGACATTCTAATAAAAGTATTACCTTAAATATAAACCTATTTTATTATGTTTATGTTATAACAACTTTCATTCTCCCTTTATAAAAGGTGAAATGAAACTATTAATCACATGTACATCATACTAGCTCGTCATGAATCAATGTATATTTTTTCCATCACTACCTCTCATGGAATGATTTATTTCTAAATATATTATAGATATTTATGGTATTTATGAAATTATTATACTTATGTAAAATAAAATTACATTTAACTTCATATCTTCCAATCCATTAGAATTTGATAAACACACATGTACGTATAGGTGGACTATCACCTCCTAGAAATAATGTTATAGGTTTTTCATTTTATTTTTTCATTAGGGGTAATATCTAATTACCTTGACCTTAGTAGCCCAGATTTAGTGGTAAATTACTTACATTGGAATAATATTCATGTAAATTCATCCCAAAGTAATGAATTGTATAGTTGTCCTGGTAAACTATGTACTTAGATAAAATTCACATTGCATTTTAAAACAACAAATGCACATGTTTTATTCATTGAGAACACTAATTTTCCCATATGCATATCTATACATATCAATGAAAAAAATTCCTATTATCTTTGGAAAATTTATCATAATAAAGGTTTTAGCTAAGATTCTAGGAATGTGTATACATAATGTGGATGTAATAATAAATAAATAATCATAATAATTATGGTATGATAAATAACACGTAAAATTTTCATTTAATGAATAAACAAATGATACTCGGGTAAAAAGATATGATGATAAAATAAATCCATATAAATAATCACATATACTAGAAACTTATCATTTTATGTAATAAAATATTGATAAATGACATGTGAATCCTCAAATTATCTAAAAATGAGGGAATACATAATGTCAGACATCTCAAACCTACTATCAGTACACTTCACAATAAAGAGTAAATATTTTGGTACCAACCTCTCAGATTTGGTCAATCTATTTGTCTCATTGGACACATAGATACACCGTGGAGCCAAATGTAATCAGTACCCACCTTAACATAATATATACAATGCATTTCTAACATAAAATGGGTGAAACATTTTCAACATAAACATTTATATTGAAAAAACATACACATATATTGTTAGTGCATACCCCTATCAAATAAACATAATCATTAACCATCCAATGTATTATGGTGAATGTTAATAAAATTTTACATCCTCTGTAAGAGTGATCATAATCCATCCAAATAAATAATACAGATTATATAAATACAATATATCTATAGTGTTCCAAAATTAGAATTTTTCTCTAATGCTATTTATGAATAGAAATACAATAAAAAACTGAATAATATTTTAGGAATATATAATTTCCACAGAAAAAACCACAAAAAACTATTCAAAAAAAACATTTTGAATTTTTTTTAAAAAAATCCTTTGAATACCTATAAAATTATCTTTAAAAATTGAGTATTCAAGGTAGTAAAAAGATATATTTATTTGGTATATGTTAAAACCAATCTAACTTTCTCATTTTTGGAAAAATCCATGTGGTTTTATTATTAATGTGAAATGAAATATCATTTCATTTTTTTTCAAGAAAATGAATATAGATATAAAAGACTTTAAAAAGTAGTTTTCAAAAGGTTAATAAAATTTTTGAGAATATAATTTTTGAATAACATATATGTGGATGAAAAATTATTTCTAAACGGAGAGAGAAGTAAATACCAAATTTCTTAATTATATTTTATCAATCGTATTAAGTAAAAAAGTGTTAAAAAAATAGCTATAACATGAAAAATGTCATGAATTAAATGTTATAATAAAATAGATTTATTTGTTGAAGTTAAAACCAAATAATAACACCAAGGTATAATTATAAAAAAATTTATTGGCTAATGATGAGGTTGTGTAACAAAATCATAACAAGTTGAAAATTTGTAAACATTAATACCTATATACAAAATAACATAAAATAAAACATGAATTTCAATAAATATAATTATATTCATGAAACAAATTACTGAATGTGGTGTATATAGACCTCTCTTTAGAAATATGTCATTAATATGGAATATGCCTCAGAGAAGTAAATGATAGACAAGAAAGAATTTCCTCATATTCCACATCGTTATTATGTGTCCTATAATCCTATATAAAAATGTAAGTTTATCATAAATATATTAAAAAAATATATATTTTATTGAAATATCTAATTTACTTATAGTACTTTATTAAATTCTTAATAATTATTCATTGGTGAAATTACTATTTAATGTGATAATTAATTCAATATTCATGTATTTTTTAGTTCTTTAATTTTGTCACTTTTAATTTTATCATGGTTAAATCATATGTGTAACGTTATAAATTATACAAATACATTATATATTAATCAATTATGTATTTTTTTATTATATTATGGATAGATATATGAAATGGATTTCACTCTTAGAGGAAATAGTTGGACATATGTACGTCTGAACCCTATTTATTATTTTATCAATAAGTGGAAAGAATAAAAAAACAATATTTAAATATACATGAATCATTATTATGTCATATATAGAGATTATATTAATTAAATTTATCTTTATTACCATTAATGTAAAAATTAAATGAAAACAGTTCATGTCGTTATGTGGAGGCTATATTCCACATGTATGAATGAGCAATGTAATTTATTCCAAAATATTTAAAGGTAAGAATATATATTTACTATTATATTTATATATGTATGATATGATCATAAATATATAACAGTTTCATTAACATGAATCTTTCCACCATTCATGTAAAGCATATGTGAAAAATCATTCACATCAATTTTTTAGGTGGTATTCTTCCAAACAAAAAAGAGACAATATTGTATACACCCAATAGAAGAATATAAAAAGGTAAATGTTATATCATAACTAAATAATTATAATAAAATAGAATATTATATATATTTCTATTAAATGAATCATTATTTTCATTTTTCAAAGGTGGTGATGAAAAACGAATTACAACGGTTCGCATGGTGGTAGTTCACTATACACACAATTGTTATATTAATTTACCATTGGATGGAATTAGAAATAGATATGGGAAATTAAATTAATATAGAAAATATTATTATATTTTATAAAATATTGATATCATAAAATAACATTTGAATACATTTTAAAGGTGGTGGAAGAATAAATAAAACAAATGTACAAGATTAATAATTATACCTCCTATTTGTAGAGACTCTATAGGATTATGCATAATTCACTATATATAGGGATTAATAAAAAAAGTCAACTATTATTTTGTTAGTGAATTATGGAATGGATTTATGTAGGTCATTTATGAATTAATGGGTTATTTAAGTGTGAAGAGGGCAGAAAGAAGGTGAAATGTTATATGTGGGGGCATGATAGACATTAAATTTATTAAAAGATAAATTAATAACACATTTTTATCATTACATAATCCCAAATGAGTAATTCTATAAATTACTAACTGATATGCCAAAAATATTTCCACATTATCTGTTTTCAACTTGTTTTATCATATTTTAAAAACTTATCTTTTTTAGTTTAACACCAGTATAAACACATTTTTACCTTCACCGTGGCAATTATTATTTTTAATATTTTCCACTATTAATTATGGTGTAAAATTAAAATTGAATTATTATATATTATAATTTATTATGATTAAAAATATGGGAAATATTTTTTCAATTTAAATTAATATAACTGGTTGTAATAAATTTAAAAATAGTCCAAAACTGCGACAAAAGAGTTATTTTCCCACTATAAAATTATCATAATTATAGTATGTTTAAATTTAAAAATTCAACATGAAATATATAACAATGAACTAAATTTGTAAATTTTTTATATAATAAACCTATTTTTACTTTGAAAATATAGAATATAATATAACATCATATATAATTTAAATTTAAATTATGTTATCAATATGAATTGGTATTTTTTGTAGATAATAAAAAAATTAAACATTTCTAAAAACAAATAAAAATTCAACCAAAGAATAACTTCATATTTATATAAAAAATTCAATATTAGTTCATAATATTAATTTAATAAAATTGTAAAAATTTAATTTTAAACTATGTACATAATGTGGGACAAATTTTCCTTTTTGATAAATATAGTTTTAAAAAACATTTCTTTCTATTTAAAATGGTTATTATTTTATTTTAAATCATTATATAACCATGGATATTATTTTATATAGGGTTAAGATATATTATTTTTATAATTTAGTTATTATTCATACCCTATATCTTAATATTTTTGTAATATTTTTCATGTTTAAATAATTATTATTTAATTGATTATCGTTTCTTTTTCATTCCATGTGCTGTAGGCATTGATATTTATCGAGGATATCGAATTTATTTAAAATTATTTTTATTGTAAAGTCTCAGAGTGTTACATTATCTTATTTTCTATATATTTTCAATTATTTATGATATCTAATATGATGTATCTCTTTTAAAATCTTTGAACCTTATATATTAATCCCCTTAAATAAATTATATCATCGCAATTTAATCTTGATCACAATAATGAATTGTTTTAATTTTTAATTAATATTCTATAAGTCTTAGATAATGATAATTTTAATACTACATCAACTTTATAAGAGATAAAATAATGTTTATAGATCTTGTAGAATAATAACAAAAATTGGATTCCACGTCAGAGGACATATGTGGGATGTGAAGATATGTTCATTAGAGAAAAGAATATTTCCCGAAAAATGATGGAGGATGATAGAGGAAATTGATAGAAATAAAGTGAATGATCAAGTAAAATTATAAAACCACAAAACCATAAATATGTTACTAGTGAAAAGACAATTCATTCAATGGTTATGAAGGTAATATAATAACATTTTTGTTTCAATATCATTTTATTATAGTTAAGGAATTTCATTTAAATTTTGAATAAGAACCTAAAACAAATTCAACCATGGTAAAAAAATCAGATGAAAAATTTAACCATTTTTTAATTTTTTGATCAACTCTCACGTTATTTATTACACTATGAAATGAATAGTCAAGAATGAATTTTTAATCTTGAACCACATTTAATATATCATTACAATGATAAATTATTCCTAATGTCTCTAGATATTTTCCAAATCAAAAATAGTTAGCACAAGTTATCTAATAAAACCAAATGTCAATATTTTCTGGCTACATTTAATGTTTAAATGATGAATCATCAAAATTAATGATTAACCAAATTTAAATTAAAAAATTTAGAAGGGAGATCAACAAAATATCATTAAATTCCCCATAAAATATAATGTGGAACTTAAATTCACATTCAAAATATGAGAGAACCTTGATCACTATAAAAGCATAATGAAAAAAATATTCCATCTAGAAATAAAATAAAATTTTATCAAATATATTATATAAATACATACATGAATTAAAGTCCAAAAATTTAACATGAACCATCAATTTACTAACCCTTTTCATGTTCAATAATATTATCCCATAGTGATGTCATCATTTTTATTATCTAAACATTGAGAACATATAAATGTTTATTTTCTATATATAATGTGTTTTCAAAGAGGATCTACTTTCCAAGGAATTACATTTATTGGTCATTAGTACTATTAAAAATATTATCTTAAATCATTAAAAAGAACTGTAGTAAAATCCATATACATTTTAAAATATTTATAACCAGAATAACACTGATATGATAATCCTATAACATAATTCCTGATTCTAAAAATGAAAAAATTAATAATTCCTCTTCTTGTGTAGTAATAAAATAAGATTGAAAATGATCCCTTTTAATAATCAAATGTGTACTCCCTCAATATTTGGGGAATTAATTTTTATAGTGACTAATTTTCTCATAATTAAAACATTTCACATTTTTAGATAATTTCATTCATGTACAATCATGAGTTTTTTATCCTTTCTCTGGAAACATTTACAAAATATCCATTAAATTCAAGAACATACTACAGTGTTTCTATCCACAACATTCAAATTTGTAAAAACCCATCTTTACCTTCTTTCCATAATGAATTTCATGATCTGTCATGATCTTCTTCTCCTTCTTCCCCTTGCATCCATAATATGTAGGGAATTATTTACCCATTTTCATAACACATGGTATATTTTCCATATATAATGAGAATTTTGGGGATTATTTTTCCTTTTGATATATTATATTATTTCCATCAAAGAAGTGATCATTAATTGTCACTAGATTATATATATATATATGGATCCAATTCATACTCCTAAGTGAATTTTATTTCCAATAAAATACACTAGTTTAGATAATAACATATTCAAATATACTTTATACTAAATAAATATATGAAAATGGAAACATTAATAAGTTTTAATGAGTCAATTAATGAATAAAAATAAATTTTCAAAAGTCTGAATATATATTATTTACAAAGGACCCTTTTACATAAGGAGAAGGGATCATTGAGAACTCCATTGAGAAAAGTAATCATGGTGGAAAACACACATTGTTTGAAATCCCATATTCTATGTAGTTAGATTTATATAAATCAAGATTTATTATATAATTAATGGAAGAAATAGAGTCCACACAATTATCCCAACTGGCATCCATATTCAATTATAGGGGATTAGTAACGTTTATTGTATCTAGTTACACAATCGTTGATCAAATCCAAACCACAAGATTGTTGATCCACTATGTTTCTGCACATCCAGCACATTGATAATATAGTGAATCAAAGAATCAATATATTTAGAGAATTATAAAGGACTAAATAGACTTCTCATTTTATTCCCATACGATTTTTGAAAAAAGGTCTATAATAAGAGGGACTGGGATTCCCTCTTAACAATCCATTTGCTTCTCATTTCATATAAACATGAAATGGATAATTAAACATGAATTAAATGTTTCTAGAGGGGGGATTATAATTAAAAAAGTATCAAATTTTTTTATTATATTATTATCATCAATAGTTTTATATAGAAAATAAGGTTGAATATAATTTTCTTTTTAACAACTACAATGATCCTGGAAAGCACAAATCGTAGAAACAATGGGTTGTCATCATGAATATTAATATTTTAGCTATACCATATCTCATTAAATGTTCCGTGGATAGAAAAAAATCAGAATATTACAGATCATATGTGATATAATATAACTCATACTAGCAGTTAGATGTTCTTTAATACTATCCAGTTAGGGAAATATGAACTCAAACTATGATCCCAACACTATCCATATAGAATTCATCATAAACCAAATGGGAAATAATTGATAAATGTCATAACAAATCTATATTACATTGGACATATATTTTTCACATATTAATACCACCACATGGTATAAAACAATCATTATAAATCATTTAATTCGTTATACTCCATGAATGAGGCATTCTATATGGTATAATCGTATACATATTCAATATTTTACCCTAATTGTAGATATTCCCTTTTGTTATCCCCTTATAAAAACCCTTCAACTATAATTTTCCATTAATATAAGGATCCCTTATAAGGACGTAATCACCATTACTAAAATTATAGTTAGAATCATTTTCATTTATATCAACTATTAGCATTTCTAAATAATTCCCTCGTGAAATCTTTATTTGAGACATTTTTATCAAATGATGTATATAGGGATAACTGGTTGTTATGTAGAGAAGTACATTTCCAATCATTTGACTAAAAATTCAAAGATTAAATGTTGTTGGCCATCCATTCGGAAATATGAAAAATACAAGAGATGATGTTTTTAAGATAAGACCATATAGAGGATTCTCTGATATTTGTAATTCCTGTATTGATATTTCATAGAAATCTGTAAATCAGAGAAAAAATTTCTTATGATCTCTCCCAAATAAGTCTCTTCATAAAATTACCTTATAAATATTTTTTATACATGTTGATATTCTCAATACTAATCTGATAAAAGACAATAAACTGACATCATTTTTTTAATAGAACAATGGGAAATATTCATTGTAGAATGCCACCTCTCAAAATAAACTTTATAGCGGAACTACTTGTTTTTATATAGGAATCCAATAATTTATACACCTCAACAGAATAATAAAATTTTCAAATAATAACATATTTATTATGACTAATCCTCCCTTCTATCATGTGATGTTGCCCTCTCCATGAACTAAGAAGTTTTCTAATGTTTCTCACTATGTGAGAGAAATTCACAATATGAGTTTTTCTTCAAAACATGGGGACACTAGGAAAGGGAAATTGGAATCTCCATCTACGATACCGAACTCATTAATTATTTAAACATTTCTAGCAATATGAATGTTTTTAATAAAATATATGTATGTTTTCCTCAAACTAATCACCAATGTTGAATCCATTTCATAATGAAGAGGATCATTCCTGATGTTACTAATGTTTCTTTTATTACCTTGAGTGAAGAGTATCACATAATCACTGATATTAAAAATAGGGAAACACCTAAAATTAATTGAGAAATTTTCTTCCTGGATAATACCATATTTATAATATTAGATTCATTATGAATCTTCTCAAATCATAGTAATTTTTTTAAATTATTCATAGTTTTTTTTAATTAAACTATGAGATAAATAAATAATATCCCTCAAGTGTGTCAAAAAATGTTGTGTAGAAATGTATGTAGTCATTTGTTATCTGATGATCAATTTAGAGAAACATGTAATGTTTTTAATATTAATACCCCTAGTTGACGATTTTCTAGAACTATATATACATTTATTATATAGAAAGGTATGTAATTATAGGAAAATCTGCATAGTCTCATCCCTTTCAGAATATTAATATTTTTTTCTATACTTTTCCTCAAATGAATATCATAGTAAAATATTCCTAAATTTATGTTTTTCTGAATCTGATTCACATTTTTTCCTATTAAACAATGATTAATAAAATCAATAATGACCCCAACCATATAATCCTAAATTTAGTAGTTAATTTATTATGTAAGAATATATATAAGTAATAAAATCATAATGGACCTTATAGTGTAGAAGTCTGGGTAAACAAGATAAATAATTGAAATTCACACTGAATTTTAAAAAACAAATTCCAAAAATGGTTTTCCTTATGAATTCTATTATTCCCCTATAAATATCCCATCATATAAATCTCAAAACACATTGTGGTATCATATGGAAAATAATCATAAGAAAATGATGACCTCAGAAGCTGACTAAGTGATTGAATATAGTGAAATTTATCATTAATAGACAAGAAAAATCAATATAGATTGGTATATAACTAAAAACCAACCATTATAAATTTAAAAAAAGCATAATGTAGAAAAGATAAATAATGATAAAAAAAGACTTCTAAATAATCAAATTCTCTGGAAACACATCCATGGATATTCTAATTAATTGAATAATAACATGTAAATCAGTACTAGATCTAATAGGCAGGGAATAGATAATTCTAAACATGCGAAATATATTGTCCCGACTATTCAGAACACAATATAAATTTGTGGGATGTACCCCCTATAAATTTTCCAATTGATTAGCCGGATGAGACTATTTGATAAATAAAATGGCGAAATTTAAAAGAGCCATGACTGTAACATTATAATACTAATGAATTCCACATAAAGGGATGAAACAAAATAATAATATACATTCATATTGAAAAAGAATAAATAAAAAATGTTAATAATTTCCCTAATAAAACTACACATAATAATAAAAATTCATGAATAATATGCTGAATGGTAACATAATTTTAACTACCTAGGGAAATTAACCATAAAATGTCCATAAAAAAAATAATGAGGATATCAATAAAAAATATACTCATAAAATAATAATTATAATAACGGGTCGAATTCAATGATGAATATAAACACCAATAAAATTTCATTAAAATATTTTTTAGGAATATTATCTTTTTAAATTGAATAATTAATTATAAAAAAATCACAAAACGTGTATAATTTAATATTCATTGAAAATAAACATGATAAATTTTTATATATTACTTAATATATTGGTTTGTCATGTATGTGGAAATTTTTTTCATTTCATATACATAAAAATATAGACTCAATTAACATTTTTGATAAAATCAAAACGAGCCTTACATTAAAAGATACATGAATATTCAATTCAATATTCTTGTAAAAAAAGATAAAATTCGTAAAAAAAGTAATTTTTTTTAAATAATGGAAATTTTATTGATAAAATGTTTGAAATATATGGATGTGGTTCGAAAATTATTTTTTTACCAATGATATAAATATTTTATATATTTTTTAATAACATTTTTCACAAATTTTTACTAAATACTATTGAAAATTTTGAACTATTACTTGGAAAGGATAATGAATAACCTAAGTATAATAAAATAGAATTATTTTAAGATTGGAATATGATTTAATTCATATATTATATTCCATACATTATTTACTTATTGTACATTAACACTAATTAAATAATAATTATTTTGTAAAATAACTCTTTATGTGATAATTGATCCTTTTTCATGTATGTTTTTATTTCATAATTTTGTTAATTTTCATTGGAACATTGTAAAGACATCTATTTTTTACCATGAACTAAAAATAATATTATATATATTTATATTTGATTAATATATTAATTTTGGAGATATAAAAAGTAATATACCATTCGTGGGGATGGTAGAATGTACGTGCACATGAACATTGTTTCCATTTTTCTCATTAGATGGAAAATAAAAATAAATATTAATTAACCATTCTATAATCATTATTGTTTCCTATAGAACATGTATATTAATCAATTGATTCATTGGTTTTATTCATGTATATATTAAATAATAATTTCTCAACATCACTTTGGGGAGGTGGTAGTCCACTCATATGCATAAACAACATTTTTTCTTTACCAATGGATTTATTTTTATGAAGATATATTTGATAATATATTTATATATGTTTATTCTCGAATCATAAATATCACATATATTCATTTCAATTAATCACAATACCTTTAATGTAATGCATAATATAATAATAAACCAAATTACTTAGTAATGCCGTAGTCCACCGTACACATGAGATACATTATTGTATCTCACATGGAAATAAATGTACGAAGTTATATGTAGTATAATATATATATATACGTTTAATAATGTAATATATATGATGAAAATATTTTAAATGTATCATTATATCCATATATTAATGGAGGTTATTGGATACAAAATACACCAGTTCGTGAGGCAATAGTATGGCGTATACACGATCGATGGTTTCTATACCATTTGATAGTATTAGATATGGATATAGGTTATGAAATTAAAATAATAAAAAATTTCTATATATTAGATTCATTTTTTATGATATAAGTTTTAACGTAATTTGATTGTGGTGGAAGTTGAAATAAAAAATTCACTGTTTTAATAATTTTACCACTTCTTCCGAGACCCCCTTTATAATTAATCCTAAAACATATTTTGAAGGGATTAATAATAAAAATAAAAATAATAGGATGTGGGGAGTGATATAATGAAGGAATTGGTTTTGGAAATTAATGATCCAACTGGTTTTCAAACTATGGTGAGGGGATGAGAGTGGGTGGTGTTTTAAATGCGGGGGAGAGGAAACATATGATATTTTTTAATAGATAATGTGATAGCTGATTTTTTCTTAAAGAAAAACACCTTCAAAATGGGTAGATATAGAATATTAGATATTTTAAGGTATAAATATGTTCATTAATATTGTTTTATAAAATATTTACATCATTTTTTACCCTTATCATCTTAGTATAACCATTGGTAATGCAATTATTATCTTAAAATTGGTAATTAATATTTACTATTTCAATTATTAATTAATGTCAAAAATAAATTTTACATTATTAATAAATAGAAATTTGTCTGATTAAAAATAAATTATTAATTTTTTCAAATTCAATTCACAAAAATAATTGAATTATATTTAAAATTTAACTACTAACATGATGAAATACATGTTTTCTAAAAATAAAACATGAAAAAGTATAGAATGTTTTAATATTGAAATAAAACATGAAATAAATTATAATTAAATTAATTAGATAAATATTAAAATAATTTAAGTAATTTTACATTTAAACAATTAAAAAATAATTAGAATTTAAATAATTTAAATGAATATTCAATTATAAAAAATAGTAATTTTTATGAATTACTAAAAAAAATATATTGAAAATTATAAAAAACACCATAAGAAAATTTTTACAAGAATCATTCAAAATTGGTAAATATTTTTGATAAATTAATATTATAAAAGTGGTAATGATTAATTATAAACTATGTATGTGATGTGTAAGGTCCCTACCATTTTTGGGAGATATCACAAGCTTGGTTATATGTATTGTTTTACCTTATTTTGGGTAATTTATAGTTGGGTTATACATTATGGTGTATTTTTATAGAAATTAGGGAATAAACAAAGAAATAATGTTGTTTGTGGTTGAAACATGGTTTGTGAAAACTGTGTACATCCACCCTGAAAATCTTTCAACCCTGTACAGGGGAGAATTTCACAGTTGGTACATAGTTAATGAAACTCAGATCAATCATAAAAGTAACCATGCACCACTAAAAAAGTGGAACACATTTTTGGCACACATTTAGGGGAAACCATTCCCCCTACCCAACAAACTGTGTGCGGTAATAAAATCCACAAGAATTCAAGATTTTTAATTACACTAACCGCCTAGTTATCCCAAATCAACATAGGTTTGGACCTATGTTATCTTTCATGATTATGAAGCTCTATAGACAGATTCCAACCCTTCCTAACCTTCGTTCATCAAAACATGAAGCTCGATTTGAAAATATACACCTTTCTTAATAGGTGAATCAAATTCCTTTTTGTTTCCCATTATTATTTCTTCCTTCTCCAATTCTTTTGGGGGTCATATTTTTATTTTTTGGTTATATTTATTCCTAGTTTTGTGGATTTAGATCTATGAATTTATATCTAGATAATGTTTTTAAAGAAGCCAACATACTCTATGTTGATTTATTTTATTCATACATACCGTGTTCTATGATGTCACACCATTTAAATTTGGTGATTTTCATGGGGTGATCGTTCATCAAAAAATCAAGGTAGGTGATCTATTATTCAAATCTTATAGTCATGATTTATATTATGTGTATATATTTTTGTAATTTTTAGGGGTTTTAGAAATTTGTAACTCCATAATTAATTTAATTAATATGGTAAATTAATTATTTAACAGATGGGGTATTTGATTAAATTGTATGATTTTGGATTATAAATAATCAGTTGATGAATTAATTATCATAATAATGAATTCCATAACTGTGGATAATTAATTAATATGTAAATTTTAATATTCATGAATTGTAAATTAAGAATATCTAATTAGAGAACTAATTATTTGATGTTGATATGGGGAAATGATTAATAATTTACTGAATTAATTAGTGGAATTTATAAGGTTAATTAGATATTGAATTAATAAATTAATGATATTAGATTAATTTATTTCCAAATTAATTTATTGGATAGATATGACTTACTAGTTATTAAATAAATTAATAGAAACTGATGTCATAAATTAATTTTCAATTTAATTAATGGGCATGGATTAAATAATTAAGGGACATGGATTAAATAATTTATGAATTCATTAAATGAAGATATCTGTAGTGAATATCGTAATGGTAATTAATGTGGATTATTCTTGGTTGATGTTATAATGTGACAACATATGATATTGAGATGTGTTGAATAATGTGACATTTTTTATATTTTTGAGAGATTGATAAACGAGGTGTTGGAAAAGGAAAAGAGATCCAAATACTAACAGGGTTCTAGACATATAGTTATTTTCCCAAATAATGCATGTAAAATTTTATGGGATTGATACTAATGCTCTAAATACTCATTAGGTGTGATACAAGAAAATGCAGCAAACACTAACATGGTGCTATGCATGGAGTTGTACACCCAAAAAATTGGTATTTGACTATTCTTACAAGTTTCCATAATAAGAAATTTATAAAACATTAATATTGAATTCAAATTCATTAAAAAAATACTATATAAACATGTAAAATGGTCCAGACTCCATCATGGATCGATATATTTATAGAGTTATGGGTGTCCTCGGGAACTCGGTGGTTTTTGTCTTTAATTATGAATAATTTATATTGAGTTAATTTTATACTTATTAATTGTACTCATATATTTATATAACTATATAAACATGTTATTTATTGGATAATTTTTAAGACATAATTTGTGATCACCCTAGGATTTGTGCAGACACGCTATTTGGTTATCCCTGATCAGTACCGGATTATATATTATTCCGTAATGATATGATAAATGAAATTGACAATGTTTTAAATGGTATAGTCATGATAGATCATGGATGTGGGATCAAAATTTGGTTCAGTATTCATTATGTAGTTGTCAGTGAATTAATTTTATGTTTCATTATTCACCAGATAGAATCTTTTTCATGGAATATTTACTACTTTAGTTTTGATAATTTATTTCAAGTTTTGGTCATATTGTGATACCAGAATAGTTCTATTTGTGGTTATATTGTATTTAATTATTATTTTTATATTTACAGTAGTCTATTTTCAGATAAACTACAGAATAGTCTCCCTGTGATCGATATATCTAATCCTTGCTACAATATAGAACACTAAGGCGTACGAGGATGCACAAATAAAGATATGTGATCAACTAGATTGGGGAACCGTTGTGTGGAACTCTGGATGGGAAACCAAAAAGTGGTATTCGAGTGTAGTTTTCTTTTCTTTTTTATTATCCAAACTATTTGATAATGGAAGATAGGAGGCATGGATGAAACATGCCTTATATAAGATATCATTCATGGGAGAATCAATCCCATGTTTAGGGTTAAACCCTTGTTCTAAGGGTTGGATTGTTGTCATTTCTATTTTATGTTACAGATGAATATTATTTCACCTTGATTTATGCAGTTGATGTGTGATGTGAAAGTTTTATTATATATTTTATGAGAATTGACTCATGTCCTCCTATAGAATTATAATTGAGTTTTATTGCATCTTTCTTGGAAATCGAGATTATTAGGAGATGCATTATTCATGAACACATAAAAAAAGGTCAGAGGTATCATGTTAAACATGACCTATTTATCTTTTAATAAAAAATTAAATTGAAAGTCTTTCCTTACATAAAATTTTGAAATATTATTATATGATGAAAGATTTGAAAAAATGGATGTCTAGTGGAATGTGAATAATGAAAATATTTTTACCCTTGTTGACGTGGAAAAAGGTGTAGAATAGTTATGGGTAGTGATAACATCTATGTTTTGACCACATGGGGAGGTTTGGGAAGATATATGATGTGACTAGTTGTGATTTTCATCTAATTTATCATTCATAATGATTTTTTATGTGTTCTGGGATGTGTTTATGGAATTATGGAGACATACCTCCACGCTAACACCCGTTTAGAAGATAATAGAAGGATATGGCTATAGATGCTCCACCAGTAGTGGAACCTATGTCTCTATTAGTGTCATTCAAGGATGTTGTAGATCATTTCAGAGGGAACATTGCCCATTTCCAGAAATTTATAGAAAGTAAAACAAGGTGGGTTGTGAAAAGAATGCATTATCTAAAAAGAGTGTTTCAGTTGGAGCACCCTTTTATTTTAATAATTATTATGGACCTGAGGGTGCTGTGTTCTAGATTCTCTCTATGAAGACTATATGTAAACACATATAGACTCCTACTAATAAGAAATTCATGCTAGCTGTTTATATGTTACGTGGTCAGGAAAATCAATGGAGGGACATCAAGTCTTGTGATGGATAGATGGAAGCTATGGGGGGGGGGGGGGGTCCTTCACTCGATGTTATTGGAGAATTTTTATCTAGAGACAGTGAGACATGAAAGTGTATATGATTTCAGAAAACTAACAATGGGGAATGTCTATGATGGACTATGTCATATGATTTATAGATATACAATTCTTTTCTCCATTTTATAGAGAAGATGATGAATCTTTGAAAAAATGGCTTCATGATGGAATTAAATGTGAAATTATGTTCCAAGTGGACACATTAAGGTTGATTATGTATTTATATTTTCTGAATTATTCTACCATATTTGAGAGTAACATTAAGATGGACTTAATTGGTAGACATGTGATTTATTCTAGGTGATCTAGAGGTAAATTTTCCAGACTAGGAAGTGTCATAATGAGAACTTTATCTTGATAAGTGGAAATAAAAGTGGATAGTAATGGGGGGTAAGTTACTCAGGACCATACCCATGTGATTTCCTACAACTATGGTTGTTTGAGAAATGTTTATAAATATTTTCCCATAACACTAGTGGAGTTTTAGGCTTCCAAATGATGTGTCCTTTATAAAGGTTCTGCTGAATCATGTGGATGCTTTTTAGTGATAAAGGTTCTAGACATCACTAGAGTGTGATAAGAAGATATTTTTCCACATATCATTATGGAACCAATAGTTACTCTAGTCAGGGAGGTAGGGGAAATAGACGTGGTGATTCTTAGTAAGAGATACCATATCAAAAAAGTGGTTTAGCTCATGGGCTTCCAAATGAAAGATATAGAAGAGTGTATAGATAGATACATGTCATTCACCCTATAGTTTTGGATAAAAGAAAAAATAAAATTGATTGTGTGATGTAATATTCTTGCAGAATCGACATTATCTTGTTCCTCAGTTGATATTGGTGCCTATAATTCCTTTATATCTGTGAATCATGATAATGGTATGATCCTTTCCAGGAAGATTCTTAGTGGGGGTTATGATGATAGATACATCGTTGGGAGTAAGGTCGTAAGACATCTTCTTGTGAAAGGGATGATCTCTTGAGATCAATGAGTATCATTTTCCCAAGGATCTCTATATTCCTGATATTTTAGGCATTATTCTAATTATTTATGTGGACTTGGTTATTGCATATCGAGCCGAAATAGATTTTTATCATAGAATAAGTACTTTTGCCTCACCTATGGGTGACTATTATATTCACCGTGGAGATTGGGAAATCTTGGAAGGCCAATAGGGAAAATTAGATAGAAACTAGGAGACCTGAAAATATAGGTTGCAAGTCTATTTATTAATAATGGATGTGTGATGTAACATGAATTTCCACCTATAATGTACAATTTTTTGGATGTGTTTCCTAAATTCATCTCAGTGTTTCCAGTTATTAGAAATGTTGAATTTAATATTTAACATATACCTCAGGCTGAGCTAGTTTCAATTCCCCCATACCAAATGGCACTTACAAGCTTCGTGTTCTCAAGAATCAGCCAGTGGAGTTAGGGGATAATGTATTTTAGCATCCACATAGGTAATTTTGGGGTCCTCTAATGATGTTTTCAATAATCGATGATTGAGTTTCTTTTTATGTGTTGAATACCAAAATTTTAATTGGATCGCTGTAATGAACCAATATCCTCGTCTATGTATCAATGATCACATTGACCAGTTTAGGGGAGATTTCATCTTCTCAATGATTTAATTGTGATCATGGGATCATCAGTTGGGATAATGGGCTTCTAAAATAAAAGGCACTTGTTTTCCAAGAATGTATGTTCTTTATTTTATTTTCATAATGTTGATTGGGTTGAAGAATGAACATGTAGTCTTTATGGAATGAATGAATAGAATATTCCATCGTTACCTTGATTATATTTTTGGTAGTTTTCATGGATGATATATTATTGTACTCTATGACTCATGAAGGTCATTCCCAACACATTTATATCATATTGATTATACTAAGAGATAATCATCTAAACACTAATCTATCTAAATGTCATTTTTGGATTTATTAGGTAAGCTTATTGTGTCACATCATCCTAATGAAAGGTGTGTAATTAGACACATATAATTTTAAGAAATATGTGTCTTTGGAGCCAGAGAAGAAAATATTTTATATATGTATCGTTCTAGGGTAAAAATAATGTTAAAGGAGATTCAACTAGGATATTTTCATGTTTGCCAATTGTAATTATAGGATTGACCAAAAAGGGGGGAAAATATGAACATTGATATAATATGATAATTCCTTCATAGAGAAGAAGAATCACTTGATGTGGGAACAAATCTTGATCCTACCAGAGCTAGGTGAGGATTAAACACTATATTAAGAAGATTTAGGGATTAGAAACTGAGTTTGTTGTTCAAGGAGATTGATTTTTGGTGTATTGGTATTGATATTTGAGACAACATAAATGGAATTACCCAACAAATGACCTCGAGTTAGCTATAGTGATTTATGGTTTTAATTGATTGCGACATTATTCATTGGGTAAGAAGATTAATATTTTTTACCGATTAAAATATCTGAAGTTATATCTTCTCTCAATGAGATTTGAGTCTCTGGTAGTAGATATGGGTTGAGATTACGTTGTTGTTTTATTTTCAGATATCATATAAGACAAAAAAAGGAAATAGTGTGGTCAAATCTTTGAACATGAAAAAATATACTCATAATAGTATGGATTATAGTGATGAGTTGATATTGATGACTTTATTAGCTGAAATTCATGTTATGGTTCAGGAGAGTCAGGAGAGGATGAATATTATATCCATTTCAATATAGTCAACACTTTTGGACTAGATTACTGGTTGCAGGTATGAGGAACCAACGTTCTTGACCTTGATGGAATAACCTGAAGGTGGTGAGGCACCATTAAATTGGATGATATATGGGGATGAGATCAACTCTATTAGGAATTAGGTTTTGGTGCACCCAAGCTTCTGATAGGAGTTGAGGTAGTAATTTCATTCATCAATGGTGGTGGTATATCTATTTGTGACCAATATGTGTTGTGACATATTGTAATAGGTTTGTTGGTATGGCATGAAAAATAATATAGCAGGGGTTGTGACATGATGGTACACCTATCAGCAGGATACGACTAAGTACCAATGACCAGGTGGTTCAATTCAGTTACTTCCAATTTCAAAAAGGAAGTGGGATGAAATTACCCTTGACTTATAGTGGGTCTCCCATGGAAACCATGGAATAATTACAATAATTTGGTCATATTGGATAGAATGATGATGTGAGTGAATTACATGGATATACGAAAGAAATTATTAGTAGGGAAATTATGAGAACAATATTTATTAGAGATATTCTATCAACACTGGCTTCTAAAAACTATTGTTTCAGACTGAGACTCACCCATTATATTGTACAACTAAAAGGGATTACATAAGCGACTTGGAATGTAGTTTATTTTGAATATGTATTTACACAAATAGACTGATGGGATATCGAAACATTCTATAAGGGTTCTTGAGGATATGATGTGGTCATGTGTTATTGACTTCATAGGCTCTTCAGAGATGAAAATAGATTTTGTGGAGTTTTCCTATATCAACTATTATCAGGATATTAAAAAAACTGAACCATTAACGAAAATTTATGGTAGAATATACAGATATTCTTTATGTTGGATAGAGATAGGTGAGTCAAAGGTGATAAGATGAAGCCTCATTCATGAGATACCATTGTAGGATCGTCTGATTTAGTAATCTATGGATAAAACTCAATGTAGACACATGTCAAATTTTGATAGAAGGATACAATCCACATAGTTTAAATTCGGTGATCATTTATTCCTATGGTGTCATCTAGGATGGTTCACCACATGATATAGATAAATGGAATGTTTGTGCCAAGGTTCTCTGAACCATTTGAGGTGGTGGAGAGAATAGTGTTAGAGACATACTGATTGGATCTCCCAATGAGAAAAGGTGCAATGTATTATATTTTACATGAATCAAAACTACAACAGTATCACCCTGACACATCTCATGTGATCGACAAGGATGATTTTGACATTGTGATAGATGTATAATTTGAGGGGCATATGATACATGTGTTGGATTTTAGTGAGAATGTTTTTGGGGAAATACATTTCCAATAGTTCCTATAATATATAAACATTGAAGGGTGTAGGAAGAAACATGCTAAATTGAAGTAGATATGAGGGATTAATTTACCAATCATTTCAACTCAAAAAATCATTGAGATTCTACGAGTGCATTTTAAGGAAGAAATATTATAAGGTTAGGATATTGTAGTATCCTGGCCTTTTATATAGTTTTCTCGAGCTTGTATATGGGTACCCATTTCATTATGTTGAGTAATTATCATTTGGGATTTATGGTGGGGTGTGTTTGGTAGGAATGTTGGAGAAAATGATGGAAATAATGATTTTTATGGTTCCTACAAAGTTAGGGAAAACCGTACACCCCATCACAGAAAACAATGCAACCTTGTAAAGTGGGGAATTTCATTTTTGGAGCATTTTTTTAATTGTGCACCCTATTATGAGTTACTTTGTTCCGCTATAAAAGAGGTGAATAGTTTAGGTGCTTGGTAAGGGAAAATCATGTGCCCCTGACTAGAGAAAAGGTTGTGGGAATTTAAGCCACCCTAAAATTATATTTTTAATTATGCAAACACAATAATTTACCCCGTTTCATTCCTCCATTGACTATATTCTCTTTGTCATGTCTTTGGAGCCCTGTAGATAAATTCAAAACCTTCTAGACCTCCTTTTTCCTTGATTCAAAGACTATATCAATGATCTACAACTTTCCCAGTAAGTGAATCCAATATCATTTATCTTTTTGTTCATATTCCATCCCTCTCCTATACATTTAGTTTGTTTTATTCTTATTTTGGGTGTGATCTATACCTATATTAGTGGATATTAATGTAAGATTTTATATCAAGATATAGATTTGAATGATATAGATTTATTCAATATTGATTTTGATTATTGATCTAGATCTTGTTATACACTGGTAATCTTCTGAATTTTTGAAATTTACAATGGGCCATCTCTCATCGACTATTGGAGGTAGGTGGTCTACTATTCAAATCACATATTCATGATTTTAATTATATGTATGTAATTTTAGAATTTATAGGTTCTATCAAGAAATTTGGAATTCTAAACCTGAATATATTAATGTTGTCAATTAATTAATTAGTGGACTGTGGGATTGATAGATAAATTTGATTTTGGAATATGTAAATTAACTATTATATTAGTTATCAAAATATTAATTAATGGAATTAGGGATAAATAATATTTTATTTAATTATCAAATTCTTCAATTTTAAATTGGGAATAATTAATTGGTTTATTAATTATTTGATGCTGAAACAATGAAAGGCATAATTAATTTTTGAATTAATTATTTTATTTTTTATGTTGAATTAATTCATGAATTAACAAATTGAAAAGGTAATTTATCTTTTTGAAATAATTAATGAAAATTAATGTGATTAATTTATTTTGGAATTTTTTAATAAACAAGGATTAATTAAATTATAAAATAATTGATGGAAAAATATTGTGCTTAATTGTGTGGAGAGTATTAATGTTTATTAATTTTGGTTGACTTGATAATTTGGAGATGGGTGATATTGATCTTCATGTGATAATGTGATATTTTTGATATGTTGAATGATTGAGAAATGTGGTGTGGGATAATGGCTTACTCTGCAAATACCCACGGGGTGCTAGACATGGTGCTATAAACTCAAATCATGGATTATAAATTGTATTTTATATTGAATTATGATCAAAATTACCATTAGGTGTGAAAATGGTAAGGATTATTGAAATATTCAGGGGCTGCTAGATGTGGTGTTCTATAACCAAAACATTTCCATCAGACTATGGTTCCTCATAAAAATAATATCAAATTTAAATTACATGGATAATATAATCCCAGAAGTTATACTAAAATTTCAATAGAACATGTTAATCAGTTTAGACGTTGGCATATGACAAAACCACTATTGAGGTATGGGACTCCCCATGGACATAGTGGTTTATGTTTTTAAATAATGAATATTCAATAATTAGATAACTATTTAATTACAAAATTTACTTTTTTTCTTTTTGACAATTCATAAACATGTTTTTGACTATATATTTATTTTTAAACCATTGGTGATGGCCTATTTAGTTGTACTAAATCATTAATGGAGATTCCTAGTTTGTACCTGAATAGATTTCATGCATACATGATAGGATAAGGATTAAGGCCATGTGATAGATGGATGAGTTAGGATAAATCGTGATTGAGGTAACTATATATGGTTTAGGACCCACTTTTGAGTATTCTATGTCCTTATATTGATTTAAATTAGTCACTGGATACATACTTTATCATCACATTTTTTCTGTTTTCTTTTTGATATTATATTTCCAATTGTGTTCATCTTGTGATAACGGTAATATATTTTTTAATACTTATATTTTATTCTGTTATTTTTTCTTTATATATGATAGTGTATTACTATGATAAAAGGGGTTTTAGAGTCCCCCTGATCGATATATCAGACTCTCTCTACTAGTCAAGAGCCTCTAGAGAATGGGGACATTCTCTCGAGGTCATGTGACCAACCAGATCGCAGAATATAGGTTGGAAAACAACACAACGAGTGACTAATCCACATTTAAAAATAATATAGATCATCATATAACATACATTTATTTTCTTTATTTTTCATATTTTATTTATAATCAACAAATAACAACAGAGTTTTTTTATACATGGGAAACAAATATAAATTTAAAATTTTAGTTATTAGTTTTCATACCCATCATCATACTGACTATGACATAATGATCATGTTTAAATATTAATATTATAATAGAGTATTGTGTTTCAATCAAACACGGTGTTTTTTGTTTTTCAATATATCAATGATATATATTTTATTTAAAAGTAAATATTACATAATGTCTTCGGGTGTTATATTTCCTTCTACAATCGTTGTTGTGTTCCATATATAATATCAAATGTGATGTTCCTATTTGAAAATATCATGGTGTAAAATAATAAAGATATATTTAATAAATATTTATTACATATAATATATAAATTTTATTCTTGAAAGGTGATTTAATATTTACATGTCTCTTATGTCATCAATTTGAAAATTGTAAAAAAAAGTCCACGCATACGTATGACTTAATGACTCTATATACTATGTAAGTAATTATTCTATTTGATAATTTTGAGATGACTATAAATATGATGATTTTGAATATATTAGATATTTATATCATTATTAATATTCTAGAGATTTTTGTACCTTGATGAAATTACATTGATCGAAATTGTTGAACGGAAACACACATTAAAAATGAAACTATTTACCAAAGTAATAATTTTAACAAAACAAATTTAATGAATGGGAAATTAAAGGGAATTTTCACATCAAAAATGGTATTATATAGATGATTATAGTTCTATATTAAATTTATTGTAATTTTTCTGTTTTATTTATTGGTCAAATGTGTATGAATAAAAAAGATAAATGGGTTAATATATTTTCTTCTCACTTTTATTTTTATGAGACACTTATCACATTAAACAATTATATATTTTTTATATTGTATATAGTATAAATGGGATCAATTAATTATGATTAAATGAATTTATTTTTGGGACTTAAATTTTAATCTATTTTTTTTTTGTTCATGGGTTCTGTGAATAAAAATTTAATGAAGTGGGAAACATTTGAGGATATAATGTCATTATTTATCGTTAATTTTTTAATATGCATCTAATTATGAAATAATATTACATAACTCTAATGAATCTTATTAATTTCATATAAAATTTTTCTTTCTATAGAATACACGTCTTCATTTCATTTATTTATCATTAACAACACATTATATAGAATTGTTTTACGAAAATAAATATTATATCTCACTTTATAGGAAAATAATTTATCATACATGAACATATTTACTATAGATTTTTTCAAATATTGTTCTTAATCATATTCAAATATTTGAAAATATATTTTATCCATTTTTTTATTTTTTTTTTCAATGAAATTTAAATTGAATCTTTTGGTCTTTTTCCAAATAAATATATTTTTACAAAAGAATTGAAATGAATAATTGTTTTAATGTGTATGGTAATAATGGTGCTTCCTAAAATCATGACTATTCAATTATTTAAATAATCCTATTTATGTATCCAAGGATATTAAAAATGAATATTTTATATTTAATATTTCAAAATTTTACCGATTTTAAAATTTTATTTCAAATTGGATTGTATATTTTCTTCATGAATTTGTTAATGATATTATTATGGAATTTCTATTCATAAACAATAATAAACTTGTTTCTTATGATTTAACATGGAAATAATTATATGGTACCATAATAATTTTTTATTTTGATAGATTATGATCATGGTTGGGTGATGCTTCTGAATCAAATTTTTTTTATATGGGTTATCCTATGATGGATTAATTTAATTATTATAAAACCTGTTAATTTCACTGGTTATAACATGATGAATTATTATGAGACCCATTTAATTTATATGATTTATTCTTTGATGAATAGTTTATGTTTATATAGAACACATATGTATGATTCTCATTATGTGATTGGTGGTCCTGAATTTATAAATCCCAAAAATGTGTTTCATTAATATTGACTACTCATTTGTAAATATTTTATGTATGAAAATGATTTCATTTTCATAATTTGATCTGTAGACATGGTTTTTTTTCAATTAAATTAATTTTGATCCTGGATTCCATGTAAAAAATTATTATTATGGTATTGAATTTAATGTCCATATTATTTTTCATGGACAAAGAATTCATGTTCAATATTTTATGTGATAACCTAATTTCATTTTCATAACCTAATTAAAAACCCTTTTTATATTTATATTTTTCATATTGTTTTATTATTTTCTGTATGCGACAAATATAAGTATAATGTAATTGTTTTGATCTCACAGATTATGTTATATTATTTATTTATTATTTTTAACCTATGAATTTTTAAGAGTTAATCCGTATATTATTCATATAATATATTATGTGAACGATATGCTTATGAAATTTTATCCTCAGGTTCTCATACCCACATGTGCATGTTATGCTGATATCTCACTGTGAATATGAGATCACTATTTTTATGATAAATTTCACATGGTTTTGAAGAATGATTTTATGTTTGATATGTCTAATAAGAGTTATATTAATGAACAACATTGTTGGAGATTATATGATTCAATTATAAACTATTTTTTTAATTTTCAATAGTTCCCAGGATAGTACACCTACATGATTATAATATGGATTGCTATGTTATATAATGAATATATATATATATATATTTATTATATAAAATATCTAAAAATGTAATGTTTAGTTCATCATAATGATTCCTAGTTAATATGGATTTTGAGAGATAGATAATCATTAGGCCTTTTTCTTGTTGGAGACAATGCTGAAATTCAATACCAGATGCTTGGATCAAATGACTTATATGAGATTTTAATGCCTATAAAGATTACAACTAAAACTGTATTCCACAAACCACAACCATAAATAACCCCAATCACCCACCATTACCTTTTGGTTTATCCTGTTTTAAAAAGGATATATGTATCCAGACCCCAATAACATGGTTTTTTAATTTCATTAAAAAATAACTGATTATATTTTCTTGGTTATATTATTAATTCATAAATAATTAAATGACTAGTATGATAAAAAATACTTTGATATGATAAAATAAAAATTGTATTTTATTGGAAATATATAGATCCAATAAAGACATATTTTTCGTTTAATTCAAAAAAAAATTGCAATAAATTTTATTTTAACACAATATTGTAATTAAATAAAAATTATTGAAATTTAAATGATAATATAATTTCATTATGTAAAACAATAATTTAATAATGGTCTAAATAATATTTTCTTCCTCAAACACTTATTTCTCAAAAAAATTGTGTTTATTTAAATATTTAAATTTTCATATTAATTGATTTATTTTCCTTAAATAAATATGATGTTTAAAATTATCATGAAAAATTACACAAATTTTAATAATTCATTTTTTTCAGACATTCAATTTTTGGGTAAAAATTAAATACAATATAAATATATGGTATGTATTATGATATAATGAGTTCCTAAAATGGATATAATAAATATAACAATGTGTATCCATTCCAAAAATTTAGATAGAGATTTAATTTAATTTATTCATTATTTTATTATATTAATATTATAAGCACTTAATAAATCTTCCAATACTATTATTATATTATAAGAATCTATGATTAGTTATTTTTAAACCTGAATACCATCCACATCACCAATGGGTGTTATTTTAATGAGTTTGGTAATTAGAATTATAAAATATTTAAAATCATTCATATTTTTAGAAGCCACACAAAAATACAAGGTATGATTTGCGGTATTTATTATTTTATCATATAGCTTCCAAAACAAATGTTTCTAAATTAATAAAAAAATCACAATTTTTTATTAAAAACCACACCAACATCGGATTCATCATAACTAAAAAATATATTTGTTTAACTATGTGTTTTCCACTAAAACTCTCTCAAAATATTTTAATAATATCTAACTAATATCCTCTAAATCATATTGAGGCACCCACTATAAGTAATGGTTCATCTCAAATCGCTTTAAATTTCAAGTAATAAATTTTTATTAATCCTTTAAATATGGAATTTTTAAAATTTTAATGTGAATTTAAACATTCATTGAAAATTCCACAAGATTCACATGTTTTTCTGGAAAAACATTTAATACAATTAACAACTTCCATGACCTTTTATATACACCCTTTGGGTTACCAAAATAATCTCATGATTTGTCTTTCCAAAATTTTTTATTACTAATACCATCACAATTTATACTTAAGGGTATTCACTTATATGGAACTATAAATCATTTATATGGGAATTCCATATATATAACCCACACTAGATAACTGTGGTGTTAAAATAAAAAATATATATTATGATGTTATCAGATCTAGGGGGCGTACAAATAAATTTAAATGATATGAATGTGAAGGGTTGTATAAGATTTATATTTTCCTAAAATGCATTTGGTTGTGTTATTATTTCATGGGAAACCATATATTTATCAAGAGAGTTCATACTATGTTGACTAGTTTATGATTTCTATGAGTTTATTCTTGATTTAATTTTATGGTTCCATGTTTTATGATATTTCCACATTTATAGGTTTCCTTATTGTTATCATATTATATCATGCTTCTATATTCCTGTTTATGACTCTCAAACCTTATTTCACACCTTGATAAGTACCTTGAGTGAAATTTTATTAATATCATCATGTTGTGCATTGATTATTCCCTTACTGGGCTTTATATATCATTACATTCTTATCTAAACCCCTATGTTATTACATGTTGATTTCATATATCAACGAATATTACTGTCATGTTTTTTATTTTTTTTAAATATGGAACTATTTAATTTACTAAAATTATTATGTTATGCATCTAATTACCTAATGAAACAGGGCTACAAGATATGTACGAATTTTATTATGTGTCTCCTTCTACAATTAATCATGAACTGTTGTAGTGTTTTAATGAAACATGTCGTAGTATCATTTATCCTAGCCAATGAATTAGAAGATATGAAAAATAGTAACAATAAAATAAAATTCAAAAATAATTTCCATCAAATTAGTAAATTTAATGATTACTTCTTAATAAATAATCACTTAGTTTCACATAAAGGCATTTTATACATAAAAATAATTTTTCTCCAAAAGTGGGTTTTATTTTATTTTGTCGTATAATAATAAAACCAAATTATTATTCATTGATAATTCTGTTGATAAAATTATATAAATTTTTAATTATCATATCAATGTTAGTTTAAGGTAAATATTTTACAATTTCTAAAAAGATTTGGTTTTTAGTGATTAAAGAAATGTATCGATTTTTATAAAACAATATTTTATTTTGAAAAAAAATTATCATAATGATTGATCATAAATTATCATAAGAATATTATAGTATTAAATAATATAATTTTTAAAATATTAATTTCCTTTATTATTTATTTTTATATAATTTCAATTTTCATTCTTTATTACAATTTTTTCTAAAAACTATAGATCATAGTACTTTATGAATTTATATTAAAAACGATTTCTACAAAATATAAAAATTATATTATGAATTATGAATTATTAAGAATAATCAAGGTCAAATTTATTATATAGTTCTTGTATTATAGATCATTATTAATAGTTATTAGGGTAAATAATTTTCACATAAATAGGGTATGGTCAAATAATTTAGGAAAAAAATAATATGACCGTGCTTTTTATTTTAATATCTATCATATATATTTATTATAAAAGTATAGTCAAATTTTAAAAACCTATTAAAATATTAATAACCATTGACTTATAGGTAATTTATCATTGACCAATGTACATATATTAGTTCTTGTAATGAATAAATTCAAAATGACTTTATCATCTTTTTAATACCTCTAATATTATATCATAGTGAAAAAGATTTTTATTTGGTAAATTATTAATGTAAAAAATTAATGAATATAATTTATCTTGGAATTTTATTTTCAATAATTAATAATGAAATATTGTCATCATTGTCTTCCACAATTCTAAATCATTTCCTAAAATAGCTAAAAATTACAATAAATTATTTTTTAAACGTAAAAAGTAATATTTTTTTGAGTAATGGTGTACGATAGATTTTTTTTAAAATATGACATTATTTATGACATTAATAATTTTAATTTATTTAAATTTTAATATTGATGATAATAAATGTAAAATTCTATGAATAGTTATGAAAATTAATTTAATGGTATTGTTTGTAAAATAATATTTTATGATATGATTTAAATTAATAAAGAAAATATAATTTTTAATATGAATTTTTTATGTCTGAAAATATAAAAAATGTTAATTTTTTTGGTCACATGTACTTTTATCATAGGTTTCGTAACACATAATGATTAAAAAAAACTTTTATCACCTTAATCATTAAATGAGTAAATTAGAGGTTATAACTATGAGAAAAATGTAAAAACATCCCCAAAATATGTCAATATTTTAATTTATAATTTTTTTTATAATATTTTCCATCCTATAGTTTAAATATAATATTATTATCCACATTAATGTGAAATTTAATTTATAATAGTTTAATAATTTAATTAATTTTAAGAGTGTCCCTCTACTATATTATAAATATAGACAACCTCTATTTACATCCCTACACATATTTAGCAACATAGTTAAAAAATTAGTATATTGTAAATTTTGTAAACATCTATTGAAAAGTTATGTTGATTTTCTATTTAAAAACCCCCTTATGGTCTATTAGAAGATATCCAATGGAGGCTAATCATATGGATAATAATCATCTTAATAAAGCATTATCGTTGTACTTCTTATTATACATCCACTAATGAAATACATTAAAGATAAATATAAAAAAAATAACTAAGATTTATGGAGATTCAATTATATTAATTTAATAAGAATTTTCATATCATCTTTCAGTGAAATATGGGATAAGTACCTCATTTATGCATTTTTTGAGACTGTCACCTCTATGAAATGATGGGTTTCATTCTCCATCATTATATCAAATTTTTATTATATTGATTATTTTAATTTCTATATATGATATTTATTAAATAATTATAATTTTCTGATGTTATAATAAAATTTATTTTATTACCCTTCCAACTATTGGTAGATGGAATTGTTATTCATTATTACGTGATTATATCCAACTCCATGATGTGATGTAATGCAATTTTCATGTAAACAATACATAAATGTTAACAATTTTATATTTAGTATATATAATTTAAATTATTTCCTGATTAATATTTTAGATACGATGAAATAATGACATGTTTTACCATGATCAACATACCCATGTCATTTTTCAGTTATGAATCCAATAACCTCAGAACACCTAGTATGGAATTAAAAAATTATGTTACTAAATATATAAATAAAATGATTTACATTTTTTATTGATAAGGAAATATAACTATAAAATGATCTTAAATATTTAAATAATAAAAAAGTTTTATCATATAGCATTTAATGGACATATATATAATGTGTTTACATGAGGAAAGGGTGTTTGTTAACATAATTTTGATCCATTGGGTTAAAATTGTACTTCATGGACTATTATTTCATGATTATTTGATATGTAAATTCTAATTGTATTATTATGTTTTTCACATTTTTCATTGTTCTATCAAAATTTTTATAGGTAATCACCTCACAGATAAATTATTACTCTAATAAAATAATCTTTGTAATGATTATTCATCAAAATAATTTTCATTGATATATGTCTCATAATATTAACTTACATACTTTTATAAAGTGTATATGTTTCCTATTGATATATTCAATCATTAATTTTCCAGTTTTCAATATATTTAATTCTCCATTAATATTCCCTTTTTATGTAATATTTATGCAAATGTTATAATCATTGGAAAAGTTATCATGGTCCAAATTTCAATTATTTGAGATATAATTCATAATATGTGTAATTATTTATTTTTTAAGCTTCATATAAATAACCGATAATATTTTTTAAAATATTATTTCATTGAAATTAAGGTTTTTATACAATCATCTTATGTTCTTACATTCAATGTAATTTGGATTCAAGCATTAACAAAGTTGCAAGGGTTTTTCATCTGAAATTGATTTCCATAATACATGTAATGACTAAATAACCATTATTAAGACTTGTTGAGACATTCAATGAGTATTCTACAAAAAAATTAAATCAGTTTTTTGTAAATGACTTTTTAATTGTTTTTAATAATTTTTATCAATTTTATTCCTCTATATTTATTTATCATATTTTACAGAAGTTCATTTAATAACATATATGTGTTATTAATGTTATTTTCATGATTATTTGACAATATTTTACACGTATTTAAAGGTTTATCTCTTCATGGTTTCTCTATGATGACTTATGAATCTCATTAAATAAATCAATTATTTTTTATTTATAATATTTATGAAATTATTTTTTTTTCTTTCCATGATGACTAAACATATAATTTCACCCTCAATTACATGTTTAAATAGTTATTTTCAATTAATATATATTTATCAATGATTCATGAATTTTTTAAGGGTTCATATATAATAAGGTATTTTCTTATATTTTCAATCAAACATTATATATATATTTTAATTATTTTATATAAATATCCTTTAATAATTTGAATTCTTTATTGGGTATATGAACATATGATATCATTATGTTACATAATATGAATGATTTTTAATGATTTTTAATAATAATTTTCATGAAACCCGTGTATCTTTCAGGGGTAAATCATGATATTAAAATTTTTAGGAATTAATGTATCCATGTATTTTATTTCAGGATACGGTACATTGAAATAATTGATATATGTTGGATTGTGGATTGATGGAAAATACTTATGAGATTTAATGTGATATATGATTGGTTTTTCTCTTATTTCCGTCAAATGCATTATTCAATGATTCGAAAATAACTGGATGAATGTTACACCGGTGATATGGTCGAATAATATTACTCAAAATAGATGTTAATGTAAACTGATTATATTTTACTCCTGTGAGACGATAAAAATTAGTTATTATAGGTTTATCTTAATATGAAGAGGGATTATCCCATTAGGCGATTCCATGATGAATATTTGATGTTGTAAGATAACAACATAGTTTTTAAATGATTTCAATGAGATACAATAGATCCATTTCTCAAGGATAGATTTCACATAGCTCTCGGTTTTTTGGATATATGAGTCTTTTCAGATGTTAATGCATTGTTACATATCTCATAATTTATAATATTTGATTTATGGGAATGTGATCACTTATTTAATTAACATGATAATATATTATGACATTATACCCTTTTCTTATCTTATTCCCATGAATGTAATTTAATTCTTAATTTTTATTTTTACAATTAATGCATTTTTGACCTCTCCCTTAATATGTTTTCCATCTCTATTGGTAATAAATAATAATGTTAAATGATTTATGTCTAAAGTGGATTCATTTGTGAATAATATTTTGGGATATGTTGAAGACTTGTTTTCAAATAATAAAAATTGGGGGCAATTGAATAAATGATTACATTAAAACATGTGTATTATTATATATGGTTTTCATTAATTATTAAAAACCCTAATCCTATAATATCCTTATTTATACAAGTAATAATAGAATTAATTTTAATTTTTTATGTTTTGGGTGGATAAAATAGGTTAATTATAATTTTTATCAACATTAGAAACCTAATAATTATGTTTCTGAAAAATATCTTGGAGTGTGGGTTTGACTATATTATAAATATGGTGCCTATGACTCCAATAAGATTTTTTCACTTATATCAATGATATTTAGAAAAAAATTAATATAGATGGGAAATTTAAAAAAATCACAAAATTGTTATAATTTCAATCGCATTATAAATTTTGGAAATAACTTTCAAATGATCAATTATGATGAATATAAATCTCATTTCAGATAATTTAAATTAAAAAATAGAAAAATGATTAGAATAAATAGATGTATTATATATAATTATAGAGAAATTTAATGGAAAAATTGAGAAATTCAAGTCAAATTCACATAGATCTTCAAATGAGGATGTTATTGTAATTGATAATAATACAGAATCATATGACTAATCTAAAATGATGATGAAATCGAGAATATAATGGATATTTAGTGGATTATGAAATTATATTTCGGTCATTCTCTTAAAACTATAGCAAATATCAATAATTAATATTGAAAAATTTAGAGGAATTTAAAATTTTACTACATAAAATTATTAGTATGATAGAAAATAAATATATTTTTTCATTTACTGATATAATAATGGATTTATTATGGGTATAATTAAGAAGAAGATAATTAATATTATAGAAATTATTTTTATAAGGGAAGTAGAAAAGAATAAGCCAAATTCAATGTTTCTCTTAGTCTAAGGTTAGATGAATAAATTCATAGATGATATTACTAAATCCTTAGAAGAGTATAGTTAATCTTCTTAAGCTGTTGATAAGCAGGATCCAATGTAATAAAAGGAAATATCTCACAAATTATTTACCATTTAAATCTGGTATATCTAACAATACCAATGTGAAAATAATATATGACGATGTTCAGAAAATTAACATTGATAGGAATGCATAAAAATTAATTGAATATAAGAACATTAAATGGAGAAAATTCGTTATAGAAGGCATATTGATCAAAATGAATATAGAAATATTTATCAAAATTCTAGACAGTTGTAATATCACAGTGGGAGATCATAATTTAGAGTATATTTTTGGTGTTTTAGAAGGTATGGTCCCATAGACTATTATTTTTAATATAATATGTATCTTCTTAGAATGGGACCGGAACCAAGGGGGGTCTACTCTGAGAAAATGATAGCTAATTTTTAGTGGAAGCTTTATGTGACCAAAACATCAAAAAATCATTCAATACTGAACATCATTAAATTTGTGGAATAAATGGGTGTTAGGTGTGAAAAAGGTGGTCTCAATGATAAGGATAACATGGTTATTAATCCCGGATAAGATCAATATAGTTCAAAATATAATATTATTAAAGATGTAAGAAATATATACTTTGGAAAATTTGTAAATCTAAGAAATTTGATATTTTTAAAAATGACCTCTTAAAATTATAATCAAAACCATTGTCTAATGAAAATCAAATAGAGGAATAAAAAACGTCATTTGGGGAAATTAAAAATTATTTGGGGTCAAAATAAAAGGGTTATGATAATGAGATGCCAAAAATATGTTGTTCAATAAAAACTAAAAATATGTTATGCGAAAGATGCGAGTAGACATGAGGTAAAATGAACCATTACATTACTATTCTTCTGTCCAAATGGAATTTCTAAAATTATCATTGATATCAAATGAATATCATTTTTCATTAACATTTTGGGAAAATAATATTGTGTATCAAATAAATATTGATCATAGAGCTAATACAAGTTCATAATCTTTTTTGGATGTTCACTGAAAAATAAGTGCAAGGTTAGAAGGAGAGAGTGGACAAGGACGAAAGGAAATTATCAATATCTGTGTTACATAGGAGAAAAAAGAGGCACCTGATTATTCCATATTATAATTGTTTATTAGGGTTAACATTGACGAAATTGAAGTGTTTTAATGAGTTTTTTATAAAAATTAAACAAATATGTCAGTTTTTGGTGTATTTGATTTATCATATAGAGGATATGTTGAGTGAAATATGAGATGGGAGTGAACATAAGATCAAATAATCATGTAGTGAATATCTAAATTCATGATAGATGATTAAATATAAGGTTTTATATATGAAAATTATTCTTACATCCCTTATTTTGAATGTTTTAAGTGAACATATTTAGGGGATCTTTGGATTGATAATAACAGGAAAAAAGAGGCATTCTTATTTCATGTACAAAATTTTTTTTATCGTTATGTTAAAATGGGTGAATGATACATTTAACTATAATAAAACAAATTTTTTTATCTCTATAAAATTAATTTTTATGAGTTACATCACATTTTTTTATTTATATAAAACTATGATCACTATGTTTTTATAGTATTTTCCTCTAGAAAGTTTATTCCCTTATTAACATAGGGTTACTTTCCCAGTGGATCTATTCATGAATAACATGTGATTTCCTCTATCTACCAAATATATATTGTATATTTATTTAATTCAAAATGGATAATATAATGTATTTTTTGAGTTCCTTGAATGGTTGAAGAATTGATCAGAAGACCACTTAGTTTTACATTAATATTTATTTTCAATAAGGTGAAAATAAAGAATTTATATGATCCCAAACATTTACATTAGTGAGTATTGGTATTGTAAACAAATTTAATGGGGGAGATTGAAGTTACAATCTAAGAATTGAATTTTTTATTTTGTATTAAATATTTGTGTTTTGAAGAAAATTATATGTTGATGATTTGATCATAATGATAATGTATATTACCAATGATGATAGTTTTATTAGATTGTGTCATAGAAGATTGAATTTCATATGATACTTTATAGTGGATATGATATGGTCATTGTGGTATATGAATTTTATTTTATAGATTTTGAGTAACTATATAGAGAAGTTGATGAATTATATTGGTGGAATAAATGTAAATTATGTTTTAAAATACCTACATAAAGGCATTCCTTTCATTTCATGATTTAGGTAAAGGTAATATAAACATTCCACTACTTATATAATGTTAATATATAATGGTAACTAAAAATTTAAATATGAAAAATGCACTATAAAAAGGTAAATGTTGAATTTATTGAAGCTAGAAAAAGGTATTGTGGAATATTTTTTATGGTGCAAATGATGGTGGCACTATTCCATGATAGATTGATATTGTTAATTGCTATGTAATATTCAATAGTTTTTTCTTATAGTTATCCATGAAATTTGGTCTATCCATTTTGTTTTGTAGATGAATATTTTTTCATATGATCGATTATCAAATCACAAGAATGTGTTTTATATTTTAATTTTCCACTAATCAAAATAATGAGATTTATCTTATAGTTAATCAATTTTTTGTTTTCAAGATAATTCTTATATGGTTAATACAGTAACTATAATAGTTCTATCTTTTGGTCACTTCACATTTTATCTTCTATATGTCACATCATACAAATGAATGTCTGAATCATGATCAATAATGTGATTAAATTCATTTTCACATCAGATAATCTTTGTAAAAAATTGTCTTTAAAATTATAAAAAATATAAATAATAAATATTAAATGACGAAGTCCCATTAATTTATGTATTATTCATTATGATGAAGGATTAAAATCTATGAAAGTTTAATTGGAGATTAATATTATTTATACAATAAAAACTAAATGATCCACATCATAATGAAGTATATTCCTTTCACATGGAGTAATTCAAAATAAATTAAATAACAAAAATTTGTGGAGTTAACAATTATTTGGGGTAACATTAATTCATGTATAAGTGAAAGAATGATTAAATTCATTAGATCAATGAAGAATATTATATTTTTTATTTATATTTCCTAAATTGGTAAATTATGAATGTGGATAGGATTTAAATGAATATTATTATCATTGTATTTCTAAATATTATGATCCTTGAAAATACAAATACCATATGAGAATAAATGGAAAATTCCTTAAGTGTTTTAAAATTATAAAAAATTAGATATTATATTACTGTAAAATAATATATCCTATAGATATTTGTAGACCACTAAATGAAATAATATCGAGGAAAAATTGAGAAATTATATTCATGAGATTATTTTAATGTAATTAAAAATGATACTATGAGTGAAGAATACGTTTTTTATGTTATGATAATTTAGGGGATATAAGAAATAATGTTTTTGGATTCTGGGAGTAGATAATACATTATTTGTAAGGGTTAAACTGAAATATGATGTCGCTGACCAGTTGACTTCTAGTAACGATGTTGATGAAAAATAGTTTCAATCACTATTAACTACATATAGATTTTATAAAGGTTCCATAATTGAGAAGGTTTGATAATCCATATAATATTTAATGTAGATTAATTTAAAATTTTCATACGATAAGGATAGATAAAAAGTACATATTTATTCTAGTGTATGATATTTAAAAAATAATCTTCTGTGTGGGGTGCCAAACTAATTTTTAGATTATTATGATGATGGGGTCTATCCAATCACTTTAGATTTGTAATTGGGTTTTTAACAGATTTAAAGAGAATTGTAACTACAATGTATAACTAGTTTTACAATTTTGTGTCTAAATTTATAATCTATGTTTGGGTATCTATAAACATGGGTAGATATATGATTTTATGTAAAATATTGCAATATTAGTTTTCTTACCCATCTTTCTATACTACTACACATCTAGTGTGGATATGAGATAATATTTAGTGGATCAAAAACCATAGCTAGTTTAAGATGTTGAGATAAAATGAAATTAATTATTTATTGAGGGCCACATATTCACCCTCCCTCAATGGTCTACCAAGAATATATAACTATTTAAACTTTTTTAAGCTATATTTTTCTCCCACTATTAATCTATTGAGAAATTGTTATATTTCCTATATCTATTTGAATCTATAATTCTATGAGGGGTCAATAGTCACTTTTATATACTAGATAACTATTCTAAAAATCATTCCTGGATTTCATGTTATTATTAAATTTCATTGTATCATGTTTTAGAAACTATATCATTTTTACAAGGTTAAAAAACAAATCAATATATATTGTAGGTTCTTCCCTCCTAAATTAAATCCAATATTGACATTATTATGGTTTACCTATTTTATTGAAACTATGGTTAAGTATTTTACATTATAAATAATATATAAATAATTTTGGAATAAGAAAGTAGTTTTGGTCCATCCTCAGAATGGACATTGTTAATTAAAAACCCATTGGTAAAAGAAATGGGATCAAAACATGACACAATATATTTTGTCTCATCTACACCATTTATAAAATGATTTATCATAGTTAATACCAAAGATTTTTTTTTGAGAGTTTGAATTGTATGTGTATGATCTTTTTTATTAAAATTAATATACAACCCATATTCCTTTTCATATATTATCACTCTTATGATACAATCATTTTATAATTTTTTAATCATTTATTCATTATATACACCAAATTACACATTATAGTTTTAGTATTCTAGTTAATATTGTGTATTTAAATTTATCCTTTAATAATCATTTACCCAACATCTCATTCTAGATTGTAACGTAATTCACATATGATAAGTATTTAATTTAATAATTAAAATTAAAATTAAACAACAAATTAATTAAATATATTTATATATATACCCAAAAATTAATATATCCATCCTATTATCATGAAATTCCATTATGTTATGACCAATATAACTACTAAAATTTTTTCACACATATTTTTTGATAATTAAAAAATAAATAAATATTAGTATTTATTTGACATTTGTCACTTGTTGTTCTTTATATTTTACCTTCGGTGTAACAACCTAAAATTCTAAGAGAAAATAAAAACATATTTAATATTGTACATGACATGAAAAACAGATCAAAATACCCATGAAAAATATTTCATTAAATAAAATCCCATGTTATCTTGTAATTCCTACAACACAAGGTTTAAAGAAGACAAAATACTATAAAAAATACTATTCTTTAAAATGTTGACATTAATAAATAGCTCTTAATTTGTAGTGTATTAATAGTGATAACTAAATAATGAAATGTATATCTTTAAAAATATTATAAAAAAAATTTTTTATATATTTATTCAAAAAAATATGAATAATTTACTAAAAAAAGTCTTGTTTTTAACAACATTTTCTTTCTAAAATACAAAATAGTCACGCCTTTCACAAATAATTTTATAATAATTTTCACTTATTTAATAAAATTTAATTTTTTTCAAAAAAATGTTTTTAATTTATCACATCATAATTATATTTGGTTTATATATGATATTTTTCTTAAAACTATCATTTTTTGATTAATAGTGAAAAATATTTATTTTTGTTGGAAACTGACTTTTCATTTCAATAATTTCCAAAGATAAATTATATTATAAACTTTTTTTAAAGTTAAATTATATCAATTATATTGAAATTTATCTAATTTATTTATGTTGAATAATTTTTAGGTTAAATCATGATATTAAACCCTTCTGTACTTATGTATTTTTTTTAGAAACACTATTTTTCATTGCTTCTATAGTAACAATTTTAAAATGGATACATAAAATTCATTTAATTGAATTTATAAAATTTTATTCTAGAGTTGTATTTAGAATAATTTATATTACCTAACATGTTTAACATAATTTTTAATCATTATAAATTGTAAAAGTGGTAAAAAATAAGTATTATAGTTAAGGTAAAAACATAGATTTTGATGTTGTAATCTAAAATAATATGAATAAAAATAACCTACCAACTATTCAAAAACCCATTTAATTTACATATATCTATGATTTAGCCTCTAATTATTTACAATGACAATTTTTATGATTGTAATGATAATTATTTGTGTCTAATTGAATCATTTAAAAGTTCAATGTGCATCCTCGCCCAAACTTTTAAATGGACACCCACTCTCCTCACCTCTTCACACTTCCAAAGCCTTTTGGGTTTCTTAATACATACTAAAATAAATAAAATAATCGTATGAAAAATCTTATAGAAATTTTTTTAATCATGAATTCTTCATAGGTTTTCTTTGGGTTTAATTCTAATGATTTTTTCTGAAAAATATATAATAGTCTAAAATGGGTATTTTGGTTTTGATTCATATTCCATATCATTGAAATATTTTTATTCCATTATAATATAATAATGTAAATATCATCCGTATACTACGATTTTATTTTTAAGGGACATTATTATATCCATCTTCTCTTCCATCAAATGGGGAATAAAGCCATTGATCATTTTTACACCAGACTACATCCTCACAGATCGATGTAATTTATTTTACATCACCACAATTAATGGATGGATATAATAAATTATTTGACACATTTATATGGAATTTATGTCCTTATTATACTTACATAATCTTAATATCTCATATATACTATTATATTACATTCCATTCAAAGTAAGATTATGTTCCTCATGTGTAAGATGGACTACAACCTCAGGAATGGATGCGAATTGATTTTCACATAGGATTTATATGGAAGTTAATAAGAATTAATTTAGTTAATATATGTGACATATATTAATTTAAAATGATTAATTAAAAATAATATATCACCCACATTATTTCTATTTCCCTAATTATGGAAATAACAATATCACTCATGTGTACGTACGACCTACCATCTCCAAAAGTGATGTGATCGGTTCTACATGTTCAAATATATGTAAGGACTCTAAAAAATTATATAATGATAAAAAAAATTCTTATTACATTAATTTCATTCAATATATGATGTAACTAAACAGTATTCTTAAGGATAGAAACATTCATGAGAAAATAAGGTAATTAACACAAAAAATAGTAAGATGAACCATATGAATGTTAAATAATGATGTTATTTTATTTTCATCTAATAATAATATAATGATATCTTCATTAATTTTTTCAATGTGATAAAAAACTAATTATACATTTAAAATTGTTATTTTTCAAATTAACTATGATATTATTTAAAAATTAAATTAATATTATTTAGAAAATTATTTTAGAAAAATGGAGTTCATAATTGAAATCTACGCATTGAAAAATGGTTAGTGTGAAATTTTTGAATGTTTCTGGAATTCATGAATTTTTTATGAATAGTTAAATTTGGTAAAATAACGTATATACAAATTATCAGTTAAATAAACTATTTATGACATCATATGTGATGTTATTCCACATTTTTAGAACTCTCACATACATATTACAATTAGGGGTTACATGAAACAACACTATTTTTTGTCTTCAAGGAAATATTAAAATAGTGAATAAAATATTCAAAATATACTCCTCTTTTCAACTATAACCCCCCCCCCCCCCCCACACACACACTCACTCTTATCTTCAGTCCTCTAATCTTTTAAGAAATTCAGTTATCTTCCCTATTACTCTTCTCTGGTTACCCCCACGTCCAAGATTCTCTTGGTCTTTCCAAATGAGAAAAAATTCTTCCCATAAGGTGGTTCTCAAAGTGTTTATTAGAAAATGTTAATCATATTTCTTTTTTATTAAGTTTCATTTCAATTTATCTTATTTTATTTTTATCCTGTAAAATTTTACATAATTATAACTGTTATTACTCATTTATACTCCATAATACTTAATTATATCATTTTAATGGAAACACCATCATCAATATTCTTTGTCTCTCTCACTTATTTTATAAATGAGATCATCGTCTTTGGTGTTCAAATTTGCACCCATTGTTGAAGAAGAAGGTTATTTCTTCAATTTCTACTTAATTAATTGTCAGGAAACCATTTTTATTCTTTAACTAGATAATAATATATGTATTATATTCTATTTAATATTCATTAATTAGTATATGTACATAATATTTAATCATAAGACTAAACTAGGTCCAAATAATAAAATACGGCTAAAATAATCGATGTGGTTGTCATTAATATTTTATCTTATGATGCATCCCCATTCAATGTATCCAAATGATATAAATGACCATTAACACATCCGGATGTTAATAAATTATATTTAATTTCAATTCTAGAGATTTAGATCCCTTCCACAAAATTCCATTACATAAAAACAAGTGAACCGATTATGAAAATCAAGAAAATGAACACTCCAGAACAACGAAATTCATTCTTATAACTAATAAACATTCACATGATGGACATAATAAAATAATGATAAAGTAATTAAATATCTAATTTCTACTTAATTAAATTATTAATAAGTCTAATTTCATATTACATGATTTTATGTTCAAGAGCGGAACACATTTGGACATAAGGTAAGGGTTTTCCACCCAAACCTCCATTTTCATTCGACTAACATTTGTTGTCGACTTACCTCAACAAAATTATTATGTATTATTATGTACTAATCATTAATTATAATTTTTTTACTATATATTTTTACCAACAAAAATCCTTCTTTATTTAATGGGTATTTACACATATTAAAATGAACATTCAAAATTATTTCAAAAATACAAGGCCAACTCAAAGGAATTTCTCAAATTCTTACCTATTTCCAAGATCACTATATAATATTTTTTTGAAAAAATTATTTTTATAAAATAACTCATTTTATTATGGAAATAATGTGTTACTTTACTTCATGTTTTATTCATGTATTTTTCCAATATATCTCTTCTTTTCAAAGTAAAAGTGTATTTATATCATGAATTACTCGATGATATTTTACGAGTATCATAATATCTTTCAATAGTCTTCATGATTATTATGTATTTTAGGGATTAATATTTCATGCAATGATCTACATATTTAATTTAATGGTTTAGGATTATTTGGGATATTTATTTCTTATCTTTAAGTCATTCACCAATTTACTCTGAATGGTTTGTGTTTACGCTTAATGTTCGGGGAATTTTATTTACAATTAATATATCAGTTTCAATATGAATGTATATGATGCTTATGTCTATCCCCATTCATATGATGAATTCATTGGACATAGTAACTATCGGGTGGGTCCCTCTATATCCCCTTGGTACATCGGTAGGTCTCAAGAGACAAACTATGGTCTTGGAATAAGGCCTTGACAAAAAAAATTATATATGGCCTTGGAACGAGGCCTTGAGGGAATGGTTATGAAGTCCCAAATTACGTATTACATAATTATGAAAATATTATTGATGGTTTATGTAAATATTCATCATGTATAATACCAATGATTATGTTTTAATATGGAATTAATTGATCAACTCATATTCATGCCATACTGTTTTCATTTTTATTATTTCTGAAGGCATGTGTTTTCAATTATTCACTATACGTAATGTTTATGTTATATTCTGTAGTATTTCCTAATCTTACCGTGTGTTAGATCTCACTAATTTCTTTTGTTCCATTTTATCAGGACATGAATAATTTTTATATGAATGACCAATGAAAAGAACCTAGGAGTTATGGATGTGGTCGAAGATATGTATATGTTGTTTTTTGTCTCAAGTTGTAATGTTGAACATATATATATCTTATGTACAATGATTATAAACTACATGGTACATCAGGATGAATATTCATTGTTTATATGCCAATGTAATCAATCCAGGCAACGATTCTTTAACATAGGGCTCTGGTCTATATAGTTGGTACCAATGGTAGTTGAGTAGGGAACATGGAAACTATATTTAAAAAATATAGATTACAAAAAAAGACCCTAAGTTAGTATTTGAGGATAATAATACAAGGTCATCATAGTATTTTGGTGGGGTTTACATTATGAGGATATCTCTAACAAACATAGCCCTATCTAGATACTACAAGTTGACATGATTCGTGGACAGATGTACCTAGGAGTGAAAACTCTGACACGAGGTTTTGGGAATGACTTGGGGTATCCTGGTACAGGACAACAGGCCTTGATGCACACTTGGTTTGATACTCCTTGGAGAGAGGCTTATGATAATTTATATTTTCATTACAACTAATTATGAAGGATTTAAATGTAAATTTTTCCTCAAAGAAAGCATGTTTATGATGAAGATATAATCAATGTATAGAATTTCATTTTATGATAAGTGTTTTTAAACAATGAGATTTTACATTATGATTCATACCCTAATCTAATTTTTTAAAATATTTAGAAATAGAGCCTATTTAATGAAATGGAAACTGCATGAGCATGTGTATCCCATGTATGGATTACCATATGATGCAAGATAATGATGTTTTCACTGGTACTGCGACTGGTGCAGTGTAGCTTATAAATATGCTAGGACAACTAACTCATGCTATGAACAATAACTTTACCCTTATGGATCATCAAAATACCCACCATGGAGGAGATATTATAAATTCCTTTATGCGACAACAACCTTCATCATTAAATGGGTCTACAAACCCATTATTAGCTGAGGAATGGATATGTTCCTTTAGAGAAGATATTTCTCAATTTGCAATATAATGAATGAGAAAAGGTTGTCATGGATGTTTATCGTCTATAAGGATATTCAGATCAGTGGTGGTCGTTAATCCAAAAAACAAAGGAATTGGAAGAGATTGAAGAGATGGAATGGAGGGATTTTAAAGAAATATTCCTAGATAAATACTTATATTGTGAACAGTGAGTGGATAGGGAAAGGCAATTTCTGAATCTGAGGAAGAAAGAGGATAAAAATGTTTCCATGTATGAAGAAAAGTTTACAATGCCGGAAGGCATTATGTAGACACCATATATAATCCAAGGAGAAAATTTAATTTATAATTTGATGGATTAAAACCATTACCTAAAAGGGCTCATGTCTCCCACATATTCTCAGCATAAGAACTAATATCAAGATAAATAATTAATTTTCTTTTTCTTATCACTTAAAAGGAATGAAAGAGAAGAAAAGGGATGCTGAAAACTGTGGACAAGGAAATAATTAAATAAGAAATATGGGAATATTTTAACATCCAACTAGCATTAATTGTGGGAAGAAACATCCTGGCACTTTCTTGAAGAGAATGGGAGTCTGTTACAAGTTTGGATAAAATTTACACATGACATGGGATTGTAGGGAGGATAAAGTAGCTACCAATGTTCAATGTTTTAATTACCAAAATATGTGACATTATTTACATTAATGTACTATGTGACAGGGAAAATTTCCCCAAAAAAGTCCAAGGGAGTAAGGCCATGATTCTGTGGTCACAACTACAACAGATGAAGTTCAAAAGAAAGTAGAGGAATGAACATTAATCTTTTCATAGAACATATCCATTGTGGTATTTGATTTTGGATCATCACATTCTTTCAAATATTACCAGTTTTTCAAGAAATTAAGATATTTCCAATTTTAATTAATAAGGGTATTATCAGTAAAAACTATTACAAAAATTATAACTGCAACAATGTCTTGTTAGGAAATTCCCATTATGGAAAATAAACATGATTTAACTGACAATTTTTTTCAAACACATGATTTACATTAAAATATTCCCCGATATGGATTGTATTTCAATCCATGATGTGAAAATTTATTGCAATAGAATAAGGGTTACATTTTTTTTGTATAAAGTGGAATCCCTTATCTTTTGGGCAGAAACATCACCATCTGATTCTCATCATGATCCACCCTCAGTAGCTCTACTAAATTCAATTCTTGGTGAGGAAGGTAATTCAATAACTATGTGTGAGGAAAAGAATGTTCAAATAGAGGATGTAACTATTGTTCAAGAATAAGTTAAAATCATATCAGATGATTTACATTGACATCCTCCAAAGAGTGAAATTGAGATTTCCATTTACTTAATTCTGATTTCAGGGCCCTTGTCAAAGACCCCATAATGAATGGACACTATTGAATTAGTGGAACTAATGAAACAGTTGGAGGGATTGATTGATAAATTATTTATTCTCCCTAGTGATTCTCCATGTGGGGCCTCTACTTCTTTCATTAAGAAAAAAGATGGGTCTAGGAGGTTGTGCATTTAAGATAGGGAGATAAATGTCATAACAATAAATAACAAGTATCTACTACCTCTCATTGATGATTTATATGATCAACTTCATGGATCCCAAAATTTTTCATTGATTTATCTTCATTATGGATATCATAATTTTCTTGTGATGAAGGATGACATTCCAAAATATGCATTTCGAACTAGGAATCGGCATTAAGAGTTAACAGTAATTCCATTTGGACCGACTAATGCACCCACTATTTTCATGGATCTAATGAATAGAGTTTTCAAGTATCATAATTATGTCATTGTGGTAGTATTTATTGATGATATATTAGTATACTCCAAAATATATGAAAATAATTAAAATAACATGTGAACTATTCTATAGACTCTTAGAAAAAATGAATTATAATGGATGTTTAGCATCTGTGAATTTTGGATTCAATCAATTTTCATTCAAGGCCACATTTTCCATAGAGATGGAATATCTATTTATCCTTAAAAAATATAATGGCAGTGAAATAATGGCCAACTCCAATGAACATAACTGATTTATGTATTTTTATTGGTTTAAAATGTTATTATCAGCATTTTGTTCAAAATATCACATATTTAGAATACCAAATGACAAAGCATACATGTAAATGGGTTAAGTTTGTATGTAATAAATAATGTGAGGAGTGTTTCTAAGAATTGATGTGGAGGTTAGTGAATTCTCTGATCCAAACCCAACAGTCGATGTGTGATGGGTTTGTGACATTTGGTGATGCATCAAAGAAATGATTGTGTGGTGTCCTTATATGAAATGATAGAGTTATTACCAATTCATCAAGGACCTTAAAAATTCATTGACCAAAATATCCCACACATGATCTTGAGTAAGTTCCAATAGTGTTTTATCTAATGATATTGAGACATTATCTCTAAATAACTGTGTGATGTATACAGAATACAAGAGACTGAAGAATATCATCTTCTAGATAGAACCCAACATGTGGAATCAAGGATGGATCAAACTACTCATGTATTCTGATTATACCATACACAACCACTCTGGAAAGGAAAACAAGGTAGCTAATGCTTTGAGAGGGAAGGATCATGGATTTCTCAAAAATATGAGGATTGAAAAGGATCCTTTGTACATTGATCTGGTGAGGATTGATATGGGAATTATCAAAGAAGATGAAAAATCACTACTTTTTTCATTTATATTCCCATATATCTTTTATAAAAAAGATTAAATCTCCTCCACCTGATGATTTGAAACTTCAAAAGAAAATTACTGCTTTGAAACATTGGAAGATGGTTTACATTGTGTGTGAAGAATGAGTTATGAAATTTGGGAAGAGTCTTTATGTTACAGCTATACCCGAGCTAAAAAGAGAGTTACTGGATGTTTCCTATAGTTCAATTTTCTCCATACATCCTGGTAGCACTAATATGTATACAAATTTGAGGTAACATTTCTGGTGGGATAACCTGATGTGGGAAATTGCAGATTACATATCAAGATGTTTTGTCTATCAATAAGTGATGTTTGAAAGGTAACATCCAAAGGGAGTCATGCAACCTATACTGAATCCTATATTGAAATGGGAGTACTTTACCATGGATTTTGTCACCGGATTACCCAAAACACTTAGGAAGAATGTTTTGATATGGGAAATTGTGGATCAATATACAAAATCTGCACATTTTTTCTCTATAAGGGAGTATTTTCCACTATATTTCACAGCAAGACTCTATATCAATGATGTTGTGAGTCATCATGGAGCACCTCTCTCAATTGTGTCTGATTGTGATCCCAAATTTATGTAGAAATTCTAGAAAAGTTTTCAGAAATCATTGAATATTAATCTTTAATAAAGTACTTCGTACCACCAACAAACTAAAGTGCAGTCATAGAGGATGATGCAAACCTTAGAGGAGATTTTGAGATAATTTTCATATCTCATCCATGGTATTTGGGATCAATACATACCTTTAGTGTAGTTTTACAAAATCAATATTTCACATTAATGTATTCAATTGACATTGTATTATGCATTATGTGGAAAGAGATTTCTTGTACTAACATGTTGGGATGAAGTTAGATAAATCATTATATGTGGGTCTGGAGCATGTGTAGGAAACAACAGAGAAGGTAAAGACTGTTAAAGGTCATATCAAAACAGCTAAAATTAGATAAAAGATCTATGTAGATAATCGAAGGTAGGATCTGGAATTTCATGTGGGAGATGACGTTTTCTTGAAAGTATCTCCCTAAAAGGGGGTTTTATCATTTGGAATAAAAGGGAAAATGAGCCCTAGGTAAGTTGGGCATTCTGAAATCTGAGAGCGAATTATAGCTAATTTATACCATCTGACTAGGCTGCCTAGCCTATCCAATTTACAAAATGTGTTCCATATATCATTGATGAGAAAGTAAATTATATACCCAACACATGTCATAATTTGGAATGTTATATAGTTAAAACCTGACCTATCTTACAGTGAAATAACTATCCAGATTATGGAAACTAAAGAACATTTGTGGAGGAATAAGAGGATTCTTATAGTAAATATACATTAGAGAAATCATAAAATCAAAGACACAAAATGCGTGCCTAATGAGATTATGTTGAAGACCTATGAAAATCTTTTGGTTGGATAACATTTAATTAAATTCGAGGACAACTTTTATGTGTGGAGGGGAGAATGTAACACCCCAAGGTTTTGAAAATAAATATTGAATAAATGAAATATTGAATTGTTATAAAACAAAACATTTTATAATCTATTAGTTAAACATTAATTTTCATCTTCTATGTTTTGAGTTTTGTAAAACGATCATCTTGAGTTGTGTTCAGTAAGTCATTTGGAGTCTGATAGAACAAACAGGATTTTTATGTGAATAGTAACACACCATTATGAATAGTAATTTGAATATTAATATGACCATTCTGAATACTAAATAATGATATTATTTTATTTTCTTATGATAATAAGATAATGAGATATTTATTAATTATTCAATGCGATCTAAAACTAATTATACCTTTCAAATTGTTATTTTGGAAATTAACTATGAATTTATGTAAAAATTAAATAACTAATATAAAGAAAATATTTTTTGTAAAATGGATTTCATTATTTAATTATACACCTCAAAAAATGGTTTGGGATAATTTTTTGTATTTTTATGAAATTGATTAATTTTTTATTAATAGTGAAATTTGGTAAAATATCATATAGACAAATTATCAGTTAATTTCACAATTTATGATATCATAAGTTATGTAAGGACACTTGGTTAGAAATATAATGAAATTATTAGTATTTGGGTTCACATGAAATAAAACAATATTTTTTCTTAAGGGAAATATTATAATAATGAAAAAAATATTCAAAATTTACTCCTCTCCTCCACTATAAAACCCCTGCTCACTCCCTCTTCCCTTCACACCTCTAAGCCTTGATGTTCCTAAATGTTCTGAAATATTTCCCTTCCCTAGTCACTCTCCACTTCAAATAAGCTCTTAGTATTTAAAAAAGACCAAAACCCCTTCCCATAAGGAGGTTCTCATGGTTGTTATTACAAATGGTAAATCAATATTCTTTTTTATTTAGTTTCATTTCAATTTATCTTTTTTTTTTGTTATTGTCTCCTAAACTCCTATATCCAAATGACCATGATTACTCCATTATCATATAAATACTTGTATTATAACTTTTTAATAGAATAACCATCATCAATATTCCTAATTTGTATATTTTATTTTATAAAGGAAATCATCGGCTGTGGGGTTCTAATTTAAAACCACCCCGGACGATGAAGTTTCGTTAATAAATTTCACTTTCTTTCCTAATCATGAAACTATTTAAATTGTTGAACTAAACTATAATATATGTATTATAAGCGATTTAATATTCAGTACTATTACATGTACATAATATTAAACCATATGACCAAACTAGTTCCTGATAATCGAATACCGCTAAAATAATCAATGTGGTTGTCATTAATATTTCATCAAATTATTCACCCTCATTCCATGTATCCAAATGATAGAAATAACCATTAACACTTTTGGATGTTCATAAATGATATGTAATTTCAATTATAGAGATTTACATCCATTCCACATGAACTCCATTATATATAATCACGTAAACCGATTATGTAAATCAACAAATCAAACACTCCAGAATGAAAAAATTCAATCTTACAACTAATCAATAATGACTAAATAGACATAATAAAATCATGATAAACTAATTTTTTTTAATAGGCTATTAATTAAGTTATAATTAATTCTAATTTAATAATACAATACTTTAAGTTCATGTGATGTACACATTCAGACTTAAGTTAATTGTTTTCCACCTATACCCTCATTTTCATTTAGGTTACTTTTATTGTCAAATAACCTCAATGAATTATTATGTTATATTATTTACTACACATAAATAAAATTTCAAGGAACTATATATTTTTCCCAATCAGAATACTTCTTTATTTTATTGGGATATACATGTTTTCAATGAAACATTCAATATTATTTCTGAAATACAAGCCTGATTATAGGGATCTTCTCACATTCTTAAATTTTTTAAAAGGCACACTATAATATGTTTTATTGGAACCCATTATCTGTATAAAATCAGTAATTTTAATATGAAAATACTATCATACTGGACTTATGGTTTTATACAATGATTTTTCCAAAACAACTCTTCTTTTCAATGGTATTGAATATTGATCTCATGAATTACTTGATGATTTTATAAGAGTATACTCATCTATTTCAACAATCATGTTGATTCTTATGTACTATTGGGATTAATATTTCCTGGAAACACCTAAAATATATATTTTAATGGATTAATAATATTTTTTCTGTTGATATTCTATCATAAAACCATTCCCTAAATTAATTAGAATTGTTAGTGTTTATGCTTAATCTCTATTTAATGTTATTTACATTTCATATATTAATTTCAATATGAATGTATAAGTTGTTTATGTGTGTACGCATTCATATGTGTAATGAATTGGAAATATTAAGTGTTTTGTGGGACCCTCTATTGCCAATCAGTGTATTGGTTGGTCACATGAGATAAACTATTGTATGGGCACAAGGAAGTGACAAAATGATTATTTATGCTCTTGGCACAAGGCATTGATAGTATGGTTATGATGTATTGCATTATTTGTTCCCTCAATTTGAAAATAGTAATGATTTTTTATGTGTTTAATTAGCATGTTGAATACGGATGAATATATTTTATAATGACTTTATTTACTCATCTTATATTCATTCCATAATGTGTTCATGTTTATTATTATAAAGGCATGTGTTTTTAATTATTCACCATGCCTAATGATTATGTTATCTTCTGTTGTATTTCATACTCTTACTGACCTTTTTGAGCTCACCCCTTTATTATGATTCATTTTTCCAGGATGTGAATAATTTTATTATGAATTTCGTAATGAAATAACCTAGGATTTATGGATGTAGTCGGTGAAATTTCTCTGTTGTTTGTTGTTTCATGTTGTAATGTTGATCATATGTATGTATCTTGTTTCCAATGTGACTAAACTAATTGGTAATTTAGAATGAATATTCTATGTTTATATGCCAATGTAATCCAATAAAAACCAACTCGGTAAAACTGTGTTCGGGTCCTTATAATTTAATCTAGTGTGGATTTACATGAAATTTACCCTGTGGTAAGGGACTTCATTTCAATTTCCAATCACCGAGGAATATTTAAATGTTATGAAATTAATTTTTTCTATCATATATATAGTTTCACATTATCATATAATATGATGATTTATCCATTCATAATTTTATTCAATTTTTTAGTATGAATTATTTCATACCATGGTAATCGATACGAAATGTAGAAAGTGGTAAATATAATCATGACTCAATTTCTTTTCGGATTAGTAATATTACTTATTCATTATCATTTATATTATATGATTATGTCTTCTTTCACTATTAAATATATTATATTTTATAACAACTTATATTATGTGTATTTAAATTGGATAATAAAAAATTGATTCTTGGGTTAATTCTCACTTCAACTTTAAGATCTTATTGAGGGTTTATTTCAAAATCACATTTAATTGGGATTGTTTATGCTAAAATTTCCATTAATATTATTTTTATCATTAGATATGAAACCCATTTAAATTTCATCTCCATGTTTTGTTCATTATTTCTTCAATTAATAGTACAATTTTATCACTCTTTTTTTCTTAATATGATTGTAATTTTATTAAATAACATATAACTTCTTTTCTCTCTTCGATCAAAAATATGTTTTGTTCTAAAACAATTTTTCCTAAAAACTTATTCAAATATTATTTAATTGTCTATGAATTATTTAATAAATATCATTAACCATGTTTTTCTTTTTACAAATATTTTTTAATTTACTTTTCATATCTTTTCCAAAGAAATAACTTCTTGGATTTTACTGAAAATGTGAAAGGAATAATTTTTAACATGCATTGCATGTACCGAATTTCTAGCCATAACAGGAACTCAATGTTTTAAAGCCTCCTTTATATTATTGAACAATTATTTTCAATGAAGTTATTTTTCTACTTTATCTATGAACCTTTTCTTTTAAAAATATATTATAACTAAATATGATATTTTCCTCAAGAATGTTTTAATGGATTTTTATACAAGTGATGGGTCATTTTTATACTTTATCGGGAGTAATACATGGGAACTGTTATGACCCAAATCCATATTATGTTGAAGTGTAAGATGATTGGACAGTAATCAAATTCCGTCAATGATATCAATGTGGATTCTTTACATTGGGCTTACATTACCTTTAATTACAAGCTATATGAATTTTTCCATGGTTATATTTGATGGAAATAATTGACTCCAACCTCAAACTATATGTCTCTATGATGGTTATGAGTATTGATATTCTTCTGAAATGATGTAGATTTGATATTTTATAGGATGGCTTGAACCTCCAATGTCATATCATTCACAATATTGGTCCATATATATTTTGGTGCCACACTTCATCCAAATATGTTGCATTTATACATCACATTCCATAAAAATATTCACATGGAGACATATGTATACTCGAGTGGATGATATTGATATTTGAGAACACATTCAATGGGATATGTTGATCTAATCCACCATTGAATTCCATTGAGTAGCCTCTTATTGTTTCTTCAAGGGTCTTAATTTTTTTTTCATATTTTTCAATATATTGGTGGTGATATATCGTGAGGAAATTCAAATAAATAATCTAATTATTTTGAATACATCTCATGAATTTAGATGTAAGCCTTGTATAATGATCCAAGATGATCAAATCTGGAAACCCAGGTAGTCTGAACACTTTCATCGTATCTATCATAGCATGTATATTGATTGAGAGACCTTCGCAAATAAAAATAATGTGTCATGATTTGGTGATTCAGTCCACCATAAGCCATATCCCATTATTTACATAGGAGGTCTTCGAGAGACTAGGGAGGATGTCCATGTGGGCATTCTACCATTTAGACATGTGTATAGAAAATAGTTATATAATACCCTTTGACTACTATCATTCTTATTTAACATTATGATATACCAAACAACATTATATATATTCTTCAATCTCATTACTCTTTTTATCTCACAAGATGTTCTCTAGAATATAAGAGTACATCTTGGTACTTCCAATATAGATATAGAAATGTGATCTATGTGCGTTATAAAATATATCCATCATTATCAAATGTGATGAAGGAATACAAATCATTCTTCCAAATTGAATCACACCATCATCAATGATATGGAACTATTTTAGATTCCCTTCATTTACTGAATTTTCCTTATTTATTAATTCTAGATCATCTATTTGTTCCATGTTGATATAATATTAGAGATATTATCGAGAATTCATTTTGGGAAGTTATGATAGTATACCTTCTATTATGATTTTTAAATACATTCCTTTAATATCCATGAATTTGGGGTCTTTACCAATCCTAATCATAGATAATGTTGTAGGTTATTTTTTGCTAATAGTATAAACTACCATGTTCAATATTTTCAAAAGGTAATAAATAGGGAAATCATATACATTGATTACCCTTAACCATATTCATATACACATGTAAAACCTCTCACATGTATGGCAGACTACTACCTTGTGAAGAGATGCGATTCAATTTCACATAAGATTCATATGATATGTAATAAGAATGAAATTTTCAATATATGGGATAAATATGAAATAATATGAATTAATTATATTTAATATATCACCAGCATCTTTACCCTTTCACCCATTAATTAAATGATAATGTTAGTCACGTGTATGTATGATCATCCATCACTACAAAGTGATTTGATCCATAATATTTCTTTAATTAAAAATAATGATTATATAAAACTATCTAATGAAAAAAATTGATTTTTATAATATTTATTTCATTCTATTGATTTTAGATATATATATATATAATATGGACAGGAACTTTAAATTTCATGAGAAAACACATATTAGAAAATTTGGTAATTAACAAAAGAAACAATGAAAATAATGAAATGTTATTAACAAACAGGTGATAACATGAATATGGTTCTATTATAAATTAATAATATTACAAAAACCAGAATATATGAGGTTAAATAATGATAATCGAAATGGAAGTGTAAGGATGGGGACTTCACTAAAAGTTCCCTTCATTGAGGCATATTCTACCATTGTGCATGTCACTAATTTCATGTGATATATATAAATTCCAATTTTACAAGTAATGTCATGAATCCATTTATTTCATTTTTTTGTGTGTTTAAAATCAAATTATTTCATCTAAAATGATTTTACATGATTTTTACCAACTATTATTGGGCCTTGTCACAAGTTCTATTTATTGAGGCATCATGTAATGTCATGCAACTATTTTTTTAATATACTCTATATATTGAGTCTTTGTCATGTATTATCATGATTAATTCATAAATCAGGGTATATTGAGATAATTTATGTTATGATTTAATCAATGTGTAATTATCAATAAATTTTACTTAGGGTAATGGATTTAAAAACTCAGTTTATTTTCAGTAGGTTATATTACTTATTCATTGTTTTTAATATTCTGTGACAATGTTTCTAGTGTATTTGGGATATATTTTTTATATCCACCAACTTTTGGTGGATTTATATTTTATATAAAAAAATGATTCATTGGTTAATTCACACTTCGACATTATGATCATTATGAGGGTTTACATAAATATAATTTTAATCAAGATTCTATATACTTAGATTTCTTTAAAAGAAAATTATTTGATCATTTTAATATTAAACTCTAGAGTTTTCATCTCCTCTGGTTATTGATAATGTTTAATAGTAATTGTTCTCTTTTTCCACTATTTGTTAAGTAATGTGATTCAAAAATATTTCTTAATGAGAACATAGTTAATTTATCTCTTTGGTTGAAAATAATTTTTCTTCCAAAACCATGTTTTATATAAAAGAAATATAAATATTATTAATATTCCCAAAATAAATTAATAAAGACCTTTTCCCATGTTTTTTATTTTATAGTATTTTTTGAAATGAATATTCATGTCATTTTATAAATAATTCCCTTTTGGTTATTAAAAAAATGAAAGGAAACAATGTTTTATCTTGTAATACATGTATGGGATTTCATGCCATCATGGACAATAGAGGTTAGAAATATTCCATTATTTGTATCATAGGTTGTTTTAAAATAATATTCTTTTCAAACTATTGTGAGAATATTTATTATGAAAAACATTAAAAATGTAAAAAAAATTATCCTGAATAATATTATTAATGATATTTTTATGGTTTTATATTCATAAATGATAGAAAAATTTTGTTTAATGTATAACCGAGAGGGGATAACTTGTATTTATACAGTTCTTAATCATTATATGGATTTTTCTAGAAATTTTGACTAATTAATGCATTGGCCTTAACTATCATGATTCATTTTCATTGTAATTAATAGTCCCATGAAATATTTACTTTCCTATAGTAATTGGACATTATATTTTTTCTACATATCTATATTATTTATCATGAATATGTTTTTTTGTTAAACCATATTTCATTTAATCATATGGTGTTTTAAATTGGGTGTTATTTTTCAATATGTGAATATATTTAAAAATATAAATCAATTATGAAAAACATATATTTAAAAGTAAGACACATTATTCATGAATTAAACTGATAATTTTAAATATGGGGAATGAAATGGACATGAAGTGATATGTGGATCTAGAAAATATATATCCCCATAATGCATCACTACTCTCATGAGTCAAATCAGTAAGACAAAGTTAGAAGATATTTATTCTTGAGTTAAGATAACCTTTTGGAATGTATTATTAGTAGAGGTATCATGATTCCTTAGATCATGTAATCTAGTAATTATGAATTTTCATCTTCAAGAATTATTTAATTATAATCCATAATATTTTCCCAATAATATTTTATCTGGATGCATTTGATTCTTTTATTTTGATTAAATGGAATGTTTTTTAAGTTATTTATGTTTACATATTGATTTATTTTTATATTTATGATAGTAAAAATATTACCCTATTTACATTTATATACTGATGTCAATCGTGTCTCTCATATTTTGGAAATTCAATTCACATAAGTGGTAAAATTTGTTTTATTATTATTTTTAAATGTCCTTAGATGGTAGGTAAGAGAAGATAAAAAGTTCAATAAAATTTTATATGTATAATTTTATTATAAAATGTATATAATGAATTAAATTGGACTAATATATGTATTCTGTATTTATTTTGACATTAAGAAAATTTTTTATTTAAAAATAATTTTTTAAATGAATAAGTTGATATTTTTCTACAATGAAATGTTATTCACTAGTCATCAAAAATTGAATTTTTCCAGAAATATACCAAACATTCACCCAATGATAATTTTGACTTTACAAATTAGGAAATTATTTATATTTTACAAAACTTAAAACATAGAAGTTTTATTAATTAATTTAACATTTATTCACATTGTGAAAAGCAGAAAGTGAGTTTTTGAGAAGTAAAAAACTATCAAAATATTGATATGTACATATGTCCAATTTAATTGTGAAAATATTTCCCTTGACCAATATTGGATTAAATGATCAAAATATAATATAATTATAAATACAAACCATTGAAATATATAATTCAACACTATAAATTATTTTGATGAAATAAGTTGTTTTCAATTAAAATTTAGAATCCTTCATTATTCATCAAAATATGAAAGTAAACAGAAAAACACAAAAAATTAATATAATTTTTTTTATTTCCCTCTTCAAAAGATGAAGTTTATTTTCTCCAATTGAGTATATAAAAGTGTCAAATATTAGTCTTAAAAAGGATCCTTATTAAAAGGTGGTAAATTGCATTTTTTTTAAAAATTACTTGTTTTTCGGGAAATTTGAATTTGTTATTATATTATGTATAAGAAACATATAATAAGGATATTAAAATTATATGTAGTTTATAAAATTCAAAATTCTGTTAATACTATTCATAAATGATTATTGAACGATTAGATAGGTAATTCGGGGTGTATTCGAACTCGGTGTTGCATGTAGTGCTAGTTATTTTATTACTTTAAAGAGATAACATACAATTAAATCATAGGGTGTTATATTAAATCATTAATTAATTAATATAATCATTTAATTTATACAAAATTCATTAATGTATTCTTAGAATAAAAAAATATTATGACAACTGATGATGTCATATAAATGAAATACTACTTATTATTTATTACTTTATTACATAGAAAAGGACTTTTTAACCATTATATTTGTATCTTAAAAAAATATTTTTAGAAATATATCTTTCCATTTATATTTTTCCTAAAAATTTTTCACCTAATTATTTGTTATTAAATCAAGAGGTGTTTGAAGAAGAGATAGCCAAGGTGTTTGAGTATTTTTATTCCATAGAAGTTATTAAATTAGTGGATGAGTGAAGCCCCTCTATCATTTGAATATTTACATATTAACATAAAGAGTAATATAATATATTTCAATATTTTTTTAATTTTCAATAGGTGGTATATTTAATTTATTTTTAACCTAATAATACGTAGACTGTAAAATGTAAATAAAAGCACCTAATAGAGTGAATAAAAAATTAAATAGAATGCATGCATATTCACAATCTAATTCTCTATTTCTAATCGATGATGCTAACAATCCCAATATTTTTTAAAGGATAATTATAATCTTATCATTTTTAAATTAAAATATGAGACAAAATAAAAATATAATTTATTTTCCAAATATTATGTTAATAAAAAATCCGACTATACAAATTCTAGTATGAAACAATCTCAAATAGATATATAAAAAAACAATATGTATATAAAAAGAAATGGATAAAAGATATACATTAATATATACCTGAATATTTATTATAATATGACATAAATTTTTAATTATGAGTTTAAAATTAATGTGTGTCAATAAAAATTGTAGACATATTTAACAAAATTTTAAGTCTAAGAAAACTTTTCATAGGAATTATAATTTATAGAAAAAGGTTTGATGCCCTATGAAAACCATATTGAGTGTTATTGAATTACCATGTGGTGATACTTATTCTAATTCAAAGGACTAGCTATCAAAAAATATGTTCCTTATAGATTATGAAGATGAATAACAACTACCATATTCTATTTATTATAAATCAGAGTATAAAAACAATTATTTTGGGGAACAAATTGAATAATATTTCAGGTTGTATAAAAAATATTATTATCATAAGAAAAATGAAATAAATATTATTAAAATTATGATATTGTTACAAGTAAATAAAAAGTTATGGTTAATCAACATTTATTTTTAAATTCTAAACATGATACATAATTTTTTATTTTTACTATACATGATTATATAATTAATGAATTATTATGCGAGGTTAACACTCTAAAAGCGAGTTTATAACTTTTCACTAATGGGAATAATTCGTAAATAATATTCCTTAAAAGGGAACGAATGTGAAAAAATGGTATATTATGCTTTATTACTGGGATAAACTATATATAAATTAATTATTTCTATCAAATAATTATCAAATCTAGACTGATATTATTTGTTTCATTCTCGAATTTATTAAGACTCTACTAATTACAATTTCCTTAAAAATTATCATTTTTTAGAATGAATAGTCTATTTATTTATAGAAATATATCTAATGTAAAATTTGAAAATCCATATAATTATAGTTATATATTAATACCCAAACCATTAATGTATAAAAAATATATACACAATCAAATATGGGTACACAAAAGAGTTACTAAAAAAATTATTTTGGAAGTAAAAAATTCATGAGGACAACCATGTATTTGGGTAAATGGATTATAGTTTTTGAAGGTATATGATTGATATTTTTCAATATATCACCCATAGTAAATGTTTCAAAGAGGATACATTGCCTTCAAGGATAATTTGTAGGAAATGATTATCGGATTTAGATTTATTTGGATATTAAAATTTTATCATAATCTTCAAAGTTCTCAATGTAAAACGATTTATTCACAACCTGATAATAATTTGTAAACATTATGATGATGTTTATTTTGTATATTATTATAATAATTAATGTTCATTTCAAATGGAATAATTTTTTACATTTTTTGTAAATGTTAGAAATTGATTATGACTTTGATTATAATTCACTATATTGACACAATACTTTTTAAATTAAAAAATCCTTGAATAATAGCTCTGTCAAAAATGAATTCATAAATTTAATATTTATTGATTGAAAAAGATATCTAATAAGTGTTTTATTTCTTATTTTCTACATAATAGTCTTAATGATAGGAATTTATATGATTCATATCAAATGTGAAACCAACATAATTCATATTTTAAATATACCAAAGAGTTTTTTACATTTAGAACATTGGAACTCAATCAAATGGATTTTTTCGGGAATTATATAATAACAATACATACTAAGAAACAATTTATTTATGTTCATTTATTATCTATTTAAATTTATATGTTTTTAAATTTTATTACATAAGATTGGATATTTTTTTATTTTTTTAAATTTGGACAACATTTTTCAAAATGAAAAATATTACATTTTTTTTATTTGAACTATGACCGTGTTGGTGAGTGTAAAAAATTATTTTAAAATAATTTCTAAACACACATTATCTACCCTTAGGACACCTCAACCAAATTATTATATTGAAATTAATATATTAATTTTTATGATATTTATAAAACAATTTCCTGTGAATATATTACACCACAAAATGATTGGGATGAAGCTATCAATAGAACATGAATACCGAAAAAAATATGTTTTAAAAATACATACCAAGAAGAGAAAACATTTTTTGTTGTAAAATAATCAGAAATAAATTTCTTATATTATAAAAATATAAAATAAATGTTTTAAATATGAAACACATGGAATAATATATTTTTGTTGAATCAAAAGGTTGGTGATGGAATCATTAATAGTTATTTTTTTACGTCTAAAGGGTATATTGTTTCAAATTAAATGGAAAGGATGGATAAAAAATAAACTCATGTGAAATTTTATTACAGTGATCCATTTTATCCTAGTCTACCAATAAATTATTATATTTTTGATTCTTCAGATTACATGGGACTTCATGCTAATTTTTATTCTAAAAGGTAAATTGATTTCTAACATGATCAAGAAAAATCTATTACTGAGAGGTTCAAAATGGATGAACACAATTGTGTAATCCTTTGGTAGTTGATAAAATTATATAACTACCCATTTGAAACTATTTTATGCACACTAGATGTGGTAGTTATGAATCAAAGTATTATTGAAAACCTTAATAGGTTAATTAAATTTTTAATCACGTCTTGAATGAAAAATCAATGATAAATCCCTCACTAAAGAGAGTTGGTTTTTATCTATAGAGGAGGGGTAATTAAAGTTATCTATGAATAATGTTTCAAAATTACAAGATTAGAAAATGTTTAATCTAGTCAAAATATAACAATGGTAATTTTAAAATGAAATTTCTTAATTGAATGTCCCTCGGAAATTTAGATATGTTAGTGGATATGTTATATAATTAAAAAGAAAGAATATACTATAATGAAATATTTTCCCATTTTATCACATTATAAGGAATTTGAATTGTAAATGTTTATGAATCATATACAATTTCTAGACATTTCAAAATAGATATTAAAACTATATTTTACAATGGGTTTTTATGTTTCGAATTTATGTTGAGTAACCTATTGATATAGAATACTATATTTTCCAAAATATTTTTTTTAAATTTAAAAATAAACATATGGTTTAATCCATGAAACGACAGTTTTGTATTATTGGATGAGTTGATTTATTCTATTAATATTGATATATACAATAATATAAGACTATGTTGTTTTGAAAGAATAAAATTATTAGACTTCACCTGTCCAAGATTATGTTTGTTATATAATTATCAATTGAAATAAAGAAAATTATGAAATAAAATATTATGAAATCATGGAAAACGGAATTTTAAATGGAATGTATGGTGGGGTAAATTTTTTTAAGGGATGTAAAATTTTCAAAAATATTTTGGTAATGTGATAATTCAATGTTAATACATACTTGAATTTTGAAATTGGTTTACATATGAAAATAGTATGGGGTCTAGAAATTTGATGATTACTATGATTAAACATTGTTGGTACATGGAAAGGAAATTGTCAAAAAAATTATATATTTAGAGGAACAATTTAGAATTTACTGAATTTTACTACATGTATGATGGAAATTAGATTTATTGTATACAGTCAATATAAAATTCCTACAATTCCTAATGAATCACATTTAAAAAATTAATGAATGATAATGAGGTATTTAAAATTAATTTATTTATCTTTACTAATTTATTATGAAATCATATGGTTTTGATTTTACATAATATTATAATACTTGATTTTGTGGGTGTATATTTGATTGGAATATTATGTTGGGAAACTACATTTATTTAGAAAAAAAATTATAGTTTTATGGTCTATTAAAAACCAAAACTTTATTATATTATCAATTACTATAGTGTAATATATATAATTTGGTGGTTTTTGTGTGCTTTTGTTATGGATTATGCACACTGTAATGTATTTTTTATTAAATTTTAATAAATTTTCAATCCAATTTGATACTAAAAGTGCTATAAAAATTCCAAATAATATATTAATTCATTTATATATAATTATACTTTTACAAGATATTATTTGATGATATTTCATAATAATAAAGAGATTTCTATATGATCCCCTATTTTTCATGTATGTCACTCTTTGATATATTTTCCTAACAACATTTTTTTGTTTTACTTTTCATTAAACTTATTTTTAGTGTTGTTATGATTCATAAAGATTTTTTTGGGTAAAAGTACCTAATGTTGTAGGATGTATTTTATTTTTAATTAAGGTTTTATGAGTATAATCTTGTAAATAGGGCTCATGAGGGTTTCTGTGTGTTTGAAAGGCTATAGAGGTGTTTTGTGATTTTCTATAGAAACTAGGATTTATGATCCCATTAAAACATTAACACACCATGTAAATATATTACATGATGTTTATATGTCATCATACACATTTTTAATCTAGGTTAATGAAATGAAATAAATACATGTTAGGAATCTACTACATTATTTCTAATGCTTGATTAAGGATAAATTAATCCAAGGAAATTTGAATTTATGTGTACATAATAAATCACAATCTAAATGTTGTATGATATATTTAAATGTTGTGTATTTATAAAAAATGATAATTATAATTCAATTTATGTTATAATGTTTAACATCCCCTAAATGAATCCTTCCTCTATTAGACATAGTGGGTTTCAAGGTATTTTGGTGTGGATTCCTCAATTCTATATATCCCGATCGAATAATTAATCTCTAATGAGTTTTTTTCTTAGTTTTTATCCTCTCTTATATTTATCCTCATTGTATCGATGGAATATTTTTACAATGGTTGTTTTTTGGTTTTGATATTTATCTCTTATGATCTAGGATCCATCTACAAATCTCTTATATCTTAGTTCTTATTGGAATTACTGGTTAAATGATTTTCAAATGTCACTAGTTGTAGGTAGGTTGTTTAGAGGAAGTCATAATGGTCTATTTAATTATATCAGTTCGTGCAGTATTTTCATTATTCTGACACAACATGGGAATTAATGAGAGTAATAAATCGTGTTTCTGTATTATTACTTATATCTCTTCAGATCTAATGGTGTTGCAACCTGGATTATAACAATCCGTCAGATGAACAGAACAAAGATTAATAATGATTTGGATAATGGTTTATGGTGTGTGATAGCATGAAATGAGAAAGCATTTGACTAATTGAAATTGAATCAATTTGGTAGTAACTTATCATTAATTGAAATGACTTTTTATTATATGAAATAAAAATAAATGTTTAATTGATGTAAAAATGGTAATTTTTAAAAATAACCATTGGGAATTATGATATGATATTGAGATGAAAAAATTTATAAACTCTATTGTTCTACAAGTGATAATGTTTATATATCATTCTTGGCCCAGTTTCATGTTGTGATTTTTATATTGTGGGGTCGATCTAGATTCATGTTTTAATGATTATAAAGAGGTATATGTAGTTCCAAAATAATTATAATATATAGGGATATAACTTCTATTTGAAATGATTATATTTTTATATTATCATGATTTAATTTATTAGGTCTTGGATTTAGAATTTTATTATCCTGGTTGTGCTACATGATTAAAAATATTATGGAATAGTGATGAAATAAGTTCATTGTCATATTGTATTAATTTCTTAATTAATACTAATACTTATAAAATTATTTCATTCACTTATTTTAAATCATTTTTTAGATATTGTAGAGTCAACTTAATAATATTTTCTCTCATCCTATGTAGGCTGCTATTAGGTAACCAATAAGCTTACAAAGATTCCGTTCTATACAAGGTTAGGGACATTATTGTTTAATTTTTCATTATGAATAGGTTGGATCATGGAGATAAAAATATAGTGGGGTTAAGGATGATGATATTTGGAGTTTATATGTTATTTTTTTTCTTTTGTTTGTATTACATTCAATTTAAAAATAGATATATTTCATCCTGACATTACCTAATTCACTATTATTTTATTAATTTGTTTCTCCATAATTTTTCTACTCTATATTTTGTATTATTTTATTTAAATTTATCTATTATTAATTATTATTTATTATTCCACTATATTTCAACTTGTTACCAGATTATATAGTCTCTTGACTAAATTCCTTACACCCCCACTGCATGTTGAAATCCTCTCGTGTAAGGGGAGACACACTTGAGTGAAAATTCTTTTTTTTTTCATTTTCAAAAAAGCCTCTTTAAGGAAAATATGGAAACCACGTTACACCGTGCGGGAGACCAAAAAACATGATGATTATACAAAATTTGAAATTCAAACCCACACCAAACCCGAGGAGACTCATCGAGTCAGGTGGGGTTGTGTCGCTGCCATCCACCATCATCACCCACATATCTCTGACAGATACGTCGTGCACCACGCGCCTCACCGCCACCTCGAGTCACCAAACCATCCGTCAGGAAATCCACTGAGAAGAAGTTGACACCAACCGTCGTCGACCATCACCGGTGAGAACCCGAATCACAAATTCCAAAATACAAATGCATTATAATCACATCACGAGCCAAGAAAAAAACCAACTACAACGATTCAACATCGTAGAACCTCCATGAACGCAACGAAAGAAAACTCCAAAGACACCGCTCGAACCGCTGAAGAAGACCTCAACAGAACCTCAAAGCACCCAACCACGCAGGTGATGACCCTCAAATGCTGAGAAGCCACCACGGTTTAACAATGAGATGCCAAGAACAAAAACACCAATGCTCGGAAGAGTATGCTTCCATCCTTTCATACACCCCCAGATCTGAGTCACCAGTTCCATAATGCCCATAGTGCATCTCCACCGCAAGAAAGGATCCACGAACCATCGCCTAGGGCAAGGAATAATCCAAAGAAAATATTCCATTTAAGGGAGGAAGCGATGGGATTAACCCTAGCACAACAATCATATCAAAATCACAACCAGAAGCATCCAAGGGAAAACCTTCAACCCATAAAAAAACAAAAAAAAGGAAGAAAAGTCCTCCCCTCCCCAGACCAGACCAGCTCCGTCGTCAGCCTTAAAAGGGACACTAATGCGTTGACCAGCCGCACATCACCATCATCCCGCTATCGAGATGCCACAGATGATGGAAAATCAAGACAAGGCAGCTAGAGAGGGAAGGAATGAGAGATCGAGGGATAAACTCTAGTCACCTCGGAAGATGCTCAGAGAGGACGGTTAGAGGCCTTAGGTCCCCTTACCAAGGGGAGACACACTTGAGGTCACATAAATACCATGGCTTAGCCCAATAAGATTGATCTTAATTGGGAAATGTTAAAATGTGGTATTATATTATATATTTCTTCTTTTCTATTGAAATTTTATTTGGGAATGGTATAATGGAGAATATGATGGGTTATGACATGGTAATGATATTTTTTGAAGCAGTTTCAAACACATCTATGGGGTAAAATCCAAATTTCCAGGGATGTGATTGATATTCATGATGTTATCTTCTAATGTTTGATGATATTTCACCAGGGTGGTTAAAATATTTATTAATGTTTTTATTTTTTGAGATTTTTACTCATCATCCATTTTGGTGTGAGATGTTTGTCCACGAATTCTGATTGGCATATAAGGAAATATTGTGACATGTATATTTCATTGTAGAGATATATTTATATCATGTTATATATATTCCTGGATTATGTGTGAAATGAGATACCTAATATATTAGATAAATGAAATTGGAGAACTATTATTTCATGTAAAAAACTAGTAATCCATATTTAGAGAGACCATGTTGTAGTGGTTCTATGTTGTTATCACCTACTGAGATTGTCCATGTTTTCCCCTATTGTTATAAGGAGTTCGTCTGTCTTGTAGATAATATTTATACTCCCCGTCATCAAATTAAGATTCAAGTGATTGAAAATTAACATGTTCCTCAGGTTCATGAGCCAAATATTCGTATTCAATTTGAGGATTTGATGGATGTTTTGATTTATCATAATTTCTTGGTAGTCACACATCAATATAATGGTATATAATTCCCATGATGACTTCGATGTATAAGATGAACATGGTATCAGCAATTCCATTTACCTACATTAACTATGGAGGGATGACTCTAAGTAACTGAGTTTTATATTGAGTAATTGAAAATATTTTCAAGGACCCCAAGATAGCAATATATTGGAGGGAAAAGCACGATATCTACATTTCCCATGGACATACCATGAACTGAAGGCATATATTAGAGTAATGTGGGTAGGATGAGGAGATATCTAGGAAGGAGTGCATGGAATGTTTATCGATCCATACCTATATAGAGATGTTGAGGGATGAAAAGGATTTTGAGTTCATGTATCTTACATAAGAGGGAATGTTAGTGATGCACTATTCTAGACACTTCATTGAAAAACAAAAATTTTACCAAATTAATTTACTAATGAGATCTCTATGTAAATGTCTTTTAAAAATGGTATTTTATATGAGATTAGGTCACATATGAACATCATTAACATTAGTATCTTTTCGGATGTGATCAACCAGGTAGTCATCATAGAATGGAAACTGAAAGAGGTCACATGAAGTGTCAAATCTATTTCCACAGGGTGAACTAGGAGATCTTCTTCTAGTTGAAACATGTTCCTCCATGAAAGAAATCACAAAGTAATCTATTATAATTATATTTAGGGTAGTGGGAATCCATATAAGGACCTTTTTAAAATACAATAATATCAGTGTCGAATGTTTGGCCACATGAGGCCTCCATTTGTGTTCTCTATATTGATGTCTCAAGCATCATCTTGGATGGGTTACCATTAATGGTTTTGAAGAAACTTATCACAGAAATTCAATGGATGCAGATCTATAATGGTACCATATTTTGAGAAGGATTTATCTTCCATTAAAAAATAGGTAGCTAATATTTTATAGATTTTTTGGTCTTGGTAGGGTATGTAGAACACCCTATTATATTTTCAATACGAAGAAGATAGAATAGAATAGTGATGTCTGAATGGATCCTAGGATAGAGGGGCTTGTAAGATGTATTCTATGTAGACTACTCCTGGCTAGTGTGGACACATGACCTTCAATAGACAGTGACACAATTCTTATGGAAACTACCCTTTCTTTCATTTTGGGTGATATAGGATCAAATCGTTACTTTTTATCTAATATTTTGAATAATTTTTTGGTCTTGATTGTTGAAATATTTAATGGGTTTTGACCATTGAAAAACCATTAAGAGTGAGGTAAGACAATGTTAATCATTTCAAGGAAGTTTCTACGGATTTTTTTGGTTACTATTTTTATGAGAACATTTTGAAATGTAAATGAATTTTTTTTATTTTTAGTAAAAAATTTATATTTATATTATGTTCGTATCTACAGTTATTAAAGTGTAGTGACCATAAAATATCTAGAATAACACAAGTATTTTCAAATGGGTTAGTGGAATATCCACCTTAGTCATGCAAGAATAAATAAATATATAATGGGGATTATCTTAGATCCAAATTATTTCATTGTTCTAAATGATTGTTGAATGTATTAGTATAGTTTTCTTCAAGTACAAAACCATTTTTAGGATTTCTATCTAGATGAATTTGGTGTCTTAACACCCACGTTATTGATTTGGATAATGATTAAGTTGGTGTAGGGAGCTGAGCCTGTTTATATCCTTCCATAATGTATGGAACCAGTAGATCATTATAATTTTAATGTCTAGTTTTATAGTCTAGAATAAAATGTTTTCATACAGCCAAGTACCTCACCATTGGATTAAAAATATCATTTTACCTGAAATGTAATTGGAATTTTTGTGTGTGTGTGGATTATCAGAGATAGAACCATATGAATGTGAAGAAACCGTCTCACCTTCCATGCAACAATGTTCACATTAATCATCTATGAGTTTATATAATATTATCCATGATCAATTTGAAATTATTTTACCACCCATTTACGGTGATACTATTAGACATTAATCAGAATACTTTTAAGAGTATGGATGGATCTATGAGTTTTTAGTGATGTCATTTGGATCGATGAACTCAACAAAGGTACTCATGCCCTTGATGAATAGGATCTTGACTTTTCAAGGAAAATCAGTGGTGTTTATTACCAAGGAAAATGTATTGTATTACTGGTGAGTGGAAATTCATTCACTATATCTTATCATCAACTTTAGTACATTGAGATATCATTGACTTTATGACAAGCTAACAATATGTAATTTCTATATTAATAAAGAGAACATCATGGTCCATGTAATTTCATACATAAGAGAATCAGTGGACCTAATGATGGTTGGAATCATATTATGTTGGGATAATCCCATGAATTCTATCAAGGTATATATATTTCTTTGTTTATCTTGTTTTTATCTTCACTTCATCAGGTTCTTTTCCCATATATCCCCACCAATGTCTACGCTATCCAAGATTGGAGTGAATTTATTTTTAATAGATTATTTTAATATGTATGTTTAGGAGTCGAAGGCTAGGGTGACCTTAGAAGATATCCTTACATTACCTATCATGGTTAAGGACTTTATTGTGTTTTGAAACGAATCTAGTGTTGTTTATAGAAAAGTATTCATGCATGAGGATCAATAGGTTTCTTGTTTATCCTAATCACTTAGACCACATAACAGTGGTTATCATACTCAAAATATAGATCTCTCTATATTAGTACATAAATAATGATTTTTAATACACTGTCTTTTGGAGTGATAGTTTTTTGGTGTACATGGACTAGAAGATCCTTACGTATATATTTTCTCAGCAGAACATAATCCTCTAGTATAATTGGTCGGTTGAATTTATATAGTCCTTTAAATTTTAGTTGGTTTATACACTAGGAATGGGAAAGTTTGTTTCAAAACATGTGGGATATAAGATGCAGAAATAGGTAGTGTGAGTGTTTTGGGATGAGTGGCAGATAATGGATCTTTTAGAAGGCAACATTTAGATATTTTGTAGTCCTAGGGATGAGTCGTACTAACTTTGACTTCTACAATACCCATGTTTCATGAATAAATAAATAGACATCACTTTTCACAAATGTAGGGATTATATCTATGAGATATAATATATGGTCAGAATCCACCTTCAGGATAGACTCTTGGCAGTGGTAATTATATTATATTTGGTGGTTGATTATGGGTTATTATAAGCTTTCATGAAGAGCTAATGAGAGGTTTTCAAGAATCTATATGAGCAGTAAGTCATGGTTTCAAAATGATTTATTGTTATCTCAGTAGATAGTGTGGGAGCATAAGAATGAAGACGGACGTAGTGAGTTTCAGAAAGAAATTTTTAACCAATTATATGGTTAATGTAGAGTATTATAGTCCTACATGGTTGTTGTATCCTCTTCGCCTTCCTAGGCGTAGATTAGTTGAAGTCTATATGGATTTGGAGATTGGATTACCCGTGTCACCCAATATTAATGATGTAATATGGGTGATTTTTCATTGTAAAATGATGGTATCCCACTTCATTCAAATTAAGTAGATATTATTGTTGATTTAGGTAGTCTCTATAATCATTAGATAGTCCAGTTCCATGGATTTCTAAGGAGTTTAATTTTATATTGAGATCCTAATTTATCGTTTTGGGTCTATAATGGTATTAATAAGGGTCATGGATTGTAGGTTCTTTTGTGAATGACATACCATCCAAAAAAATCTGAGAAGACCATTCAGATTCAATATTATATGATATGATGGATTGTTTAAGAATTATTTTGGTTTTTGGGAGTAGTATATGTCACTCGTTTTGTATTAAAATAATATCAACTTCCATGAAGCAATCAAAATGGAATCCTTCCAGGAATTGTATGAAATTCTATGTCTTTATCCACTTTTTTTCTTGGTCTTAGGTGATTCGGTGACTATTGGACCATGTCTTATGATGGTGACATTGGATTAGGTTCAATTGACTAGGAAGTAGTTGGTGACCTTTTAGAATATGTAGAGATCATATTTTTCTCATAGTATATGAAATATATATGTTGATGTTGTTAGTCATTGTTTCTCTGGGGATTCTCCTAGGTTAAGAGAATTTCAAATTTCTAAATATGGAAATCTAGAAATAACTTTTTTCATGGCATTTGAATTATTGTAAAGCTTTGGTCCAGTTTAATACTGATTTGAACATCCCCTGAACTACAGTGTCATGCATAAAGTGTTTCACCTGTCACAAAATCATAGATATTATTATAACCCTCTTTATGTGGTATAAATTGAAAATGTTGAAATTTTTGTAGATGAAACCCATAGGGAACATCTGATATCATATTTGGATAATATTGTGATGCATGTCTAAGGGAGGATTATATCTCAAGATTGAGTATTGTTGAAACATAGTCATGTTCATGATAAGTCATGGCTGAGGGATTATGATCGGTATTAAAATTGGATATACACTATTTGTGAGAAACCAGAATAATAATTGTATAATCTCAAGGATGAAATATTATGTGGTGGGGAGGATTTATTATCTAACCCATTTCTATGTGTGTCCCTCTTTGAGATTTTCATCGAACCACTTTGGTATGGGGTTCCCTTTACATTTAAATATGTTGGACGGGTATTATTTAGATATAAAGAGGATATTTTTGGGAAATGAACTAATGATTATGTTTGTATGATATTTTTAAAAAATGGAGCCCATTTATAAAATTGTTAAAGGGGATTTCAAGGGTTTTTAGTGATTTTAGAATGATTTAGATGTGGTTTCAGGTTTTCTTTGGAAAATGGGATCAAATATTATTGTCATACTTTTACATTCCATGTAAATGTCTCATTAATATATGATGAACCAAGTTCATAAAGTGAAATGAGTACTCTTTGATAAACTATTACATGACATGTAATGTATTAGAATGGATAAATTATGGTTTGGGGACGTTATTTTTGGGGCACCTCATAAATCATGAATTACAACCTATATAATAAATTTGAATTCCTTTTATTTTTATATATTATCAATTATAAGTGATTCTTGTTTCTTACATGTGACATCATCTTCATACAAACCTCCTCACTCAATCCTAGCGTGATTTCTATGTGGGATTTGAGCACCTTTCTTCATTCTGGATCTCTATATAATGAAAACAATATCTTTTGTGTTTATTGTTTATGTTTTCCCATCACTTTTGTTTATATACATGGATAAAATGGAATCTCTTGAAAACTATTTTTATGGGTGATGTTCTTGATCTCATGTGATCTATATATCATCTTAATTCATTTAATACCCTTTTTATTTCTAGCATCACATGTTTAATGAAATGTGTTTATTGCTGGTTTAAGTTAGGTAGTCTATAAAAAACAATATGATATCATTAATTAAATTAGTATGTGTAATATTTTGAATGTTCCGACATGTTGTGCAAATTAAGTAATTGAATAATGGATGATGATTAAACATGTTTGGTATTACTCCTTGTATCCCTTTTGTCCCAATGGTGTTGTGACCCAGATTTTGTCTACCCATGAGGTGGTTGAACCCTTGAACAATAATAAATTATATAATGGCTTAAAGTGTGTTTTAACATGACATGAATCCCCAAGTTATTTCTATACATGTAATATTACTTTGGTAGTGGATCATTCTTTATTAAAGTGATTAGTAATAATTTTATCTAATATTGTATTTGTAACTTAATGAAAATTTATAATTTGAATAAACTACTAATGAGGGTTATAATATGAGGTTCTATTATCCTTGCTATTTTTGCCTCTATTGTGATACATGATATAATTGTTAAATAGAAATCTTGGCATAGTCTGAAGTTTTAATGCTTATATAGCAGGATTTTCTGAGTATCATGCTATTGTTCACATATTGAGGGATATTCCAATATGATTTAATTTTTATATATATGTATTTGGCTAGTCTTATGTGATAATTGTTATGTAACAGACTCGGACCAGTTTCATGATGAATTTAATATATAGAGTGTTATGATTGTATGTTGTAATTATTATATATATGGATATACTGGGATACTATATTTCTTATATAGAGGGTTATTTCCATATGTTGTGGTGTATATACAGAGGTATTTCAATACCCCATTTGATTATGTTGTGGATTTTGATTATGGTTGGAATGGTTGTTCTACATCCTCATTGATATTCTGGCATGGTATAGAATTAATTTTATTTTTATATTATATAAAATTTTAAATTAAAACACCTATATGTAACTTTATTTCATGCTTCTATTATTATAATATTTTTTAAGTGTAGTTGTGTAAATATTTTTATTTTCACTCACATCTTATTCAGGACACCATTTGGTTCCTGAGAAGATTACTTGAATATAGTTTTATAAATGGGTAATAGAACATCTTGTAGATTATTTCTTACTAGATGGGATGGAGCATAGATAGAGAAACTATTTGGGGTTCGAGACCACATTCTTTCAGTTATATAGTATCATATTTTTATTTTATTTTTATTACTTTTAATTTGACTATTGATACATTTCCACCATATATTACATGTTTTGGTATTATTTGATTTATATGTTTATCATAATGTTTCTACAGGTATATTGTACTATTTAAAAAAATTCCATTAATATTATATTTATTATAATTTATTATTCCTATGTTATGTATCTCTATTAAAGGGGGATTATTCTCCCCACTATATTCATTATAGCCCCATTACTAGTCAGCAACCTCTATTATATGGGAAGTCATGGTTGATGTCTCATAACTGAACTAATTTATCAACTTGAGGGTGAGCCAAATTGAGAGACCATACAATATCTCTCATGATTTCAATATTATAGAAAACTATTATTATAATGTTTTTATTAATCCAAAACTATATTAATTATTGGATTTCTTTAATAGTTTTATAATATTATTTTAATATATGTGAAATTATTATTTTTATAAAAATATTCTAAATTATACATATTTTTTTAGGTATTCATGTCCATTTTTTAATTGTCTTCTTTTCTCCACTGATAATATTTCTATTTATATATTTATTTACCTCAATTTCCAAATCCCTATAACAAAAAATTTTTATTTCATGTTAAGGGTTATCGGTTTATGTTGGGTAAAATCATTGATGGTTTATCCTCAATCAAATGATTCCTCAAATAATATTGAATCCAAACCATAACTCTCATGATGATTAAACCCATCAACCATAAATAATATTCTAATTATGATAATGTCAAAGAGGATAAATGTTGAATCTTTTAAGAGTTATCAGAAATACAATTCTTCTAGTTCTAATAACTGAGTCTTACATAGTATTACTATTGAATTTTTTGGATGAATGGTTTAAAAATAGAAAAAATAATATCTTAATCATTCAAGAATTGTTGTTTATTATGGATATAAATAACTATTATTGATTGAAAATTAGAACATATTTTAATGGAAAATATAAAATATTTTTCAATCTCTTCATCTAAAAAGGATGAGGATTTCTAATTTCATCATGATAAAATACTTACATTCCTTCAATCATGGGCTATTGATGATGATGTTAGCCCTATAGAGATTATGAGTTATATATTTTCTTCTATTTTGTTATAATAAAAAATAAATTGGTTCTAAAACCTATGTAGATGTATCTATCCAAATTCCTTAAAATGGTAATTTATTACACAATATTTGAGTTTGATGAGCATTATTTTCAAAAACCAACCTATCGTAACACTTATAAAATGAAAATAAGTCCAAAAACCTAGATATATGTTTATATACATGTATAATTATAGTCACAATAAGGAAAATCTATCCAATTATCCATGTGAGAGGCTATTAAAAATGATGTTTGAAAATATGTAAGTTTTTCACAATGTTGTTGAGGTTATTTATTTCCTATTACCTCAAAATTTAATAACATGGATTCTAAGTAACATAATTTTTTCATGGTGTGAATCTAAAAATAGATAGTTATGAAAAAAGGGGTGAAATATTTTGAAAAATATAGTGAAGGATAAGACATATATACTCAAATTTAACGGGATTTTACTAGATATGTATCCAATAAACAAGTATAAAATCCTAATACCGCCTATTATAGAATATTTGATACCTTATTGAATGTACATAATGTTTTTGGTTGATAAATGATGGATTTTTTCAATAATTTGAGGATAAATTAGAATTTTTTTGATTTCCATATCCCTACAATTTCACATGGTGAATATTTGAAGGAATTTTTTATTTATATTGATTTTACTAAAACTAGATTCAGATTTGAACAAATTTTTATACATATAAAAGAAGAAGGTTTAGTGGGTAATGTTCCAAAAAATATAACTCTTTTTAAGAAGAGTCATGTTGTATCGGAAGATGTAAGACTGGAATAGAATCATTAAAAAAATATGATTGAATTTAATGAGGAAATAAGAAAATAGATTGAATATTTAGATATTAAATATATATAAATACTTTAATAAGAATGAATGGACTTGTGTTTGATAAATATATTCATTTCCTTATTAATGGTGATGTAAGTAAATAATCGCTTAAATTGGATAAGATTATTTCAGTTCTAATTTCACTATGATTGAACAATGTATTGAGTATAGATGTTACATGATTTTGATCTCATGATGTTTTATATTTATGTAATGAAGACATAGTGTAGGAAAAATATGTTATAATTCAGATATCATAATGGTTATTTGGTTTTTATGTATAATTTTGAATTCATGAAATCTCATAATGATTTATAGACTCACATTAATGAGATTAACAAATTTATATATTCTCGGTTTTTAATGATAATGTGTTATCATCCTATTCATATAGATATTTCATCTATAAATATAAAATCCATTAATGATTCACAATAATTTAATTCAACAATTTTAACCATACTAAATGATAGAGTAATATCTCTATCATTTTATATAGACTCAACAGAAGATAGTCAATATATTACAAGGGGATTGATTTGAAAAGTTTCATATCAAAATTATGATGGAAAATATTTCTTTTTGTAAAGGACAAAAAATTGATCAAGAATCCATGGTGAAAGATACATTATTTACTTAAAACGGTGTTGTTATGAACAATTATAATGAATCTCATTGTGTTTCTATATTGTTGATATATTATCATTTTTTAGTGGTAACATCAAATATTTAGTTGATAACAAATAAATTATGAATATTATTGTTTATATTGTTGTCTTATCATCTAAAAATTATCCAATTTCCAAAGGGTTTTACAAGGAAGAGTTTGAGACACAGATTGAATCTAGTAATGATAAAGAATTTATTTTATAATGAAATAAATAGGTTGAAACTTCTACTGCATTTTTCATTCCTAAATATTAGTTGGATAATTTATATATTATTATAAAATTCAATATGATGAATGTATATATTTTTAAATTACATGATTTCATTTTTAATGAACCAAATCACAGTACCCTTGTAACACATGGATCTTTTTATGAAATATATACTATAAAAAATTAATTCATCAATAGTATTTGTTGTCTGAAATCATGATTTTAAATGAACCACAATATTTACTTAGTAACAAATGACCATTTTATACTATATTTTGGGTTAGAGGGAATAAATATAACTAAATTATGAAAGAGGTTGGTGACATCATTCTCTACTAATTATTTATGAAAATTATAAATCAATTATAAATTATTTTTTTTCTTAATAAAGTGAATGAATTGATATTATTGAATGAAACTATTGAAATATATATTTTATATACTTAATATAATGTTTTTTATATTAATATATATATCTTTGTCATAGGGTATAAATGAACCTTATTTTAGGTATAAAAATGAATATTTTTAAAAAGGGTAATTTTAGAGCATTTAAGGGAGAAACTTTTATTAATTAATATTTTGAAACATTAATAATATTAATATGACAACATAAGAATTTTTTTTGGATTCAGGTTATAAAAAATTACTTCGGTTGATTTGTTAGTATTTTCTGATAACTATTAATTTTTGATGAATAGAAAAAATACAATAAAATTTAATTGAAAATAGAAATTTTAATGAAAATAATTTATATGGTAAAAATATATTATTTATTGGGGTTAAGGAATATATTTAATATATTATTATCATTAAATATTATGTATGTCATTAGCATTAATTTTATCTTTAATTTATATGTAAAACCATTTCAATCTTTTACAATGTTTTTAATTTTAAAACCTCGATCTACATTTCCAACAATGGGATTAATTTTAAATTAATTAATACAACCTCTATGATTTGAATTTTAAAAAAATGATTCCATATTTTGAATCAGTAGGTATGAATTTTGTAAATAGTTTTTTTGGGGAAATATGAATAGTAACATTTATAATTTTTATTAAAACTGTAAAAGGGTAAATCATGTAATTAATGGTTAGAATACTATTATATGATTCCTCTTAAGATTTATTATTATAATTGGTTGACTAGGTTTTCATGCAAATAATATTCTGTTTGAAATTGTTCCCTTTGGAAGCCACTTTGATGAGATTAGGACATTTAATTTATTTAATTTAATGAAAAATAAAATATTTCTTAATCAAATTTAAATAACTATTACATTTTTATAAGTATATTCAGCTGATATATTCAATTATAAATAAGAATTTTAAAGATAAAATGTTTTCCCATATCAGGATAAATTGTTTTTAATTTTTATGAAATAAATATTTACCAAAAAGACTTATACGTTGATGAAGAAAAAAATATTTAATTGACGGGATGTCAATAATTTTTTTATTAAAATGATAATAACCATCAAAGACACAAAACATGACCACATATTATTGGGTGAGTATATATTGACTGTAACCATACAATGTTTTTGTTATTCTCTATTTATATACTTGAAGAAGAGGTTGTGACACTTATATTAATTTATTTAAAGTGATGATAATGTTTTCTCTGTCATAATATAATATATATAACATTTTTAATATTTGATTTTTCAAAAGATAAATTATACTAGATATATTCATATAAAATATAGTCAATTTGTATTCATCATAGTCTTTTATTTCAAATTTTTATTCAACAAATAATAATATTAAATAATTACATAAAATTGATGTAATAATAATTTTATTAATACAAATACAAATTAATATTATTAAAAATTTTAAAATATATATAATTTAGGTAAATTAATATGTATAATGAATTTTATAGATCATCATTACCTATTACGAATATAACATAAATTTTTTTTTGAAGTTAACTTTTTATATTAATATTTTTAAAAACATCAATGAATTGAATAGTGTTAAAATTGATTGTATTTATTGTCTATCAATGTAATTTTTTATTAAATTATTTAAAAATATTAATAAAATTTTATAAAATATATAATAATTTTTCTATGTAAAAAAATTTTAAGGTATGTATTTATGTTCTACTTTACAATAAATATGTTAAAATTTCGCACTATTGTTAACAATTTTTTTGATACACTAGTTAAAAAAACTAGAATAACTAACTGTTAATTAAAATGATAAGGTTTAAATGGATAGAAACACATATCTAAAATCTATTCATAGATTATTTCACAACCCTCTCTAGTATTATATTCTAAATTTGGATATTTTGAAGGTTTTTTGGTGGGGTTTTATTTTTTTATAAAATTAATATTTTTTATGATCCTAAAGATTTACTACACCTCAATTATAATAGGGGACCTCCTCCCTCACCGCTTCACTTCGATTTTTGCGAGCAAGCTCAGACATACCATTCCATTTCCCATTACCAAATTCCCTTTTTTACATTCTAGATGTTCTGGACTTCTTCCAGACCATCTCTAGTGCTCTAAGGGGATATTTAGAGGAAGCACATCGAAGAAGATATAATCTCTTCTATCGATTCTTTAAAAATTATTTCTTCTTATACATCGTATTAAAAAAAATTCATTATAAAGTAACAACACTAGTATCAATTTAATAATTAAATAATATTATATTTATGAAACAAAAATATTCCAACTTCTATCTGTCATAGGAAAAACAAAATCACCGCACATGTGAATGCACAATTTAACGTCTCCATGTTGTGGTGTAAACTGATTTTCACCACCACCTTATAGGGACTAGTTTTATTATAGAAATAAAAAATATATAAGATTATTTTAAAAATATATTAATTCTGAAATATTATACGCCATCCAATTCATAGTATTCAACAATTATGTGAATGATATCATCACTTCTGTATATGTACGACCTACCATCTCTATTATGTGATTTGATTCATTTTACATGATCATCATAAAAGAATGATTATATAAATATCATTAACCAATAAATATGGTATATATTATGTTAATATCAATTTTTAATCATATAACAATGACCAAAGTTGGATAACAAGGACTTATTTGACAAAAAATGAATAAGAACATGAAGGAGTTAATATCCGAATAACTAGTAACAATCAGATGTTACTATGAAATGGATAATAATATGATCATAAGTGATATTAGAAATAAAAATATGGTTCAGGAATAATTTAATGAGACTATTTAAATAATTATATATGATTCTCAGATACATATGAAAGATATAAGATCTAAGGTAATGTATAATTTTTCAATCTCATTATTATCCGAGATTTATAAAACATAAATATTTAGTGGGATATATTTATCATCAATGTCCACATATCCTGAGTAAGTATTCAAATGAATTATTTCAATCCCTCTAAAAATTTTCAATTCATTTTTACCCATTTTTGAATTATAATTAATGGTTTTAAACAAATCTTTTTTCGTTTTCGGTATGAGTTGCTTTTTGACATTCTGGGAAAAATTACAATAAGAATAATTTTTTAGCTTATAAGAGGTGATTACTTTTTTTTTGTTTAATAATTCGTTATTTAAATGAGTCTTCTTTTAATGTATTTTATTTATATTTTCAAATAAATTCATTCCTTTCACAATTTCATTGAATTTTGAGACATGAAAATGTTTTTGAAAAATAAAGGTTATTTTCCTTAGGAATTAATTTCAAGTGTTTTATCTGGATTATTTTCCATCTAAGATAAAATTCATTAAATATGGTTATGTTTATCTCCATATTATCACTACTATTGTTTTTATGGAAGGTTATTTATGTTATCAATTTGTTTTATAAGGATTGTGAGGGAATTATGATTAAGAAACCCATCTTATTTCATGGGTTATGCTATGATTTATGTATTTGGATAACAGGTAATAATGATTTCATTATTAGATGGCTTGGGTGTATATATCCCTCCAATAAATTTAGTAAAAATTTATATCACTTAAGATAAAAATCATGTACTGGGAAATGATCTCAGTTCATAAATTTATCGATGGATGGTGGAGTGAACATTATTCAGTAATGTTTGTACTCTGTGATTGTATTGGCCAAGATCCTGGAATAATATGAAATTATTTTCAATGATATGTTTCTTTTATAATACATAATTACTTTTTTAATGAATTTTGTTATTATGTTCATTTATTCTTATGAACATTCACGATGTATCCGATGGAATGATATCACGATCATTCATTTTGAAGATAATATTTCCAAATATAATTTTTTTACATCTTATAAATATTATATGATTAATATCTCGATTATTTACCCTTAGCTATAATCATACTAGAGCCTTTCATATGTTTCATTTCCACATGTCATGAAGACTCTTATTAATCATGATATGTCAAAAAACGGTCTAGTTATCATCAAATAAGTAGGAGAAGATAAATAAGACTAATACACCTATTGTTTATGATTCTTTTTTTCTAAATAAATTATACCTAAACTATCATTACTTAAATTCGATAAAATTTTTAATGAATAATTTTTATTATTGAAGTAAAATCTATGTATATAATGTATCTGTTGTTATGATTGTAATTAGAGGAATGTTATAGTTCACCTTTGAAAACTGGGATGATAAAAACATAGTAATTACCCAATGGATGTGTCAAAGTATTCATTATAATCCTTTTGTTTGAGAAGTGATCATGAATAACCATGGATAAAACAAAATGTGACATAAATTGAAAATTCTATCCTAGTTATGTTGATAGACAATTATGATTATTGTTTCTCACACTATAATTCTTGGTTTTAGTCAACAGCTAAAAAAGGATATAATTGTGTTAATGATGAATGTGATAGGAAATGAAATGATTTTCCACCTCAGAATCCAAATGTTAAGGGATTTGGAATGAAAAATCATGTATCAATTCTCCAACAACATTACCAATCTATAAATCATGCATGACATCCAAACGATCAAATGAGGGAAGAAAATTTTATTTGGTTCATCATGTGGCAGTGTATATATATTTTTAGTGGGTCTTTGAATACATTAGTGGCAATAAAATAGATTCATACCACAAAATAGATATTTTCAGTTATCTAATGTTCATGACATGATAAATTCAGTTAAGAAATATATATTTTGGAAGGAGAATCTGATCAATAGTGGAACATTAACACGAATACAAGGAAGAGATATGAAATTGAGTCCATGGAATGGGACATTCCCATGATCTTAGGTTCAAAAAATATAGTTTCCTCATATTATTTGAAAAAATATTGAGAATGTGTTCCTTGAACATTGAAAAAATGAGATTAATCTATTGGTACCTACAAATAAAATTTTACAAGAATTATAAGCTACACATATGGAATTTTTATCTAACCTAAGAGTAAAATTGATTGATTCATTAGTGTTATAAAAACATGTCTCTATGGGGAATTATCCATATAGGAATTCAATAGCCATAATGAAATCATTTAATGTTCTCTTAGGGTTGAGGTGGATATAGGAGTAACCCATCAGTCCTACGGGTTTGATAAGATTTTAAATTTAGAATTCAAGGTATAATATGATGACCAAATAGAAAAGAAGATGATTTTTCCCATATGGTCCATGTTTAGAATGAAAAATGGAGTAAATTCTCTTAAATAGACAAGTAAATGATTTATATTTGTTAAAAATGGGAACTTAAATATAGAAGTTATGTAAAAAAGATTTAAAATGATTAAAAATGATAAAAGGCTACTTAGAATTCACGTCCTACACTTCAATGAGAAATCGGATAAAAATGAGAAATTATTCCAAAAAATTCCCTGATCTAGTGGTTTTTGATGATGATCAGTTTCAGTAAAATCTTATGACCAATGAAAAAGGAAGGTTACATGTGATCACAATTGGTGATGTGGTGTACGATAATGAATTGGTGGAAGGTACATATACCATCCACTATAAAGTATAATATTTTTATTTTATTCTAGATCCACACACTCTTTTATTTATAAAGAATTATATATGGGTATCATCATATTACCTCAACAACTATATGTTGAGTTAGCTATGACAACTCCAAGTATCACAATAGTCACATCAAAATTTTATAATTATTTTTCGCTTGATGTTATTGGGTTAGTGCTTCCTTCAAATATTTTGATCCTTCCTATAGTGGGATTTTATTAGACTCATTTCATGGATGGGTTTTCTCTATATAGATGTCATATCAATTTACAATGATGGGATGTCACATTTTATATTCTAGATCAATCGATGATCATCTATCAAGGAAAGGATTAATATACCCTTCCAGTGGAAATTTCTTCCATATTATGGGGATTGATAACTATAATTTAATGTTATATATCTCAAATGGTTGCGGAGAAACTCATAGTTAAGAATACACGCATTTTTCGGGATTTTGATGATATTATTTTGGAATAATTTTCAGGTCTTCTACCAAATCATGTAGTTGAGTTTTCAATAGAATGCATATCATGTGGTTTCCCTATTTCTTGGAAATATGATATAATGGTCCTAGTTTAGATGAAAGAATTGAAGAATTAACTCCAAGGGAATCATGGAAAAGGATTTATATGCCCTAGTGCATCAACGTGGGGTGAACCTATTCTGTTCATTGGGGATAATGATAGACCAATGAGGATCTACATTTACTATCAATAACATTACAAGATCCCCATCATGAAAAAATATCATCTTCCACACATTGATGACTTATTTGACCAACTACGCGGATCAGAATAATTTTGGAATGTTAATATTTATTCAAGATATCATCAATTAAGGGTCAAAATGAGGATATACCCAATGCAGCCTTCGGTAAAAGTCATGGACTCTATGAATTTATAATGATTAATTTCAGTCTTACTAATTCCCCCATTGTCTTCATGGTCATAATGAATAGAATCATTAGAGGCCATCTTTATTAGTATTTGAAAGTCTTTATAGGCGATATTTTTTCTATTTGAAGAGAATGAATAATCATAATGCTCACGTGAGAATTTTACTGATGACCTAGAGAAAGCAGAAGATTTATAAAAAACATAACATGTTTTTATTTTAACTTCAGATGGTTTTAATTTTTGTTCACATAATTTCATGAGTGGGGGAACCTATGAATCAAACAAAAAAGAGGTTATTCCAAGTTGTATGACACCAATAATGGTAATTAAGATTATAATTTTTTTGGGATTTTCTGGATATTATTGACATTTAAATAAATATTTTTCATGATTATATAATCCACTCAACATGTTGAAACAAAATGTAATTTTTTCTTTTGGATTGAAAAATGGGAATACAATTTCAGAGAGATTAAAAGATGTTTTTCTAGTGCACCTGTCCTCCTACTGCCTTATAGTGGAGAAAGGATTATGATCTATAGGAATGAATCCAAAAGGGGGATGGCATGTGTTCTCATGAAAAATTATATGGTGATAGATTATGTGTCACAAAAATTAAAATTCCATGATAAAAATTATAGAACTCATTATTTGGAGATACCTGTTGCAATCTTCTCATTAAGCATATGGAGGTATTATCATTGTAGCGATACTGATCATAATAGATTAAATTATATTTTTACAAAAAAAATATGTTGAATATGAACCATATAATATGGTTGAAGTTGATAAAATATTACAAATGATCAATACATTACCTTGCTAGGAAAGAGAAAAAGGTCAATGATGCTTCGAGTGAAATGGACCATGCTAGATTATCCATGACAAGGATTACAAACGATCCAATATTTATGGATTGATGAATATTGGAATTTCATTAGAAGGGGTGAAATATTATATTCCCCAAGTGAATTGTCATCTATATATACAATATAATATTTAGGAGGATGAAATGGAAGATATAGATCAATAAAAAAGGTGAGAAATGTTCCTAAATTCAATCATTATTGTGATTGATGAACAATGATCATGAATCATGTTTTTTTTGTCCCATAATAGAATTAAGGAAGTATCTGTTTGGTGAGGCTAATTTTTATTCATTATCTATTCATCTTAGAAGAAAAAAGATGTATACTGACCTAAAGTAGTATTTTTGGTGTGATGGAATGAAAAATGATATTGCTTAATATTTCTCTTTGTTCATGGTTTATCACCAATTTAAGGAAGATAAACAGATTTGTAAGGGGATATTACAACCATTGCTCATCCCTTAATGGAAATGGGAAAACATCAAAATGGAAATAGTCATAAGACATCCCAAATATTATAGAGGAAAAATTATATATGGGTTATAGTTGATCACCTTATGATGTGAGGACACTTCATTATTATTAGAGAGAATTTATCCCTCGATCATATTTCCAATATATATGTAAAAAAAGTTTACTGATTTCATGCTGTACAATTTTCTATTCTATCTGATCAATATTTGAGGTTTACCTTGATGTTCTGGATAATTCTTTATTAGGATCTAAAAATAGAGATATGTTTCATCACTTCTTGTCATCCTTAAAAAATTGTAAGTCTTAGAGGACTATTCAAACACTAGAATACTTTTTGAGAGATTTCACTTTGGACATTAAAGGTTGTTGGGATTGACACTAACCATTTGGTGAATTTTCATACAATAATAGATTTCATTATTGTATTCATATGAATCCTTATGAATCCCTCTATGGAATGAACTGCATAACTCATATGTTTAGGGATGAAGTTGGGGAATGAAAAATATTATGAACTGATCTTTTTTATGAAATGAATGAAAAGGTTAGATCTATTCGACGACACATAAGAGGATCTTAGAGTCGAAAAATAGTTCTGCTAATAACCGTAGAAAATACCGACAATATGAATTGGTTGATAAGTTATTTCTATTAATATCTCCATGGAAGATATTAAAGGGATTTGGAAGGAATGGAAAGTTTATTCCTAGGAAAATCGGTCCAATTGGAATTATGGATCTTGATGTGATGGTAGATTATTGGTTGGTACTTCGACCAAGTATCTATCAACTTCATGATGTATTCCATCTATCTATCCTATGAAATTATATACCTTGTCTTTCTTTATTTTTTAACTCAAAATTCATTCCTATGGAGAAAGATCATTCTTATATAGAACAACCAATAGAGATTATTAATTGTTGTGAAATGGTTTTGCGAAACATGACCACTCGCTTGGTTAATGATCTTTTTGAAGAACCTACAATTTTTGGTAGTAACATAGAATCTTGAGGATATTATTAGGTAGAGATATCATCATATCTTTCTCTCCATTTGTTGATTTTTGGGGGTGATAATCAGTTTAAGGGGGGTAGAATTTAACACCTGAATGTTTTTATGAAGTATTTTCTCTAAATAAATTTAATTATTCAATACCTTCCATTTCACAGAATTGTGAGTTTAAATGAGATATGATATTCCATTATTATAAAATAACCATTTTAAAATAGACTTTAGGTTTTGCGGAAATAAGTATAACTTACATAGGAAAATATATGGTGATGTTTTTTTATAGTAATTATTTCTGAAAAATATAAATTAATTATATATATGTAATTTTTGTTATTATAAAATGAGTGAATAATTATTTGTAACTGAAATTAATGAAATATATATGTTATATACGTAATTAAATTTATTTTATATTCATCCAATAGATATATTTTTCATAGGGAATGAATAAACCCTATTTGATGCATAAAAATCTATATTTTTCAAAAGGGTCATTTTACACCTTTTAATGGATAACCCCTTTTAAATTATGATTTTTAGACATTAGTAATTATTATATGAAAACAAAAGCATGTTTTTTTGATGTGGGATATAAAAAATTTCTTTGATTTAATTCTTAACATTTTCAAATAACATTCAATAATTGATGAATTGATAAAATTCACTAAATTTTATTTGAAAACAATTTTTTCTTCTAATTAAAATATATGCTAAAAATATAATATTAAATTGTTTAAATGTATAAAATGAATATTTTTTATCAATAAATTTTATTTATCTAATTATAATTAATTTTATATAGAATTCATATGTAAAATATTTCAAATCTTTGGAAATGTTTTAACATTTAAAAACTCATTCTCTCTTTACAACAATAAGATTAATTTTAAATTAATTACTAAAACTTATATGTTTTCAATTTTTAAAAATTTATTCCATATTTTTAATTATTAGTGTACCACCCCAAGCTTCCATGGTACGCTTCCCTTTGTATAATGCAATAGCTTGCATTGTACATAACTTTGAGATTATAACACAATTCAACAAATATAACTAGCTGTTATGAATAGTAATACCCTGTTATTGAAATTATATAAATTATATTTTTCAAAATGGACTTCATTTTTAGATTTTGAATATCAAATTTTACTTTGTTTTAATTTTTTGTACTTTTCTGAAAACATTAAAATTTTGAGGAATAGAAAAAAACACTAAGTTATAGATTAAAACCACATTTTTATATAACTAATTAATTATTTTATTTAAATTTATATTTGGTAAAAATATATAAATAATACCTATATATGTTCAATTTAATTAATTGGAGTCAGTTTATAATAATTTTAGATATATAAAAAATTTATTGAATTTTTTACCTTCTTTTACACACCTCTTTGGAGCATTTGCAAATTTATATAAAACATAATTTTACTACTTCTATGAGTTGAATTTCAAAATTTTGAGAGACATGGTTGATATTAGTATGTAACATGTGCTCCAATAATATGAAAATAATTCTTTGGTAAATACTAACTTTTAAATTTTATTTCCCATGGTTAAAAGTAAATAGGTTAATTACGGGTAAAAATGATATTATTCTTACCCTAACACATGTCCTAATTCTATTGGAAAAGTATAATTCGAAAAAAAAACCTTAGGAATAAAATATGAAACTCTTTGGTCCACTTGGGTTAGAATATGGAAATTATTATTATTTTATTTAAAGAAGAGTTAAAAGAGTTAAAATAAAAGTTTAATAACTGAAAAAAATTTAATAAAGGGTTATACATAAGATAAATTCCACTAAAAAAATAATTATAAAGCTAAAATACTTTCCTACATAATGGTATTTTATTTATATTTTTTTGACATTAAATTATATAATTTATTTATTACAAATGATGATACAGTAATTACCAAATTAATGAAATAATAATTTAATTGATATTATAAATATCCAAATAAATATAATTGGAGACTTTTTATTAATTACAATACTTTAATAGGTTTATATGACAATTTAGGGTTGGTTAGATAAATGTTTTTTAAATTAATAATGATTTTATGAATTTAGCAAAAAAATAACAAATATTGTCAAAATTGACATAAAAGTGTTTTTAAAACAAATATTTTATTTATATTTGATATTCTATTCATTAAAATCAAAATATTGGCCAAAGATCTGAAATAATATTATATATGTCATTAATGAACCAATTGAGGTTCTCTTGGATGTTTATTTTATGTTTATTAACCCTATAATATAGAAATACAAAGAGACATGGTAAATGTAAAAATATTTCACTAAGTGTTAAATATAAAACATAAAGTTGATATAGTGACCCAAACATATCTAAAACCTATTGGTTGAGTGGATTCCAATAATACCCACCTTAAAATTAAAATAATTTATTTTGGAACCATTATAATCAGAAATTTATTTTATTATAAAATAATATTTCTAGCTTTTCATATGGTTCCCCTCACCCTCTTATAGAAAGGCACCCCCTTCCCTCAAATTCACACCATCAAAGCCTTTTGGATCAGCAAACCCCAGCCCAAATACACTCTCTACTATCCTCCCATCATCCTAAAGGCCTTCCTTTCGTCATAAATCCAACCTATGGATCCCTTTTGATCAAATAAAAAGGATAAACCCGAAAAAAGTTAAATATTTCATCACCTCTTTCAAGTTCCTTTATTCTTCCACTTCCACTTTATTTGTTGTTTCCTTTCTAAAATAATAACTACAGTATATTCTAAATATTTTTATGTTATTATAAATATGATACAACCATATTCATTATTGTATTCATCCTTTGAATGACATGTCACCATACGTGTGTACATACGACTTACCATCTCCACGTCGTGGTGTAATTATTATTCAATACATTATTATTTGGATGGGTATAATAATGATGTTCAATTGATGTAAATAATAAATTTAACGTTATAATAATTCTGAATATATCATATACCATCCAATTAAATATTATTTTAATTTCAAAATAATGATATTGTCTCTTGTGCGTACGTATAGATTACCATCTCCATGAACGCGATGAGATTCAATCCCCATCATATCCATTCAAGACAATTTTTCATTAGATGATTAAAAATAATGTTTAATGACATAATTTGATTCTTAATATGAATAAGATACATTCTATTTATAAAAAACATTACTTATGTAACAATGCATATAAAGGAAAACAAATTAGTTTACACCCGAAATGACAATAGTACTAAGATATTATTAACACGGCAATGTAAAAAGATCATATATGATATCATATTAATGTATATGATTCTTGAATAATTTAATAAATATTAATTATACATTATATATGAGGTTAACCTACCCTCAACCAAGAAAAAGTACAAGGTAAGGGTTAATTTCACAATCTCTTTATTATCTGAGGTTTATTTATGTAAGTATCTACTCGGACCTCTCTATCATTCACATCCATGTTTCATAAAAATGTTTTCCAAACAATTTTTTTTATAGGACTATGGTTAATGTAATATATACCCTTGCTCTAATTTTTATAAAATAATTTGAAGGAATATTTCAGTCGTTTTCCAAACAAGGTAATTTTTCATTTTCAATAAATTTATGGTAAGAATGATGTTTAACTTATATGGTGGGTGCAGATATTTTTCATCATTATGAAAACGTCTAAGATTCCATTACAATATTATAAGAATATTTTAAAATATAAATGTTTTCTTTTATAAATACATGACTATTAAATTATTTCAAAATAGAAATAGCTATTTCTGTAAAAAAAATTTGATTTCATCTATGTCAACATCTTTTAATGGATTTTAAGTTTGTTTGATGATGGTTTATTATGATAAAAAACATCTATATTGTATATAATTCTTTGTGATATGTTTGACTATGGATGTGTTATTTCATACCATTCATGGTTTATGGATAATGTATTGGCATTCCATATGCCAGTTTTAATACGAATGTTTGTGTTATGTTAAATCCTTTTCATATGAGGAATTCATCAGACTTAATAAGTGACAGGTGGAGCCTACGATTTCTCTCTGATGAATCGGTCGGTCTCATGTTACAAACTAGTGTCTTTGCACAAGGCCTTGATAAAATCTTACTTTTAGTTTTGGCACAAGGCCTTGACTATGTGGTTATGAGGTCTGGCATTATGCATTCCACCATTATGAAATTGGTTATTGATATGTCATGTGATTATTCAACTAGTAGAATATCCATTTGAGTATGTAAATGGCATTATTTTGATTTATTTTTTCCATATTATGAATAAGTTTGTGTTTAAAAGTCTTTTGATTAGTTTTATACATTTCCTTAAATTTTTATGATTATTTATGAAAGTTTACTCTATATTGTTATATTTTCTGAGCATTTGAGCTCACCCCTATCTATGTTTTATTTTTCACATGATGTGAAGAAGTATATTATGACTGACATGCAGGGATAGTCTATGGGATCTCAGTGTTGTCTATGGAAACAATGTTGTTGTTGTTTTCCATTTTATGATGTAATGTTGACCTTATGAATGCTTCTTTTTCTTCCATGGCTACAGAACTATTCAGTCATTCAAGACATGTTCTTTTGTGATCATGAAAATGTTATGTAAAAATGTATCGACTCTGGGTAACTGGGGTAGAGGCGTTACAGTTGGTATCTGAGAAATTTTAGTACGAACCATGGAAACTATATTTAGATAATATCTGATTAGAGAACATACCCATAAGATAGACATTGAGTATTAATATATAAGAACTTCTTAGAATTTTGGTATTGTCGATATTTTTTGAGTTTTCCAAGAAATATATCCATTTATGGATATGAGGACGTAGAGTCTGCTCTGGCACAAATATACCTAGGGTTAAAACCTGAAAACACCACTTTTATCTAGACTCGAATGGGAACTGGTGCACAATAACAGGCCTTGTTGCACTCTTGGTTACACCACTCCCAGGGGATATTCATAGGATAATAATTATTTTATTTATAAACCATCATAAATGGTTTATGAGTATAGAGATCATCATACAAATTTTTTTATGATTATTGATTATATCTATAAACTGTTCAATTTATGTGAAGCGTTTTTCAGGATTGGATTTAAGTATTATGATTCATAAACTAATCAAGTTTATGAAATTGTTTAGAAAAGGATCCTAGTGTATGGAATGTAATCTATATCAATGCACTCACTCCATGTAGGTATTTCCCTCCTACTCTAGATAATTATAGTGGATATGGTGATACAACCGGTGCTGATCAGCTAATCACCATACTGGGGAATCTCATTCAAATTATAAATAATAACCTTATTTTTATGGAGAACCATAATCCACAATGTGGAGGATCAATGTTAGATAGATTCATGAGGCAAAAACCACAAAAATTCAATGGGATTAAAAATCAATTATTAGGTAAGCAATGGATAAATTCCTTATAGAAAATATTCCACACCATGGGGAGTAGCGAAAGGGAAAAAGTTGTCTTAGCAGTTTACCGACTCACTGGAGATGGTGATCAATGGTAGTTATTGATTCAAAACACAAAGGAATATGGTGAAGTATCAAATATAGAATGGAGGTATTTTAATGAAATTTTCTTAGAAAAATACTTTACTCTTGGCCATCGAGTAGATATGGAAAAGAAAATTAATGACTCTGAGTCAAAAGGAAGAAAAAAATGTCACAAAGTATGAATCTAACATTACATGGTTAGCGAGGCATACTACGGATTATATACGTAATACAAGTAGTAATATTGATCGTTTCTTTGATTTGTTGAAACCATTTCTCGATCGAGCATATGTCTTACAATCCTTCTCGTCATACAAATATATTTTCTCACGTGCTATCTAGATAGAAAAAGAATTATCTACATCTTACGACTTCAAAGAGAAGCTAGATAAGAAGATATTTTCTTAACACATTGGAAATGGAAATAAGGGGATGAAGGGTAAATGTGAATATCCATCTTGTAGTAAATTTGGAAAGAAACACCCTGGAACATGCTTGAAGAGAATGGAAATCTATTACAAGTGTGGTGAAATGGGACACTAAGCTCACGATTGCATGGAATAGAAAGTGGCTGTTAATGTAGAATGCTACAATTGTAGAGAAAATGGGAATTATGTGAATGAATTTCCTAAGCGTGAGATGAAATTACCTCAAAAAAGGCCAAGGGATCAAGTCCAAGATTATGCTATCACTACTGCTGAGGTTGAATATCTAAAAGATGTGGTGACATGTAATTTAGTGGTTTCTACAAGTAAACCAAATTATTTTTTTTTATTCTGGATCATTTCATTGTTTCATATCTTCCCAAATTTCTACGAAAATTAGATATTTCCAATTTTATTTAACAAGGGAGTTGTCAGCCAAAACTCATAAGGGAAGTATCATTTCATAAATGTTTTGTGAATTAGTCCCCATTAGGACACATAAATGTTCATTATCTACTGATCTGATCATCATATCCATTATTGAATTTTATATAATACTCTGTATGGATTGGCTTTCAGACCATGATGCGGAAATTTATTGTAAGAAGAAGGATGTTAAATTTTTTGATAATGATAAGTAGTACCTTATCATTAGAGCAAAAAAATCACCACCTAGTTCTTATCTAGATCCACCCCTATTATATCAACTAAATTCAATTATTTTGGAAGAAGATAATGAAATAACTATGGGTGAGGAAAGGAATATTGAAATAAATTACGTACCTATTGTATAACAATATGTTGATTTGTTTCTAGAATATTTACCTGGACATCCACTAGAACAAGAAATTGAGTTTTTCATTGACTTAATTTCAAGTTCAAGGCCCATATCGAAGACCCCTTATAGAATAACCACTATGTAATTAGTGGAACTAAAGAAACAACTAGAGGATATGAGTGATAAGGTATGTATTCTCCCTAGTGTATCTCCATGGGGATCCCCTGTCCTTTTTGTTAAGAAGAAACATGGATCTACAGGGTTGTGCATTGAATATAGGGAGATCAATGCTATAACAGAAAATAATGTTTATCCCCTACCTCGCATTGATGATTTATTTGAACAACTTCATTGAGCTAAATAATTTTCAAATATTGACCTTCGATTTGCATTTCATTAGTTTTGTTTGAAGAATAAAGACATTCCAAAAACAGTTTTTCGAACCAGGTACGGGCATTACAAGTTTACAGTAATGCCTTTTGGATAGACTAATGCACCCTCTGTCTTCATGGATCTATTGAATAGAGTTTTCAAGAAATTTATTGATTACATTGTAGTGGTATTTATTGATGATATCTTGGTATAATCCAAAATCTACAATGATAATGAAAATCACAGGTGCATTATTTTGAAGACTCTTAGAAGACATGAATTGTATGGGATGTTTATCAAGTGTGACTTTTGGCATCATGAAATTTCATTTCATGGAAATATTGTCTCTAAGTTTGGAATATCTATTGATCCTTCTAAGAACATGGTTATTCAAGAATGGCCAGCCACAAGGTGTATAACCAAGGTACATTATTTTATTGGTTTAGCAGGTTATTATCGACTTTTCATCCAGAATTTTTCCCGGTTGGCTAATCATTAAAAAAGACCACACAAAAAGGGGTTAAATTTGTCTGTAAAAAATAGTGTGAGGAATGTTTTGAAAAACTAAAGAGAATATTGTTCAATGCTCTTATATTGACTCAACCATCTGAGAATGATGGGTTTATTATTTATAGGGATGCTTCAATTAATGGACTTGGTTGTGTCCTTATACAGAATGATAGGTCTATTGCATATACATCACGACAGTTAAAAATTCATGAGAAAAACAATCCCAATCATGACCTTGAGTTAGCATCTACAATATTTTCTTTGAAGATACAGAGACATTAACACCATGGTTAAAAATGTGAGATTTATACTGATCACTAGAGTTTAAAGTATATTTTCTCACAAAAATAAGTAAATATGAGAAAAAGGAGATGGATTGAACTACTCAAGGATTATGAATTCACTATACACTACCACATGGGGAAGGAAAAAAGGTGGAAGATGCTTTATATAGAAAGGATTATGGTGTTTTGAACAAGATGATAGTTGAAAAGGATCCTATATACATGGATCTATTAAATATGTATATGGGAATCACCCTAGAAGGTGAAATGTCAATACTTTTTCAAATTGTTTCTAATCCATCTATACTAGAAAGTATAATGAGTTCTCAGAGCAATGATGAAGAGTTTGAAAAGACGATTAATGATTTGAATGATTGGATAATGAGTGACTTTGTATATGAAGAAGAAATTTTGAAATTTTGGAAGAGACTTTTTGTTCCCGATATACCTGATCTAAAAAGCGAATTGTTGGATGATGCTCATAGTTCCAATTTCTCTATACACCCTGGTAGAACTAAGATGTATATGTATTTGAAGGAACATTTTTGTGGGACAAAATGAAGAGGGAGATTGTTGATTTTGTTTCCAGATGCATGGTTTCTCAACATGTGAAAGTCAGAAGGCAACAACATAGAGGGGTCATTAAACCTCTTCCCATAACTGATTGTAAATGGGATAATATTACGATGTACATTGACATGGGACTACCAAATACTCCTAGAAGAAATGATGCAATATGGGTCATTATTGATCGTCTTACTAGGTCAGTACATTTTCATGCTATAAGAGAAGATTTACCACTTGAACATATAGAAAAACACTATATTAATGAAGTTGTAAGACATCATGGAGTACCACTATCAATATTTTTTATATTGATCCAAATTTTAAATCAATCTTTTGGGAAATTCTTCAAAAATACTTGGATACTGATCATCGTTTGAGTACTGCCTACCACACTCAAACTAATGGACTATCAAAAAAGACTATTAAAACCTTATAATACATGTTGAGATCTTTCTCACTTGACTTTAAAGGTATGTGGATCAATATTTACCTCTGGTAAGATTTTCCTATAACAATAGATTCCATTAAAATATTCAGATGGAACTATATGAAGCGTTATATGGATAGTGATGTCGCCCACCCACTTGTTATGATGATGTTGGTGACAGAAAACTCGTAGGCCAAGAACTTGTTGAGTAAACAATGGAAATGTTGAATGTAATCCAAACCTACAACAAATTAGATCAATTTATGAAGAAGAGTTATGCTGATAACCGAAGGAGGGATTTGGAATTTTAGGTAAAAGTTCATGTTTTCTTGAAGGTGTCTCCCTGGAAGGGTGATATACGATTTAGTAAGAAGGGAAAATTGGGTCCCATGTAAATAGTCCCTTTCGAAATCCTAGAATGAATGGGGGTTGTAGCATACCATTTGGAAATGCCTCCAAGTCTCTCCAAAGTTCACGATATGTTCCGTGAATAGTTGTGGAGAAAATATATGCCTGGCCCAACGCATGTACTCACCTATGAGGAATTAGAACTGAACCCCGATCTGTCTTATTTTTATGATCCTTTCAAGATTCTTGATACAAGAAAACACATGTTGAGTAACCGGACGAATCGTCCAGTAAAAGATCTATGGAAAAACCATAAGATGGAAAAGGCAACGTGGGAACCTGAGGAACATATGATTAATATCCACTAAAGTAATTTTATGTTGTAATATTTTATAAAATTCGACGATGCAATTATTTGAAGGATAGGAGAATGTAACACCCTAAGCTTCCATGATATTCTTCCCTTTGAAAAATGCAATAGCTTTCATTGTACACAACTTCTAGATTCTAACACACTACAACCAATAGCCATTATGAATAGTAAACACACTTTTTGAAATTTTATTTTTCAAAAAGGACTTAATTTTTGGATTCGAAATGTTAAATTTATCTTAGGGTGAATTATTGTTATTTTTCTAGAAACATTCAATTTTTTATAAACAGTGAAAAACACAGAGTTATAGTTTAAATCTAAATTTTTATTTAAATAATTATTTATTTTATTTAAATATATTTTTAGTCAAAAAATATACATAATACCTATATAAGGTCAATTTAATTCATCAGTTTCAGTTTATAATAATTTTATTTATATAAAAATTTTATTCTACTTTTTACCATATTTTACTCACCTCCTAGTAGCATTTGGAAATTTACACAAAACGTTATTTTATTTCTTTTATGAGATTAATTTCAAAAATATGAGAGAAAAATTTAATATCAGTAAGTAAAATGTTTTTCAATAAGAAAAAAATATTTTTTGGTGAATAGTAACTTTTTACATTTTTTTACCACGGCTAAAAGTAAATAGGGTAATTAAGGGTAAAAATGATATTATTATTACCCTAACACATGTCCTAATTCTATTGGATAAGTATAATTCAACAAAAAATAACATTAGAAATAAAATTTTAACTTCTTCGGTCCACTTGGATGAGATTAGGACCCTTATTATTATTTTATTTAAAGAAGAGTTAAAAAGAGTTAAAATCAAAGTTTAATAACTAAAACATTTTTAATTTATAGTTATACATAAGATAAATTCTACTATAAATATTAATTATAAGGATAAAAAAATTTCATACATAATAATATTTTATTTATATTTTTTTGACATTAAATAATTTAATTTATTTATGACACACTAATGATGCAGTAATTACCAAATTAATGATATAATAAAATAATTGATATTACAAATATCCAAATAAATATAATTTGAGACTTTTTATGAATTCCACTAATATTATAGATTAATATGTCATATTATTGTTGGTTATTTGAATTTTTATTTAATTAATAATGCTTTTATGAATTTACAAAATACAAAATAACAATTTGTGTCAAAATTGAAATAAATGAATTTTTAAAACTAATATTTTATTATTAATTGATATTCTATTCCTAAAAATATATTTATCAGCCAAAGGTCTTAAATAATATTTTATATTTCATTAATGAGACACTATAGGTTTTCATGGATGTTTATAGTATGTTTATTAAACTTATAATATATAAATACAAAAAGACATGGTAAATGTCAAAATATTTAACGAAGAGTTAAATATAAAATACAAAGTTAATATAGTGACCCAAACCTGTATAAAACCTATTGGTTGAGTGTTTGTTGACCCATCCCCACCTTAGAAGTTAAATAATTCATTTTGGATCCATTAAAAACCGAAAATTAGTTTATTATAAAATAATATTTCCAGCTTTTTCTAAGGTGCCCCTCACCCCACTTATAAAAGGTCACTCCCCTCCCCTCAAATTAACAACTTCAATGCCTTTTAGCTTGGCCAAACCCTGCCCAAATACCCTATCAACTATCCTCCCTTAATCCTAGAGGTTATACTTCATCCAGAAAGCCAACCTTAGGAGCCCTTTTGATGAAATCAAAAGGAAACACACAAAGAAGAGGTAAATATTTCTTCACACACAAATAATTAAATATTTAATAAAGGGAAAAGAGTACAAAATCTGGGGAAATAAACAACAGAGGACCCTGGATTAGGGGGGTCTTAAATAATGGAGACCTATAGAATCTCTTGGATATGGATAACCCCCTCCAGCTTTAGAGAGGTTGTGTTGGAAAGGTCAGTGACTGAGGAGGTCGGGCTGCAAGAGAAGCGAGGAAGTCTGAAACTTTGTTCCCCTCTCTCCAGTTATGGGTGACTCGAGCCTGGTGTTTGAGAAGCTATTTTCATTTCCAAACGATGTATAAGACTGACCAGGGGTGGCACCTCTTACCAGCAGGGAATAATGAATAATCCTTGAGTCGGTTTCCATATCAGATAGATAAATATTCTTCTATTTGCAAAGACTCAGCCCCGTGAGAACTGCATTTGCCTCTGCCTGAAGAGCACTACCATAACCATTCATTGTTTTTTCAATTATAAAATAATAACTCTAGAATATTTTATATATTTTTATGTTATTATAAATATGGTACAACCATATTCTTTAATCTATTCATCCTTTGAATGACATGTCACCATATGTGCATACGTATGACTTACCGTCTCCACATTGTTCTATAAATGTTATTCAATACATTATTATTTGGATTGGTCTAATAATAATGTTTAAATGATGTAAATAATAAATATAAGATGATAATTATTATTTATATATGATATACCATTCATTTATATATTATTTTAATATCAGAAGATTGATATTGTTGCTCGTGCGTATGTACGGAATAACGTCTCCACGAACGCGATAAGATTATTTCCCCATCATATCCATTAAAGGATAATATTCATTATATTGTTAAAAATAATAATTAAATACTTAATATAATTCTTAATATGAATATGTTGCATCCTATCTATAACAAACATTACTTATATAACAAAGCATATAAAGGAAAATGAATCAGTTAACACCTGAAACAACAATAATACTAAGATATTATTAACCAAGCAATGTTAAAAGATCATATATGATATCATATTAATGAATATGATTATTGTATAATTTAGTAAAAATTATTTCTCCATTATACAGGAGGTTAATCTACCCTCGACCATGGAAATTTACAAGGTAAAGGTTAATTTCACAATCTCATTATTATCTGAGATTGTTTTTATTTACGTATCTATCAGGACCTTTTTATCATCCACATCCATGTTTCTTAAAAATTTATTCCAAATTTTTTTTATATTTACTAGACTATAGGTTAAAGTAATTTATACCCTTTTTCGATTTTTTTTAAAAAAATTTGAAGGAATATTTCCATCATTTTCCAAACAAGGTATTGTTCACCTTTTCGACGAATTTAAGGTAAGAATGTTTTTTGAACATATTCGGTGGGTGATGTTATTTTCTGCCATTATAACAACATCGATTCTTCCCTTACAAGCTTATAAGAATATTTTAAAATTTAAATATTTCTTTTATAATTATGTGACTTTTAAACGATTTCAAAATAAGAAGAGATATTTCTCTAAAATGGTTTTGATTTCATCTATGTCAACATCTTTTGATGAATTTTAAGTTTGTTTGATGTTGATTTATTATGAAATAGAAATTTTATATTGGATTGAAGGTTTTGTTATATGATTAGCTATGGAAGTGTTATTTCATACCATCATGGTTTACGAATAATATCTTGACAATTTGTTTTCCAGTTTTAATAAGAATGTTTATGTTATGTTTAAACCTTTTCATATGAGGAATGCATTGGTCTTAGTAAGTGACGGCTGGAGCCTTCTATAGCTCATCGATGCATCGGTAGGTCTCATGAGACAAACTGGTTTCTTGGAATAAGGCCTTTACAAAATTTTATATGTAGTCTTGGGACACGGCCTTGACTATGTGGTTATGAGGGCTGGCATTATGCATTCCATCATTATAAAAGTGGTTATTGATATTTCATGTGATTTTTTGACTAGTAGAATATCCATGTGAGAAAGTAAATAGAAATATTTTGATTTATATTTTCCATATTATGATGATGTTTATGTTGAAAATGTTTTTTTAGATTTATACATTTTTATAAATGTTTATTCTTATTTATGAAAGATTCCGCTATATTGTTATCCTTAACGATCATCTGATCTCACCCCTTTCCATGTTTTATTTTTTCCAAGATGTGAAGAAGAATATTATGAATGACCTGTAGGGATAGTCTATGTGATCTAAGTGTTTTCTATGGAAATGATGTTTTTGTAGTTTTCCATTTTACGATGTTATGTAAACCTTATGAATGTATCTAGTACATCCAGGTTTACTAAACTAATTGGGCTTTAGAGACGTGATCTTTTGGGATCATTCCAATGTTACGTAACAATGCACCAACTCTGGGTAACTAGGGTTGGGGAATTACAATTAGGTATAAATTATAAAAATATTTTTATCTTATTTTTTGTCATTAGGAATATTAACTTTGTATTTTTTATTAATATGGTATAATAATAAATATGGTAATTAAGGGTAAGAATATTGTTATAAAATTACCCTAACACATTTCACAATATAATTGGATGACTTTTATTCAACCAACATCTTCTTTTGGTCAAAATATTATCCTTTGTAACCCACATGGATGGGATTAGGTTATTTATTTATTCTATTTAATGCAATATTAAATATTTCTTACTCAAATTTTAATAACTATATCATTATTTATATAAATATACAGAAAAAAAATTCAATTATAAATATTAAATAAAAATAGAAATTGTTTTTATTTATCATGATAATTTATTTATATTTTCTAAAAAATAAATTATTACCATAAAAACTTATACTTTGATAATGTAAAAATTAATTAATTGATGTGAAATAAAAGAAATTTTTTTATTAAAATTCTAATAACAATAAATTGACCTGAAATTACAAAATAATATTAGTAAAGTATTTATTGAACATAACCAGCCAATAGTAATTTTTTTGCCCATTTGGAGCATTGGATTATAGATTGTGACCATTATATTAATTTATTTAATGTGATGTTAAAGATGTAAAATTCCAAATTTAATAAGTATAACATTTTAAATGTTGGATTTATTCTAAAATATAGTGGATTTATATTCATTATTATATTTTTTTTAATTTCATTCAACAAATAATTATATCGAATAATTAAACATAATTAATATAGTAATTATTTTCTTAATTAATATAAAAAAAATTATTTTTAAAAATGTAAAAATTAATATTATTTTAGATAATTAATATGTATAATTAATTGTATTGATGAACATTAACTCTTTGGAATATAATATAATTTTATTTTTGAAGGTAACATGTTATCTTAATATTCATAACAAATCAATTAATTGAATAGTGTCAAAATTGTCACTTTTGATAGTTTATCAAAATAGTGTTTTATTAAAAAATTTGAAAATAATTTTTTATAAATATAAAATAATTATTTATTTGTATAAAATGTTATAAGGTATTTATTTATATACTAATGGACATTAAATAAGTAAATATTTCTCAATTTTAATATATAATTATTTGTATCCCCATTTTATTATTAAATAGAATAAATAAGTGTTAATTATAAGGAAAAAGATAAAATTTTAAAAAAAAGGTCTAAAATATATTTTTTTATGATATTAAAACCATATCTCATATCATATTTAATATTTGGACATTTTTGAGTTTTTGAATTGTGTTTTATTTTATATAAAATTATTTTTTGGATATCTCACATATTCCTCTCACCTCAATTATGAATGGGAACATCCTCCCTCACCAGTTCACAAAATATTGATCCTTGAATCACCGAAATACCTTGACCTCTTCCCTTCTAACCTTCCCTAGTTACATTCTAGTGGTTCTAGTCTTCTTGCATGACAAACTCTAGTGCACTAATTAGAGATTTAGAGGAAGCACATCATATAAGAGGTAATCGCCTCTACAGATTCGTTGAAAACTATTTATTATTCTATATACTCATAAATATTTGTTTCATTATAATTTAATAAATCTAATATAGATTATATAAAAAAATATATTCCACATTATATGCATCCTATGAAAAATTTAATCACCACGCATGCGTACGTTCAGCTTACCGTCTCCACACCGTGGAGTAATCTATTTTAACCACCACCATACATGGATTGGTATAATGATGGAAATAATAACTATATATTATTGTAGAAACATTATATTAATTATGAAATATTATAAACCATCCAATTCAATGCCATTCAACAATTATGGGAATGATATCGTCGCTCGTTCGTATATATGACCTACTATCACCACAATGCGATGTAATTCATTCTACATCATCATAATTATAGAATAATTATATATATATAAATAATTAATAAACACAGTGTATATTATGTTAATATTACTTTTTTAATGATATAAATATGACCTATGAAGGATAAAGTTGATCTATTAGACAAAACATGAATGAGAACATAAAGCAGTTAATTTCTGAATAATGAGTAATAAAGAAATGTTACTAATGAAAATTTGACAATATGATCAAATATGAAATGATAAAAATGACTATGATTATGGAATATGTTAATGAGATTATTTAAATAATTATACCGAATGTTCGGATAAATATGAAAGAAATCAGATCTAAGGAAAGTGGTAAATTTTCAATCTCAATATTATATGAGATTGTTTATTCGTAAGTATTTACTGGGGAATATTTACCATTCACATCCATAGTTCATAAATAGTTATTCAAAAATATACTTTTTTTCATCTATATTTCATTAATTATAATTTTTTCCATTGGTGAATTTTTATTAAATGGCGAAAAAGAAATATTTTTTCGCTTTTGTAATGAGATACATTTCCAACAAAAGTATGAGAAGAATTTTTATTTATCTTATATGGAATGGAAGGGTTTTTAAATTTTCATAACACCTGATTTCCATGAAGCTTCCCTGATAGGATTTCATGTATATATTCATGTTAATTCTTTTCATATCAAAATGGGATTAAATTTGATAAAATAAAAAAAATTGATGATGAAATGAAATTTTATCTCAATAATTAATATGATGTGTTTTATCAAAATCATTTTCCATCTAATATATTATTATTTAAATAGATTTATATTTATATACCTATTATAAAAACTATTTTATTTTTGTTTAATATGTAATATTGTTTATGAAATATAGTTTTTATAAGGTTTATGATGGAATTATGTTTAAGAATCAAATTCTTTTCCATGGGTTATGTAATGATTTATGTATTTTTTCATAAGTATGAAAGATTTAATAATGAGATATATGGGACCTATATCTCATTCTTATTATTTTGTTAATGATTTATATCTCATGTGATATACATTCTTGTAATGTAAAATGATCTTGGTTCAATAATACAGGGAAGGAATGAGGTGTAAACTCTGTTCAGTAATGCAATTTTTCTTCTATGATTGTCATGGATAGGAGCATTGACTAATATGAAATGACTCTATATGCTTATGTGTATGAATATAAACTACACAAATTATGTTATGAATTATTTGATTAATGTTATTATTTCTTATGCACATTCATGATTTATCCTAAGGAATTATATCACAATCATTCATATTTAGGATAAGATATTCAAATGTTATGTTATTATATCTTATGATTATGATAAAATTGATATCTCTCATGTTCAGCCTTAATTATAATCTGGGATCATCCCTTTACATGATTCTTTTCCCCAAGTCACGAAGAAGTGTATTAAGTATTATATTCCAAAAATTGTTCTTGTTATGATAAAATAACTTGGAGACAATGAAGACAAAATATGAACGAGTTTTTTATGGTTCCCAGTTTTTAATGACACTAAAACTATATAGTTATAATATTTATTTGTTATAATTTGTAATTAATATTCATCAATATTAAATTAATATCAAGGTATGTGAATTATGGGTCAATATAATCCTTGTGTTAGTGCCAACATTACTACATTAGAATAAGATACATGTTAACATATCTGAATTGTATGAATAGATTAATAGTCCTGGTAATATGATACATAGTTGAAATTCACATTACACATGATAACATGAAATAAAAAATAGTGATGGTAAAGCAATTCATCATCTTTGAAATAATTTATGGATTCCTTCTTCACATACAGGGGAAATGAAACAAAATAAGTGTGATCCTAAATAATCAACAACAGTTACATAAAGATGAATCTATCATGAATAAATAAATAAAAATCAACAGGTAATAAATAATATGTAATGTTATATATATGAATAAAATTCAATTTAATAAATATATTGAATATAATAAATAGATATGTAACAAAAAACATATAATTTTTAATAACTAAACACACATTCCATTGAATCAATAAATTAAGAATGAAATGTTTCCAAAGATAATACAAAAGTTAAAATATCATGGATAAAAATAATAACTGTATATTAATGAATTAATTTCATAATTACTAAATTTTTTAATATAAAAATCATGATACCTTTACCAAAATTACCATTCACAAGACATATTAACTAATAGGGAGTTATACACTAGAAACAAATTTTAATAAGTCTATTAAAAACAATTGTCTCATGAGACTACTAATCCATTTAAGGGATATCTAAAACTGAACCCCACTATAAATATAAAGTGTAACACTTTCCACATATATCGAATGATAAATTTAATTCTTAAATATTATTCCAAATCAATAAATATCGTTATTGAAAAAACAATATATAATATAAATATTTCCTCATCCAATAAAATAACATTCTATATAAAACAATTATGTAGAAATGATATGGGGTATAATTAATAAGAATATCATATATAAATAATATTGGTATTCAGGGGAAATTTATTTCTATCTATCAAAATAATATTAATATTTCAAGGGGAATAATAATGATGAATAAAAATAATCATGAAATTGAATGTCAATAACTTCAATGGAAAAATTACTCTTAAAAAATCCCAAATAATTATAATAATGGTATCATTATAATATATCCCTAGCTAATTATATTTATAATAATGGGTTTTTTTCATCGATGAAATTTAATACAATTAGATATCATTAAAATATTTTATAAGTAAAATATTTTTTTGACTTGAAGCAATAACATAATAATTTTTTTTCAATAATAGGTAACCCATTTTATTTAAAAAAATCATTGAAATTTATGAATGATGCACCAATCAAATAAGTTCTCATGACTATGGAATGTTCTATATATGTCTGGTACATTATAATAATATTACTTTTACATTATGGTATCAAAATTAAAAAAGTACATTATTTTTAAAATGAAAAGAAGATTACATTCAAAACATTTAAAAAAAATATGTAGTTATAAAAATAACATTATAAATCATGAAAAAATGTTTATAAAAAATTATTAGAAAATATGGCTTTAAAATAACTTGATTTTTAGATAATGATAGAAATAAAAATTTATTTAAAAAATACTCTCGATAATTTTAAGTTACAAGGAATGAAAAATGGTACTATCACAATAAAAATTCCAAAATAACAAGTGGAGAAGAAAATTAAATGGGTTTATTAGAAATTTATTAAATAATATACGTCACTAAAAATTATAGCCTAAAAAATAAACATTAAAATGATATCATGAAATAAACCTATACAATGATCATAATATATTGAAGTGATAATTAACCAAAGAATTCAGTATTTTTTTAAAATGTAATCCTTATAAAACAAGGTGCATTATAACACAAAATAATCAATGGTCATTCATCAAATTATATTATAATATTAATGACATTTATTATGTGATATACACCACTGAAGATATATTGAGTTATAAAATTCCATACCACATGAAATAATAATAGCAACTCCATTTGGAGGAAATAATTTAGAAACAACATAAAATACCATGTATTATGAAGTATTCATGATATTTCATGTAAAACAGTTAATACATAGAACATATAAATGATGTTTGATTAATAATTTTTGAAACCATCAAAATGAGAATAGTAAAATCATAATGGATGAAATACTTAAATATGAGTATTATTTTCCAGGAAATGTACAGGAAAAATAAGTTCTCCAGAGCTTAAAAATGAAATTAACCTACTTGGGAATCAATAATTGCATGACCATCAGAAGGCCATGCGATGTTCATAACCAAGTGGACGATACTGAGAATCCACCACAAAAATGTCTCCATGTTTTTATTAGGGCTTCTCAAAAAATAATTAATAAAGAAATGACTTCGAGATGAGGTCCTATGGATAACATAACTCATCAATCAGAATATTCTTGAAAATCCATCCAAAAACAATGGAAAATAAGCTGAAAAATATCATAAATAACGGGGGCCTCTTTTAATTGTCAACATCTTCTAAGGCGCCCATGGGGTTCACAAGAAACCATGTATTCCATGATGACATGTCCTCTTAGTCACCCAAGATCTTAGTGACATGTCATCTCTATTATTATAAGATCATAGAACATGCCCATGGGATCTTGTAATACCATTATAACTCCAAATAAAAACAGAATTATGGTTCATGTTAATTCCCACACATCAACAAAGGAACATTTTTGGTCACACGATGCCTCACTGATGGGGGGGAGTGGTTATATTCAACAACACTGATACAAACTCATGATATTCCCATCCATTTTCAAAATAAATAATAAAATTTAAAGGGATGTTACAAGAGCATTAGGGGATAGAAATATACACAAGTCTTTTTTGAACAGGGTCATACCCCCCAGAAAATCATCTTTGATCAGGTGAAGCCTCCCATGACAAGTATGTTCGATCTCACGTTGTTCTCCTACAAAACAATTGGTATCTTGTGTATGAACCTAGAAATATCTCCATAGATCACATGAAGGCCTTTGAACAAGCATCCTGAAATCATAAAACCCAATATACATGTTTTCCTAACACTGTGAAATCCCCTTGTCATGTCTACATGATTTGAAAGACACTATTACTTGACAGAAAACTGATAAAATTATTGTTGATGTCATAGTCTTGGGGTTGCCGAAATTCATGCGACACTTACATCATGATCTATCAAAATTCATTACAACAAATCCCTCAATTGACTCTAGCCTATATTTTCATAGTACATGCCACACAATGCAGTTTATAATTGAGATGGTGAGCCCTATAAATCTACCACAAAAACATTGAAAAACTCTAGAAACTTATATGGATCCTCGCACTGGCACAACAAACCATTATAGTGGCTTTTTTGAGTTTTAATTGTCATGATCATAATGTTTTCCCCCATGTAAAATTCATGGAAAACCCTAAGTGGTCATGAAGCATGCATAGTCCCTTCGTGTGATCACATGAGATCATATAAAGGACTCTTAATGGGTTATGAAAAGAAATTTCCACATATATGATGCAACATATGAGACCAAAAAAATATTACCCTAGAAAAAACTAAGGAACGTATTCAATAAAAATTGGAATAAAGTATAAAAAAGTGTGACTTATGTGAAAGAAGATTCATTAATCCTCATGTGTTTTTAATTACATATTCATATAATGTAAAAGCACTAGTTCATGTCACAAAATTCATGATATGTACCCATTACCTACCATTTTGACAATGATATTTCATCAAAAAACATTCACATAAAGTCATTTGGAACACCTCGAGAATGTCACCCAATATCTCACGAAGCACTCCGAGATTTACCAATATATTATATAACGTCCTTTATAAATTCCCAAAAAAATATGGGATGACACCAATGCATGTCTGATAGATATCATGGATCCATATAAACCTATAAGTCAATTCTTTTGGAACCCTCTAAGAATGTTATCCAGGAAGCACAATGACCACTGGACATGCCACTTCATTCCCACAATTCCCACAGGTCTCACCACTCTGATCTCCAAAAGACACCCGAACATGGTACTCAGATCATCTTTTGTCCTTCTAATAATAAAAACTGATCATCTAATATCATGTTTACATTTCAACACTGATCATGTGATTTTCTCTTAATATCCTTGATATGGTATTGTTGTATCCTCTAAAAATGTTGTCCTGGATCATACAATTTTCACAACATCATGTCAGGTAGAAAAAAAATGATGTTAGGAAGACAACTAGGCCATGTCAATAAAATATCTTGGGGAATGATAGCCTTGTATTTATTGAATAAAAGGGAAAAATGTGTTTTTCTTGATCATCAGTGTTATATGGTATATCCCACCTATAATTTTATCCATAGAGTATAAACTCCGATCAAATGGAAAATGATTACTTTAATTCCTATAGTAGCTAGTATATATAGAACACCATCATAATGATCCATCTCTATATTAAGAATAAAAAAGAATTTCTTATTATATAATCCCCATATAGATATACATTATGACTGATTACTTGTTATCCCCGATTCTGACAAAAATCAGGGATCTCGTATGCTTATGGAGTTGCAATAATTACAACAGTTTTGTCTTCACCAAACACAAGTCATGGAATCCTCAGTGAATCATTCTCAAACCATGGAATGATATAACTTCCCCCCCTAAAAATGTATCTACATTGGGGAATGTCTCATGGCAATGTTTTAACTATGATAAATCTCATTCCTACCATAAAAACTGAATACGTGGAATGCCTCCTCAAGGTTCAATCCAAAACCCCCATTGGTCCATGTTATCACATATATTTCCTTTCAATATGAAGTAATACTAAAGTGTTTTAATGAACTATTTAGGTTTTGATTCCTTTTATAAAATAGGATATGTAGGTTACCTCAAAATGAATCAATACCATCCTCAATATATTAATTTCCTCCAATGATGACAACAAACTCTTGAACGCCTAGTTATATAGATTCAACATATATCTAGATACCCACTAATGATAATTGGATGAATATATTCATATACATATAGATGTATTCACTAATAGAATCCCCCATTACGCATAATAGGAAATAATAAATGATCATATTTATGGTAACTGGTCTTGTATCGGTATTTAGAATAAATTATTAAACATATCATAAATCTATAAGAGTGTAAAGGCAATGGAAAAAATTCCCCTCAGCATGGTGGGATTATACCAACCTCCCATAATCTCGATCAATGTATTTTTCTAAGAATCTTTGGATCTTAAACCCCAAATGATCACTTGCCTTTGGAATGTATCTCGATACCTAGTTAGGGATGTTGGAGCCATTAAATGTATTTCAGGATAAACAATGGTAATTCCTAATTGAAATATTTTACCAAGAAATCCCCCCAATAATCAAACCATTAGTCCACACCAGCTATATCATTCAAAAAAATGGATAACGACATTAGAAATATTTTAATTACACATATATTTGGCACCAAAAATTGGATTGACTGTCAATTTCATGTCAGATCATTTAGTGCATGTCTTGTGGGTGGTTCTTTATCTTCTAAATATGTATGAAAACCAAATTGTGATCCTAATTCAAGTCTACATAAATTATAAAACAAAATTATGTTATTATACATTAGCTCATTTAGTTTTCATTTTGTATTAAATCTTAAATGGTGAATCCAACATGGATATCTAATATAGAAAGAAGCTCGGTTAAGACAAAATCAAAGGATAATTTTCAAAATACTTCATAAAAAAGTAGGGGAACCATAATGTGCATCTTATTTTTGATTCTTTGAAATTTGTGTTCTCATGAAATAATTCCATCCTCGCTTTGAAAAGTCCACATGAGTAGAAGGAACGAATTGGGATGAAAATTACTATTATGTTACCTATCAAAATATGATTAGGCATATAAGGCTCCAGCCTTAACCCTTACTTAATCTTGAGTTATTACAAGATTACACATTGCAGATATTTTCAGGTTAAGAGTTTTAGAGAATTAGATCATAAAACTTGCATTACATTCCACATTTAAACAAAGTGGTTACATAAAAGATAGTATTCATTTTTCCCATCAATGGAAACTTATTTAAAATAAAACATGGATTCCTTCTTGACACTTCCTTGACACTATCATCATATCATGTACCAATCCCTTGACCTATGAATACATTTCAAAAACATGGGATGAGAATACAAAGCTCAGTAAGGGTTATAAAATGTATGGAGAGGAAACATGAGTACATATATACATAATAATGAAATCATACTTTACCCATAAAACATAAGCACTTTAATATACCTCATAAAATCATGAATAAATCATAGAAATCATAAGACATAAAGGTAACATGAGCCATTAATAACATTCTTACGTAGGGAGTAACCTTCTTGGTTACGTTTGGATTACCCATCACAGTATATTCCCTAAATGTCTTCGAAGAAACCATAACATTTAACTCCTTCGCGTAACCCAATGCATTGGAGTGCTATATCGGGCTCACCCGCCCTTAGTTTATCACGGAACCACCTGTCTTCATAACAATGCCCAAGAACCATAACATAATCATAGCACATAACATAAGAATAAAGGAAAGATAATATTCCCACATTTCAATAACTATATAACATTTTAAGATATTGAAATAACGAATCCATTCTAAAAACCATTTTCAAAACCATTTAAAACATTTAATAATGTGATTTTTAAATCAAAGTGTCCCATACCACATTGATGCTTTTAACATTTTAATCCATTAATATCCATATAAATAAATCCATAAAACCATTTTGAAAACATGTATATTAATGGGAAATATTTATAAGAAAAAATCATTAAATCATTTAAAACGATATTTTAGTTAAAGGGTTTTTAACAAAATGAGAGACACTTGAATACAAAAATTGAGGAATAACATTTAATAATATCATGAGAATAAAGGGATTCATGATATAATATTCCAAAGGACATTATATACAACATATAAGTGTGAATTGGTGCATAAAAACAATGAAGTCTCAATAGAAATGTTAATTGAGATGAAATCCATTATAAAGATTGTATCCTTAAATTAAGGATAAATAAATCTCATAATTATGTGTGAAAAATATAAATACAACCAATATAAGTGGATATTAAGTGTAAAATAACCAAAGGTCATTCACACATATTCAAATGATAACATATTCAATAACTACATGTTGAACCAAAAGAAATCGAAATTGGGTTAAAAAGTTCCCTTGACAGCCTAACGGCGTCACATAAAATTTTAGAAAAAGAGTTGATGAGAGAGATAAAGGGTACCTCATCACTAGGACATAAAATTTACGGCAATAAGTATATATAAGAACATATCCCACATAATAAGATTAAAATTAAAAGACATAACAAAAGAAGTATTTTAAAAAGAGGAGGGTCAAAGGTTCCCTTACCGATTTGGGTAACTGTCGAAACACACACCCCATGAATGAAGGACTATACAAAATTGATGTAAATACTCATAAAATAAAGTATGTTACAAAAAGAGTAGAATAATGGATAGTAAAAACACCACTAAAAAGGAAATATTGGAAAATGTAGCATGAATCTTAGGAAAACACAAAGTGAGATAAAAAGCCCCTTACGAAATTCAGGCAGCCTAACAGCGCCAATAAAAACGTCTAAAAAGGATTGATGAGAGAAAATAGGGTCTCTAATAATATGAAAATAAAACTTATAGTAAGATTAATATAAAATAACATCCCAATCTTAAGAAAGATGAGATTAAAAAGAATGACATAAAAGAGTGTACTTAAAGAGAGTGGTAGGATCCCTTACCTCGTGTCCGACATGACTTGATCATTCTTTAATCTCCTGAATAATAAATTTTGGTCAATTTATAATTTCTTAAGGACTTCATTTAAATATTATTATTCAGTTAATATCACATATTAAAGTTTTATAATAATTGTTTAATAAAGTGAGTTTATATCACACATTTTTGTCGATGTTCGGTACATGAGTAAAAATTGAACTTGTTGGAAAAGAATTTTCCATGTAGTTATAGGTACATCATATCCATAATAGTATTGATGTTCTAAATATCATATATATCCATTATATATTAATTTTATACTATTCCATAGCATTTGTAATTAAAAGCACCGTTCATGGAGATGGTAGGCCGTACGTACGCATGAACGCTACTGTCATTTTTTGTCATATTAATGGAATTTAAACAAAATGAGAGAAATATATACTATAATTATAGAATTATATCCATCATTTAGATGTAATATATTACATATATATCCATTATATTTATGTACTTATAATAGTACATAACATTTGGAGAAAATAAATGAAATGTATCGTTCATGGAGACGATAAGCCGTACGTACGCATGAACGCTACTTTAGTTTCTTTTTTTTGTATTAAATGGAATGAAATAATAATGATATAAAGGTATATTATAATTAAATTAGTATATAATATGTAATACCAGTATTTCCATCCTTTATACGTCCCACATATGGCATTTACGAATCAAATCACTTTGAGGGGGCGGTAGTCCGCACTTCCTAAAATGAAGATATCACGTTACCCATAATGCAAACCATAATGGAATGCCATAACTGAAAAATACAGAAGAATAAGGAAAACATAAACATATTATATATCATATATAAATATAGTGACATCTTAATGGCCACCTTTGAAGGTGTTAAAAGAATATTGAACAATCATCATTTCGTGAGGCAGAAATTCACCATCCACTGAAACTATATGTTCTTTAACCATTAGATGTAGGTGTGTATATGTTTATCTGGAATCATTATTATAAAAATATCCTAGTATAATGAAGATACTGGATTTGTTACAAAATAAATGAATAAAAAGAGTTTAGGGTGTTGGAGAAGCAAAATAAAACAAAAGAACACAAGTGAAGACATTACCTTAAAATTGAGTATCTCTCATTGATTTGAGCTCAAAGGTATCCATGGGAAGACTTATGCCCAAACTGAGGCTTATAGAAGTAATAGAGGGATTTTTAGAGGAAATATGACCAGTTTTGGCCGAGCCAAAGTCTTGAGATGTGTGGGTAAGGTGGTAGAGGTGGGGGCCTTTTATAAGAGGAGAGGAGGGGCACTATTGGAAGGTTACAAAATGTTACTTAATTTTCAAATGAGTTTCAAATTTTAAAGGACCCACATTGATGTATTTAGAGGATAAGGTTGTAAGGGTTCGAAATATACTCATCTAATAGGTCTTTGACAAGTGTAAGTTACATTTTTAACATTATCTTTTCATTTTATTTAAATCCTTTATTAATGAGGTAATCGCTACATCATCAAGATGTCATAAATCATATTATTTATTTAATGTCAAAAAATTAAAAACAAATATCAAGATGTTAGAAATATTTTTATATTTCTAATTAATATTTATAGTAAAAAATATGACTTGTATAACCCCATTTAACAATTGTTTTAGTGAAACATCTCATGCTTGTGACATTTTTATTTTAACTTTATATATAAAGTAATTTATGTCATTTTCCAACCAAAGTGGCTCCATGGGGTCCCCAAGTTGACCCATGGATTTTCTTGGTCGTCCATTACACATCCAATGAGGGTAGGACATGTGTCTAGGTCATTTCATATTATTAAATCATTATTTTTACCTTAAATTTCACTAATTACTTCTAATCGCGATTAAAAACTGAAAAGTTACTGTTCACCAAAAAATTATTTTAATACAATTGAACCACATTTTACATCCTAATGACAACCATGTATGTATGAATTTTTAAATTAAAATCACAAATGTGGTAAGGTTTCATTTAAACAAAAAAAATCAGTTTTTAAACTACCACTTAGTGGTTTTACTATTCATCAAAAATTGAAGATTTTCAGAAAAGTACCAAAAATTTACCCTTAGCTATATTTGATATTAAAAATTAAAAAATGATGTCTATTTTAAAAAATTAAATACATATATTTTGAATTAATTAATTTAATAACGAATTTCCGCTGTCAAAACAAATAGTGTGTTTTTACGAAACAATATCTATTAAAAGATTGACACTAGTTTAAGTCCAATTTCAAAGTGAAATTAATTCCAATGACCACCATTAGATTAAATGATAAAAATATATTCTAAATAAACTCTAATATAAATTAAAAATATAATATATCCATATAAATAAATCATATTAAAAGCGGTTTTGAATTAAAATGCAACATTTTCACAAAAAATGATCTTTATCGGAAAAATAACAAAATTTTACACAAAGTAAATTTTGATGTACAGATTCTATAGAAGGATTTTATTTGGTAAAACTCAACATATAAAATTGTCAATAGTATATTTAAAAAGTTTATCCCTCAAAAGGCGGATAATCGACCTTTTAAATAATATTAGAAGATTTATGCTTAAAATGGATTCATTTGAATTTTAAGCCTAGAACATTTATTGGATAAAAGTAAAAAAAATTGACAAATATATGTAATAATTTTGTAGTTAGTTCCATTCATTCCCTCCATTACAACGGCTAGGTGTTAAATACCATTTAAAATAATATTATTTTATTATTATAGTGCAACGTAAGATTTGAAAGAAACTTGTTGTTGCGTATTGGGTACACCTTCGAGCATAGAATTCCCTTTAAAGTAATATTATTATTTTATTAAAAAATATGGATAAATATGAAAATGTAAAATTCTTTATTTACCTGGTTTGTTACATCCTTCCCCCCTTTTGGGAATTTAATCCTCGTAATTTTAAAATTGGGCTTGGAAGCTTCATTGAAAATCCCACATCGGAACAAGAGTTAGTAAAACTATCACTTTAAAAGAATGGGAGAGAAGTACAAATGTCACCCGAGTTAACCCATACTAGTATTCCAAGTATGAAAATATGGATATGGAGGAGAAACCAATGGGTCATGTTCTGATGGAGAGTGATAGTAATCATTTCTAGGAGAAAGTTAAAAACAAGAAAATCACAAACTTGTGATGGGTTGAACGGTATTTGATTCCCCAGTAGGAAAAATTAACAGACAACATTTTTGTTTTATGTTACATTTCATTGAGGAATTTATTTATGGGCATAACTAAAACATTAGAAAGCAAACCTAATTGTAATGCTGACTTTCAAATTTTACTATATTTCTTACACAAACTCATAATATCCCCAAATGATGAGTATTTAGGAAGACTTGTTTACATTAAGAGAGCTATAATAAAATACTAAAGAATCACATAATCCACAAAAGAGAACTATATACTTCCCATTTATTTAGACCTTACCCAAAACTAAAACCCCTAAGGTTAGTATGAGATCAGATAATACCCAAAAAGGTTAAAAATATATTCTTAATCTCCAAAATTTGTCAAACAATACCCAAAGTTCAACAAAGACCATTCAATAAACATCTATCCATAAAATTCTACAAAGTAAACCAAACTAATATTGAAACCCAAATAATTGAAGGATTTAATCACATAGTCTTCCAAGCTACAAATTAACTTTTATCTCCAAATAACATCAGTTGCTTTTAAATTATCATATCAAAAAGTAATTAACCTAATCACATATCCTCCATGATAGGGTGATCATTTACATAGATAACTAAAAATAAACTTACTCTTGATTCCTAAAATCATCTAAATAAATAGAAATAGTCAAACTAACCAGGGACTTCACGTAGTCCAGTGGTAGGCGATATATACCAGTCACACTTTGGTTGTGGGTTTGATTCCCGCAGCTTTTTATAACGCGACAGGTTGTCACACGTTCTGCGTTTTGTATTTTTTCAAAAACTATATAATTATTAAAACATTCCCCAAAATGAGATAAAATCTTCAAAAATAATCATAACATATTTTACCCTCAAGTTTATCTCATGCCTTTCATTTTTCATAATAACATATAATATCCCATAATTACCTCAAAAGTAAGGATCATATAAACTCTAATTGTTACCTTTATAATTATTACCTGAACATCCACATAGATTAGTCATCTCGTACATGATGCATTATAGAACATACCAAGGATCAAGTGGTTGATCACGACTCCTTGATAGTTGGTTTAGAACAACCGCGAGTTTCCCCATTGAATCCCCCATTTTATCTAATATCTTAATCAGAGAACCACCACAGTTTCCTTCAAACCTGTTGTCACTTTGGTGCCTGCTAGATCCATTCATTCACTAAAAACAGAAACGTCAGTGTGAGTATATCATCAAAACCATCATTTACTAATGAGGAAGGTAAACACTAAGATATACGTATCCAAGTTATCTCAAACTCATTCTATCTTTCAAAAAAAACGATGACTCCATCTTATATACTAACCTTTGGGGTTATACACAACTTGTCACATTTTCTTAAACAACACTCTAACCTCTAATGTTATTTAAACCGACCATTGATATAAACTACAATGCCCCATCCTTAAACCTTAGTTAATATTGAGTTATTACAAGATTACACATTGAGGATCTTTTCATGTTTAGAGTTTTAGAGAATTAGATCATAAAACATTCATTCCATTCCAAATTTAAACAAAGTGGTTACATAAAAGATAGTATTCATTTTTCCCATCAACGGAAACATATTTAAAATAAAACTTGTATTCTTTCTTGACACTTCTTTGACACTATCATCATATCATTTACCGGTCCCTTGACCTGTGAAAACAGTTCAAAACTTAGGATGAGAATAAAAAGCTCAGTAAGGGTTATAAAGAGTATGTAATGGAAACATGAGTACATATATATATAAGAATGAAATCATACTTTACCCATAAAACATAAGCACTTTAAAATACCTCATAAAATCATGAATAAATCATAGAAATCATAAGACAAAAAGGTAACTTGAGCCATTCATAACATACTTACATAGGGAGTAAGCCTCTTGGTTACGTTTGGAATACCCATCACAGTATATTCCCTAAATCTCTTCGGAGAAACCTTAACGTTTAACTCCTTCGCGTTACACAATGCATTGGAGAGCTATATCGGGCTCACCGGCTCTTAGTTTATCACAGAACCACCCGTCTTCATAACAATTCCCAAGAACCATAACATAATCATATCACATAACTTAAGCATAAAGGAAAGATAATATTTCCACATTGCAATAACAATATAACATTTTAAGATATTGAAATAATTAATCCATTCTAAAAACCATTTTCAAAACCATTTAAAACATTTAATAAAGTGATTTTTAAATCAAGGTGTCTCATACCACATTGAAGATTTTGACATTTTAAAACATTAATATTAATATAAATACATCCTTAAACAATTTTTAAAACATGGATATTAATGAGAAATATTTATAACAATAAATCATTAAAACATTTAAAACGATATTTTAGTTAAAGGGTTTTTAACAAAATGAGAGACACTTGAATACAATAATTGAGGAATAACATTTAATAATATCATTAGAATAAATGGATTCATGATATAATATTCCAAAGGATAGTATATACACCATATAAGAGTGAATTGGTGCATAAAAACAATGAAGTCTCAATGGAAATGTAAATTGAGATGAAATCCATTATAAAGATGGTATCCTTAAATTAAGGATAAATCAATTTAATAATTATGTGTGAAAAATATAAATACACCCAATATAAGTGGATATTAAGTGTAAAATAATCAAATTTAATTCACACATATTCAAATTATGACATATTCAATAACTACATGTTGAACCCAATGAAATCGAAATTGGGTTAAGAAGTTCCCTTAACAGCCTAACGGAGTCACATAAAATTTTAGAAAAAGAGTTGATGAGAGAGATAAAGGGTACCTCATCACATGGACATAAAATTTATGGAAATAAGGATATATAAGAACATATCCCACATAATAAGATGAAAATTAAAAGACATAACAAAAGAAGTCTTTTAAAAAGAGGAGGGTCAAAGGTTCCCTTACCGATTTGGGTAACTTTCGAAACGTACACCCCATGAAAGAAGGACTATACAACATTGATGTTAATACTCATAAACGAAAGTATGTTACAAAAGAGTATAATAATGGATAGTAAATACACCACTAAAAAGTAAATATTTTCAAAGGTATCATGAATCTCACGAAAACACAAAGTGCGATAAAAAGCCCCTTACGAAATTCTGGCAGCCTAACAACGCCAATTAAAACATCCAAAATAGATTGATGAGAGAAAATAGGTTCTCTCACCATATGAACATAAAAAGTAATTTAAGAGTAATTTAAAATAACATCCCAATCATATGAAAGATGAGCTTAAAAGGAATGACATAAAAGAGTTTACTTAAAGAGAGGGGTAGGATCCCTTACCTCGTGTCCGTCATGACTCGATCGTTCTTTAATCTCCTGAATAATAATATTTGGTCAATTTATAATTTCTTAAGGACGTCCTTTAAAGTTTATTACTCATTTAATATCATATATTATATTTTTAATATAATAGGTTAATAAAGTGAGTTCATAACAGACGTTTTTTTCGATGTTCAGTACATGAGTAAAAATTGAACTTGTTGGAAAAGAATTTTCCATGTAGTTATAGGTACATCATATCCAGAATATTATTGATGTTCTAAATATCATATATATCCATTATATATTTATTTTATACTATTCCATAGAATTTGGAATTAAAATCACCGTTCAGGGAGATGGTAGGCCGTACGTACGCCTGAACGCTACTTTCATTTTTTGTCATATTAATGGAAATAAAAAAATGAGAGATATATATATTATAATTATAGAATGATATCAATCATTTATAATTAATATTTTACATATATATCTATTATATTTACGTACTTATAATAGTACATAACATTTGGAGATAAGAAATGAAATGTATCGTTCATGGAGATGGTAAGTCGTACGTACGCATGAACGCTACTTTAATTTCTTTTTTTGTATTCAATGGAATGAAATAAAAATGATATAAAGGTATATTATAATAAAATTTGGATATCATATGTAATACCATTAATTACATCCTTTATACGTCCCACATATGGCATTAACAAATCAAATTACTTTGAGGGGGCGGTAGTCCGCACTTCCTAAAATGAAGATATCGTGTTTACCCATAATGGAAACCATAAAGGTATTCCATAAATGAAAAATAAATAAGCTTAATGGCCACCTTTGAAGGTGTTAAAATAATATTGAACAATCATCGTTTCGTGAGGCAGAAATTCACCATCCACTGAAACTGTATGTTATTTAACCATTAGATGTAGGTGTGTGTAAGTGTAGCTCGAATAATTCTTATAAAAACATCATAGTATATTGAAGATACTGGATTTCTTACAAAATAAATGAATAAAAAGAGTTTATGGGGTTGGATAAGCAAAATAAAACAAAAGAACACAAGTGAAGAGATTACCTTAAAATCGAGTATCTCTCTTTGATTTGAGCTCAAAGGCTTCCTTGGGAAGAATTCTGCGCAATGTGAGGCTTCAAGGAGTAATAGAGGGATGTGGAGAGGAAAAATGAGCAGGGTTTTGCTGAGCCAAAGTATTGAGAGGTGTGGGTAAGGTGGTAGAGGTGGGGGCCTTTTATAAGAGGAGAGGAGGGGCACTCTTGGAAAGTTACAAAATGATACTTTATTTTCAAATGATTTTCTTATTTCAAAGGTCCCACATTGATTTATTTCTAGGATAAGGTGGTAAGGGTTTGAAATATACTCATATAATAGGTCTTTTACATGTGTAAGTTATATTTTTAACAGTATCTTTTCATTTTATTTAAATCTTTTATTAATGAGGTAATCACTGCATCATCATGATGTCATAAATAATTTAATTTATTTAATGTATAAAAAGTATAAAAAATATCATGATGTAGTAAATCTTTTTATATTTCTAATTAATATTTATAGTCAAAAATATTACTTTTATAACCCCATTTAACAATTGTTTTAGTGAAACATCTCATGCTTGTGACATTTTTATTTTAAATTTAAATAAAAAGTAATTTGTGTCATTTTCCATCAAAAGTGGCTCCAGGGGGTCCCCAAGTTTACCCATGGATTATATTGGTTGTCCATGACACATCCAATGAGGGTAGGAAATGTGTCTAGGTCATTTCATATTATTAAAACATTATTTTTACCTTAAATTACACTAATTACCTCTAATCGCGATTAAAAACTTAAAAGTTACTATTGACCAAAAAATTATTTTAATCCCATTGAACCAAATTTTACATCCTAATGACAACCATGTATGTTGGATTTTTTAAATTCAAATCACAAAAGTGGTAATGTTTCATTTAAACGAAAAAATCTGTTTTTAAACAACCACATATTGGTTTCACTATTCATCAAAAAATTGATCTTTCTCACAAAAATACCAAAAATTCACCCTAAGCTATATTTGATATTACAAATTCAAAATTTACGTCTATTTTAAGAAATTCAAAACATATATGTTTCATTAATTAATTTAATAACTTATTCCCGCTGTCAAAACAAATAGTGTGTTTTTAAGAAACAAAATCTATTTAAAGATTGACACTAGTTTAAGTCCAATTTCCAAGTGAAATTAATTCCAATGACCACCATTAGATTAAATGGTAAAAATATATTCTAATTACAATCTAATATAAATTAAAAATATAATCTATCCATATAAATAAATCATATTAAAATAGGTTTTGAATTAAAATGCAACATTTCCAATAAAAATGATCTTTATCGGAAAAATAACAAAATGTTACAAAAAGTAAATTTTGATGTCCAGATTCTAAAGAAGGATTTTATTTTGTCAAATGAAACATATAAAATTGTCAATATTATATTTAAAATGGGTTCTCTCTCAAAAGGCGGTTAAACGACCTTTTAAAGAATATTAGAATATTTATGCTTAAAATTGGATTCATTTGCATTTTAAGCCTCCAAAATTTATTGGATAAAAGTAAAAATATTTGACAAATATATGTAATCATTTTGTAGTCAGTTCAGTTCATTCCCTCCATTAAAACAGATAGGTGTTAACAACAATTTAAAATAATATTACTTTATTATTAGAGTGCAACATAAGATTTCAAAAAAAAAATCGTTGTTGCGTATTGGGTACGCCCTCGAGCATAGCATTCCCTTTAAAGTAATATTAATATTTTATTCAAAAATATGGAAAATTATAAAAATTTCAAGTTATTTATTAACCTGTGATGTTACAAGGCACATATAATGCCTACAATGGAGTACTGATTGGTGAACATGATCATTATTTTCTACATTAATTCTGAAAACTTTCTCACAAATAGCCCCATGATATGACATTTCTTCATCTAGTTACCACTCTAGAAAATTAGATATAATTGTAACAGCTATGGGATATAGAATGACCTCATCTTCCCAACATCATCAGAGTAGGGTGAATAATTCAATGGACTAGGAATATCATCAACAATATAGGATATTTTTCATTTTGGATTCCCGCATGGTCCTTCATGTACTAAAACTGATGTGTTTTCATCATCTAATTAATGAAGCAGAATATCCAGTGATTATCATTATGAGAAGCAACTGCTTCATTATATTTTCCCAAGAGTGAATAAACCACCATCATGAGTATCTTATGAAGTTGGATAAAGGGTCCAACTAAGGATCTATTATAGATGAATTACTATTGTTGGTAGATTCTTTAGACCATTTTCTCTAGAAATGTTCTACTAGTGCATTTTAGTCCACTTATAAATGAACCACCCTACTAACTACCACCTCTGAAAATCATGCACGTGAAATAATAAAAGACACATCAGTCATGGGAAAAATTGTGTGGTCATTAGTGGGATCATGTCCCCATTCTAGCTGAAGATTTATACCATGATATTCTATAGATAACCATTGACTAGGTTTACATCCACTCTCACTCAGAACATGTCTATGTGAATATTCCCTCAACAAGAATGGGGATGCACATACCCCAACCCTCCTTCATTAATCCCATCAATATATTCCAATAGAACAAAGAAGAAAAAAGTGAAATAATAGCCATATTTTAATTGAAGATATATAACATTATATAGTGGTGAAGGGAAATGTGTAGGCTAACATTCATGAACACTCTTCCCTAAAAATCCATTATATCATTGAAACAGAACATGAACATGGCCTGAATTTTCTAAAAGTTATAATAAGGGATATATAGACACATATTCATATCCATATATTGAGGGAACCACAAAACTCTGATAATTATGTACATGTGGTTTCTGTAGAGAATTCTCAAATACATTCTCCCAATAAAGAGTTTTATCTACATATTCTGATGAAATATGAGGCATTGGATTGGGCTCAAATTGATGTTCCAACTAGGGCTCAGAATGTGGGTGTGGAAGATGCCACAATATAGGTTCATATAAATGTTAAAAAATCACAATGGTATATTCTGAATGCCAAGGATTGGTTACATATCCCCATTCAATATGGGGAACACCATGTTACGGTATGTAATGCCTCAGGACAGATTTATATTACCATAATAGAAGACATGAGGCATACTCAAATAGCCCAGGATCAATCTCATATCACCATTCCAATTTTGGTCACAAAGTGAGAGTGACACCTCCCTAGGGACATGGTCATATTTTTATTAGTGATGTTTCATTTCATATTTCTGTAGATCAATAAAGACATGATCATTTCCCTACTTCTGTAAAAAAATGACCACATCAACATCCTTCTAAGGATATACATGATGAGGTTCATATCCCTTATCACATTCCTGAGGTTCATCACCATACTCTAATAGGGAATGAATATTCCAACCAGGCTTATATTGTCATTCTAACAGGAGTTCATCATTTTAAAACATAACATCCTTGGGAGATTAACATATTACAATCAGTATTGACCATCATCATATTCCTCTGAATGATGATCTAACTCATTATCGCATTATGATTATGTCTGGACATTAGAGGATGGAATGTGATACGAAGCGTACTCATATTTCTATCAATTTTGATGAAACACGTTTGAATATTAAAATATCTTTCATCAGACGGATCATACACTAAAAGCACTGGATGGTTTAAATAAGGTCATGAAAAATTAATGGATTAATCTCATATCTCTACATGAATCCAAAAGGCATGTCCAAACATTCCGTTCACAATGAAAAATATTTATCTTATCAATAATCTACTATAATCTAGTTTCCTTGAGATTTTTTGACCAATCTACTACCCAATGTTTCTGAAACTCTTGAAATATAGTAGATGATGATAATTACAATGACAGTTATCATCATTTTAGTGTGGATATGGTTTGTAGGGAATCTACTCTCGAAATCCCCTATAGTAATACTCCCTATGGTGATATATCCCACAAATACAGAAATCCTCTCCTTTCCATAATTCTTCCATATAGATAATTGTTTGAAATTAGACCCATTCATATGTAGAGTTGATTGAAACATTATGATCATTATTATATAGCTCCCCATCATCTTCTAGCAACACTAGACTCTTGCTAGCCAGCCATCCCAAGAAGCATCATCTAAGGTCTGAAAGTATGGAGACATATAAATCAATTGATGAAGAAGCTAACATTGATATATTGAGAGTGTTAGTAGGAAACAACCACTCAACTATGTTATGGTTCCTTTTTTACTTCTGAATATGAGATCCCATTTTCGATAGAAAATGAATTATTACCTTATCTATGAATAAATATGTGGTAAAATAATAGGTGATTGAATGTTAGAAACCTATATTATATAGGATATGATGTTCATATTTATACTACCTTGAAACTTTTCATCAGTTGACTTGGCTACTATCCTGAGGGCCTCGAATCAAAAACTCTTATTGCAGCATAGAAATATGAAATGTTCATTCTTACATTGATTTGCATCTCTTCAAAAATTGATATTCAAAGGCATGTAACATATTTAGATTCTTGGATTGAAACTTTATGAAGTGTGATGCTACAATACACCCAAGAAATAGTAGATCCATTCCGATATGTCATCCTGTAATGTCATAGTCTACGATGAAATCAAGGGGTGCGTAATAAAATAGAAATTTGGTCAATAAAACTATATAATCCCACTTAAAAATTGGAAACACATCATGAATTAAGGGAAAGGATAACCAAAAAATATTTGAACTTGTAACCTAAAATAATAAAAATATTGATTTTAGACACATAATACAATTTTGCAGTAAACACGGTGGTATCTCATAGAAACTGACTCTTGTAATGGGTGTCCATTCCACATTGCTCCAATAGTAGGATAATTGTGCCACCTAAAATAGGACAGAATAAAAACTTCTATAGAATCTATCCCAGACACTAGGTTGCGGGAATATACACGACTTCAAAAATGTCAAGGATCATCAATTCTTGAGTGGAATCAAGTCATGTCAATAAGAATTTAAAAGAAATCATAGAACATTCTACTAGGGGAATTGATATATCAATCAACATAACCTAGTTCATCATCCCCCAAGAGGGTCATGGGGGAATCCAAGGATGTTTTATATCATCCCTAGCATGCTATATTGGAGGCATTTAAATCTCAACTCCAATCCCATAAATCATCAAATTTAAAAAACGATGAAGATGATCTGTAATAACTAGTCAAAAAAATTCTAATTATGGCCCCAGATAACAACCTTCACATTGGTATGGGGGGGTAATCATCAACATCACCAAATAGGTAATTACTATTCTCCATGTAGTGTGTTAAATATTAATGGATGGGATCTTATCTATTCTATCCACTATAAGATAAACCTCATATATTCAAGTCATATGAAGAAATCATGACCAATAATAACTATGTGTAACTTACCATAGACAAATATAGGATATTCATATGGTTAATGAAATCAAACTATAATGGGGTTGAAAAACCAAATGTCCCAACATGGCTATTTGTTCAAAAGGTGACCCTAATTTCAGCATTGTAGAATAAACCTATTAAGTCGATTGTAATGGGACACCATCCATTTCCTCATAAACCTATTTTAATTGCATCACCATCAACATAATAGATAATCTAGATCAAGATGCATATGTATAAGGAATCTATGTGGAAGACATTCCCCAATATGAGTATCTAGATACACCCACTGATGGTGTATTTACTCATATCTAGAGGAGGATATGAAACCTAGAACTTTTGAATATTGAGTAATCATCTCAATGGAAGTACAAATCCAATGATTAATTGACCAATGTGTCCACATCCAACCCACCATATTAAAGAGTCAAATCTTTTTCCATGTAGGAATGAACCCCACAATGTTATAATGATATTAAATATCCCAGGAAACATAACAAATAGATACAATAGGGAAATATTCCATGATGGTATTCTACTGAGAATAAGGTGAATATCAATGCTCCCATATATATAGAATAATAAGTTCTCTCTATAAGAGAAAAACATGACTGTATAGTAAGTTAAATATCCTAGAACATTATTTTCATACAGGAGGAAGTCGAAAATGATAATGAATTCTCCCAATTAATATGAAAACATCTCCCTACCCATGGAAATCATTCAGTATTCACAAAATTTTCAATAAAAATGAGATGAAAATAGACAATAATGTCAGGTCCCTCCCACTCTCCATTGAAAAGAGTTTACTCAAATAGATGTACCTCTGAAATTACTCAATACTATTAAGTGTCCAGATACTCGATTTAAAGCCATGGATGGGTGACCCACACCTGTTCTTCCAGAAAAGAAACCATGTCACTAATTGGTGGATAAAACTTTCTCCCCCACCCAATTCAGTTATTCATATATTCTCTAAATTTGATGTCATGGGATACCCCAAACCACATCACAATGCCTTTTTATCTTTATTAGATCTTATGATTGTACCTTGTGGTCTGCATGAGGTAAAAAAGATGAGGTGTTTTGTAAATAATCATAGAGGTTCATCATTTTGATTTTATAGTAGGCATCTAGCATGATCCTATATAGGATGGTAATAACTTCCTCATAAATTTGATTACAAATTATGTACTATTGTGAGGAAAATGGAAACCATCGGCCTGAAATGTAATAAATAAGACATTATACAATGTCTAACATCATATCCAAATTGAAGGGGTTAACATACTAATTCATAATCACTCTCTCATTTGAAAAAACGTATGTAAATCTATTCAATAAGTTAGTAGGAGGAGATTCTAGAACCATTAATACAAATGAAGTATCTAGGTGGGCTTTGTGAGTTATAGAAGTGTCCCATTGTTTTGAATATTTCTTTTGGAAAACATGAGAAAATTATTTCTCATGCCATCATCATAGGGTAAAAGAATAATCATATAATATAATTGTGTTTTTACTCTCAAACCAGTAGTAGTTCTTGTCGATGAACATATGTAGGTCCAAAACCTCGCATCACCTCCTATCGCGATAAAAACTAAAAAATCACTATATTCTAGAAGCATATAAAAAACAGGGTGACCTGATATTTGAAAAATAGATGAATATAGACTAATTATTCCGAAATGTGTAAGTCCCACTATATTTTATTGATTCTATAAATGGTAACATACTCATGATTCTACAACATAGGAAGCCCAGTGATGTCCACATCACCAATCCTCACAACTACTAAAAATTCTAAAAAATTTCAGATTATAAAATCCTTGATTTCTTCTTATTACAATATTTCATGAAAGGAATTGATGATTTCATACATGTCATGTTAGATAACCCTTCTGATTAGGTTTCATGCATAACTATTTCCCAGTCATAATAAGTAGTATACTGGCAGAAATTTATGTCCAAACATGTATATTATTTTGATAACTATTTTACATGGAATGTGTTTGACCTATCTCATGCCAACAAAATATTTTACCTGCGTAGAACTACAATAGTTCCACCACCCATGAAGGTGACATCAGATATTTCTTCAAAAGTTGGATGAGTCTACTGGATATCAAAAGACACAGAATTTGAAGAGTAATATTCAAATCGAACACATGATCTCACTATAAAATAATTCTTCACAAAAAAATACAAACCATGGGTGTTGAACCCCAAAACAGAAACCTCATAAAAAAGCGCTAATATCTGGTTCTCTCAGTGTGACTCACTTGGATGACCCATTCTTCAATGATGAATATGACTCCAAGTATGAGTTCAATGCACCTAACTGGGGAACCATAGGCTACATGCATATAAATTGGGGATACATTGGACATCATGGGAATGGTAAGATCCATTATTTCATTCATGTACCCATAGAGAAAATATATTTAGATGAGAACCCTTTGAATGAACATTAGAATGTTTATAATTGACTAGGAGGATTCTCAGAACCCTTTAGTTGTCATCTGCACCATGTTTTTTTCATAAAAACCTATTTATTGTACCAATATATGTTAAACCTAGACAATTGGGAAGGCTGGAATGATGCACACCACTCATATAAGATAATCCCTCTACCTATTCACGTCCACTCGAACCATTAAAATCAAATTTCATAACTCTAAAGAAACATAATAAGGAACAAACCCACCATTAAAAGTTATAAACACCAGCATAGATGTATGAAATTATTAATCTGAAGGTGGTTTTCCCAGCCATGATCTCAATCTAGAATTTACTCCATCATTCAAAATAAATTAACAACGTACTCATTGAATCCCTACAAACCCTATATGAATTTGAGAAAATAGTACTTTTAGTAGAGTTCTATTGAGTAGAGATCTTACCAATAGAATTCCACGTTTTGATCTAGTCAACAGAGTGTGATCAAGAAAATGTCATGTAGGGAGACCTCAAAACCCTATATTATAGAGACACATGCTCAAGAATACATTAATACTAAATTTTTATAGATGAAAATTCAAATAATGAAAATTTTCATTCCCGATGATTGTAATAGTTTGTTGTCAACGAAATCCTAGAACATAATTTCCTAACTTGGTGAAATATCATCAATGCTTCCCAAAAATATATCCCCCTTCTATAATTCTACATAAAATAAATTCTTCATAACCTGCATAATAGAAACATAAGAAAGTGTGAGGTTAGATTATTAATAAGTGTATATAAAAGTGATATGTAAGAATAACATGATAATAAGGGTATGATAAGATGATAATTACATTTGTATATCATTTTATACATATTAAAGTTCATATAAATGAGTTGAAAAATTAATATTTGTTGATCATAAGAAATAAATCATAAGCTAATCAAGAGAAAAGCACATGATTGAATAAAATCTGTTTTTTGTTAGAGACACATATGAATATAAAATAAATTTCTGTAGTAATCATGTATTAATTTCATGTAAATTTTAATTGACTGGATTCACTTACCAAACCATCTTTGGGGTCAAGGTTCACTCCCCTGACTATCTTAGTACTCAATGTTGACTCCCAAGACTAACATAGTGGAAAAAGTATTTTACTAAAACAATATCCATAAATATTAATATATATTTATCTCCTAATATAGAAATAATTACCCAATTCATTGGAGGGAAATATAGGTCCCATTGATATTATAATGAAATGATACATATATGTTCCACATGATCATAAAAAATCTGCATATCATAACCCATGTAATAAAATGAGTATCATAAAAAGTTTATCATATCATATACTTTGAAAAATAGGATATTTTTATAATCATTTTATGTAAACATAACATGTGAAAATAAGTGGGTTTCATAAGCATATAAATTAAGGAAACAAAATATGATTCATATACATCATTCCATCAAAACACAAACTATTAATAGAATGAATATGAATTTTACCCTGGGGTAATCTCTCCATAAAAGAATTAGAAACACCAAATTTATGTCATCTTATATGTAAATTAATTTGGAAATATCTATAAAAAATATTTATCCATTAAAATGTACTTTCTATTTTGAAAAATTCTTTTGTTAAAACACAAAATATTTCTAAAAAATATTATCATTGAATATACCGTGGAAAAATTGCTGAGATGTAATTTTAATACCTAATTTTTTATTGTATTCATAACTATAAAATGAGTATACAATATTCATTTACAAAAATATATTTTTTTTAGAAAACATGGTTTTTGAATAAAATAAATTTTTTACCTAAGAGAGGGAGAAGTGATCAGATTTTATTAAAATAATTATTAATTTTCTTAATTACCATAGACTGTAAAATGGTACTAATATATGAAAATATTATGGCTAACTAGATAAGAATAAAATTGATGAGTTTTCATTGAATTATGGGTAAAAATATTTCATTAATGAATGTAGAATAAAAAATAATACTGATAAATAATTAGACTGTATCAGTAAACTTGGACTAGTAGATAAATTTGAATCATAAAAAACCATGTATACAAATGACATACATGAAGTCTAAAGTATCATGGAAAAATTAAATTCATGTTATAACATTTATGACGATACATTATACACCTTGTATAAGAATATATTGGCATAACATGTCATGTGTCTCAAGGAATGAACATAGAGACCAGAATATTTTACTGATTCGGTAAAATTTGAAACAAACACCCCATGAATGATAGATCATAAATTCTTTTTTGAAATACCAATAAATATAATTTGAATAATAATATAATATATTCACATGTAATTTTACATGACAGAAAATTGACAAGTGGTGAATAAAGAATAAATCTTGCATAAATAAATGTGAGATGAGAAAACACTTACATTATGTATTTATTTTATTTTTACATGTTCAAAAAAGTACTAAATTATATTAAGGAATATAATAAATCTTATTATAAACAATAATATTGTATCTAATAAATTATTTTATTTTATTTTTACTTTATATTACCTGTTTATTAATTATTCTTTTTTAATGTTACATTTCATGTAATATCCTCTGTTTTTCATATATGTTTTGTCCTATTATTATTAACCCTTTAAATTAGATAACTATTTAACTATTTCAATAATTTAACAGAATTATATAAATATAATATATATTTAGTATATAATTTTTTATTATATTCTATAAAAGATAGAAAATGAAATGAAATAAAATATTTATGGAGACGGTATATGGTACATACATATGAAAAATGTTTCTATTTTATTGTCATATTGAATGAGTAAAATTAAATGACTTGCACAAAAAACAAATACAGTCTTATTAAAGTAGAATTATATATTTTTCTACATATTATATGTTCACTAAACACATTCTTAATACATTTCAGTTAATTATGAATGAGTCTCATCACTTTGCGGAACCTATAGTCCACACGTCCACAACGAAAGTTATCGTAATAACAAATAATGGATAGTATGAAGCTATGTGTTATATATTAATTCAAGAAGAATAAATAAATAAATATATAATATATAATAAAAAAAATATAAAATAAATATTTATTCTAATCAAATATTGGTAGATATGAAATAACAAATGACATCGGTTCATGATGAGGTAGTTTGTTATACACACGAATGATGATTGTGTATCCCATTTAGTGGAAGTGAATGTTAGATTATGTAAAACCCTTAAATATAAATGTATCAATATATTTATCATACTATTTTTATTATACAGACATGTAATATTGATATATTATGTGGTGGCTAATTAAGATAAAAATAGCTTTTGGAAGGATGTTGCCTCTTCTTTAGCTAACTCCAATTGGTTTAAAGAAAAGGGCTTCATTGGATTCCTTTTTTCTCAAAGAGTGTATTATATTGTTAATGGATAGATTTTTGGGGTAGATTTTTATTAGGTTGTGTTTGAAAAAAATTTATTGAGTGCTGTGAAGAATTATTGTGGGTGACTGCCATTTAATGAAAGGAGAGGATTTGAATTCTTGCAAATATAAAAAGGTAAACACTATTGGGAGGACACTAATTCATCATGTGTCCCCAATAATAGTACATTTTATAATAAATAAAAAATATGGTCTAAATATTGATATATAATGTATTTTTTTCATGTTTATAAGTATTTATTCTATGTTATATTAATGATTAACCACTAAGTAATATTATTTTACCTCAATCATTGTAAATACTTTTTATTACTTTTACCAATATTTTTTGTCAAGAAATAATTTGACCTTATTAAAATGTATAAATTATGATGATTCTAAATATGGAAATCAATTTTCAAAATGATAATTGTATAATTGCTTGTAATTATTTATAAATTAATATCATGGATGGGATGAAACAAATGTTTGTAAGTGAAAATGTATTAACTTTTGAATTTTTTTTGTATCCAATTTCAATGTTAAATTCATTCCAATTACATAAATTGGATAAATATATGTAATATTGGTCTAAATAAACATTAAAATCAATTAAAAATATATCTTAACTATCTTAATAAATTATACGAAAAGAATATTTTTAATTATAATTTAGTGTTTTTTTGTATTCATCAAAATATGAAACCTCTCTAAAAAATACGCAAAAAAATCACCCAATTTAAATTTTGACATCCAAATATAAAAAATATTATTTTTATTTAATTGAAAAAATATATATTTGAAAAAAAATATATATGAATATTGGGTTCTCTATTGAAAGGCGTGAAATTTTATCTTAATATATATACTATTTTTTATTCATAATATTGGATTTATTCATATCATATGTATATTAAAACTATTTAATGTGTGTCAAAAAAATTCCTTGAATATATAATATATAAATTTTTATAATGATATACATTAATATTATTTTTATTATTATGATAAAATTTAATTTTTACATAGTTTTATTAGAAATGGAATTTCATTATTTTTCAATATTTCATTGTTTCATTTCCCAATAACTTTTAACTAAAGGATTCATTTTATAAACATGTGTAAACCATATTTTCATAATTTAATTAATCTTACCTATAAATCACAATCATAAAAATTGGTGGTATCAATAATGATATTTTCATAATATTATTAATAGCATATTTGGGTTTGGTAAAGCTATGCCTTTGGTGTAATTCAAGCTATAGATGGAAGTCATCTTTGTCTGTAAAACAAGGAAAAAATGATTTTCTGTGTAACCCAAAGTAGTATAAGTGATGTTTATAGTGAAATATTAACATATGTTTGCATGAAACAGAACCTAAACCTGTGATTTAATATAACACAAGCTATATTTAGTGTCATGTGAAATGAAAAATATCAAAAATAATAAATTAATTTAAAATAAAAAATCTCAATAAATCTTAGTTATACATTCCACCAACTTTAAAATAAATTATTCCATATAATTTCCTCTTACTTATCAATGTATTAATTCTTTAATATTCATTTCACATTATCCCACATCATAAAAATGATTACTAAAACATGAGTTAGAAAACAAATGTTGGTAACATAACAGTTTCCCGATGTAGCTTAAAATTAGTTTTCCACATAGGTTAGCTTAGATGTAATGTGATGATATATGCAAAGTTGATAAATCTAAATATCAATTTCTAATAGGAAATGATAGGAAAATGGTTATTAAATGTATAAAAATAAAAAATATGTAACCCAATAAGGCATGATAAAGGTCATTGATTTTATCAAAACTAATGAAAATAATAAAAAACAATATTTCAAGACCATTTTTCATAATATTTAATAGTTGTAAAGAGAAGATATACTAAAATTATTTTTGTACAATGTCACGCAATTTTGTTCCCAGAACAATTTCCATATCATAAATTATTCCTTGAAATTAAGATTAATATTTCATTATTAAATATATAACAAATCATGAGATATATAAATAGAATGATAGGTCATTCTATATATCATTATCAAAATAAAAATGATAGCACATGTTTTTCAATATATATAAATAATCATATGGTATGTTATTACTTTAATTTATAAAACCACTTTAGTTTTTTACCATAAACCATTCAATAAATTGTTCACCATGTACCACATATGATAAATGAATTTTCATATCAACATAAATAAGGTCAACAAATTTTTCAATAACATCATAAAATGTATCCCTCATACGTGATAAATTATTTCAGGTTTTCTTATACCAAACATGTGAATAACTTCATCGTGTATTCTATTTAAATATTGTAATAACATTAATTACTATAAATCAATATTGAAATATAAAATCTTTATACTAGATATATTCATTAAATCAAAAAACTATTAATCATCCATGGTAACATAGATAATATATTCCTGAAATCCATTTTATAAAATAGGGTAATGATTACCATTCAATTTCAGTATTCATAACCAACAATAATTATAAATACATAATTTTCTCAACAATGGTATCATATAAAGGGTTATCGTTCCTTTGATAATTTGTTTTCTATGAATATCACCATCCCATTATATCACGTTTCTAGTATATCAGAACCATTCAATGTATGATTATTAATTTTTATAGAAAATATAAATTAAACTGTCATTATATAATTCAAAATTCATAATTTTTGAATCCAAATACATAAGTACATAAATCCATCAACTTTAATTATTGGAATAGAATATGTCCATATTTTTCATTGGAAAAAATTATAAGGTGATGGCATATAGTTGGGTAACTCCCATGTTCTCCATATATATGTCATTGTACTCCTCATTAGATTTTCACTCTATATCCTCTTTATATATATATGTATATTTCATTTTCTTATATATTAGAGATTTTCTTTATGTTTTTTATTCTTAATTCTGAAGATATATGAAGACAAGTATTATTTCTTATATAGTCATTATCACATGAAATTTAATAAAATTCCATCATCCTATTTAATATATTATCTAGTAATAACACTAAATTTGAAGTTGTTAATCATATAACACAATTTATTATTAGGGATAATCAAAACATACTTTACTCCTATCAACTTCTAATTTATATTCTCATCACCAATCATCAGTAACAATCAATGTTAACTGAGTTTCTTTTATTTCCCACCATTTAAAAGAACTAGAATAATTTTATGTTAGGAAATTATAATAGAAAAAAATCCCATAATCATGAAAAATAACTTAAATTATGCCTAAATCGTGACACATACATTGAAATATATTACACCATAGGATTATCCATAGATACCTCAATAGAAATATCTTCATAAATATCTCTAGGGTTATCTCAAAACTTTTTTCATCCTAGTACTCAAATGTTGTCTAAACCTTTCCATTGAATCCATCTATAGTGTCACAGGCTTCAAAAAAATGTATATTAAATGAATTTAGTATAATATTATTCAAATTAAAATATTACATGCCTGGGGGCCATAATTTTTTAGTGTCTTTAGAAACACAAAAAAGTCATATACCTTGGTGAAATATCATCAATTCTTCCAATTAATATACTTATCTTTAGTAATTAAAATAAAATAAATTCTTCATAAAATGTGAAAATTAATCAATAGAAAGGTTTAGATCATTTTTATTAGGGGTATTTAAATGATACAAGTTAGAATAAGAAGGGAACAAGGGTATAAGAAAATGATAATGTCATTTGAATATCATACTCTTCATTTCCAAAATCATATACATGAGTCCTAGAATAAATATCAGTATATCATAAGAAATTAATTATAATGGAGTCATAAGAAAAAGTCTGGACATAATATTAAAGGAATAAGAAATATAATTTACGTTAGACACATTAGTATATAAAATTGATTTCAATAGAATTAAAAAAAATTACAAGTCCATATTTATCGAATGGGTCAACTTACCAAACCATATTGGATGTTATGGCTCACTCTTATGAAAATATTTATAGTCATGGTTCACTCCTAAGACATTCTTAGTAGACAACGTAAATTACTGAACATAGATCACTCCCCATTCCATCCATATCAATCTCATGACATTTAAAATCATTACCAAATTCACTAGAGGATTATATCTGTCCCCACCATATCATAATGATATTATACATATGTGTGCCATGAAAATATAAAAAATCATCATATTATAACCCTTGAAATGAAATGGGTATCATAAATAGGTAATAATATAATAAGCTGTGGAAAATAGATTGTTTAGATAATCATTTAATTAAAACATAACCAATGAAATTATGTTGGTTTCATAAGTATATGACTCAAGGTAGGGAAATGGGCTTCATAAACATCATTCCATCAAAACATCACCCATTAAGAGAAATAATATAAATGCTTCCCCTGGATAATATTATTATAAAGAAATGAGTAACGCTAAATGATTTAACATTATATGGAAAATAATTTGGAATTTTTAGAAAAAAATATTTCGTGATCACAATATCCTTTCATATTTGAAAATTGATTTTTAAGGTATAAAATATATTTTAAAAAAATAATTGAAAATTGATTTGGATACATATAAAATAATATTTTATAACAAAAAAAATTATAAAATAATATTCCTATGAATATGATCATAAAATATAACTTTCAAAACATTTTTTTATTTTTTTGAAAACGTGTTTTTGAATTAAATATAATTCTGACTCAAGAGAGTGATGTGGATAAGCATTCAAAAAATAGTCTCTGTATAATATTAAGTTACAATGGGTTGATAATTTATAATAATAAATTAATATATCATGAAAAACTAGATTATAATAAAATTCATGAATTTACTTATAAATATAGATCTTAATATTTTATCAATGAGATCATAATTATAAAAAATCTTGATAAATGATGAGATTGTCACAATAAATTATTACAACATTATAACTAGAATAACACTCCCCATAAAAGAAAAAGATATCTAATGGATCATGAAATATCATTAAAAAAGTTATATTCACGATATAACATGTCAAAGGATAGTTTATAATCCTTCTATAATAATATAGGTTCATAACATGGCATGTGTCACAAAGAAGGAAAATTGGGACTAATTTAATTTTACCAATTTGGGAACATTTTAATCATAAACCCTTTGAAACAGATATAATACAATGTAAATTTAAATACACATAAGATTGTCAATAATAATAATTGAATACATTCATTTTCATTATACACACCACACAAACTAAATCAGTGTTAAATAACACATAAATCTCATTGAAATAATAGCTAGATGAGAAAACCTCTATATTGTGTTTTTGAATTCATCGCACATGTTAGAACCACATTCATTATAATTATAAGTTTATTATAGAAATAATAAATAACCATATACTTATATATAATAACATAAATTATTTTAGAATCTCTTTATATTACACACTTATTAACAATTTTATGGTAACTTTACATTTCAGGTTATATCTGCAGTGTTTTGTGTATATGTTTTGACTTATTCTTCTTGATCCACATATATTGATCTTGATTTAAATATTTTAATAATTAAAAACATGATATTAATATAATATATATACTTATTATAATATTCATAATAAGCATTAAAATATATAAATATGAAATGAAATACAACATTCACCGCGATAGTACGTCCTATAAACACATGAACGATGTTTTGGTTTTCCTATCGTAGTGAAATATTGGAAGTAAATAAAATATATGTATATATATTATTATTCAACATCTTGAATTATTAATTTATATATATCTTATAAATTCCCAAATACCATCCTTAATATGTTCAATGTAAGGATTGAAAAAATCACATCACTTTGAGGATGATGTAGTCCACACATCAGTAGATGAAATTATTGTATTTCAAAAAAATGGAAATCATGAAGTAATGTGTTATATCATAATTATTGAATTAAAAATACATCATAAATATAATATATATCATATTTAAAAATAATTTAAAGCATTATTCCAAACTATGAAGTGTGGGAAATTATGAACAGTCAACATTAATTCACAAGGCGGCAATCCAACACACACTAGAACAATGATTGCAAATCCCATTAGCTGGAAATGTGTGTCACTATTGGTTAAAACCATACCATAAAAACATATATTAATATTTTTTTACTATGGTTATTTTATAATCATGGAAGAATTATATTTTTGGGGGTGGAGAATGAAAATAAAACAAATGATCTTGTGGATGGATGTTCCCTCTTCTTTGGGTAACTCCTTCTTGTTTTCATCAAATGGATTAATTTTTTCCCATTAAAAAAATGGCGTAATCATTGATTATGGGATGGATGCTTTAATTTATTTGGTTATGTTTTATCTGATCCAAATTATTTTTTATGTGATTGTAAGTGTGAGGGTTAAGTTTCTTTTTTATAAAGGAGGAGAAGTGTACTTCTCGTAATTATAAAAAGATAAATAATATTGAGATGTAATACATTCATCATGTGCCTCCAATAATGGTTTATATTTTATCCAAGGGGTTATATGATCAAAATATGGCTGTAAAATGGATTTTGGGTTTATTTCTATGTCACTTGCCTCTTATATTAATGTTTAACCATTATGTAGTCTTGGTTTTACATTAATAGTTATTACTAATTTTAAATAATTTCATCAATATTTTTGGTCATAAACTATGGTGACCATATTAGACATTATAAAATTTCCTTATTCCATATATGTAATACCTTTTTTCAAATTCTAATCATAGTTGGTGTAGATGGTAATTAAAAAATGATTTCGTACATGTGACCGAACAACATGTTTTTAAGTGGGAATGCGCAATAGTTTGAATTGATTTTATATCATATTTCATTGTGAATTTTATACCAATGGAAAAAATTGGAATAATTTATCTGAATTATATCCAAATTATCATTAAAATAATTAGAAAATATTATTTAACTGTATTAATAAATTATACGTAAAGTATGTTTTCAAATAAATTAAAGTATTTTTCATTCATCATCGAAATATAATATATTATAAAAATTAAAAAAAACACCGAAAGTAATTTTTCATATCCCCGATTAAAAAATATAGTTATTTTTTTTAAATAATAATTACAAACATGTTAGTAATTAGATTTAAATTGGTTTCACAATTAAAAGGAAAATAAATTTATTTTTATAGGTATATATCTTTTTGTTCTTAATATTGGATTTATTCATATCTAATTCTTATAAAAATTATTGGAAGGGTGGGAAAAAATTTCATTGAACATATAATATATAATTTTTATTAAAAACATTAATCAATAGTGTTTTTTTAAATTAATGAGACAATAATTTTTTTGCATAGTATTTTTAGAAAATAAATTTCATTATTTTCAAATAGTTATTACATTCATTTGTAACTAATTGATAACCAAGGTAATCATTTTATATACATGTTTAAACCATATTTTTATAATTTAATTAATTTGATACATAAATCTCATTCCACCACTATGTGGTAACTATAATTATATTTTAAAATACTTTTTAATAGTATATTGATGGTTGTTCAAACCCATCCTTGATTGTAATAATATTTATTTAAATGGTTTGCATACTAAATTGGGATAGTTACTCCTTAGAGATGAGTGATTCCATATATGCTAAAAAAGGATTCTACAAAAGGAGAGAAAAATACCCAATTGTGGATGCGAATATATAGGTTGCAACCCCAAATGTATTAGGGAACCCCTGGTAATCTCTTTAGTATGCTATATAGTGACTATGTTCTCTAGATAAATATTGTTGAAGTAATGGATATAGTTCCAATTTTCCAAGAACCTTATTTCCCTAGTAAAAATGTAATGTACAAATAGATCTGGAGACATTCTAAAATGAATCTAATAGAAGGGGATAATAAAACCTTTTCCCATAGCCTCATTAACCTTGATAGTGACAATGATGCCCCAATATTTTTTATGACATCTGGAAATTCATCCACATAATCAGTAGTGGAAGAAGAAGAGATTTTCTAAAGAGCACACCAACTAAAATTAAGGAAGGTTTATTCACCTACATTTATGATATTAAGCAAGAAAATCTTGGAATATAAGAAGACCCATAACCTATACATTTTAGTGTCTATAATCATCTTGAGGATTAAGAGATATAAATAACATTAATAAAGAAACACCAATATGTGATTTCATAATATTATATTCAAATCCCATAACTAAATCACGGTCTGGTAAAACACTATCTTTTCATACCCATTTATCATAAAGGCTTAAATCAGATTGTTATAAGGATTCATCTTCTCATGATAACAATATTGTGGAAGAATTTGAAAAAATGATAAAGACAAATCCTTCTAATAAGAGAAATGCCCAATATGGCTTTCCAATATTATCATTGTCATGAAAAATAATTTGTAGAATATGGCCTATAACGATATCAGAGATCGTAATTGACACGTATAAAAAGATGATTTTCCATTGACGATTATAGATCTATTGACTAATGCATTTTCTAGACTCCATTAACATTCATTCATGGATGAGTATTCAATATTTAGTAAGATAATTATGTCCTAGGAAGATGAATAAGACACTTACTTAAGACAACCCTAAGGGATATTTTGATATCATGTCAAACCCTTTAGGGTAATGGATTAATTCTTTACATCTCAAAACGAATTATATCATATCTTTATGACAATCATAGGAAGACTAGCTGAATGTTTTGTCCATGAATTTGTGATCAAATCCCTAAAATGACAAAATCACTTCCATATAATCAAACAAAATTTTACAAGATTTGATATCACATTTTAAATATGAATCCATTATAATTTTATTCAGGGGTACCATCATGGATGTTACATGGCTTTGTGGTATTGCATAGTGGATTCAAAGTTGACCTTCAAATTACTTGAACTATTTTAGTGATTTCAGCCCTAGAAATCTCAACAAACTATGGGGTATCCAAGGGAAACATTCCTATATTAACCATTTCATAAACATCTTGGATGAAATATCTCTCCCTTTCACATGACTAATGATGAAGGGAATATACCATCAATGTGATTTGAATTTCCAAGTTGAAATACAAAATATACAGTATTATCTTTTTCACCCATGTCACTTAATGAATCTAGTTAAATAAATTCCACTCATTTTACATGTGGCGGTTAAGGAATGCTCACATGGAAGTTTCCTAACACATAATAATTGTCACGACCCCCTCCCCACAAAGTGTACCCCTCCTGGGCCGGCAATGTGAAAAGGGAGATAATGACCCCCCGAGTCCCGCCTCCAGTAGGCCCCGGGTTGGCGACTAGCACCGAGGGTATAATACACACACAAATGGGAGGCATTACCCTCTAAGAGAACACATGCAGAAGAGAGAGATAGAATAGAATCCAACCAACTTCAACTCATAACTGAAATGTAAAAGAAACCCAAGTACATATATGAAATGTCATGCAAAAGTACTACAACTGAAAGGGGAAACTAAAAGTACCCAAAAGAAAGTAAAACGACAGCGACCACAAGCCCGAACAGCTCCTCTTCCAACCGCAAGCTAGTAGTAACCAGCTTGATCTCCAACCTGCTCCAAGTGACCTGAAAAACAGTTTATATGTACATAGGGTGAGTATAACAGTATACTCAGTAGGATCCTCCCCAAGACTCTCGTGCAAAAGTAAAGAAAGCATGCTAAAGCCCAGTGAACAACAAGTGAAACTAACTCGTCACCTAAACAGGTATACTATGTTCCCAACCTCACCAAGGCTACTCTCACCAAGTAACGCATACAAGAATATAGCATGTAGTGAAGAATATCAAGGGTACCCCGCTACTACTTCCCCACTGGTTTGCCGCTTTGCCCCAACGACATACGTCCTGTGCATCTCTCTCCAAAGGCTTGCCCGTATCAACATGGGTCAAGCTCCACAATCTGCACCACGTGCACCACATCGGCTTGCCCGCAGACACCTGGGCTAAGATACACACAATCCTCACAACCAAAAGTAACTAGGTAGTTTCCGGAAGCCACCACAGCTCGAATAACGTGTATCATACGTCGGGTATTATACCTGAAGCCATTACAGCCCATACACCGAGTAAGGATCCTCAAGCCATCACAGCCTATACACGTTACACCTATAGTAGTCCATAAGATACTATATCCAGAATATATGTGTGTGAAATAACCACAAGCCATTACAGCCCTCTACACACATATATGGGTAAAACTAACCACTGTGCCTACCAGCACTAAGATCTACCAAGAGAAGAGAGCGGGGCCAAAGGGGGTAGTCAGCCATTCAACCTCCCATCAGAATGTTGGGGAAAACACCCCCCCAGGGCTCAGAATCCCCGGGGTGTCAGTTGCCCTTACCGACAGGGTGGAGTAGCGTATAGAAACACAAAAAGTACAGAGTATATAAGTAACTCACATCCACACTATGGGCATTACCTAGTCTTAGATACAACTGCAACTAACGTCTCTCAGACTCCAGGCTGCTACTTCTAAGACTAGGTATCCTATAAGCACACAACCAATTGAAGAGCTTTATTAGATTACTCCATTCTCATTTATCAGTTCCACTGTACATTAGTTAATTCTTTAAGCATTAATTAAGATTGAACAATTCCCCATTTAACTGAAATGGCGTCACTTCCAAAAACAACTGCTCCTTTTTAAGATTCACATCACCTTTAAATTCCAGCATCTCCATCCCCGTGGAGTTTCACCATTTAATCAAACATTCAATAAAGAAAAACTTTTCCACATTCCCAGGCATTCTAGAAAAACATCCTATGCTTCTAAACACAAAGGAGGCTCAACACGGTGAGTAGATATACTACCCGTCGAGTCTTTGCCGCCTATAGAAAGAGCATAGACCCATCCTCCATCGAGAGGCTAAACACGGAAAGCACGTGGCATACCCCGCGTGTCTTCGCCTCCTTCAGAATGAGGGTAAGCAAGACCAGCTGCCTTGAGCAGTGGGGAAAAGCAAAGCAGATTAACATTCAAGAAAACCTCAAGCAACCAGCAACTACATCCGTCCCATTCCATCACCCCCGGTGTCCTCCCTGACACCCATATGCATAAACCGATGCATCTCGCCACACTAGGCATCATCCGCTGCCACAACTATAAGGCCTCCATGCCTCCACATATCACAACAACCATCCAGGCTCACATCACAGCACAAGCAGCAGGAAAACAAACATCACAAAATGGGCTCTCGGCCCTTTAACAAACAAGAGGGTAACTCAGAACCCTTTTTTGAAATTCCCACATAATCTGTTCTCTAAACCATATTGAATTAACAGATTTGTTATTCGTAGGTTCCAATCATGGATACCTAATCAGTAAGCTATCACAATTAAATAACCATGCTTACTTCCCTAATTTGATTATCCTCAAATTAGAACAACTACAACAACGACAACAACCAGATTAATTTACATGCCTCTTTATCTTTAGCCAATTAATCAACAATTAATTCCGGCTTTACGTTCATTATCAATTTCAATCATGAACGAAAAATAAATCAAGAAAACATAGATATCACTATATCTAGGAAAACATGAGGCAAACCGTTATCACGGTATAAAGCAACAGCATGCGATCAACCAATTCTTTTAATCCGGTTCAAGTATTTAATTAGGTCAATTTCATTGTGATCCAAAGGAATAAATCATGCTAACTCTACGATTGCACATATATAATTAGAGAAGCCATGAATCCCCTACCTCGAAGAGTTCTTGACGTCCTTTATCCACACAGCAGGTCACGATCCTCCCCTCGCGACAACTTATGTGGAAGAATGATCGACACAGCTTGGTTGCATCCAACAGAGCGGGACTGATCCTAGGAGTAAGGGTTGTTTGTGCAACTCCTACGGGAAGTATTGAAAGGTTCTAGTGCCTCTTAATCGAGAACAAAGGGAAAGAACCAGGAAGAAGGATATCTCGTCCCTTTTTAAGATTTAACGAGGTGATGGTTTAAGATCCGGTTAATTCTCCATTAATAACGGATCGCATTAACCCACGCGGTTTGACCACGTAAAACATTCCAAGACTTAGGAATAATTAATATAGGATTTATGGCATTTGAAACAGCCTTAAGAGCCCTTAAAATAAGGCTTTAAATGTATTTTACGTCAAAGGAAACGTCAAAAGGGGCAAAACTGTAGGAGTCTGGAAACACTGTTCACCCACCGTTACTGTACATGAAACTGATCTGTGAAACTGATCTGTCACACCGATCTATGAAACTGATCTGTGAAACTGATCTGTCACACCGATCTGTCTCACCGATCTGTCTCACCGATCTGTGAAACTGATCTGTGAAACTGATCTGTCACACCGATCTGTGAAACTGATCTGTGAAACTGATCTGTCACACCGATCTGTCTCACCGATCTGTCTCACCGATCTGTCTCACCGATCTGTCTCACCGATCTGTCTCACCGATCTGTCTCACCGATCTGTCTCACCGATCTGTCTCACCGATCTGTGAAACTGATCTGTCTCACCGATCTGTGAAACTGATCTGTCTCACCGATCTGTGAAACTGATCTGTCTCACCGATCTGTGAAACTGATCTGTCTCACCGATCTGTCTCACCGATCTGTCTCACCGATCTGTGAAACTGATCTGTCTCACCGATCTGTGAAACTGATCTGTCTCACTGATCCGTGAAACTGATCTGTCTCACCGATCCGTGAAACTGATCTGTCTCACCGATCTGTGAAACTGATCTGTCTCACCGATCTGTCTCACCGATCTGTCTCACCAATCTGTGAAACTGATCTGTCTCACCGATCTGTGAAACTGATCTGTCTCACTGATCCGTGAAACTGATCTGTCTCACCGATCCGTGAAACTGATCTGTCTCACTGATCTGTTACTGTTCATAAAACTGGAAACACTGTTCACAGAACTAGAAAATTGGCAAAGTGTTGGGGATAAGTCCCCTAGACCTCCCGGAACACCTCCAACACCAACATTTCACAAAGTAATGGACCAGAGAGGTCCGGGCCATTACATTAGATACCTCTCAAAACATTCTCTTCCTCGAGAATTAAAAACCAACCCAGAAGAAAAGAGGGGTCCGAACAACCACCCCATAAGATACCTCTCAGGGGAAAACCACCATGAGTCGTTCGAAAGCTGGAACAAAACTATGACATCCGGGAACAAACAATCCATACCCAAACAATTCATTCACAACATCACATCAAAGGTACGTAAACAAAACATGAAAGGTCCAACCACAGAGAAAACATTATTACATGAAAGGAGTTAAACATTAAACAACTCTGGGTACTGAGCACGTATCTGTGACTCACGCTCCCAGGTACTCTCCTCCATGCCACCGTGTCGCCACAAGACACGAACTAAAGGAATAGAACGCCCACGCAACACCTTCTCCTTGTGGTCTTGGATCTCCACAGGACGCTCCTCGAAGGTTGCATCATCATCAATATCGATCTCTCCCCAATCGATAACATGAGATTCATCATGAAGATAATGACGGAGCTGCGATACATGAAAAACATCATGTATCCGACTCATCCGAGGGGGAAGTGCTACTCGATATGCCACAGCTCCAACACGAGCTAACACCTCGAAAGGCCCAACAAAACGGGGAGAAAGCTTACTTCCGCGACCAAACCTTCGCTGCCCACGACGGGGAGTCACCTTCAGAAACACATGATCCCCAACATTAAACTCTAAGGGTCTCCTTCTTTGATCCGCATAAGATTTCTGACGATCTTGTGCTGTCTTCATCCTCTCACGAATCACTTGAACCATCTCCGTCGTATTCTGCACTAGTTCTGGTCCGAGAATTGCTGACTCTCCGACCCCAGTCCAGCACAACGGAGAACGGCATGGCCGGCCATACATGGCTTCAAACGGCGCCATGCCGATGGTAGAGTGAAAACTATTATTGTAAGCGAACTCTACCAAAGGTAAGTGCTTCACCCATGAACCTCCAAAATCAAGAACACAAGAGCGCAACATGTCTTCAAGAGTTTGGATGGTTCGCTCTGTCTGACCATCCGTTTGAGGATGAAAAGCAGTGCTAAGGCATAGTTGAGAGCCAAAAGCATGCTGGAGACCTCTCCACACCCTCGAGGTAAAACGAGGGTCTCGATCAGAAATGATCGTCTTAGGAACTCCGTGAAGCCTCACCACTTCCTCCAGATACTGCCTCGACAAAACCTCCACTGAGCTCGACTCCTTGATTGCTATGAAGTGGGCCGATTTAGTTAAACGATCCACTACCACCCATATAGCATCATGTCCTCCCGGAGCTCGAGGTAAACCTGTAACAAAGTCCATTGAGATGTCCTCCCACTTCCACTGAGGAATCTCTAAGTGCTGGAGAAGACCACCAGGAACACGGTGTTCGGCCTTCACCTTCTGGCAGACTAAACATCGAGACACACATTCTGCAACTGAACGCTTCAGCCCAGGCCACCAAAACTGACTCCTCAAGGATCGATACATCTTCGTCACACCAGGATGTACAGCTAAGGGCGAGCTATGGAACTCTCGGAGAACCGTCTCGCGCATTGCCAAGGGAACAAAAAGCCTGTCATGATACAACACTCGGTGTTGTTCATCCTCTGACCAACCATCAGGGGCCTCCCCACAAACAACTCTGTCTCTAGAAACTTCCACCTCTAGATCACCCAACTGAGACTCTTCCACCTTTTGCATCAGGGATGACTGCACCGTCATCTGGAAAAGACAACCTCTTCCTCCAACTTCTCCCATATCAAGATGCAAAGCTGCTAGCTCTTCCATCCCTCTCCAGGAATCACCAGATTCACGTACAACATCATTACGTGACTTTCGGCTTAGTGCATCAGCAACAACATTTCCCTTCCCAGGTGTATACGATATTTCGAAGTCGTATTCCTGCAAGAACTCCATCCACCGACGCTGCCGCAAGTTCAAATCCCGCTGAGAGAAAACATACCTCAAACTCTTATGATCGGTGAAAACCACAAAGCGCTCTCCAATGAGGTAATGTCTCCACAACTTCAGCGCAAACACCACGGCTGCCAACTCAAGATCATGGGTGGCATAGTTGCGTTCATGGGGACGCAACTGCCGAGACCCATAAGAAACAACTGACCTCTGCTGCATGAGAACACAGCCTAGCCCCAGATGTGAAGCATCACAGAAAACATCAAACTGGACTCCCTCCGTTGGAAGAAAAAGGACTGGAGCACTTACCAACTTCTCCTTTAGATACTCGAAAGCTGTCTGACACTGATCAGTCCATATGAACGCTTGATCCTTCCTGGTCAAAGCTGTCAGAGGAGTCGCAACTCGGGAGAAATTAGCCACAAACCTCCTATAATAGCCTGCGAGACCAAGGAAACTTCGCACCTCTGACACGGTCTTGGGGGCTGGCCAAGACACCACTGCTTCTATCTTCGAAGGATCCACAGCTACTCCCTGTTGGGACACAACATGTCCCAAGAAACGAACTTCTCGAGCCCAGAACTCACACTTGGACAACTTCCCAAACAACCGATGTTGGCGAAGAACTCCCAAAACAGCTCGTAGATGTTCTGCATGCTCTTCTTCAGATGTGGAGTACACAAGGATGTCGTCAATGAAAACCACAACAAACTTGTCCAAGAATTCACGGAACACAGCATTCATCAACCCCATGAAAACAGCTGGAGCATTTGTCACGCCGAATGGCATTACAACAAACTCATAATGCCCATGACGACAGCGGAAAGCTGTCTTCGGGATATCCTCATCCTTTACACGCATCTGATGATATCCTGACCGCAAGTCGATCTTTGAAAACCAACTTGCACCCTTCAGTTGATCGAATAGGTCATCAATCCGCGGGAGAGGATAACGGTTCTTTATTGTCACTTTGTTTAAGCGACGATAATCGACGCACAACCGCAAACTGCCATCAGCCTTTTTCACGAACAAGACTGGTGCACCCCACGGTGACACACTTGGCCGAACAAAACCACACTGCAATAGACCATCGAGCTGAATACGTAGCTCTCGTAACTCAGAAGGGGGCATCCTATACGGAGACATAGAGATGGGAGACGCTCCTGGCTGTAGCTCGATCCCAAACTCGATCTTCCGTCGAGGGGGTAAGGATACAACCTCTTCTGGAAAGACATCAGGGTACTCTTCTACGACCCTAGGAAACGCCAACTGTTGAACCTCTGAAGAACTCAGCATCATCCCAGCCATCATGGATGATAAGGATGAAACTCGTCTATGACTCATCCGAGGATATCTCTCACCAACAAACACTACTTCCTCTCCATCTTCATCAAAGAAAACGACCTTCTTCCTGTAGCAATCCACAATAGCCTGCACCGAATACAACCAATCCATGCCGAGGATGACATCATATGGTTGTATTCGTAAACATAGAAAATCTCCCCAAGAGCGGTGCTGCCCCAACACTAGCTCACAGTCTCTACATACTTCAAACAAGCTAGCTCGACCTCCAACTGGCGTAGTCAACGCCAAGGGCACTGGAAGCCTCTCTACCTCAAGTCCCAAAGCGTGGACAAGGGTAGGGGATATAAAGGAGTGTGTCGCTCCTGAATCAAACAAGGCATACACCAAGGTAGAAAACAAGCAAAGGGTACCTCGGACGACGTCTGGCTCGCCTGGAGCTGGCAACGCTAGAGCATGAAGCTGACCACGACCACCTCCACGGCCTCTCTGACCCTGATGATGACCACCACCACGGCCGCGCTCTGCTCTCTGAGGACGGGGAGCTTCATGGGGCTGTCCTCTGCCTGCTCCATCTACCCTCTGGTGATCTAAAGCTGGTGCAACCTGCTGCTGCTGCCTCAGATGGAACTGCCTCAACGGAGGAACCTGGAGTGGAGCGCCTGGTGCACGATGACTGCTCTGAAAAGTTGGGCACTCCCGCTGCTGATGACCACGTCCACCACAAGAAAAACAAGCGCCTGATCCTTTGGCATAGGTCTGAGAGTTGCTACCTCCGGAGAAATGAGATGGGAAGGGCCGGGACCTACCCCCAGGTGAACGGAAACTCTTCTGTCCTGAAAACCGGGAACCCCGGACCACAGTTCTTCTTCTTGAGGAATCGTGACGATTCCCCTCTCGTGACGATCCGGTCCTAGCCAAAGTCCTCTCAACAACCTCTGCCCTCGCCAGCACCTCAAGATATGTCTTCAGCATAAATGGGGTGACCTGACGCTGGATCTCTGGACGCAAAGCCTCCTCGAAATGCCTCGCCCTGGCCTCATCATCTGGTAACAGGTCTGAAGCATATCGTAGAAGGTTCCTGAAACGGATTCCAAACTCCCGAACACTGGAGCTCCCCTGTCGAAGGGTAAGAAGCTCCTGGCGACTGGATGCCTTCGCAGTCGAAGAAAGAAACTCGACTCTAAACTTGTCTCGAAACTCCTCCCATGAGATCGCTGACTCCTCACGATCCCCGAGGAACAAGAACCACCACTGCCTCGCTGCTCCACGCAACATCGTCACAACCAAGGACACCCAGTGTTCCTTCCGAGCACGAATCGAACTGAAGCCTATCTCGACCTCCTCCAACCAGTCTTCTGTGACTGCATCTGAAACGGAGCCCTCGTACTTCTGTAGACTCTGGCGCTGAAACTCTCGGAGTGTCTTCCTCCAAGTGTCATCTTCATCAACCTCTACCCGGCGGCGATCTGCTGGAACAGCCTGCTGGGCACCTTCTGCGCAAACCTGACGGGGACGCCGACCTGGAGCCATACCTGTAAAATAACAATCGTTAGAGCTCCTAAGCCTGGAATATGGAAGACTCAACATTAATTAATTAATTATTTTGTTTTATTAATTTTAGGTTACCTATCCCAAGGTCTACCCATTCAAACACAGGCGCAAGGAATAATGATGCATGATCCTTTCCTAGGTCTCTACCCTGCAACCAGTATCACTTTGTTTAGTAGCCATCGTAAACTTAAAGGTCCGTGCAACAGATCATAGGGGGCCCTGAACGCCTATGTCTCTGCCGGTCTCCAGTGTTTACCCCACTTGCTAAACATGAATGACACCGTTGCCCTACCATCCCATGCATCCTCACCTGTGCCTAACTCCAAACTCCATCCTATCCCTCGACCAGACCTCTGATACCACTCTGTCACGACCCCCTCCCCACAAAGTGTACCCCTCCTGGGCCGGCAATGTGAAAAGGGAGATAATGACCCCCCGAGTCCCGCCTCTAGTAGGCCCCGGGTTGGCGACTAGCACCGAGGGTATAATACACACACAAATGGGAGGCATTACCCTCTAAGAGAACACATGCAGAAGAGAGAGATAGAATAGAATCCAACCAACTTCAACTCATAACTGAAATGTAAAAGAAACCCAAGTACATATATGAAATGTCATGCAAAAGTACTACAACTGAAAGGGGAAACTAAAAGTACCCAAAAGAAAGTAAAACGACAGCGACCACAAGCCCGAACAGCTCCTCTTCCAACCGCAAGCTAGTAGTAACCAGCTTGATCTCCAACCTGCTCCAAGTGACCTGAAAAACAGTTTATATGTACATAGGGTGAGTATAACAGTATACTCAGTAGGATCCTCCCCAAGACTCTCGTGCAAAAGTAAAGAAAGCATGCTAAAGCCCAGTGAACAACAAGTGAAACTAACTCGTCACCTAAACAGGTATACTATGTTCCCAACCTCACCAAGGCTACTCTCACCATGTAACGCATACAAGAATATAGCATGTAGTGAAGAATATCAAGGGTACCCCGCTACTACTTCCCCACTGGTTTGCCGCTTTTCCCCAACGACATACGTCCTGTGCATCTCTCTCCAAAGGCTTGCCCGTATCAACATGGGTCAAGCTCCACAATCTGCACCACGTGCACCACATCGGCTTGCCCGCAGACACCTGGGCTAAGATCCACACAATCCTCACAACCAAAAGTAACTAGGTAGTTTCCGGAAGCCACCACAGCTCGAATAACGTGTATCATACGTCGGGTATTATACCTGAATCCATTACAGCCCATACACCGAGTAAGGATCCTCAAGCCATCACAGCCTATACACGTTACACCTATAGTAGTCCATAAGATACTATATCCAGAATATATGTGTGTGAAATAACCACAAGCCATTACAGCCCTCTACACACATATATGGGTAAAACTAACCACTGTGCCTACCAGCACTAAGATCTACCAAGAGAAGAGAGCGGGGCCAAAGGGGGTAGTCAGCCATTCAACCTCCCATCAGAATGTTGGGGAAAACACCCCCCCAGGGCTCAGAATCCCCGGGGTGTCAGTTGCCCTTACCGACAGGGTGGAGTAGCGTATAGAAACACAAAAAGTACAGAGTATATAAGTAACTCACATCCACACTATGGGCATTACCCAGTCTTAGATACAACTGCAACTAACGTCTCTCAGACTCCAGGCTGCTACTTCTAAGACTAGGTATCCTATAAGCACACAACCAATTGAAGAGCTTTATTAGATTACTCCATTCTCATTTATCAGTTCCACTGTACATTAGTTAATTCTTTAAGCATTAATTAAGATTGAACAATTCCCCATTTAACTTAAATGGCGTCACTTCCAAAAACAACTGCTCCTTTTTAAGATTCACATCACCTTTAAATTCCAGCATCTCCATCCCCGTGGAGTTTCACCATTTAATCAAACATTCAATAAAGAAAAACTTTTCCACATTCCCAGGCTTTCTAGAAAAACATCCTATGCTTCTAAACACAAAGGAGGCTCAACACGGTGAGTAGATATACTACCCGTCGAGTCTTTGCCGCCTATAGAAAGAGCATAGACCCATCCTCCATCGAGAGGCTAAACACGGAAAGCACGTGGCATACCCCGCGTGTCTTCGCCTCCTTCAGAATGAGGGTAAGCAAGACCAGCTGCCTTGAGCAGTGGGGAAAAGCAAAGCAGATTAACATTCAAGAAAACCTCAAGCAACCAGCAACTACATCCGTCCCATTCCATCACCCCCGGTGTCCTCCCTGACACCCATATGCATAAACCGATGCATCTCGCCACACTAGGCATCATCCGCTGCCACAACTATAAGGCCTCCATGCCTCCACATATCACAACAACCATCCAGGCTCACATCACAGCACAAGCAGCAGGAAAACAAACATCACAAAATGGGCTCTCGGCCCTTTAACAAACAAGAGGGTAACTCAGAACCCTTTTTTGAAATTCCCACATAATCTGTTCTCTAAACCATATTGAATTAACAGATTTGTTATTCGTAGGTTCCAATCATGGATACCTAATCAGTAAGCTATCACAATTAAATAACCATGCTTACTTCCCTAATTTGATTATCCTCAAATTAGAACAACTACAACAACGACAACAACCAGATTAATTTACATGCCTCTTTATCTTTAGCCAATTAATCAACAATTAATTCCGGCTTTACGTTCATTATCAATTTCAATCATGAACGAAAAATAAATCAAGAAAACATAGATATCACTATATCTAGGAAAACATGAGGCAAACCGTTATCACGGTATAAAGCAACAGGATGCGATCAACCAATTCTTTTAATCCGGTTCAAGTATTTAATTAGGTCAATTTCATTGTGATCCAAAGGAATAAATCATGCTAACTCTACGATTGCACATATATAATTAGAGAAGCCATGAATCCCCTACCTCGAAGAGTTCTTGACGTCCTTTATCCACACAGCAGGTCACGATCCTCCCCTCGCGACAACTTATGTGGAAGAATGATCGACACAGCTTGGTTGCATCCAACAGAGCGGGACTGATCCTAGGAGTAAGGGTTGTTTGTGCAACTCCTACGGGAAGTATTGAAAGGTTCTAGTGCCTCTTAATCGAGAACAAAGGGAAAGAACCAGGAAGAAGGATATCTCGTCCCTTTTTAAGATTTAACGAGGTGATGGTTTAAGATCCGGTTAATTCTCCATTAATAACGGATCGCATTAACCCACGCGGTTTGACCACGTAAAACATTCCAAGACTTAGGAATAATTAATATAGGATTTATGGCATTTGAAACAGCCTTAAGAGCCCTTAAAATAAGGCTTTAAATGTATTTTACGTCAAAGGAAACGTCAAAAGGGGCAAAACTGTAGGAGTCTGGAAACACTGTTCACCCACCGTTACTGTACATGAAACTGATCTGTGAAACTGATCTGTCACACCGATCTGTGAAACTGATCTGTGAAACTGATCTGTCACACCGATCTGTCTCACCGATCTGTCTCACCGATCTGTGAAACTGATCTGTGAAACTGATCTGTCACACCGATCTGTGAAACTGATCTGTGAAACTGATCTGTCACACCGATCTGTCTCACCGATCTGTCTCACCGATCTGTCTCACCGATCTGTCTCACCGATCTGTCTCACCGATCTGTCTCACCGATCTGTCTCACCGATCTGTGAAACTGATCTGTCTCACCGATCTGTGAAACTGATCTGTCTCACCGATCTGTCTCACCGATCTGTCTCACCGATCTGTGAAACTGATCTGTCTCACCGATCTGTGAAACTGATCTGTCTCACTGATCCGTGAAACTGATCTGTCTCACCGATCCGTGAAACTGATCTGTCTCACCGATCTGTGACACTGATCTGTCTCACCGATCTGTCTCACCGATCTGTGAAACTGATCTGTCTCACCGATCTGTGAAACTGATCTGTCTCACTGATCCGTGAAACTGATCTGTCTCACCGATCCGTGAAACTGATCTGTCTCACTGATCTGTTACTGTTCATAAAACTGGAAACACTGTTCACAGAACTAGAAAATTGGCAAAGTGTTGGGGATAAGTCCCCTAGACCTCCCGGAACACCTCCAACACCAACATTTCACAAAGTAATGGACCAGAGAGGTCCGGGCCATTACAATAATGATGTATAGAGTGAAACATGTCTCCAATATTTTATACATACAACTTTAGGTTCAAATAACCAAAAATTAGACGTCGAGAAGAACTTTCACTCACTCATATTTATAGTCAAAACAATGGATCATTACATGAATTGACATAAATTCTAATTTGTCTATCGTATTAAGCCACTCAAGTACATCCATGCCTATCCCTTGTTGACTAGGCATCTGGCCTGATGGGTGGTCCATCTGCAACATTACGACATCTAGGTCATGTCACTGAAGGTGGTTAAATGAATATCCCTTTAATACTTAACCAAAACACATCCTAACCGAAAAAAGAACGTCAATTGGAACAAACCACCAAGATGAAGAATTTTTTTACTTCCATGGAACTCCCTATATATGGGAGATAAATTTAGATGACCCCTTAAAAATTACAATCGAAAAAAATGGATAATAAATTTCTTAATTGGGTTGGATGAGGAAATTTATATTTTTCTCCAAAAAATGAAATTTTTCCATTCTATTTTTCATTAACCCAAGGCTGGAAAAATAACAAGGATTCATAAAAAGACCTCATTGCTGGCTTAGAACTTTCTCTATGAGTAGAGATATCCAGTTCAAAAATCATCTTTTATTCATAATTGGTGTAAAAAAGGATCAATGAATAATATACCGTAAAACAATTTCCCCTATCATTGACTAGGTTAGTGGAATAATATAAGAGTTTCCTTTTGATCCCATGTATTATTATGTTCCTCATTCATAGAATTGTCATTACAATTCCTTTTCTAATTTATCTATGCTCCTATATTACCCTGATAATTTTTAAAAAAAATTCAACTCACAAACTGATGACTTTTCTAATCGATGATAATATATGATATGGAATAAATCAATTATGTTAACACAAACCCACAGTGTGATGAACTAATATCTACCCTTGGATAGGAGGAGTCTATAATAGGTTATATCCCTAAATGGGATTCACCTATCAAACTAAACCAGAAGAAAATATATTCAATTCCATGTAGCAATCAATATTCTACATGATTGTACAAATGTAAAAACTCCCACTATAGGTTATTCTTCTATGGATGTGTCCTTATATGTGTTGAAAAAGTAGAGATTGTCGTTGTCATAGAAAAATAACATGCGGGCTCCTACAGGGCTCATTAATCTGGGACAATGGTCTCTCACAAAATTAAGAGGCTTTTAACTACAAAATCATGATATAAGACAATGTTTATTTCTATACGAAATTTCATGCCTAATATATCCAAGAAAACATAATCTATCAACCCCCAAATTTTCTAGGTTCAACTAAATAGTCATATCAATTTTTTATATTATGAATAGTTGTTTTGTGGGAATATCTACTTACCAAAGATAAGTGTCTCAATTACATACTTACCACTACCAAATTATTATAAAAATAGGATATGGAAATTCCCCTCATGTGTGTTGGGGTGAATATTATCATCATCTTAATAATTTTTTATATCATTACCATGTTTGGATCACTCATACATTATTTGTTGAAAGTGTAATAAACCACTATTCTATGGAGTTGATGAAATTTTACCAAGAGTAAAACATTGAGTTAAATCACTAATCATGAAATTATATAAAATTTAAAGTATAGATATATGCCTTCAGAAAGACAGTGTCAATAATATTCCAAATATGGTGAATATGGACAAGATCTCATGGTCGGAAATGATACTCCATTCTTTATATCCTACCATACCACCACACATACTACTTTACAAGAAACTCTATAATCATTACTGTAAATGATCAAGGTAATTCATCCTAAAAAATTACTATTTACATTTATTTGAAGTTCCATTTTTGGAAAACCCTCATATGATGAGAAATTTCCAATGAAAATGGCTGAGATGGAGGGTTTGGAATAGAATTGGGTAGATACAATGAAAAAACATAAATTTACTCAAAATCATATTGCACGAACCTTTAATAAAAAGGTCCACATTAATTTATTACTATGGAGAGAAATACTATTGGCTATCAGAACCCCAATGATACTAGGGATGAAGCTTCCAATTATGGTTACCAGATAAAATGGGCCTTATATGATAAACAACGTTCCTAAAATTGTATCTTAATCATTGTCCAAAATAGATGTTGTAGCTGACACTCCGACCCCACCAATGTGTGTACTATCAAGAAAAACATTCCATAATCTTAATCATGTTCTTATCATCCCAAAATAAATATGGTAAACTTAACAACACCCACTGTCCTAACCTCATTATGTTTCAATGTAAAAAACACATCCATGTTTCAAGATGTTAATGTACACAAATTCATCCTAACCATGTAACATTATATAGTATGGAGAACCTCTAGATCCAATAAAATTAAACTATATAGAGAAATTTATGACAACATGATGTAAAACTATATGTAGTGTTATAGGGGAACATGTACTAAAACTACCTATATAACCAATATTCATCTTCATTTACATTGGTTTGCCCTCATCCAATAAGAAAGACGTTAAATGACACAATGTATCACGTCATAACTATATCTTGTTATACTATACAAAATTGGTCCCTTTTTGGGGACATTAAACATTATTGAAGTTGTCCTCACAGCCTAATTCTAAAATTCATTTAAAGCACCGTCAATCAAAAAATACACCACAGAGGACCTAGAATTGTCAGATAAAAGGTTGAAATTACACATCCCTATATGAGAGTAATATTCAAATATGGAATTTCATCCCCCAGAACTATGTGTTTCTTTATTCCTATCATTATTGGATACTGAGTGGCACCTATATCTCCAATATTAGTCCTAACTGCAACATTCATCCTCTTTCACAACGATCCATCAAAATTATAATTGTGTGATGTTAAACTGCACTACTGATGTCCATGATGCATTAAATTAAACATCATTGGTTTTTGGAATTATTTAAAACATTATTTTTATTTCAATTAAATATATAGGGATTCCTAGATCCTATATATTAGTTGATCCACTATGAAATAAAAAATAACCTTGTCCTATCATAAATCTCCTATTCATGGTGAGAATAACAATTTCATTACATATATATCACTCTAATCATAGTGAACATTATCCTTGAAATTAATGTAAGGGCTTCCTTAGATGAATAAGGAACATTGTAAAATGATAGGTTTATCATAGTTCATAATGAGAAACTATAAAAGAACCACAAAAGATAATTTCTATATAAAGTTAAACATCACAGTTGATGTCTCTTGCATGAAATAAAACAACATATTCCAATTCACCTCAAATGATAGGACCACTATTTTTTTGATTTACTCCTACAACATATCCATTTAGTAAAAATGTGTGTCTTAATTCTTATAATCAAAAGTTACTTTGTAATTTTGAAATCTCCATACTCTCGTCGAGTCAGACCAATGAAGAATAAAAAATGTCCCCTTAACTACTTTTTTATAGGGATTTTATTGGATGTTTTCATAAAAAATACCTGTGTCTGGACTATTATTTCAAGGGGATATCTAGTGACACCATTACTCCTTTCTTAGGAGAAAACCCAAAATTTATTTTCCATGATAGTGAGCTTATATCCTTATCATATGTCGTTAAATTTCATTGTTTCTCAAGAAAAATGCATAGATAGATTCCTATGATTACAGGATATGTATCGATTCCCCAATCCCCAATCATGTGACAATATTAAAAAACAAATCATAATGATGGCATCCACTAAATTTTCGTTAAAACTACATAGAGTGTTTCTAGTTCAATGAACTGTGTGTGGATTTATTCCTATCAACCACAAGATATGTAGCAATGCACAGATAACCAATCCTAGTCCTATTTATTATAACCAATGTTATATGATCCCTAAATAAAAATTGGACGAGTAATAAAATATCATTTTACCTATGTACAAGTTGGATCATTATACATCATGCTTATGCATGTAAAATTTCTTTCACAATTTTTCATATCAGTTCCCACGTCCTTACTGTATGATGATATAACTACACCGAAAATGTCCTAGTTACATTACATTAAAGGAGGAAAAAAATATATCCCCACTACAGGATGACAAAATGTTCCTTCCATCACCCATTTTCAACCATTTTCAATTGTCCACAATAGCATTACCCTAGTCAACTAGGGTACGAGGTGAATCCCGGTTATTTTAAAAACCTCAATTCATAAATCACACTTTAGGTCACGAACACCTCTAGTTGTTGAAAACCATTTATGGACCATGGAATGGAAGAAACTCCTCTATACATGAACATTATAATAATTCATAAGGGATATCACATACCAACTAGATATAACATGGCTCTGTATGGAGGGATTTATAATCCTTTTTATTCAAATATTAAATTGGAGGATCTATAAATTTGATTTTTTTCATGATATCTCTAGTATGATTTTCCAATATAATTACTGATTGCATGAGAACCTCTTTCAATGATTTACAACATTTTTATATCCCACTCAAAAGGATTTTGGAGTTCTCTTGACCCTCGGTATCCAAATTAGGCCCTTTTGTAACATCCACCTCATATTTGGTCCATTTGTTTCATAACATATACTATATATTGTTTGGTTAATTTTCAATGATTCTAAACACTATCATTTGATGGTTTGATTCTCAATACATTGAACCTCAATATAATGATAGAAAAAACATTTCAGGTTGGGAACCTACAAATTTTGGCCTATGAAAATTCATGTATTCAATCATTGAACTCTTTATCTCCATATATTAAGAAAAAATTAGGGCATACATTAATTATGATTAATGCACATGGTGCCTATATTGTATCTCTAGTAATATCCAATGTATTATTTCTAGGCCCTATTGTTCGAAAAAATGTTAGAGTAATTATTTTTTGTATCTCCTCATTGAGGGAAAATGTTTTCTAGTTGATGACAAAACATTTATGTTGACCAAACAATTCAGGAATATTACAATTTCTAAATGTCAAAATTCAAGATTTGAAAACTTCGGAACAGTATAAAGCATTAGTGGCCCATTAATAATGAATATTGATTTCTATAGATAATGTTTTTGAGTATAAATGTATGCATATGGATACTTCATATTCACCTATGGTTATAAAACAAATGTGTGGCTTTAAAGTCAATTATTTATCATTATTTTGAGCCTTGACATCACAGTGGCACAACTCAACACCTCGGTGTGTTCCATAAAATTCCCAATATTATTTTCCAATACAATCCTCCAGATCTATGAACATTGCACAATGATATACAATATCCATTAACATAATATTCTTGTTGATTAGACATCCTCAATGTTGCACTACTATATATTTTACCCATTGTCGATCTAGATATGAAACTCTCAATTCCAGAGCCTTTTATGGACCATGACATGTGACATAAAACCACATGGCACAGGGCCTAAGATTCATAAATCAAGAGATAGATTTAACTTGAGTGAAATAAACCTTCATGGATTACCTTTACTCCATATCCAACTAATTATTTCAGACACATAAGTAATCAATAACCATTCCTGGACCATGGAAAAGGGTGACTAAACCACTATTTGATGATAACAGCAATGCATAAGACATTTTTACTAGAAAGTAGTGGAATTACATCCTTGTTGTAAATGATTCCCTCTCCTTGTTAGACCTATTAAAACCATGGTAGAACCCAGTACCTCCGGGTGTTATGTGGTATTCACGTAAAGTCTGATCGATCCCATACTCACATACTGAAACTATTGGGTTATGAAATACCTCATCGATATTCGAATTATCTAAGTAGAACTGAGATCTATATTATATTTTGATCAACAAATAGTACACCATATATATTCCATGAACCATGGAGAGGAGTGAAGATACCTATGTTTGACCACATTGTCAATACATCAGGATATTGACCTAACAATTGGCAGCATACATCACATGTAGGAAAAGAACACTAATACTCATTAACCCTAGAAACAGCATTGAGGAATCCCGAACATTAGGGTTCCTTGGGATATCTGAGGAATGTTTTTCCCATACTCCATATTCAATGATTTATTGTGCGATCTAAAATAACCTAAATAACAACATAAGGTTAGAGTTAAAAACCTTAAACTGCAACATAACGTCGAATGTATAATAATCTAAACTACCACAACATAATATTCTGAGCTAAAATACCCTAAAATAAAATGATAGAATGTATTATATAAAAGACCATACACAATAGTGATAGAAGATAAATGACAAAATTTCGTAAAATATAGTGAAAAATGGTCCATGAAAAAATACGCTAAAATAAGATAATACAATATCCATGAAAAAAGGTCATAAAACACATTGATTTATTGTCATTGATAAAATATCCTAAACTACATAGATGTAATTTTTTAGATTAAATAACCATAATGATTGTGATAAAATGTACAATAAAAAATGATAATAAACTATAATAATTAAAGGACCATGCTAAACAATATTAAACTACAACACACTATAAATTTAATCTGCATAGATGGAAAAGATACAAATCATGTAGGTCCCACATTATGTTTGAATTAAAAATCAATCTATTAACACATAGTCTATTATCTTTGAAAAAATATGGGTCACTCTAACCCCAAGACATATATTCCACCGAATATATCCTTTATTGAATCAGTTGATCTCAATATTATAGGAAAAAATATATAATTTAAGAATCTCATGTTTGTAAGAATTAATGATCATTTATTAAGAAGAATCTATTAAAATTCAAACTTTCAGATTTGTGCATATATTTTTACTTAATATTATCAAAAAGGACTAGTGTCTTTAATCATTCATGAAACATTAGATTAGATAAATGAAATGAACACCAATAATGAATGGTAACTAAGAAACAATACATAATGTTTAGCAGATCAACTTATTGATAACATGTGGAAGGGGGAATCTCAAATATTTCTGAATCTTTCTATGAAATTCATCAATGAAAAATACATATCATCAATCTAAATAAAATAAGATTCAATCGGATGGGTAGTCCAAGTTAGAAAAATTTGGATGAGAAGTAGAAATGGAATGTTAAAGTGCCACCCAACCAAATTATTCTGCTTCTACCTTCAGAAGAAGGGTCTCTGTTAAAGTAGATTGCTTATAAACCATTTTTTAGATGAATCTAGTGAATATTATGATAATAGAATATCATAAAATTAGATATATAGGATGTCTTCATACCACCATATCAATTTCCAAGACATCTAGTTGGGCATGAATCCTAAAAATAAACTATAGAATTTACTCTAAAACCTTTAAAGCATCCATCATCTATATTACTGATGAATTCCCATCATCATTTTTGTAAAAGTCCCTTTCACTTCAATATAATTTTAGAAGCGTTACAATAAATTATCACTTAATTTCATACAATGACTAATGGTTAAAGACCCTTACCTTAAAATAATGAAATAGTAAATAAAGACATTCCACTTGGTAAAAAAATTCAAAGAGTAGTCTCAGTAATAAGGGTACGATTCTATTAGTAGATCAACTAATAATTTTTTTATCTTTTATGGAAGATTAAATGGGTATTAAAAAAGTAATAACCACTAATTAATCTGATCAGCAAGCAGGAAAGGTAGTCTAATAAATTATTATATCAATAGGGTTATTGACTGTTTCATGTGTAAGAGGCCTATTTTCCTCGATATATTCTCCATCCAAGTCGGTATGGTCGTCCCCTAGATGAGGTTGATTACTTAGAGTTTTTATTTAGTTCTAATATAAATTGATGTCAGTGTGGAAAATGTGTTTTCCATATGTTAGACAAGTCATCTCGGCACACCACATAAGTAGGCCACCACACAATCCTATGAATAATCACATGATTGAAACCTATAGAAACTAATATGTGGAAATATTATCTAGAAATTTTTTTCTTCATGTTCTAATATAATACAAAATTGAATAATGATTTGAGTGATTCACCCTACAAACACTCTAACGAAAAGAAGAGGGGATACCCTTTGTGTACAGTGTAATTATAAATGTAAATTATTGAGGTGTTTACAACTCTCAAACTATCATTTCATCCATCATGGTTGTAAAAACCTCATTAGGAACTGATATATTAAATGGTCATTAATTAGTAGTTTCAATTCCATATTAAATGGTTGGCCTTGTAAATGAAGGATTAGGCATGAAATCAGAATGTTTAGTTCATTGAAATACCTTCAAAACTTATTCAATTACTAAAAATATATACTCACTCAATGATATAATTCACATATTGGGATGAAATAAGGCACCAGATATCATATAGGTATTGTAGTGTTTTTAGGAGTGTAAAGTCATCCAAATCCATCCATATAAAAAGAAAGAAACTCCAACCATTCCCATAGTTGTGTTCCTTGGCTGAATGTAACCCATGAGCTAGTATAGGCATGAAAGAGTCGGTATGCCCATATTGAAGCATCATTCAACTGTTAGATGTTCTTCCACCACATGCGTACTAATTGGAATTCAAAATAATATGTCCCTAACTAGGAGAATCCATTCATTTAGGAACATGGTCATTAAGCCTACTAGCCTAAGGCTTGGAGATATCTCTGGTAACACTTGTTATCCCCATTAGTTATGATCCCTATATTCCAAAATGACCAAATATGAAGAAGTGTTGTCTCAAACCATTTGGTAAGGTCATCGATGGTATATAAAGTAGTCAACCTGTTAATGCTATGAGAATAAGAAAATATTGATACAATAATTAAAATAGATGAGTTAGCACATAGTCATCTCATTTATCAACTTTTCCTCCATGATATTGACTATGTCCCTTGACAATACTGGATTTTGAAATTTTGATTTGGAAAAATTTTAGGTAGGAAGATAGTCATCGTATATCTCCCAAATATAGGGAATCACCCCATGATTATATAAATCCTAGAGACTAATTTCTACCTTGGTTTGGGATTGACGAAATGAGTTAGTTCCAGGAATCCAACAACTAACCACTTCTCAAAGAAGATCAGACTGAAGATAAATGATAAATTAGGAATCATATATAGATTCCTAAATATGGATGTTTTATAGTCGGTCATCATGCTCAAAACAACTCTTACTAAACCAAAATAGAAACTCATTCATCAGAAAAATTTTCACTAAGTCAAATGTCCCATTTTGGGATCCATCCACCTCCCTAGATGTGCATAGAATATTTAAATATAATCAAGTACATTTGAGTGATGGGATAGTGGGTAAAATCACAACTAATTATACACATAGGGGAGTTCCATAATTTTTAATACCACCCCTATGACCATGATAAAACGAGTTTGAAATCCAAAAAAGTATTTGTTTGAATACATTTTGGAAATTTTCGAACCAAAAAAGATGGAATATTTTGCTCTGGGGAAGGAATGGTTTTGTCATGTAACAACTAAAATCCATAAAATGTAGACCAGTGTGATAAAGGATAATTCTAGAAATAGGATGGGATAATCCTTTTCAGAAAAAAAATTTCTCAGCGAAAATGATACAAAGGGTTCACATGATGATTCCTGGAAATAAAATCATGACTTTTATTTATGGTTGAGGAGCTTTGATGAGAATGAAATCAATTTAGTAAAATGTAAGTGCAATATATGAGGCACATTGAAACACAATATTATCAAAGGAAAACAAAAAGTTTGGAACCCAAATGTTAATCTTATGAAACATAAATGTTTTTTGATCATATAATGGACTTGCGAATCTCCAAGCTCATGGGTATTTCACATACCACATAAACCTTCAAGTGATCTTACAACTGCTCAACCAGTCACAAGACTCATGATCATGTGACCTCATCATGGTTACAAGATCTATATAATTTTCAATGTATCATATAAACTATCTAGAATATCATGTTAAACCCTTAAGAAATCAATGTATCTAAATAGAAAGGATCAACCAGTTACCAAATTCCAGTACATCATTGATTCAATCAAACACCTACGAAATGTATGTAATGTTATGTTGTTCTCATGAAAAGGTATCATTAATGGATCTTCCATCGGTTCTTGCATAAATGTGTTGTGAAAGGGTAATGCAATGAATGAATATCGTAGGATGTCTAACATGTCCATAGATGATGAATGAAATTATCTTGGATTCCTTATTCAATGATCCTTCCACAGGATTCCAAATTTCACCAATAAGAAAATGTGTCACCCAAGATAGATATTTCAGGCAGCACCAAAACCACAAGGGGAAATTTACATTTCTTATATGAAATACATTATCCCAATGGAAATTTCTCCTTAAGAGGGGGTAATTTTTTACACTCCCCAAATGAGCATCATCAAATCTAAAATGGATGAAATACCGGAATACATGTATTATTTTCCTTAAAATGTAAAAGTAGAAGAGGGGCCCAAGACTCACAGATCACATAACCTTCCAAAGGAAACATGATTTCATGACCATTGGAAGGCCATACACAATGAATAAGATTATATAATATCCCATTATTAACTATTGACAATGTATTTGTGTTCATTTAATGTCATCCCTGAAATTCCTAATCATGTGATGAATTCCAGATGAGCTCCCCCTAATCACATGACTCGTTAATTTGCATATGACTAAAAATCCCTCCTAACATACTTGGAATATAAGAAAAATAATATAAAAAATATGGGAGCATAGTGTGATCATAAAAATTAGGTGATTCACCCTTTTAGTTCAAAAGGAACCATAGAACCCTAGGTGACGTGTCTCCCTAGTTACACAAGATCCCACTATGAAGCCAAAATCATGAGGTGAAGGGAATTCGATATGTATATGTGGTCATCTACTCCACCACTACATCCAAAGAAAAAAAGAATGATTTTCCATGTTAATGTTCACACATCACCACAATATCCTTTATTGGCCACTTGTTGTATCACTGATGGGGTGAGTGGTTGTATTTGAAAACACTCATACAAAAACGAAATATGTATAATCATTGTAAAATAATCACAGAAATTATAAATTGAATGACAATAACATATTTTGAGGGGTACATACACTGGTCTAATGTGAATGGGGTCATATAAATTGATAAATCATCCATGATCATTCTAGGCCTCCTTTGAAATGTTAGTACAATCCTATAATGATCTCAAATAAAGATACATTAATATTATGGAATACCTTAGATATTTTTCATAGATCACACAAGACCTATAAGTAGTCATCCTAATCTCACAGAATCCCATATACAAGTCATCCTGACCATGTGAAACCCCTTAAAATTTCCACTTGATTTGTAAATAACCCTATAATTACAGAAAATCCAATAAAATGGTCCTTGATGAGATAGTCATGGTCGCTGAAAATAACTCAATGCATATGGGGGTAACACATGAAACATGTGTCACCAAAGTTCTTCACTGAATATTGGATGGATTTTCACAATACACATCGTACCAAGAGGCATAAAATCATGGTGGATATGCATGTAAATACTCCACCATAAAATGAATTGAACACTCTCAAAACATATTTAGATCCTTTCACTAGCACACCAAAGTAGCATTAAAGATTTTTCAGAGCATCCATTCCTGTGATTGAAATGGATTTCTACAAGCTAAAATCCATGTAATACTTATTTAATTATCAGTCAATCATGGTCCCTAATCAAGGTCAAATGAGAACATATGAAGGTCCCATGATGGGTTATGTGAATAATATCATACACATCTACTGGATCAAAAGAGACATAAACATGTTTAAACTAGACAAAAAAACCTACACATAAAATATGAACTAGATCAATGTTTATAGAAGATATAATTATGTGAATATATATTCACTAACCCTTGTGTTCTATACATGACCCATAGACATTAGGTTGCAACACCCCATAATGTGACTCAAGTCATGCAGAATCCACATGAAATAACATTTTGATCATTCAATATCCACTTGAATCACCATTTTGGTCATTTGGAACCCTGCAGTCATCCCCCCAAAATTCTCATGAATCCTGAGAGGGTTGCTTGTAAGATCATGTGATGTCTTCAAGACATGTCTCCCAAAATATGTTGAATCATTGATGCATATTAGAGAGGACACATGGAGCTATATGGGTCAGAAATCCCGATCTCGTGGAACCCCCAATCATTTCATCAACACTGTGAGATTCCCTATAGATATGCCACCCATGTCCCATGAAGCCCTTTGGGCTTTCCACTAAGATCTCATGACATCCCTAGGTTATATCAACTATGTCATGTGATTTCTTCTAGAATATCAACTAGGATAATGTGATGGACTCCAAACATGTAATATATGATCTAGTTATGGTCTGCAAACATCAGTGGCTAGATCTTGTTCCATCCTTCATATGAGTCAACCAAGATCATATGATTTTCACTAAGTCATTTCTGGGAGTCAACTAGAGATGTTAGACTAACAAATAGGAAATGTGAAGAAAACAACTCAGTATATGATATCCTTATCATGTTGTAATTCAAGGGAATCTATAGTGTGTAATCCCCAATTAGTGGAATAATATGATATTTCAAATATATAAAGAAATCCTCAATGTATAATCCATAATCGACTCATCCATGCTAAATCTCATTCATGCCTTAACAAGGAAATGTAGGAATCATTATTAAGGCTTCAGCTCTATTTTATGAATCCAACATGATGTCAAAGTACGTAGTCCCTATATCGATATGTAGTGAGACATGTTACTTATTATCCATCATTTTCTTCCACATGAATGGATCACGTATTCATAGAGAGTTACAAAAACCTCATAATTTTCATCTTGAATATCCTTTAGTCTGAAAAAACATAGTTCTTAAGCCCTGATTAGTGGAATAATATAACTCCCCCTATATAGGTTTATCTACCATGGATAAATACCCAACGACCAATTTTAACTATGATAACATTAATTCATTCAATAACATGGATACATAGGATTCCACATCGAGGTTGAAGATCTAACACTTGTTTCCCAAGTGAAATAAAGTATCTTCATTCCATATAATGATAAACATCATATGTTTAATGAACTACATGAGTTGTCATTCCTATTTTATAATATAATAAGTAGGAAACCTCATAATGGATTAATCCCATCCAAAAAATATTATCCTCATCTATGGATGACAAAAAAACATTGGTGTTCAGAGTTATAAGTGTTTAACATTGTGAAACCTACCCATAAATGGGAAATGTATGAAGAACCTCAGATACATATAGATGGAATCACTATTATGATCCCTCTTTGTATATAACTGGACTTAACATATTTTCATATTTAGGGTAATCAGTCTGGTATTTGTATTAATAAGAGATAATAGAACATATATTATATTTATAATAGAGTCACAAAGTATGAAACAATTCCCACCAAAATGGTGTGATGAGCCCGACCTACCATCCTCTTGACCAAGTTGTTTTCCTTAGCGTCATTTGTAATGAAGCCCCAACAGACCACCATCATTTGGAAATATGGTACGTAACTAGTTATGGATAAAGAATATGTTATGTGTTTCCATTAGAGATGAGAAATGATATTCCAAAAACGAATGATTGTATAAATATGTTTACCCACCCTCCACAATCAGACATTTTCAGAATGATGGACATTTCTTTCTGATATAAAAAAGTGGTGAACCAGATTAGAAATATCATAACTCTGTCACCTCCTTAAAAAAATGAATAGGCTACCCATTTCTCATTGGAACATTTTTTCATTTCAAATTGTTTCTTCCTTATCCCCATAATCATCATGACATAATAACATTTAAATATACCTCAATGAATAGAAATTCATAAAATGTTTATTATCTCACAGTTCCCTTTAATTGAACTTGTCTTAACACCATATTTAATGATTTGAAAAATGTTATAAATTTAAAATAACAAAATATTAGTATTTATAATAACATATTTGGAACCCTTATAACACATAATCACCTTCTCAGTAGTAATATTTCATTTTCACCATTTATTCTACTGATCATTTCCCAATTTTTGAAGAATAATTTTATGCAAAAGTTTTTTCCCATGAAAATATTATCTTAATAATTCCTAAAATAATGATATTAATGTTAAAAAATTATATATACTCATTATAGACATCTTCATAATAATTTTTTAATGTTTTAAATTTAAAATGATTTGAATCACATCATGGAGATGGTTGTCCATACATATGAAAAATCCATGATATCATCCCATTAACATGAAAACATTAATAATGTGTGTTATATATAAATTATTAAATATATATATTTTCATATATATCACATATATATATATATATCAAATTTTATACTTATTACATTCCATTATAAAAGTAATTATAAAGGAATCACATTTCTTTGTGAAGCTGTATAGTCGGACGTCGACACGAAAAACATTATCATATTTTCAATTGATAAAAACATAAAATGTATATGTGATATAATAATTTAATAACTATAAATATGTTATATATATATATATATTATAAAAAACATAATTATATCTAACCTTGTGAAGTGTTGATGGAAGCCGATTTATATTTGGTATGAGAGGTAGTAGTATGTCGTACACACCATCAATGATTTCATTTCACTTTTGGTAGAAGATGATATGGATGAATTTTCAACCATAAAAATAAAAAAATACTATTGCATTTTATATAAAAGTTCTATTTAATTGTATGTGTTAAAACATAATATAGTGTGTTAAGCACCCCATAATACTACATGAGAAATTGGGGGTCCAAAATTCATTTGGTGTAGGTATTGTAGTAGTACTGTAGCAATATTGTAGCAGAGGTGGAACTGTAGCAACGACTGGTACTGTAGCGGGGGTAGGTCACTGTAGCGATGGTAGAGCATTGTAGCAGTGGAAGATACTTTGTTGTACTTTAGTAGGTAGTTACTGTAGTATTACTATTCACAGAATGGGCCTTGGGAAAAAACTTTGGGCCTATGGGCCATGTAATGGGCTAAAGTCTAACTGAGTCTCTGGGATATGTAATGGGTCTCCCTTTACATATTAAAAAGAGGTATTTTCTTTTATTTAATAATAAATGAGGCTTCAGCCCCAACCTTTAAAAAATGAAAATCAATGTGTTTCATTAAGATGATTACATTATCATATGGAAACTTACATTGGGTATCTGCTTAATGACCCTGGGGTTGGTATTTTAGGAATACCAGAAGCCCTTTAATGTAAATGACGCTATTTGGTACATATTTTGGTTTTTTATAATAGATAAAAACATTGGAATGTATAAATGTATGGCGGTAGGGATGGACCATTTATAGTGGATGAGTGAAATTTTTTTAATACCAACAACTAAACAATAATGGGAAGTCACTATCACACCACATACCTCAAAAAATTAAAAATAATATTTAAAATAGATGTTAAGGTTTATCCCAACATCCATCACATAACATTAATAATTTTTTTAAATGATACTCTTATACGCTCTATGTTTACTTACTTTTATCATACATTTCACACCATGTAAAATGGTTTTTAACCTAGGTAATTATTGCAGGGATCCTATAATAAAATGATCATTATTATATAACATATAACCAAGTATTATAAATATTAAATCCAATTTACTAAATAAAAAATCTATATATGAAAAATAGTTTTTTGTTAAATAAGAACATGTAGTGTCCAAAACCTCATTTTGACCATAATCTGGGTTATTATATTTTAATCACATTGGTAATCATTTTGTAAGAAAACTGAGTTTAAATTATTAAATAAAATTAATTATTCAAATTATAACTATTAACTAAATTTTTGATATTAAATTAAAATAATTGGTTTAATTTTAATAAAAAATAAATACACAAATTGTGTCAATTTTTTTAAGCAATGAATTGTTCATGCATAAGTTGACATTACATGAACTATATAGAAAGGTGTTTTAATTATTTTGATTTAAATACATAAATATGGATATATAATGTATAAATATATATAAAATATTTCTGTATTAGTAGTATTTTAATTAATTATAAGGGAATAGCATTATAGGTTTAAAACCCGATTTTAGGAATAATGTGTTTTTGATCTTAAAAATAATGTTAAACCAAAATGGGATATAATTATGATTAAAATGTAATTATATATTAAAAATAATAATAAATAATATATATTTTAAATTTATATAATTTTAAAGTCTCAATGGGATAATCAAATTAATTCATTTACTAAATATAAGTGTTAGTTTTACACAATGTTGATCATTTCACTATTCAACGAAAAAATTGTGCATTATGAAAAATACCAAAATATGTACCCTATGATAATTTTTATATTTTGAAATCAAATATGGAGTATGTTTTTCCAAATTGTTTTAATAAAATTTGAAAAATTTATATAATTAAATTTTGGATGAAGAATAATAATACTCTTTTTTGGTTAAAAGGTACTTTATTGAAATATAAAGTGAAATTACTAAAATTTGCGTGATTTTAATAAATAAAATTGAATTTATAAGGTAATTTATATATATTTATTATGTGATTTAATCCAATTCATACATGAAAATTAAAAATCTTTGTTTTAATTCACATATTTAAATTATCCATTTCGCGACTCTCTTCAGCTCAATGTTCGACGGTGTATACAGTATAGAACATTATGTCATCATTTTAGAATATTGAGGATGATATAATATAAATATATAAAAATGAGTATATTTTTTAATATCATTTAAAATATTAGTGTGTTACGTTATCCCTACCTTTAATTAATTATGTCCTATTATCATTAACCAGCAATCATAAATCACGGGTTTGACGGTTGAAAATTATTTTATTCAAAATCAACATTGAAAATAGTTTTACAAACAACTTTTAAAAAATGGATATGGAAATAAGAAGGTTATCTGGAATAGCATTTATCTTGGCATCCATGTAGGTGAATTTTGTTTGGAATTGAAAATAAGTACATTGATGAAAATCATAAATAATTATGTTGAGTGATAGAGAACATTCTTCAAAAGAAAGTGAATGATCATGAAAATGTAAATAAATACAAAACCATGAATATATTATGAGTAAATGGACTATTTATTCATTGAATATGAAGGAAATAGTCTTGAATTTTGGATTCAAGATCCTTTTCCAAGAGTTTTCAAATTTCTATACGTTATTAACTTATAAAATAACATAATATACTCACTTGATATATTTCAATTTAATTTATTTTAAGGACCAAAACTTTAACATTACATATTCGAGTGAATTTAGGTTGGAATTATATTTCATTCATTAAAAAATGTGATTATATTTTATATATTTCGTGAATTAAGACAAAATCATCATATTAATACCAAACATTATAAGAGGAAAATTAAAATCAATATTCATTTAATTAAAAAAATATCTATTTCAAAAAAATGATTTCTTCCTAAAAAACATCACAATATTCATCTTGACTCATTATTTTCCCAGATATTCCTTAAATCCCTATGAAATAGATTTTTAAATGTTGAATATGAGAAAAAATATCATTATGGAAAATAAATAATGAAAATACCAAACAATATAAGAGGAAACTTAAAATAAATATTTATTTTATTAAAAAATATCCCTTTCAAAAAAATGATTTCCTCGTAAAAAATTGACAATATTCATCTTTAATCATTATTTTCCCAGATATTCCTTAAATCCCCCTGAAATGGATTTTTAAATTTTGAATGTTAGAAAATATATCATTACGGGAAATAAATAATGAAAATATTTAATCTAGTTAAATACATGTAAACCCATTTAATTTATTATAGTAAAATAAAACAAATCATTTCTATATGAAAAACACTCAAAATTTATAAAAAAATATAACCTTTAATCTACATAAAAATAAAATAGAAACTATGTTTGCAAACATAGATAATAAAATAAAACAAAACATTTTAACCAATCTAACAAGTATAATGATATGGTTGTCTTTGAATATAATTCTATATATTACATAATCATTACACAAAGCATTAGAGAGCTATAATGGGACTCAGCCCTCATATAAGCTATATCAGGCTCACCAATTTTTTATACTCTATAATTTTTCTCAACCCATCATATATTATATATATGGATAACCATTGAGCTAAAATAGAGATTATACAATCTTAGGAACAATATCTAGATCATCCATTTCATATTTAATGCTCAAGTTCCAAATCATTAAAAAAAATTATGCTTCAATTTTAATAAGATAACTGTTGAAAATTTCATAAATCAAATATTAAAAACAATTTAGGATATAAAAATGATTTTTTCCTTTAAAAATTCATCTTAAAAACAAAAATACACAAAAAAGGTAACCACTATTTTTATTTAAATAAAATATCATTAAAAACATTCTCAGTGAAAATAATTTTTTGTGTTGAAATCATTAGTAAAAAAGTATCTACACATTAAAATAAAAACAATTTTATTGAAAATACTCATATTATCCTAAAAATGAAACATAAAATAATTGACGTGTCAAAAGGGTGGTAAAACCATCTCATTCTATATGATTTAAAAAAATTCATTGGAAATTTTCAAGATTGGTTGAAAGAGTAACTTTAAAAGTTTTATTTTTAATGATAGTCCCTTAATTTATTGTTCAACTAGACTTGTATATTAATTATAATCCAAAATAATAATTTTAGGTTATTTATTGAATTTATTATGAAAAATATTCATGTTAATTATTAATTTTATTTGTCGTATTATAATTTTATGAAAATTAATTTATTATTTATTTTCACATTTTATGCTTTGATGATATAATATTTAAAAGAATTAAATAACTTCTATAATTTGACTTTGGTAAATGATATCAGCATTAAATAAACTCTCGAATTGTAACACCCTGAGATTTTATGAAAAATATTCTTTTAATTTCATTGATGTCTTGTGTTGTACACAAAACCAATAGTATCTTGTGCTATACGTAACAACGAATTAACTTGTATTATACACAAACACTATTATTGGCTTTTGTTGCACGTAGGAGAAACCTTCCTCAATAGCATGTGTTGTACGCAATAATAATTTTCAGTAAACAACGATATATTGTTATAATATTATTATGAACTAGCCGTTACGAATAGAAGTAACTAAATTTTGAATTTTATGAAATTATAATATATCTTACACATTTTATAGAACATTGTATGAGAACAATATAACTTTTTCGGGTAAAATAAGTATTTTAAAAAAAATACATTTTTTACAGCTTTTGAGGGAACACCCACATTAAATATAGTTTATAACAAGTTAATAAGTTAAATTTGTCAAAATGAAAATTTTCTTTTTAATCAGGATATAAAAATTTACTTTGGATAAAATTTTGATATTTTTCTTATAAGTTTCTTATTTTGATTAATAGTAAAAATAAGTTCAATTTTAATTAAAAACAGCTTTTTCATCGAGATAGTGTATATGGTTAAATTATAATATTGTATGGTTTTAATGTATAAATAGAATATATATCTTCCATTTAATATAATGTAAGTCATTAGCATTTATTTTATACTGAATTCATGAGTAAAAAAATTTCTAATTTTTGTATTGTTTTAACTTTTAAAATTCATTTTCTCAATTGCAGGATTAATTCTATATTAAATAATATAGCTTCTGTATTTTGAATTTAGAAAAATGGATTCCATATTTGGAATCATTAGGTCCATGATATTTTAATAAGTGACTTTTTATTTTTAGGCATTATGAATAGTAACTATTGTAAATTTTATTTACCATAGTTAAGGTTAAATTGGGTAATTAAGGGTAAATACAATATTATAAAATTACCCTAAAACCTGACTTAATATAATTGGATGATTATATTTTTTCATAAATCATACCTAGGTTGAAATGGAATCTAATGGAACCCACTTGTATTTGATTAATCCCTTTTATTTATTTTATTTAAAGGAAGAGAAATATGTCTCACTCAAACTTTAATTATTAGATTATTTTTAAAATAATGATATAAAGAATATAAATTCGATTAAAAATACTCATTTTAAATCTAAAATGTTTTTCTTTGTCATAGTAATTTTTTTGTAATTTTTAAGAAATATTTATTTATCTTAGTATCTTATACATTAATTATGTAGAAATTATAATTTTAGTGAAAAATCAATTATATAGTTTTTATTAAAATAATAATACCTATCAAAAAACCAGAAACATAACCAACCCTTATTTTTCATGTATATAAATACCATAATCATATAAGGGTATATTTTTGGACCATTTGGAGCCCTATAAAACATATTAGGAAATTTGTATTATTTTAGATTAAATAATGTCAAAGATGTCACCTTCATAATTTAATGAATATAAAAATTTAAATGTTGTGATTTTAAGATGATAAATTCGAGTAAAATTATTATTATGAAAGGTATTGTATTTATTTTTACCATAGAATTTTATTTTTATTTTTTTACACCAAATAGGAATATTAATAAATTATAAAAAAAATTAATAATTATTTTATTAAGAGAAATGCCAAATAAATGGTTTTAAAAATATTAAAATAAATATTAACTGAACAAATTAATGTGATACATGAATTTTTTAGATTAATATGACATTATATAAATCTATTAAATATTTTGGTTTGAATATATTCTCTTTGTGGAGTTTATTTAAATGCAAATAAAAGAATAGTGTCAAAATTCACACTATTGTAATTTTATAAAAATTAGATATTATAATGTGGTTTACAAATCAAAACAAATTATAAATTATAAATTGAAATATATATGGTCGAAAATTTTATAAAGTATCCCATTATGGATAATTTACAACACATATGTATGTATTTATAACATTAAAAATTTAGAATATTATTACCAAAATAAAAATAAATAGATTAAATAAGGATAAATCAAAATGATAATGTTTAAAATAAACTTAAAACATGTCTAAATTTTGTTGTCTGATGTGACTACAAACCTATCACATCTCATCTTCAAATGGAGTCATATTTTTAGGTTTTTATGTGGGGATTCATTTTTTTATAAATTAATATTTCTTTTGTTTCCAAAGGTGCCCCTCTCCTCAATTATAAAAGGGCACCTCCTCCCTCTACACTTCATAACATTTTGAGCATACCAGATCAGACACCCCTGACCATTTCTCCTCTCCACTTACCTAGAAACATACTAGAGGCCCTGGTCTTCTTTAAATACCGACATTAGTTCCCTAATCGGAGGTTTAAAAGAGGCGTGTCGAAGAATAGGTAATCTCTTCTACCGATTCATTCAAGTTTCATTCTTCTTCAATTTCTTCTTTTTTATTTTTTTCATTATAAATTAATCACATTTATATCACTAATATACATATATGTTATTATAAATATGAAATAACCCCATTTCACCTTCTATCCATCCTGCGGAAAATGAAATCACCACACGTGCATACGTACAGAATACTGTCACCATGTCGTGAGGTAATATGTTTTTCCACCACCACCTTACTTGGATGGGTATAATGGTGTAAATAATAACTCTATATGGTTATTATAACATAATAATGATTATAAAATATTATATATTCCACTCCAATTCCATTCAATAATCATTGGAACGATATCATCGCTCGTGTGTAGGTAAGGATTACAGTCTCCATGATGCGATGAGATTCATTAACCAAATTAATAATTAAAGAATGATTATGAAGTATATATAATAAATAATCATAAAGTATGTGACATAATAATGATACTAGATTTATGTACATATATGTATCATTTATTTCATTCCATACAATTCAATAAGGAAACGAATACAGCGTTCATGCGTACGTACGGCCTACTGTCTCCATGAATGGTGTATTTCATTCAATTTATCGATCTATCATATATATTTATATGATTAATACATATATATTATATATTAATATTTTTTTAAATTTTCTAATTATGTAAATCAGGATATAAGTAACAATATCAAGAACAAAAAGTCCGAACACGTACGATAAAGGAAATGATTTTACCCAAAATGATGCATTAAAATGAAATGGACAAAAGAACGGGTAATATAATGTCACAAGTGAATCATGTATGATATCATACATATTATTATGGTTCTGTTACAAGTTAATAATATGTTTTAACCCACTATACCGGAGTTTCAGACACGTATAGATGAAATTGGACCTAAGGTAAGGGATAATTTTTCAATCTCATTTTTATCCGAGATTGCTTATAAGTAAGTATTTACTAGGGTTATATTTTTCATCCATATCCATAAAATTTTTTTCATAAATTTTTTAATATTCTTAAATGTATTTTTAATGTCATTTTTACCCCTCTTTGACTTTTACTTTGTGTAATGGAATGAATCTTTTTTTTGTTTACCATTGGTGGTACATTTTAACTTTTCTGTTAAAAGTACGAGGGGATTGTTTTTTAACTTATACGGCATGAATGGATTTTTACAGTTTCATAATGCATAATTTTCATGAATCTTACTCTATAATATATCATGATTATTTTGAAAAAAATAATTTTCTTTTAACAGGGAATTACATTTTTTGAAAATAAAATTTTTTTGAAGAAGAAAATATATTTTCCTCACGAATTCATTTCAAGTGTTCTATCGAAAATATTTTCTATATTAGATGAAATTATTGATTATGATTATGTTTCAATTATAATTTCTCTATTATTTATATGGTTTTATTCTTCTTATGATAAAATTATATACATTTGTTTTATATGGATTACATTATGATGGGATGATGTTTATGAAACCCATTTTATTATATGGGTTATGATGAATGATTTATGTTTATTTTGTGGCATACGTAAGAATGATTGTAGTATGAGACTTGTGGGACCTATATCTACCTCCAATGCATTGGGTAAAGATTTGTATCTCATGAGATAGACATGTATAGATTGGAAAGTGAATATGGTTCAGTAATACAGGGCTAGAATGGCATGTAAAACCTGGTTTAGTAATAGACTTTGTCCACTATGATTGTCTTAGAAGCAATGCCTTGTCTACTATGGAAATCATATCATGTGCTTAATGTATTCCACAAATAAATGTTTTATTTCCATGCTATTTTTTAATTATTAATGTTCCTTATGATCTATTCCAAACATACTGCCAATATTTATTTCACAACTGAAGTTTTTGATGATTAAACATTATGTTCATGTTTTTAAGTTCAAATTTATGTGGTTTGTCTTATTTTATCCATGATTACCCTTACTGAGAATTTGATCTCACCCTTTTTATCTTTTCTTTTCCACAGGATATAAAAAAAGGTTTTAGGTAGGAAAACAAAAAGGAAAGATCTATATGGGAGATGTTGAAGATCTTTCACCATGATTAAGAGATTGTGTTCCAAGATTTCAAAGACACTAAGCTATTATGGTCCTTGGGTGACTGTTTTCGTTATGTATTATGTATTCGGAAAAAGTAATGTAATGTATATGTACGTCAAGCTTTGGGTCTCTACAGTTGGTATCAGAGGAACATTTTAGTTAACCTTTGGAAATTAGGATGTGAAAACTTTAGAGAGATCCCTATAGATATTTATAAGGTATGTCTAGATATATCACTGAGGTTAAGTATAAGTATAGGTTATAGTCCTATTATTATGGTAACAATTTTATAATTAATCTTAAGTTGTAAGATATTGACGGCGCCCCCCATTTATTATGTCATTTTCCTAGAATGGTTTTTTCCTCTCACACAATTATTTTTGGGTTTTATGCGATGGATGGAACCCGAAGGAACTATATTTATCAATGTAATGGACAATACAATGATTGTACTCATGAACAAACCAATGTTATGGTATATGGAGTGAAAAATATTACTGAAATACTTACAAAAGATATGATTCACTTTGGACATCCAAATGACCTGATTAGGGAACCATATTCTATTGATTCCTTCATAAGGCAACGTCCACCTACTTTTAGTGGGTGTTCTGATCCACTTATTGATGAAAAATGGATCAGTACCATTGAAAAGATATTTTCCATACATCACTATTTAGAACATGAAAAATTTATTTTGGCTATTTACCATTTAGAATGTGAAGCAAACCAGTGGTGGACTCTAATTAAGAATACAAGGACCCAAGATTAAATTGAATCCATAGAATGTGACTAATTCCATAATTTGTTTTAATAAGTACTTCCATTGTATTCATCGAACAAAGATGGAAAAGGAGTCCCTTGATATTAATCAAAAGGATGATGAATCTGTTGGTATATATGAGGTGATTTTTACCAGGATTACGATGTATGCATCTGACATTATCATCCATCCTGAGAGTAAAGGTGATCGATTCTTCTATTGCTTAAAACCATGTCATTGAAGGGAATTAGCTTCAACAGACATCAATAACTATGTAGAAATTGTGCGTCGTGCTATAAAGGTAGAACTAAAAGTTGGTGTTACATATGCATCTCATGGTTTTGACAAGAAATGAAAGATGTAGTTCAAGGAAAAGTCTCCAAACTATAGTGAAAAGAAGAGAAATGTTTCTTTCTGCCCAATGTGTGGAAAGAAGCATGGTGGAGATTATCATAAACGGACTAAAAAATGTTTTACATGTGGAAAAGAAGGTCATAGAGAAGCTGAGTACTGAAGTAATGGGATAAAGGTAGCTAATGATGTGAATGGTGAAAAGACTACAGAGAACACACCACCAACACTTCCATGCTACAAGTGCAGGCAAATGGTGCATTATGCTATCCAATTACCTAATCCAATGGTTCATGATGCATGACATCAAAAACATATTAAGGAAATGGACAAGGAGAAGTCACATGTGATCCCTGTTGGCAATTTTGAGTATGACTACTAAGTGGTGTAATGATGAAGTGTTTATTTAACAGGATTCCAAAATAGTGTTGTGGAATCTCATTTATAATATCATGGAATATTAGAATATCTATGTATTTGTTGGTTGGGGTTTTCAATAATTATATTTTACTGGTAACCAAGAAATGTGATTGAAATATTTATGGAAAGTAGATGATATACGCATAATTAAGGTGCAAAGAGATAATGAAATGTTTGATAATGTTAATGATCTCATGACTGATATAAGGACAATGTGATATCATAGTTTGAGTATATAGAAATTTTGGGATTTTTATATGTGGAAAGAATCAAATTTTGATAGCATTCATGTTTTCAAAAAGATTATATGGTTATTCATGTTTAAAGTGAATACCTCATTAAGGTATTCACATTTATTTAATGTGACCAATGAGATATATTTTATGATATATGGGGGATAAATGATGGTATTCACATGCTTGGTTGATGACCTCTCTAGTAATCATTTTCTTTATACTGTGAGATTAAACAAAAGCATATAAGATAATCCAAAATACTAGAATGGATTAAGTTGGATATCATATAGTATTTTTTAAGGCTAGAGATTTTTGATATGATAGTACAGTTTTAGAAAAAGGACAACCTGTAGGATGGGCAAAAACACGTCGCATCGGAAAAGGATGCGGGAATTAAACCCACAACTGAAGTGTGACATGACTTTGTCACCTACAACTGTCCTACAGGAAGTCCATGGTTTTGAGAAATTATTTTTATTTTATTAAGTGATATGATAGAAGAAGTATAAGTCCATTTTTGGAACCATATATGATTAATCTCACCATAGATGGAGTTATGTATATTTAATAATTGGTGCTGACCTTTTTATGATAGAAACAGATGGAATGACCAATAATTCTATCGCATGATCCACTATCACTTCACGGAAGACAAATTCAACTTCATTTCTTTAAGAGATGAAGTGAAAATTATTCAACGCATGAAAAAAGTGAGATTATACCCAAATCAAGTAAGTATTTCATTTAATTAAATAATTCTACAACATTAGTGAAATGATCTTGAAAACCAAAAATGGTGTCCTATTACCCCGAAATCTAATGAATCAGATGGTACCATAGATCATCTAAAATTTAAGGCTTTTTTATTGTTTCATTTTTTATAGCCAATTTCTCTACCACTCTCCATTAGAACTTTATGGTTATATTTCCCTTCCATATCCATATATTCAGTGATGTTCTCATATGTGGAAACCCAGTGATGAGTTAATTTGGGTAACCATTACATTTTTAAATTATGTTTTAATATTATGTTTTATTCTTACTTTTTACGATGTGGGATTCTATGAAATAAACATTCGTATAGTAAACCATTTATAACCCCGATGAATTTTGAGGGTGAAATTCATTTTAAGGGGCGGGGGGGTGAATGTAACACCCTGAGATTTTATGAAAAATATTCATTTAATTTCATTGATGTCTTGTGTTTTATACCACACCAAAATTATCTTCTGCTATACGAAATAACGTATTATCTTTTATTATATGCAAACTCTATTCTTGGCTTGTGTTTCACACAAGAGCAACCTTCTTCAATAGCATATGTTGTATGCAATACTGAGTTTCACTAAACAATAATATGTTGTTATAATATTATTATGAACAAGAAGTTATGAATATCAGATACTACATTTTTAATTTTATGACATTATAATTTATCTTACACATTTTATATAACATGGTATGAGAACAATATAAATTTTTTGGGTAAAATAAGTATTTTTCAAAAAATGTAGTTTTACTGCCTTTTGATGGCACACCCATATTAAATCAATTTTTTGAAATTATTTTATGTTATATTTGAAAAAATAATAATCTTATTTTGAATCAGGATATAAAAAAATTCCTTTGGATAAATTTTTGATATTTTTCTGATAAGTTTAGTATTTTGATGAATAGTAAAAATACAGTAAATTTTAATTAAAAACAACTTTTTTCCTCGAGATAGTTTATAAGGTTAAATTATAATATTGAATGGTTTTAAAGTATAAATAGAATATTTTTTTACCATTTAATAATATTTAAGTCATTAGCATTAATTTTACACTGAATACATATGTATAAACATTTCAATCTTTTGTAACGTTTAAACTTTTAAAACCCATTTTCTCATCAGCGGAATTAATTTTAAATTAAATACTACAACTTCTATGTTTTGAATTTAGAAAAATGGATTCCATATTTGGAATCAGTAGAACCAAATTATGTTAATAGGATACTTTTTATTTTTAGACATTAGGAATAGTAACTGCGGTAAATTTTATTTACCATAGTTAAAGGTAAATTGGGTAATTAAGGGTAAATACATCGTTATAAAATTACCCTAACACTTTTCTAAGTATAATTGGATGATTATATTTTTCCCTAATTTATAATTGGGTTGAAATTGAATCTAATAAAACTTACTTGTATTTGATTAAGACCTTTTTTTTATTTTATTTTAAGGAAGGTAAAATATGTCTCACTTAAACTTTAATAATTAGTATATTTTTAAATTAAAGATATATAGAATATAAATTCAATTATAAATACTCATTTTAGAGCTAATTTTTTTTCTTTATCATGGTAATTTATTTGTAATTTTTAAGATATTTTATTTACCTTGGTAGCTTATCCATTCATGATATAGAAATTATTTATTTAGTGAAAAATCAATAATATAGTTTTTATTAAAATAATAATGCCTATAAAAAGGACCAGAGGCTTGACCAAACCTTATTTTTCGTGTATATCGATACCCTAATAATCCAAGGGTAGATTGGTGGACCATTTGGATCCTTATAAAAAATATTAGTATATTTATATTATTTTATTTTAAATAATGTCAAAGATGCACCTACAAAATTTAATAAATATAACAAATTAAATGTTGATATTTTTAGATGATAAATTCTTGTAAAAATATTATTATGAAATATATTATATTTATATTCATCATAGGATTTTATTTGTAATTTTTATTAAATAAATAAGAATATTAAATAATTAAATAAAAATTTTGTAATAATTATTTTATTAAGAAAAAAATACCAAATAAATGGTTTTAAAATTATTATAACAAATATTATATTAACAAATTAATTTGATCCATGAATTTTTTACATGAATATGATATGTTAGGAATCTATTTAATATTTTTTTTCGAATAGATTCCTTGTGTGGATTTTATTTAAATGCAAATACACAAATAGTGTCAAAATTGACACTACTGTTATGCTATAAAAATAACATATAATAAAATTGATTAAAAATCACAAAAATATTTAAATATTATAAATTGAAATTTATATGGTCTAAAATTTTATAAATTATCCAATTATGGATAATTCACAATACATTAGTAAAAATTTATAAACATTTAAAATTTAGAATATTATTACCGTAAATAAAATTAAATAGATTAATTAAGGATAAATCAAAATGATAAGGTTTAAAATTAAAATAAACCATGTATAAATTTTATTGGTTCATTATATAACCACCCTATATCATCTCATCTTATAATTTAGTCTTTATAGGAGGTTTTTATGTGGGGTTTTATTTTATTATAAATTAATATTTCTTATGTTTCCAAAGTTTCCCCTCTCCTCCATTATAAAAGGGAACATCCTCCCTCTCCACTTAATTACATTTCGAGACTTCAAGATTAGTCAACCCCTAAACATTCCTCTTCTACAGTTTCCTAGAAACATGATATATGTCCTGGTATTCTTCAAAGTCTATCTTTTGTTCCCTAAGAGGTGGTATAAAAGAGGAGCGTCGAAGAACAGGTAATCTCCTCTACCAATTCTTTCAAATTTCATTCTTCTTCCACTTCTTCTTATTTAGTTGTTTAATTATAAATTAATAAACTCGGTATCAATAATATTGTGATATGTTATTATAAATATGAAAAAATACCATTTCACCTTCTATCCATCCAATGGAAAATGAAATCACCGCGCGTGCTTACGTACGGAATATCGTCTCCACGATGTGCTGTAATCTGTTCTTCCATCACCACCTTATTTGAATGGGTATAATGGTGTAAAGAAAAACAATATATTTATATTATAACATCATAAATTTATGGAGATATTATATTATCCACTCCAATTCCATTCAATAATCATGGGAACGTTATCATCGCTCATGCGTACGTATGGATTACCGTCTCCACGATGCGATGAGATTCATTCTCCATGTTAACCATTCAAGAATGATTATAAAAAATATATTATAAATAATCATGAAATATATGACATAATGATGATACTGGATTTATGTACATATATTTTTCATATACTTAATTCAATTCAAGTCAAAAAGGATACGAATACAGCGTTCATGCGTACGTACGACCTACCGTTTCCATGAACGGTGTAGTTCATTCCATTTTTCGATCTATAATATATATTTATATGATGAATATATATATTATATATAAATAATTTATTAAATTCTAGAATTTAGTAATTCATGATTTATGTAATAATATCAAGAACAACAACTCTAAACACGCACGATAAATGAAACAATTTTACCCAAAACGCTACTTTAACATGAAATTGACAAAAGAACGGGTAATATAAAGTCACAAGTGAATCATAAATGATATAATAAATATTATAATGGTTCTGTTACAAGTTAATAATATTTTTAAACCTACTATACAGGAGTTTCGGACACGTACGTAAGAAATTGGTCCTAAGGTAAGGGATAATTTTTCAATCTCATTTTTATCCAAGATTTCTTATATGTAAGTATTTTCTAGGGTTATATTTTTCATCCATGTCGATAATTTTTTTTTCATAAAGTGTTTAATATTCGTCCATGTATGTTTAAATTCATGTTTACCCCTCTTTGAATTTTACATTTCGTTATGGAATGAATCTTTCATTTTCTTACCATACATGGTGCTTTTTCACATTTCCATTAAAAGTACGAGGATAATGTTTTTTTATCTTATACACCATGAACGGATTTTTACAGTTTCATAACACCTAATTTTCATGAATCTTCCTCTACCTGATTTCATTATTATTTTAAAAATAATCATTTTCTTTTAATAGTGAATGAAATTTTGTGGAAAGAAAACGATTTTGAAGAAGAAATGATATTTTCCTTAAGATTTCATTTCAAGTGTTTTGTCAAAACTATTTTCCATCTAAGACGACATTATTTAGTATGATTATGTTTCAAGTATAATGTATCTATTATTTACATGGTTTTATTATTCTTATGATGAAATGATATCCATTTGTTTTATATGGATTATGTTATGATGGGATGATGTTTATGAAACCCATTTTATTCTTTGGGTTGTGATGAAGGATTTATGTTTATTTTGTGGAACAAGTAAGAATGATTTCATTATGAGATGGGTGGACCTATCTCTCTCTCCAATGCATTTGAGAAATATTTTTATCTCATGAGATAGACATGACTACAACGGCAAGTGAATCTGGTTCAGTAATACAGGGCTGGAATGACATGTAAAACCCAGTTCAGTAATGGACTTTATCCACTATGATGGTCTTATAAGCAATTTCTTGGCTACTATGGAAATAATATCATGTTCTTAATGGATTATGTAATTACATGTTTTATTCCCATGCTATTTTATCATGATTAATTTTCCTTCATGATCTATTCCTTACATACGCCAACAATTATTTCACAACTCAAGATTTTTATGTTTAAACATTATGTTCATGTTTTTAAGATAAAATGTATATGGTTTGTTTAATTTTTTTCATTACTACCCTTATTGAGCATTTGAGCTCACCCTTTTTATGTTTTTTTTACCCCAGGATATAAAGAAAGGTTTTAGGTAATAAAAAAAGGGAATGATCTTTAAGGGAGATGTTGAAGATCTTTCACCATAATTAGAAGATTGTGTTCCATGTTATACAAGACACTAAACTATTATTACCCTTGGGTGTATGTTATTGTTATGTATTAAGTATTCCTCAAAAGTAATGTAATGTCCATGTGCGTCATGCTTTGGGTCCTTACAAGAATAATATTCATACAAAATTTAAATATTTTACCTTTAATTATTATTTTAAACCCATCCATGAAATATGGTTTTGAAAAGTGAATTATGTTATAGTCATGGTGACGTTACGCTATACGTACACAATAATAATGTTTCCATTTTTCAATGATAAATACATAAGGAAGGAAATTTTTATTTAACATTAAATAAATTTAATAATATCATATATATTACATTAAAACATTATATATATTTATATTTATCATTCAAATAATATTTTGGATGAGAAAGAAATCACATATCTTTGTTTGGGTGGTAGTCCACATGTACACATGTATGCATTTATCAATTTTTTGTGAAATTAATGGTATGAACATGAATGATAAATTAGAATATAATAATGATAAATATTTTATTAAGGTAATATATATAATTAATTCCATACTTATAATAGGACTTTATATATGGTGATGAAAAATAAATTACATCGGTTTGAGATGCAGTAGTCCTCCATAAACATGAATGACACATTATTTTCATATTTTATGGATGTGATGAAATATATAGGTCTTGAAAATATCATAATAACATCTCTATATTTATATGTTATTTTATTTATTATTATAAAAATTACTAATATGTTTTTTTGGATATTTAAGAATAAATAAAATTGAAATGCTTGGTTATAAACTATACCTCTTCATTGGACAATATCCTTTTCTTACCACCTTATAACAACTAAAGGTGGTGTTCATCATAAACTACGACCTCCAGAAGGAGGTTAGTTAATCTATGAATATATTTGGTAAGGTATTTTCAGAAAAATGGTTTTATTAATGTGATTTGATGATAATAATACATTCTATTTTATATGAGAGGGGATGGGATCTCTTGGAATTTCACAAAATATTATAACAATATAAATTATTTCACAATAACAAATGGCTCAAAAGTGATTAATTAAAAAAAGAAGATTAATATTAGTATTAATTCCCTCATAAAAAAAATATTTTTTTGTGAATGTATACCTTTATCATTTGGTTTCAACTATTAAATAACCCCTTTATCTCTTACCATGACAATATAGTATTTAATTATTTAGGGCCGTTATAGTTACTATAAAATATTAAAAAGATCCCAAAACAGATAATGAATTATATTTTAATCCATGTCATACTCACTTGGATACAAGTATTTTTAGGTATTTAATATCATTTAATAAAAAAATTGTTTACTATAAAATATCTAGAATTTCAATTTTATGAACAATTCATTACTTTGACATTAATATTATCACGATAGAACATGTAATTAAAAGTAAATATTTTATCATAGCCCTAATATTTTAGTTCAAAATGTTATCTAAATTTGTATTCTTGATTTTATAAAATTATATTTAATTTAATATTTATGATATCTTTTATTTTAGATTTCCATTAATTAAATAATTTTCATGTCCAAATTGTGAATGCATTTATGGTAATTATTTCATACTGTAAATTTTAAAATAAATTACCTTGATGAAGAAAAATATTTCATATATCTAAATGATATGTATATTCTCGGATTTTTTCACTAAATCACAATAATAATAATATTACACTTATTAAAATCTTTTGTGTGACAAGTTTGACTTTTCATCGTATAAAATACTAAAAAGGTAATTATCTGATCCAAGTGGATCCATATTATCATATAACTACAAATGGAATGATTATAAATGAAAATTACTCAGAAAAAAATATTTTTTTTTCATGTGTTGGGAATATTTTTTCAAATTAGCTTGACGAAGAAAAATATTTCATATATCTAAATGACATGTATATTCTCTTATTTTTTCACTAAATCACAATAATAATAATATTACACTTATTAAAAACATGTCTGTGACATGTTTGACTTTTCATCAAATAAAATACTAAATAGGTAATTATCTCATCCAAGGGGATCCATATTACTATATAACTACAAATGGAATGCTTATAAATGAAAATTACTCAGAATTTTTTTTTTTCATGTGTTGGGATTATTTTTTCATTCCACAACTATTTATGTTTACCATTAATTATCATATTTAACCTTTAACATAGTAATAAAGATTATATATATATTTACTAATAATGCTAAAACAGAAAATGAAATAATTCAAAAAATTGGTAAATAATGATTCCAAATATAGAGTATAATTTTAAAAATTATGGATATAGAATCTTAATAATCATTTTTTAAAATAAATACAAAATTTTTAATAGAAAAAGGTTTTTGAGAAAAAAGAATTTTAACTATAAAATATTTCTATAATAAACTCAAGAATAAAACTATTGAAAAACCCATAATTATATTATTTTAAATGAAATATAATTAATTTTAATTTAAAAATAATCCAATAATTAGTCTTACACAATCAATTAAATAAATAATTTTGTAAAAAAAAGTATTTTTCACCATTATTTGAAAAGACAAATTTGTTTGAAAATTCTCAAAATATCATTATAAAATTATTTTTTAATGATAAATTCTAAAATTATATTAATTTTTACAAATAATTTTTCTATTTAATTTTTAAAATATAATTCGATCATAAAAAACAAAACACTCATTTTTTATGAAAAAATGTTTTTGAAGAATAAAATAAATTTTATAAAAAATGGTGTAATTATTTTATATACACATAACAATAAATGAATAATTATTTAAAAATTCATAATTATATTGCAAATCTGTGTTTCCTATTTGTACCCTCCAATTTAACATCCTTATTATAACAGTCACATTTAGGTATATTATGTTTTGTTTTTTGTTTATGCTTGATATAGTATAACTATTATTATATCGAACATAATATTTAATTTTTTAAAAAAAATTGTATGTTACATCCCCCATTTGGAAATTTCATCATCGGAATCATGAACTCGGCCTTCAAAACTATCGCATCTCATCTTATAATTGAGTCATTTTATTAGGTTTTTATGTGTGGATTCATTTTTTTATAAATTAATATTTCTTTTGTTTCCAAAGGTGCCCCTCTCCTCAATTGTAAAAGGGAACCTCGTCCCTCTACTCTTCATAACATTTTGAGCATACCAGATCGGTCACCCCTGACCATTTCCCCTCTCCACTTCCCTAGAAACATACTAGAGGTTCCGGTCTTCTTCAAAGACCAACATTAGTGCCCTAATAGGAGGTTTAGAAGAGGCGCGTCGAAGAATAGGTAATCTCTTCTACCGATTCTTTCAGGTTTCATTGTTCTTCAATTTCTTCTTTTTTAGTTGTTTAATTATAAATTAATCACATATGTATCACTAATATACATATATGTTATTATAAATATGAAATAACCCCATTTCACCTTCTATCAATCCTGCGGAAAATGAAATCACCGCACGTGCATACGTACAGAATACCGTCACCACGTCGTGAGGTAATATGTTTTTCCACCACCACCATACTTGGATGGGTATAATGGTGTAAATAATAACTCTATATGGTTATTATAACATCATAATGATTATGAAATATTATATTATCAACTCCAATTCCATTCAATAATCATTGGAATGATATCATCGCTCGTGTGTACGTAAGGATTACAGTCTCCATGATGCGATGAGATTCATTAACCAAATTAACCATTAAAGAATGATTATGATGTATATATAATAAATAATCATGAAGGATGTGACATAATAATGATACTAGATTTATGTACATATATGTATCATTTATTTCATTCCATTCAATTCAATAAGGAAACGAATACAGCGTTCATGCATACGTATGGCCTACTGTCTCAATGAACGGTGTATTTCATTCAATTTATCGATCTATCATATATATTTACATTATTAATATATATATATTATATATTAATATTTTTTTAAATTTTGGAATTTTGTAAATTAGGATATAAGTAACAATATCAAGAACAACAAGTCCGAACACGTATGATAAATGAAACGATTTTACCCAAAATGCTGCATTAAAATGAAATGGACAAAATAACGGGTAATATAATGTCACAAGTGAATCATGTATGATATAATACATATTATTATGGTTCTGTTACAATTTAATAATATGTTTTAACCCACTATACCGGAGTTTCGGACACGTACGGATGAAATTGGACCTAAGGTAAGGGATAATTTTTCAATCTCATTTTTATTCGAGATTGCTTATAAGTAAGTATTTACTGGGGTTATATTTGTCATCCATATCCATAAATTTTTTTTCATAAATTGTTTAATATTCATAAATGTATTTTTAATGTCATTTTTACCCCTCTTTGACTTTTACTTTGTGTAATGGAATGAATCTTTTTTTTGTTTACCATTGGTGGTACATTTTAACTTTTCTGTTAAAAGTACAAGGGGTCTGTTTATTAACTTATACGGCATGAATTGATTTTTACAGTTTCATAATGCCTAATTTTCATGAATCTTAATCTACAATATTTCATGATTATTTAAAAAATAATAATTTTCTGTTAACAGGGAATTACATTTTGTGAAAATAAAATTATTTTGAAGAAGAAAATATATTTTCCTCATGAATTCATTTGAAGTGTTCTATCAAAAATATTTTCCATATTAGATGAAATTATTTATTATGATTATGTTTCAATTATAATATCTCTATTATTTATATGGTTTGATTCTTCTTATGATAAAATTATATTCATTTGTTTTATATGGATTACATTATGATGGGATGATGTTTATGAAACCCATTTTATTATATGGGTTATGATGAATTATTTATGTTTATTTTGTGGCATAAGTAAGAATAATTGCATTATGAGACTTGTGGGACACATATTTGCCTCCAATGCATTGGGTAAAGATTTGTATCTCATGAGATAGTCATTTCTAGATTGGAAAGTGAATATGGTTCAGTAATGCAAGGCTAGAATGGCATGTAAAACCTGGTTCAGTAATAGACTTTGTCCACTATGATTGTCTTAGAAGCATTGCCTTGGATACTATGGAAATCATATCATGTTCTTATTGGATTCCACAATTAAATGACTTATTCCCATGCTATTTTTTCATGATTAATGTTCCTTATGATCTATTCCATACATACTACCAATATTTATTTCACAACTGAAGTTTTTGATGTTTAATCATTATGTTCATGTTTTTAAGTTCAAATTTATGTGGTTTGTTTTATTTTATCCATGCATACCCTTACTGAGAATTTGATCTCACCTTTTTTATCTTTTCTTTTCCCCAGGATATAAAGAATGGTTTTAGGTAAGAAAACAAAAGGGAAAGATCTTTATAGGAGATGTTGAAGATCATTCACTATGATTAAGAGATTGTGTTCCAAGATTCCAAAGACCCTAAGCTATTATGGTCTTTGGGTGACTGTTTTTGTTGTGTATTATGTATTCTGCAAAAGTAATGTAATGTCCATGTACGTCAAGCATTGGGTCTCTATAGTTTGTATCAAAGGACCATTTTAGTTAACTTTTGGAAATTAGGATGTGAAAACTTTAGAGAGATCCCTATAGATATTTCAAAGGTATGTCTAGATATGTAACTAAGTATAAGTATACATATAGGTTATAGTCCTAGGATTATGGTAACAATCTTATAATTAATCTTTAGTTATTAGATATTGATGGCACCCCCCATTTGTTATGTTATTTTCCTAGAATTATTTTTTCCTCTCACACAATTATTTTTGGGTTTTATGCGATGGGCGGAACCCGAAGAAACTGTATTGATCAATGTAATGGACAATGCAATGATTGTACTCCTGAACAATCCAATGTTATGGTATATGGAGCGAAAAATATTACTACAATACTTACAAAAGATATGAATCACTTTGGACATCCAAATGAACAGTTAAGGGAACAATATTCTATTGATTCCTTCATGAGGCAACGCCCACCTTCTTTTAGTGGGTGTTCTGATCCACTTATTGCTGAACAATGGATCAGTACCATTGAAAAGATATTTTCCATACATCACTATTTAGAACATGAAAAAGTTACTTTGGGTATTTTCCAATTAGAATGTGAAGCAGACCAGTGGTGGACTCTAATTAAGAATACAAGGCCCCAATATTAAATTGAATCCATAGAATGGGACTAATTCCATAATTTTTTTTAATAAGTACTTCCATTGTATTCATCGAATAAAGATGGAAAAGGAGTCCCTTGATATTAATCAAAAGGATGATGAATCTGTTGGTATATATGAGGTGAATTTTAACAGGCTTACGATGTATGCATCTGGCATTATCATCCATCCTGAAAGTAAAGGTGATCGAATCTTCTATTGCTTAAAACCATGTCATTGAAGGGAATTAGCTTCAATAGACATCAATAGATATGTATAAATTGTGCGTCGTGGTGTAAAGATAGAACTGGAAGTTGGTGTTACATATTCATCTAATGGTTTTGACATGAAATGAAAGATGTAGTTCAAGGAAAAGTCTCCAAACTATGGTGAAAAGAAGAGAAATGTTTCTTTCTGCTCAATGTGTGGAAAGAAGCATGGTGGAGATAGTCATAAAGGGACTAGAAAATGTTTTACATGTGGAAAAGAAGGTCATAGAGTAGCTGAGTACCAAATTAATGGGACAAAGGTAGCTAGTGATGTGAATGGTGAAAAGACTACAGAGAACACACCACCAACACTTCAATTCTACAAGTGCAGGGAAATGGGGTATTATGCTAACCAATGCCTTAACCCAATGGTTCATGATGCTTGACATAGACAACCTATTAAGGAAATGGACAAGGGGAAGTCACATGTGATCCCTGTTGGCAATTTTGAGTATGACTACTATGTGGTGTAATGATGAAGTGTTTATTTAACAAGATTCCCAAATAGTGTTGTGGAATCTAATTTTTAATATCATGGAATATTAGAATATCTATGTATTGGTTGGTTGTGGTTTTCAATAATTATATTTTTCTGGTAACCAAGAAATGTGATTGAAATATTTATGGAAAGCAGATGATATGCGGATAATTAAGGTACAAAGAGATAAAGAAATGTTTGATAATGTTAATGATCTAATGACTGATATAAGGACAAAGTTATATCATTGTTTGAGTATATAGAAATTTTAGGATTTTTATATGTGGAAAGAGTCAAATTTTGACAGCATTCATGTTTTCAAAAAGATTAAATGGTTATTCATGTTTAAAGTGAATACCTGATTAAGGTATTCACATATATTTAATGTGACCAATGAGATATATTTTATGATATATGGGGGATAAATGATGGTATTCACATGCTTGGTGATGACCTCTCTAGTAATCATTTTCTTTATACTTTTAGATTAAACAAAAGTATATAAGATAAGCCTAAATATTAGAATGGATTAAGTTGGAAATCAGATAGTATTTTTTAAGGCTAGAGATTTTTGATATGATAGTACAGTTTTAAAAAAAGTACAACCTGTAGGACGGGCAAAAACCCGTCGCATCGGAAAAGGATGCGGGAATTAAACCCACAACTGAAGTGTGACATGCCTTTGTCAACATAAATGGAGTTATGTATATTTAATTAATGGTTCTGACCTTTTTATGATAGAAACAGATGGAATGACCAATAATTCTATCGCATGATCCACTATCACTTCACGGAAGACAAATTCAACTACATTTCTGTAAGAGATGAAGTAAAAATTGTTCAACGCAAGAATAACAGTGAGATTATACCCAAATCATATAAGTATTTAATTTAATTAAATAATTCATAAACATTAGTGAAATGATCTTGAAAACCAAAAATGGTGTCCTATTGCCCCGAAATCTAATGAATCAGATGGTACCTTAGATCATCTAAAATTTAAGGCTTTGTGATTGTTTCATTTTTTATATCCAATTTCTCAACCACTCTCCATTAGAACTTGATGGTTATATTTCCCTTCCAAATCCATATGTTCATCGATGTTCTCATATGTGGAAACCCAGTGATGAGTTAATTTGGGTAACCATTACATTTTAAATTTAGGTTTTAAAATTAGGTTTTATTATTACTTTTTATGATGTGGGTTTCTATGAAATAAACTTTTATATAGTAAACCATTTATAACCCCGGTGAATTTTGAGGGTGAAATTCATTTTAAGGGGGGGGGGGGTTGAATGTAACACCCTGAGATTTTATGAAAAATATTCATTTAATTTCATTGATGTCTTGTGTTGTATACCACACCAAAATTATCTTGTGCTATACGCAATACCGTATTATCTTGTATTATACAGAATCTCTATTCTTGGCTTGTGTTTCACACGAGAGAAACCTTCTTCAATAGCATGTGTTGTACGCAATACTGAGTTTCACTAAACAATATTATGTTTTTTTAATATTATTATGAACAAGAAGTTATGAATATCAGATACTACATTTTGAATTTTATGAAATTATAATTTATCTTACACATTTTATATAACATGGTATGAGAACAATATAAATTTTTCGGGTAAAATAAGTATTTTTCAAAAAATGCAGTTTTACTGCCTTTTGATGGCACACCAACATTAAATCAATTTTTTGAATTTTTTTTATGTTATATTTGAAAAAATAATAATCTTATTTTGAATCAGGATATAAAAAATTACTTTGGATAAATTTTTGATATTTTTCTGACATGTTTAGTATTTTGATGAATAGTAAAAATACACTAAATTTTAATTAAAAACAACTTTTTTACTCGAGAGAGTTTATAAGGTTAAATTATAATATTGAATTGTTTTAAAGTATAAATAGAATATTGTTTTACCATTTAATTATATTTAAGTCATTAGCATTAATTTTACACTGAATACCTATGTATAAACATTTCAATTTTTTGTAATGTTTTATCTTTTAAAACCCATTTTCTCATCAGCGGAATTATTTTTAAATTAAATACTGCAACTTCTATGTTTTGAATATAGAGAAATGTATTCCATATTTGGAATCAGTAGGACCAAATTATGTTAATAAGATTCTTTTTATTTTTAGACATTAGGAATAGTAACTGCGGTAAATTTTATTTACCATAGTTAATGGTAAATTGGGTAATTAAGGGTAAATACATCGTTATAAAATTACCCTAACACTTGTCTAAGTATAATTGGATGATTATATTTTTCACTAAATTATAATTGGGTTGAAATTGAATCTAATAAAACCCACTTGTATTTGATTAAGACCTTTTTTTTATTTTATTTAAAGGAAGGTGAAATATGTCTCACTTAAACTTTAATAATTAGAATATTTTTAAATTAAAGATATATAGAATATAAATTAAATTATAAATACACATTTTAGAGCTAATTTTTTTTCTTTATCATGTTAATTTATTTTTAATTTTTATGATATTTTATTTACCTTGGTAGCTTATACATTCATGATATAGAAATTATTTATTTAGTGAAAAATCAATAATATAGTTTTTATTAAAATAATAATACCTAAAAAAAGGACCAAAGGCTTGACCAAACCTTACTTTTCGAGTATATCGATAACCTAATAATCCAAGGGTAGTTTTGTGGACCATTTGGATCCTTATAAAACACATTAGGATATTTATATTATTTTATTTTAAATAATGTCAAAGATGCACCCACAAAATTTAATAAATATAACAAATTGAATGTTGATATTTTTAAATGATAAATTCGTGTAAAAATATTATTATGAAATTTATTATATTTATATTCATCACAGGATTTTATTTTTAATTTTTATTAAATAAATAAGAATATTAAATAATTAAATAAACATGTTGTAATAATTATTTTATTAAGAAAAAAATACCAAATAAATGGTTTTAAAATTATTAAAACAAATATTATATTAACAAATTAATGTGATCCATGAATTTTTTACATGAATACGATATGTTAGGAATCTATTTAATATTTTTTTTCGAATAGATTCCTTGTGTGGATTTTATTTAAATGAAAATACACAAATAGTGTCAAAATTGACACTTCTGTTATTTTATAAAAATAACATATAATAAAATTGATTAAAAATCAAAAAAATATATAAATATTATAAAATGAAATTTATATGGTCTAAAATTTTATAAATTATCCAATTATGGATAATTCAAAATACATTAGTACAAATTTATAATCATTTAAAATTTAGAATATTATTACCATAAATAAAATGGAATAGATTAATTAAGGATAAATCAAAATGATAAGGTTTAAAATAAAAATAAACCATGTATAAATTTTATTGGTTTATTATATAACCACCCTATATCATCTCATTTTATAATTTAGTCTTTATTGGAGGTTTTTATGTGGGGTTTTATTTTATTATAAATTAATATTTCTTATGTTTCCAAAGTTTCCCCTCTCCTCCCTTATAAAAGGGAACCTCCTTCCTCTCCACTTAATTACATTTTGAGACTTCAAGATTAGTCAACCCCTAAATATTTCTCTTCTACACTTTCCTAGAAACATGATATATGTCCTGGTCTTCTTCAAAGTCTATCTTTAGTTCCCTAAGAGGTGGTATAAAAGAGGAGCGTCGAAGAACAGGTAATCTCTTCTACCAATTCTTTCAAATTTCATTCTTCTTCAACTTCTTCTTATTTAGTTTTTTAATTATAATTTAATAACCTCGGTATCAATAATATACTGATATGTTATTATAAATATGAAAAAACCCCATTTCACTTTCTATCGATCCAATGGAAAATGAAATCACCGTGCGTGCGTACGTACGGAATATCGTCTCTACGCTGTGCTGTTATCTGTTTTTCCAACACCACCTTATTTTAATGGGTATAATGGTGTAAAGAAAAAATATATATTGATATTATAACATCATATGTTTACGGAGATATTATATTATCCACTCCAATTCCATTCAATAATCATGGGAACGTTATCATCGCTCATGCGTACGTACAGATTACTGTCTCCACGATGCGATGAGATTCATTCTCCATGTTAACCATTCAAGAATGATTATAAAAAATATATTATAAATAATAATGAAATATATTACATAATGATGATACTGGATTTATGTACATATATTTTCCATATACTTAATTCAATTCAAGTCAATAAGGATACGAATACAGCGTTCATGCGTACGTACGGCCTACCGTTTCCATGAACGGTGTAGTTCATTCCATTTTTCAATCTATTATATATATTTATATGATGAATATATATATTATATATAAATAATTTTTTAAATTATGGAATTTAGTAATTCATTATTTATGTAATAATATCAAGAACAACAACTCTAAACACGTACGATAAATGAAACAATTTTACCCAAAACGTTGCTTTAACATGAAATTGACAAAATAACGGGTAATATAAAGTCACAAGTGAATCACATATGATATAATAAATATTATTATGGTTCTATTACAAGTGAATAATATTTTTAAACCTACTATACAGGAGTTTTGTACACGTACGTAAGAAATTGGTCCTAAGGTAAGGTATAATTTTTCAATCTCATTTTTATCCGAGATTTCTTATACGTAAGTATTTTCTGGGGTTATATTTTTTATCCATGTCGATAATTTTTTTTCATAAAGTGTTTAATATTCATCCATGTATGTATAAATTCATGTTTACCCCTATTTGAAATTTACTTTGTGTTATGGAATGAATCTTTCTTTTTCTTACCACACATGGTACTTTTTCACATTTCCATTAAAAGTGCGAGGATAATGTTTTTTAACTTATACACCATGAACAGATTTTTACAGTTTCATAACATCTAATTTTCATGAATCTTACTCTACCTTATTTCATTATTATTTTAAAAAGAATCCTTTTCTTTTAATAGTGAATGACATTTTGTGGAATGAAAACAATTTTGAAGAAGAAATGATATTTTCCTTAAGATTTCATTTCAAGTGTTTTGTCAAAACTATTTTCCATCTAAGATGACATTATTTAGTATGATTATGTTTCAAGTATAATGTATCTATTATTTACATGGTTTTATTATTCTTATGATGAAATTATATCCATTTGTTTTATATGGATTATGTTATGATGGGATGATGTTTATGAAATCCATTTTATTCTTTGGGTTACGATGACGGATTTATGTTTATTTTGTGGAAAAAGTAAGAATGATTTCATTATGAGATGGGTGGACCTATATCTCTCTCCAATGCATTTGGTAAATATTTATATCTCATGAGATAGACCTGACAACAATTGTAAGTGAATTTGGTTCAGTAATACAGGGCTGGAATGACATGTAAAACCCAGTTCAGTAATGGACTTTATCCACTATGATGGTCTTATAAGCAATTCCTTGGCTACTATGGAAATAATATCATGTTCTTAATGGATTCTTCAATTACATGTTTTATTCCCATGCTATTTTATCCTGATTAATTTCCCTTTATGATCTATGCCTTACGTACTGCCAATAATTATTTCACAACTCATGATTTTTATGTTTAAACATTATGTTCATGTTTTTAAGATAAAAAGTATATGGTTTGTTTTATTTTCTGCATTATTACCCTTATTGAGCATTTGAGCTCACCCTTTTTATGTTTTATTTACTCTAGGATATAAAGAAAGGTTTTAGGTAATAAAAAAATGGAATGATCCTTAAGGGAGATGTTGAAGATCTTTCAACATGATTAGAAGATTGTGTTCCATGTTATACAAGACACTAAACTATTACAAACCTTGGGTGTATGTTATTGTTATGTATTAAGTAATCCTCAAAATTAATGTAATGTCCATGTACGTCATGCTTTGGGTCCCTACAAGAATAATATTCATACAAAATTTTCATATTTTACCTTTAATTATTATTTTAAACCCATCCATGAAATATGGTTATGAAAAGTGAATTATGTTATAGTCATGGTGAAGTTACGCTATACGTACACAATAATAATGTTTCCATTTTTCAATGATAAATACATAAGGAAGGAAATTTTTATTTAACATTAAATAATTATAATAATATCATATATATTACATTAAAACATTATATATATTTATATTTATCATTCAAATAATATTTTGGATGAGAAAGAAATCACATATCTTTGTTTGGATGGTAGTCCACATATACACATGTCTTCATTTATCATTTTTTTGTGAAATTAAAGGTATTAACATGAATGATAAATTAGATTATAATAATGATAATTTTTTTTTAAGATAATATATATAATTAATTCCATACTTATAATATGACTTTATATATGGTGATGAAAAATAAATTACATCGGTTTGCGAGGCAGTAGTCCTCCATAAACATGAATGACGCATTATTTTCACATTTTATGGATGTGATGAAATATATAAGTCATGAAAATATCATAATAACATCTCTATATTTATAGGTTGTTTTATTTATTATTTTAAAAATTATTAATATGTTTTTTGGATATTTAAGAATTAATAAAACTGAAATGCTTGGCTATAAACTATACCTCTTCGTTGGAAAATATCCTTTTCTTACCACCTTATAACAACTAAAGGTGGTGTTCATCATAAACTACGACCTCCATAAGGAGGTTAGTTAATCTAGGAATATATTTGGTAAGGTATTTTCAGAAAAATGGTTTTATTAATGTGATGTGATGATAAGAATACATTCTATTTTATATGAGAGGGGATGGGAACTCTTGGAATTTCTCAAAATATTATAACCATATAAATTATTTCTCAATAACAAATGGCTCAAAAGTGATTAATTAAAAAAATAAGATTAATATTAGTATTAATTCCCCCATAAAAAACAATATTTTTTTGTGAATGTATACCTTTATCATTTGGTTTCAACTATTAAATAACCCCTTTATCTCTTACCATGACAATATAGTATTTAATTATTTAGGGCCATTATAGTTACTATAAAATAAAAAAAAGATCCCAAAACATATAATGAATTATATTTTAATACTTGTCATAATCACTTGGATACAAGTATTTTTAGGTATTTTATATCATTTAATAAAAAAATTGTTTACTATAAAATATCTAGAATTTCAATTTTAAGAACAATTCATTACTATGACATTAATATTATCACGATAGCACATGTAATTAGAAGTAAATATTTTATCATATCCCTAATATTTCATTTCAACATTTTATATAAATTTATATCCGTAATTACATAAAATTATATTTAATTTAATATTTATGATACCTTTTATTTTAGTTTTCCATTAATTAAATAATTTCCTTTTCAAAATTGTGAATGAATTTATGGTAATTATTTCATACTGCGAATTTTAAAATAAATTACCTTGATGAAGAAAACTATTTCATATATCTAAATGATATATATATTCTAGTATTTTTTCACTAAATCACAATAATAATAATATTACACTTATTAAAATCTTGTGTGTGACAAGTTTGACTTTTCATCAAATAAAAAACTAAATAGGTAATTATCTCATCCAAGGGGATCCATATTATCATATATCTACAAATGGAATGATTATAATTGAAAATTACTCAGAAAAAATATTTTTTTTTCATGTGTTGGGAATATTTTTTCAAATTAGCTTGACGAAGAAAAATATTTCATATATCTAAATGACATGTATATTCTCAGATGTTTTCACTAAATCACAATAATAATAATATTAGACTTATTAAAAACATGTCTGTGACCAGTTTGACTTTTCATCAAATAAAATACTAAATAGGTAATTATCTCATCCAAGGGGATCTATATTACCATATAACTACAAATGGAATGATTATAAATGAAAATTACTCAGAAAAATTATTTTTTTTCATGTGTTGGGATTATTTTTTCATTCCATAACTATTTATTTTTACCATTAATTATCATATTTAACCTTTAACATAGTAATAATGATTATATATATATTTACTAATAATGCTAAAACATAAAATGAAATAATTCAAAAAATTGGTAAATAATGATTCCAAATATAGAGTATATTTTTAAAAATTATGGATATATAATCTTAATAATCAATTTTTAAAATAAATATGAAATTTTTAATAGAAAATGGTTTTTTAAAAATATGAATTTTTACTATAAAATATTTCTATAATAAAATCAAGAATAAAACTATTTAAAAACCCATAATTATATTATTTTAAATGAAATTTAATTAATTTTAATTTAAAAATAATCAAATAATTAGTCTTACACCATAAATTAAATAAATAATTTTGTAAAAACAAGTATTTTTCACCATTATTTGAAAAGACAATTTTGTTTGAAAATTATCAAAATATCATTATAAAATTATTTTTTAATGATAAATTCTAAAATTATATTAATTTTTACAAATAATTTTTCTATTTAATTTTTAAAATATAATTCACTCATAAAAAACAAAACACTCATTTTTGATGAAAAAATGTTTTTGACGAATAAAATAAATTTTATAAAAAATGGTGTAATTCTTTTATATACACATAACAATAAATTTATAATTATTTAAAAATTCATTATTATCTTACTAATTTTTCTTTCCTATTTGTACCCTCCAATTTAACATCCATATTATAACAGTCACATTTAAGTATATTTTGTTTTGTTTTTTGTTTATGCTTGATATGGTATAAATATTATTATATCGAACATAATATTTTATTTTTAAAAACAAATTATATGTTACATCCCCATTTGGAAATTTCATCATCGGAATCATGAACTCGGCCTTCAAATACCCTTATTAAAAAATTTACAGCCTCAAAACCCTTGTGTGAAAACATTAAAAGCATTTGAAACCCCATAACCCATTAAAAATCATAAATAGGGACTCATTTGTTAAAATAGATATATTGAAATATTCAATTGTAAAAATATAAATAATTCTTCATTTTGAAATGTGATTAAGAAAAGTATGAAATTTACTTGAGATGACACATACTATGTTTCCACATAGGAAAAAATAAATAGCGAAGATAAAACTAACTCTTATGAACTAATAATGATTTGTAGAGAACGTGGTCATAGGAAATTTGATTATCAAAAAACCATAAATTTGTGTTCTGTTAAATGTATAATTATTTTTAAATAAAAAAATTATATGGATAAAATTTCTATATAAATATCATTTTCATATAATTGGGAATTTCTTTTCTTCATATACTATGAAGATATTTAAATGTACCTACATGATAAGTATAATTTCATCCTTTAATCAATTTACACCACATACTCATACTATTCCCCCCCCCAAATACAAGTATTCAAGATGATGTTTTCATGTATAAAGAACTTGTATCAAGATCTTTTTAAATAAAATCTACCAAAAGACGACAGCGTATTTTTATATTCTCAAGGCATTAACCAAAAAACTGGATTATTTGAGAAACAAATTCCACAAGAAATATAAAACATTATATATTTAAAAACTACTTTAACATAAAAACAATTTAACAGTAATACCAAATTTTGAATACAAATCATTAAATAATTAATAATCACTAAAATTATTTACAAAATTATAGACTAATATTTATTTCCAAAAACCTGAAGGATTTGACCACATATTGTTCCAATTATGTTTGAATAAATATTTCCAAATAGTATCAATCATTCTTATTGTAGAAAATGGGATTAATAAAAAATTGATCTTATGATAATCTATAAAGTCATAAAGACATGTTAAAATTCATTAATCTTAAGAAACTAATTCTAATACATAAATTTATCTAAGCTTTACTCTGATAACAATTATAATGATTCTGACTCAAGCTTTACATATTCTAATGACAATATGATATAAATATCTTTCTTTCACTCCCAATGATATTTGCGTTAGATATTTTTAGATAATTTCGACAATCCCTTCATAGTATACACGCACATTACAGGGGGGAAACATTAAATAAATAGCCTTCCTTTAGAAACAAAAAACCATTTTAAGAAGACATGAATTCATCATGAGAAATCAAAGATGTTTTTATATTTACCTAATTCTTGTCCCTACCCTTCATGGAAACCATATGAATTTTTTTTAACATGGTATGGATACAAAATTTTCAGAAAGTAAATAATAGAAATAAGCATGCCAGCCTAATGAATAACAAGAAAACCCATTTATTGTACTTTGAGCATATAAAACAAAACATTTCCATGGGAAACACACAAACACTTTTTACTCTGAAAAAATCATTAAACCCCATAACATGAAAATAAAACCCCATTATAAAATGTATAGAATAACATTAATAAACCATTTTAAACCCCATTCATTATAAATAACTGTATAGTTGACTTCCAAGATAATCTCTAGAGATCATAATCATTATAATATGCAAGGGGATCTATAATGGGTCTCACACCTTATCTATACTCCATCAATATAACCCATTTTTCAGTTGCCCTAATTTGTATCAAATATTCATATAATCTATATCAATATCAATGATGGCATATAATGGGGCTCAACATGTCATAGAAGCTTTATTTGGCTCAGATGTTTCACATGTAATGATAATTTACTAAATCATGAAAAAATCATTTTATGGTTACACATTTCCTTATAAAAAATGGAAACCATGTTATATGACATATGAATAACACTTTATGAAATAAAAATATCATTTTAATTGAAAACTAATTTTATATATCAATGTAACTATAATAATGTGAATAATGTTTTTCATTTAATAAAATATCAATAAAAACATTCTTTATGAAAATATAATATCAATTTTTATGTAATTGGTTTTTCAAAAGTTGTGCACTTTAAATTGAAATCATTATCATTGAAAACAACCATGTAAATTTAAACAGAAAAAATCAATGCATTGAGGAATCTAAATGTAGAGAAAAGAATCCTCTTCTTGATAAGTCAAAGGCTTTTCATTTTACTTTTGTAAATAGATATTAAAGAGTAACATTAAAAGACAATTTTTATATAAAATTCCAATTAAATTTTTTCTGAGTTATCACATAATTTCATTATCCTCATGAATAATAAATAATTGTTAATTATTTAGTTTTCTAAGATAATTTTTTAGGATTATTATTACATTTATTTTCCTGCTTGCCAAATCAAATTAATTGTTTTTTTATTTATGATCTCTTCAGATGCTTTAATGAAATTTTGTCCAAAAAGTGAAAAATTGATTTTGTAATTTTACTATTGTCAAAGATATACAAAATAAATCAACTCACGAATATTATTAATTCAATAAAAATTAAATTCATGCATTAACTATTGTTTAAAATAAAGCCATGAAATATAATTATGAAAACAGAACTACGTTAAAATCTGGGAGATGGTAGGTCCTATGTACAAATAAGTAATGTTTCCATTTTTCAACCATTAATATAGAAAGAAGGTATGTATTAGTAAATATTTAAAAAAATTATATTAATAACTTATATATCATATCAAATCACTAATTATACTTATACATATAATCTATGTGATTTGGTGAAGAAAAATGAATCACATCGCTTCTTAGAGGTGGTTTTCCACATGTATGCACGAACTAAATTATAATCTATATATGCAAGAAACAGTGAGAATATAAATGATATATAATCTTTTAATAATGATAAAAATTTCACAATTATATTATACATGAATTAATTATACATATATAACCATTATTTAGAGAATGTCCTGAAATAAAATTTCAACGTTTCGTGAGGCGGTAGTATACGATACACAAGAATGATGAATTTTTTCCCATTTAATTTAGTTAGATACGGAGATAGGTAATTTAATTTAAATAATAAAAACTCAATATATTAATTATACTATATATTTTCATGGTTTAAATGTTCTTATGTATCTGTAGGATAAAAAAAATTTCAATATAAATATGACAGCTATTCTTTAGAAATATCTATTTTTAATACATTACAACAACTAAAGATGGTGTTATTCATAAATTAAAACCATTCATTTTTTTGGGTAAAAGATAAATTAATTTTTCTAGTTTTTTCTAAATAACATTAGTTTTTACAATTGACAAATAGAGAAGAATATTTTCCCTTTATTTATAAGAGGGAAGGAAACCATGGAAATTACTCAAAATAATAAATTAATATAAATAAAAATTTCAATTAAAAATGGATTAAAAGAGAGATATTTATATTATAAGATGAATATGTTTTAAAATAAATACATGATATAAAATTTTAAATTGTCTTAAAAAAATATACCCTTGTTTTTTGGTTTAATCAAATAAATAACCCCTTTAACTCTATCCAAGGAAACATTATTTCTAATATGTTAGGGTTAATATAGTTATAATAAAATGATAAAAGATAAATAAATGGATCATCGTTTATAGCTTCAACTATATACTAATACCTTTGTATAACATAATATTTTATGTAATTTTATATCATTGAATAAAATTTTACTTATGACAAAATATATCTAATGGCAATTATAAAAATTATTAATTAAATTGACATTATAAATTACAAAATAATAATTAAAATAAGAACTAAATATTTTAATATATCATAAAATGTGAGGGGAATATATTAAATTATTTTAACTTTTTAATTATGTAATATTATATTTATTTTAATGCTTTTAATAAAATTAATTTTACATTTCCATTAATTAAATAGTTACTACATCATCATTGTGAAAGCATTAAAGTAAATTATTTAGTCTTTAAAAATTACATACATATTACCATACTGTAGATAATTAATTTATATTTCTTAATTCTATTGAAATTATAACATAGTCTCTAGATAACACCATATTAAAAAAAATTAAACATATTAAAAGTATGAGTGTTTCATGTTTGACTTCTCATTAAATAAAAAAAATAATGTTAATTATCTCATCCTAGTTCCCCAAATTTATAATATATCTAAAAATAGATGATTATGGATGAAAACTAAAAAACCTGAACGTTTGGGAAAGTGTTGGGGTCATTTTATTGTTCTTACCATTTAATATATACCCTTAATTACCTGATTTACCCTTTATTATGGCACCAAAAGTTACTAAGGCTATATTTCATAATGTACTGAAATAAATGTGAATTGTATAATAATTAAGGAATTAATTATACCAAATATTTAATAACTATTTAAAAATTCCTAACATATAATTTTCATATTTTATTTTCAATGTAAATTATATAACTGCAACGAAAAATAGTTTTTCAAAAAAAACAGCATTTTTTAATATACACTATTCTTATACTAAATGATAGTATTAAATCATGTAAGAAAAATAATTGGACTATTTTAAATTAAATTAAACTATTTATAATTTAAAACTATTGGCACAAAATATTTTACCTTTTAAATAAAATATTGTTTTCAATAAAACCCCGTTATATTTCCTTAAACATGGAAAAGTCTACATTTTCAGAAAATTCTCACAATTTTATTCTATGATTATATTGTAAATATGAATTAAAAAACAAAAATAAATTTCTAACATTAAATTTTTTTATATTGTTATTATTATAATATCACTCATAAAATAATTAGATTACACATTTCAAATAATATTTATTTCATTGATTAAAATGAATTGACTAAAAAAATGTTTCAGTATTTTTTCAGATCATACCAATATATTAATATTGAGTGGGAAATTTATATTTATTTCATTAATTAGTTATTATTATTCATCCTCTCTATTTAATTTCTCAATTTAAATGGTGAAATTTAAATATTACTATTTTGTTATTCGTTTAGACGGGATGTGGTTTTTCTTGTATGCTATAGAACGTTATATTTCCTTTCAAAAAACACATTATGTTACTTTTATAATTCACTATACATAATAATTACACAATAAAATGTTTTATTTCAGTATTTCATTCCCACCTTTTTAGGATCCTTTTATTTATATAGTTTTATAGAATTTTTCTACATGTGATACATAAAAAACATATAATACATAGTGGAAAATTTTTATCATTATCCACTGTCCAATGATATTAAATTTAAATAAAATAAACTTTATTTTCATGAATAATCATCATGACATTAAACATTACATATTCTTTTTCCTTACCCATCCTCATAAACTGTGAATTTTTTTGAAAATGTTGGATGGGAATAGACTTTCCTAGTACGGGGTTTTGAATAGATGTAAGAATTTTAGACTAGTGAAAATAATGAGAACCCATGAAATGATTACCTATATCATAAGGTTATTTAAGTTAATAAAATAAATTATTTCAACATAAAAACAAATGCTCTTTTTTATATGAAAAATAATTAAACCCAATATAAAATGAGGTTCCCTAGAAGAGCGACACCACTGAGGGGGTAGGGGGTGAATCATTACTCATTTTTAAAATTTTATGTTTTATTAAACATAATATTTGAAGACCTATTAGAATATTAACAACAATTATGAAAACTGATCTAATCCTGAATGCATTAATAATAAATGGAAAATGAACACAATAATTTTACAGGGATTAGTTTTATAATTAATATACTATTTGTATTGATTGGGTTCAAATATCTAACACTAATTCACAACTATTATCACAAGACGTTACAAAATATATTTCATTAATAGAATATAGTGTCCCTATTAATTCTACAGTCACATGAGAATAACAGTTTCACACTACCATGTTATAAAAAATAATTACACAACAATACAAGAAAGAACAATTTGGAATGTTCAGTATTTCCCTAATAACTGATGAAGAACATTTTTTATCCATAACTATAAATAAAATATCATATTCTCACAATCTAATACCTCTACTGGAACACTTATTCAACAAAATTATTCTTCATAATGTATCAATTACTTGATACCCACACTTTATGTCATATTTTAATTATTTGCATTAAATAATTATGGCACAAAATATATATATATATATTGAGAACTATCTAAAAAATATACTACTTCTAGAATTGATGCCCACATTTGATAAATTATTGCATACTAACTGAAAATAATTTTATTTCTACACAACATACTTCTCAACCTTTGAGCTATAAAATATTATATCATAATATTCACTCTGATGAACTTGTTTACCATTTATCAATTTTATTCTCATCGTACTAATTATTACTGTGGAAACCCATCATTTTATAGATATAAGTTTATAGTTTTATTAAACTAGTTATCTTATGAAAATGGTATACTTATTTAATGTAGTTTTAAAAATTTCTATTAGTCATCGCATAGAATTTGAAAATTTATAAACATGGATAGATATTTTTTGGATAATAACTCAAATATTTTTCTCTCCACACAATGTTACACTGAGACATGACTTTTCTATAAACCACAATCATCATTTTTTGAGACATGGTCTACTTAAAGCATTCTCAAATCATAGATACTTACATTGTTTTCCTGAATAAGATATCCCCAGTCCAAACATCAAATCCATCCATAATCCTATTGCATCCTATTTTATCCATCATCCATCTTCAATAAATATTCATCCATGAAGACTCATAATTCCAAAATGAGCTTCTCTACAAAATGTCGCCTCCTAAAAGGAAACCCCATAATGAAACACCCTCAACTCAAGTCATTTATGGTCGATTGGGAAATGTTTTTTCCACCACGAATTAGTATCATGTATGAAAGAATCTCCAGTATCTGTAAGACATTTATCTTTTTAAATGTAATTATCATGAAGTTCACATCTTGTAAGTTTCTTCATCACAAATATTTTTTTGTTTCTTTTGAGAAAATCATACATTGATGCATTATGAAACTCTTAAAAGGTCTTGAAACATCATATAAGAAACCTAATCATAAGGATACTCATTCAGAAAACCCTAACAGATAATAGAATTTTCAACAAAGATATTATACACCAGAGTAAGAATCATATTTCCCGTGACTATCTAAACTATAACATTTAAATAGGGATGTCTGGTCAGACAAATGATGTAATTTATTCTTTTTTAATTGATGGTTTAACATTACGCAAGAACTTATTTCCCACTTTAATACATCACAATAACTCATCTTGGTATTGCAAATCTTGTCCCACAATTTCATAATCAATCCATCATTGGTTTCAACAACATAATTTCACTATACAGTATGGACAGAAGGTCTGTGACACACATGGTCAACATGCACCCCATGTGGGCCTTATAGACAAAACCATTTTCTCTATTGGTAAAGCACTCTATGAGATCTATTCATGGACCCATTATGGTACTTATACATGGATCACCTATATATATTATTGTGATTGCTATTGAAGGCTGCCCGAATGGGGTAGACTCCCTTGGGGCCCCATAATGTGTGGTAGAGTGCAAGCCTTATTTGGATATATTGGTTGGATTATTATATACATGAGGATCGAATAGAATGTTTTCTAAAAAACATTATATGTATCATGTAATTAATATTCAAATCCATTTCAACTAAAATTCCAAGCCATTTTAGATTTCCCAAATATATAATTCATATACCTTTATATAATCTATAATTTTTTAAAGAAATGAGTTCATATTGAAACATTTACTTGATCATTAAGATCATTAAAACAATATTCATAATAAAATACTAATATTAATTTTACATGTTTGATATCAAATTCTATATAAACAATACATTTCCAGGCATAAAATCCAATTCTATACGTTAAATCTGAAACAGTTCTCTAGGAATCACCACTTTATCCATAAAAATTATCCAAATATATCTACTTTATACATAATCACAACCCAATTATTCATGAATCTCTACATTATCCATAGAAATTCCTTATGCATAACCACAACACACATAATCACCAAACACATATTGAAACACTATGACCTCAAAAGAAACACATAAGTTCAATAATATCAACCTTTTTTCACTATATTTTTGTATCATATTTATTGTCCCTTGATGAAAATAAAATGCCATGTCCTAGTGGGGTATTCTTATATCATTTTTCTACCCAAATATCTCGAATATTATTATCATAAAAAAGGAATAATATCAAACTCTACATAAAAATATCCTTTAGTTAATCACTTATATGATACATGACAATGCTCATTGTAGAATAAAAGAGAAACATATGAATGGGTATCTATGATATCTTTTATATATCCTAGAACATGAAATGGATCATTTAATGTAATAAAGGACGTATAAGAACCTGAAAAAGCTTTATCAACCACATCAAAAAGATCAGGATAATGATAATAATTTGTTGTTTTCTCAACACTCATCAATCAAGAACTATACATAAATATATTCTTGTAAGATTGAGATAAGAGAGTGATTTATCTAATAAAACTATTTTATGGATCCCCCTCAATAAATGCATCAAATTTAATCATCGTTGAATTAAATTTATTACATGATTAAAAACGCATGTCATTCAGTTCCCGTCTTTGTTACCACACTATACCTAAATGAACATGGAAGAAGAATGTACTTATTGATAATATTATGGTGATATGTCAAGGATTAATAATAAGTTTCATCGTTAAAAACCCTCCCATTTGGAATTTCATTAGTTAAAATATTTCCAACATGATCTTTCATAGAAATGTATACTAGGTTGATACCTCCCCTTTCCACCTTTTATTTCATAAAATTATAGTTTATATCAATATTATTGGTTCTTAAATATTTCATTTTTATATATTCAAATAGCACATTAACTACCACATGGAATTTTTTGTTGTCATTCAGTGTCAATATTCCAAACATTTTGAGCAATTTCAATGCATACTATTCATGTGTAAGAAATATGGAATTTTTTTCTAATCTATTTGAAATCGCAGAAAATATGTTTTCAAACCAATAATCGAAATATCAATACTTTGTTCCATTATCTCAGCAAATTCATAACATAAAAATGTTGGGTCATCATAAAATATGATTCCATCAACATATAAAATGATAATGAGAGTATATTTGATCCCTTCTCTTGTATAAATATTATTTTCAACATTATCTAAAACAAAAATTGTATCCCATAGACAATCATCTAATTTTTTTAACCGTGATATAAGGGAATGATTCAAAATATTCAAAACATTTATCAATATACATTCTACAATTCATCATTATCTATTTAACAGTCATCAGGTTTCTCAATATATAATTTATTTTTCAAAATCAACATTTAGATAGGTATATTTTACATTCATTTGATAAACCAAAAAATGTTTGTGTGATTCTACAACCATGAATATTTTACTAGATTCCATTGATGATACTAGTGAAACAATTTCCTCAACGTGAATTCATTCCATTTGAGAACATCCTTCATAGACTATCATTCCTTTGTTTCTTGATTCTTCAACTTTTTTATTTATATTTTTTCTAAAATACCAATGGGTTCCAATAAATATTTTATTTCAAGGTCTTAATAGAGGATCCTATGTAGATAAATTCTAAATATAATCTTGTTTCTCATCCATATCATGTATTATTTCTTAATACTCACAGACTTCTTCCCCAGTATGAGGTTAAATTTGGGAAATAAGTGTAGTGTTTTCATAAATTATTATTATTCTAGTATGAACATGACCCTGTTGATTTCTAATAATTTATAAATTCTCAAAATGATTCTTCAATTTGTTTTATTATTTTATCATATTTTCATCACTTCCATCATCATCTCTGGTATGGTTTGAATCAATATCATGGGCTTTGGATCTTTCTCAACTGCATAATAGTTTTGCTAATCCATTATTGAACTATTATATTTATAATCATTTGAATCTTCATTAATTATGATATTTGATTTTATCTGTTATTCAAAAAATTTAACATGATTGCCATAATCTAACTTTTTCAACCATTAGTTCAAATATCTGTATCCTCTAAAATCGTATAGGCAGTCCATAAATATTTTTTGACAACCCCATCCCCACAATGTGTACACATACTAGTGATGGAATGTGATAAAATAGATATCGACACCTGAGTCCATCCTATAGTATGAACTGTGTTAGTGACTAGTAGCACGAGCATAGTAAACACATATATGGGAGGCATTGCCCTCTAATAGAACCCATGAAATGGAGATAGAAAAGATAGATTCAAACCAACGCCTCTTAGACTAAAATATAAAAGGAATAAAATGTTCTCCTAGCTAATTCCATGAAATAAAAACTACAGAGTGAAAGAAAATTTCATGTTCCAAGATAAAAGTATTCATTGAAGTGGCCATGAATCCCAAACAGATCATGCTAAACCCCAATCTAGTATTAACCAGCATGTTCTCCAACATTCTCTAAATAACCAAAAAAATAATTGATATATATGTACGGTGATTATAATACTATACTCAATAGTACCCTCCCCATAATCTCTCGTGCAATTGTAATGAAATTGTACTAAATCATAGGGGCCATCATGTGAAACAAACTCATCACCTAAATAGGTATACTATATTTATAGCCTATCCATGGATACTCAAACCTTGTATTGCATAAAAGTGCATATAATAATAAAATTAAAGTCAATGATAACATGATTCCACTTCCCCTTTAGTTTTTCTCTTTGACCCAACATCCCACATCTTAATCGTATCTCTCAAAAAAGGCTACCTCAAAGACACCTGGGTGATACTATAAAACATGTACCCCATGGTCAATAAGTACAATATGAAGTACAAAACCACGTACACAAAAAAACATACAATATAGTTTCTGGGATCCAACACAACATGCATAATGTGTATCAAACATTAGGTATTATACCCCAAGACATTACAACCCATACACCGATTAAGGATCCTCAATCCATCAAATCCAATACATGATATACCTATAATAGTCATTAAAAATATATATCTAGAATTCATGTGTTTTAAATAGTAACTATATAGTAGATCCCTCTACACATATATATATATATATGAGGCAAACTATCAACCATGTATTCCAGTGCATATAACTACCTAGATATGATATTGGGCTAAATGTGATATTCAGCCATCTATCCCCCCGCTAAGAAGATGGTGAACACCCACCACCCCCCACAGGTTTGGATCCCTAGGTTGTTGGTTACCATAATTGATAGGGTGGAGTAGAATATAGAAACAATAGAATTACATGATATATTTGACCTCGAAACCACTCTATGTGAATTACCTATTCTCAGACACAACTACACAAAATTTCTCTCGATCTTTTGGCTACCACTGTTAATTCTAGAAATTATATAAGAAAATAATCATATAAATAGATAAATTATATTACATAATTATTTTCCTTCAGATATAAAATATATTCATTAATTAATTTACCATTAATTAACCATTTATAGTTTTCACATTACAAATAATTAGAAAAACAAAAAAGTTATATTCCCTCTAAGAATAAGAAGTCAAAATCCCCAACATTCCTTAATTATAACCTCAACATTGCATCGCGGAATGCTCCAACCCCATGGGTTAAACATTTAATAATTTATTAATAAAATTATTTTCCATATTATATGTTACTCTAGGAATGCATCTTAAAATACCAAAATGGATATACAACTAATCACATACAATTGCCTCAGGACACGTGAAATGGAATGTTCAGAATCAAATAGCATGGAAATTGGCCAAACAAATAGATTAAAAAACATATTGCTTTAAAATAAATGGGAAACCCAATCTTTCACTTGTTATTCATGCACGATTTCCTCCTTGGTATCCACATACAAATCCTGAGGCATATCTGTGCTTCAGGCATCAACTATTTCCCCAAAAACGAAGCCTCCCCCCTTATACAAAAAAAACCCACGAGGCTCAACCATCCCCGAACCGCATAAAATTCAGGCCTCCCAACCCCATTTACCACAATATCCCTCCAACCTTAGTTATACTAGGCTCATATCAAATCATAAAAAGTAGGAAACAGACACTGAAATTGAATGCTTGGGTCCAAATTAAGGAATTACGCATTCACACACTACCATCCTTCAAAGATCAAAAGCACAAGGCCCATGGAATTTACAAAGAAAGAGGGAAAATCATTCCCAATAATGGTGTTATATTTTAACACATATCTTATTATTATTCATTAATGAATTAACCCAATAATTATTGATATATTCCAACTATGGGAAACCTCAAAACAAACATACCGCAAGATATTCAAAATTAATTAACTATTCAATTTAACATTCCTTATTTAAATCATCATTATGAATCATAAAAAATTTGGTATATTAACCAATTTAATTAAACCTACAAATTTCAATAAAATTCATTATCATCAAATTACATGAACAATCAAATTCGTTAAAAATTATTCTTAAGAGAATTACAGAATTAATCACCAAATAATTATAGGATTACATATTTTAAAAATTCCACACACTAAACTAAGGATAAAAGGAAAGCAATGGATACCACACTATCATGAAAAAAGTTGAAAATTATCATCTTGGTATAAACAACAACTATTACATGCAACCGATACTGATTCTTAAATATGGTTAATGTTATTTTTAGGTCAATATAAATGTGATATAAGTGGTAAATCATTCTACATTTATTATTTCATTTAAATAATTAGAAAATAAATGAATCCCTACCTAAAATAGTTATCAACAATATTTATAGAAGAACAAACCATCATAATGGATCTATGAGCACCCATCATTTGAGAACAACTTCCATATGAGGACGCCACGAAACCACCACACCAACATCTACCAAGATTTCCCCCATTAGAAGCATTGGAAAGAGAAAACCATAAAATTGAAATAATATATTGGTGTAAATTCGGTAAAAATAAGATAATCTTCAGAAATGGAGGTAGATCATACATTATATCAATGATGGATTGAATGAGGTAATCTATGGATAAATCCATGATGAAGGAATTCCAAAATTGTAGGGGGGGGGGGGTAACTATATTTCATGGAGTGTAGAGAGAGGTTCTTTAACATTAGGGTTTGATAGACCCGTGTGGTATATTTTTATTAAACATACAACATTAGGCACTGACATGATTTTTAATCCCCTACCACATCGTGTAATCTATAGGGTTTTGTAACACCAAAAAACACATTGTCTATTCTTTTTATTTATTTTTCTACCCCTAATTTATTACACATCCTGAAACAATGTTTAATATCTTGTAAACTTTTTACACGTCATGAAATATCCCTTCATCTTGCCTCTATAAACTGAAATAATTAAACATCTTTTACGGAACCTCTATGAACCTTATTCTTGAGAAATATGAAAATGGTGGTCCATGAGGATCCAAGCCCTTACATTAGATATATCTCAAGACATTCTCATCCTTTAGAGTAAAATAGCATCCCATAGTTGAAATTGATAATGGATCATCTGAACTACCACCCAAAATGATACCTCTCAAGGATCTCCTCACTAAATGTGCTAAACCACCCCATAAAAGAAAATGGGGCTAGACGCGGTGAGTGAATAAACTACTCATCTAGTATTTTCCACCTATATCAGTTGAGTTTAAGTAAATACAGAGAACCTAGTATCCTATAACATATTCTTTATTCAAATATATTTGGATGATTACATAAATGTTGTATCCCAAAGGAAGAAAATTATTTTTTAGTTTAGGGAAAAAAGATTCAAACTTAAGTTTAACATTACAACATGAAATTAAATACATAATATAACATTAATATTACTCCAAAATTATCCCAATAATTCATTGATAATACTAATCATCGCATCCTATTGAAAATAAAACATAAGAAAGGGGAGAGACCAGTTTCTCAATAAGGTTAAGTAATAAAAAAGATATTATCCAAAAACTAAACACTCACAAAATTTAACTACTAAAAACACATGCATTTAAAAATATATCTGAGCATAATATGTTAGAAATGAAAGCTGATAAAATAAGGCCATATAAATTATCCCGAGATAATGAATCATAACCATTTTTATTCTACTAGTAAAATAATAAAAAAAATTATCAATTACCAATACAATATTGAGGTAATGTATAATTTAGAACTTCTAGTACATGTATTCAAGGCCTCATTAGAGACATACGAATATACCAAGGTGGGGAATTAGCCAAAACCCAATGCTATTTTTCCAAATGAGGCCTATTGATGCATCGAGGTTCTATAGAGGGACCAAAATATCAATTTCTTTTTATAATGCATTACCCATATGAATGAGGATAAATATAAAGAACATTAACACATTAAATAAAATTCCCTAATATGTACACATAAACACAAACCATTCTATGTAATATGGTCAACTGTATGAAGATAACAATTCCATAGTCAAACTGATTATAAAAACATTTCATAAAATAGTCTATATGAGTAAAATAATATATTATCCTCAGTAAGACATAAAATTCCACATTGATGTGGAAATAGAAAATAACACTATAATTCAATCCTCAATGATTTTTGTGAGAAATACACTTTTACATTGAAAAGAATTGTCCTTTTGGAAAAATCATTTGATAAAACTAAAAATGAAATAAGTTAGTTTATCTATAATGAAATTTGTTTATATATAAAATAAATTATGTCATAAAATAGATTATGTAGTTCTGTTGAAATTAGTTATGAATTTGAGATGTTCCATTGAATAAGGTTTGTTTGTCAAGAAGATTTAAAGGGTTCATTATTGAAAATTTAACTACCCATTAAATAAAGAAATATTATGATTTATAAAAATATAAATAACCTAAAAAAATTATTAGGAGTACATAATAATATTTAGGAATTTAATTAGGATTTGGAGAGATAAAGAGAAAACTGAAAGAAAATTGAGGTTCTGGTAGAAAACCCTTACCATATATCCGAACATGTTCTTCATATGTACTTAGCAGATTATATAATAACATTAAATCCATTAATTATATAAATATTAATATCCTATATATATTTGATTTATTATAATTTTATTATGTTCATTTATGTATTTTTGGATGAGTTATAAGATACAAATTTATCACTCGAGAGCATTCTTTTTCATGGTTTTGACGATATGAATAATTGAATATGAGAATTGATGTTCTTGAGGAGTTAGAATAATTAACCAAAATATAATTTATATGATTAAAATGAACATATAAAATATTCAATTTTTATATAATGAATGTTTTTATATGGTATTATACTGAGTTATTAGATATAATATTAGTTAGAATCAATTAGATTATTTTGGTTATATTTTAACTATTATAAAATGGTATTGTAGTACAAAGGAGTATTATGAATATATAATGTATTAAGATAATTGAACAGGTTATAATAAATAAATTATTGTCTATATCAAACATAAAAAAATTTCATGAAACACCTTGATGGAGGAATTGAATAAAGAAGGATCGTCGTCAATAATGGTTCTAAATCAGCACCTCAAAAATTATAATTTCATTTTAAAAAAAGGAGAGAGGGATAGAACTTTGTGAAAAAAATAATACATTAAAATGAGATCATTCTAGTATATATATGACACTAAATTTATCATTATCATTTGGAAAGAATAGGGGAGGTGAATATAGGAAAAATAATTAAATTGAGAATGAAATAGAAAAAAAGGGTTAACCTCTTAAAATATCCTCATTGAAAACCTCCTTAAGGCAATGTATTTTTTGCATTTGTAAAGACCATGTGCTTTTAGGCATTAGGAAAGTATATTTAATAATATTTGTGATGAAATTTCATAAACATCATGGCTTATAGGTTTGAGGAGAAGGGGGGTGATGGTTTATTTTTATAGGGTAGGATAGGGGTGATTTTTGAACATCTTATACATTATTTTATTTTTATTTTCAAGATATCCAATATTTTTTATTCTTGTAGAAATAAAATTATGAAAACTGCATTTTTTTGAACCATGTGTTTTTTAATAAGTGGGGACTAATGGAATAGTGTATTTAGAATCTAAGGTATTTATACTTTAAATTATTTTATTTTACTATTCACATCAAATTCTAGTATTTTAAAAAAATCCAAAAAATTCACCCATATCATTTTCTAATGTGTTGAATTCAAAAATGAAAACCATTTTATGAAAATATCTTTTTAAATTTGTGAAATTTAGTTCTTCAAAAACATATTTGATACTTGAAAAATACGAATTTTAAATTCAAAAAAATTATAATACATTCAAATATCATTTAAGGTTTCATAAAATTTTCATAAAATAATAAGATAAGAAATTATTGTTTTATGAATCCATTTTATGAAAAGGAACATTATTTTAAATAATTTTATTAATTATAAAATTGTAATTAAATATTTGTGACTTATAAAAATACCTACTCCTAAATATTAATTTTCTAAATATTCAGAAACTTTTATTGTGATATAATTATATAAACATTCACATATGAGATGCCTATATTTTACATATACTTACAAGGGTGAGGATAATATTTAGCGGGCTAATTTACTATTCATAATGTTTACATTACTATTCCCACATGAAAGTCATTATTTAATCACTATAGATTATGTATCGTCTCGAAATGAATTTTATTTCATTAATTATTCATTTATATAGTTTTTATTGTGTAATATTAGTGAATATATGTTATCAATACTGTATGAATTAAATATAGTAAGGGAAATTCATTGATATATTTTGGGGTCATTATATTCTCCCATCCTTCCAAAAATTTTACCTTAAGATTTCAAGATTATCAATCCAAATTTTTTTTATTATTTCATCATCATAAGCCCCTTTGTATCCAATGATGCCTCTCCAATTTTATGTTTTTCCAAATTACCTTTACTAGCTGATTTGTCCTACTCCTCAACATTTATTCCGTAGTGTCCGGAATCCGGATAGGATCTTCAGAGGATGATAAGTCAGGTTTTAGTTCTATAACATATAATGTTGGTACATATGTTTAGTCTAGATTGTACACTATTAACAATGAAAAAAGAGAAAATTGATACTTTAGAAAGGCTCAATAGAACCACCAAATGATATGCCACAGCTCCATCTCTCTCCATGATTTCAACCGGACCAATGTATATGGGGATCCATTTCGCTTTCTTCCGAAATCTTATAACACCCATCCATGGAGATAATTTTATACAAACATGATATCCCTCGTGAAATTCCATATAATTCCTTCGATTATTAGCTTAACTATTTTTCCTACATGTAGCTAATTTGATAAAGGTTTAAATAGTAATAACCTTGGATATTCTTTCCACCACAAGCTCTAGTACCACAAGCTTCCTTTTACCTAAAAAATCTCAACATGTTGGTGTATAGAATATCTTCCCATACAATGCTTCATATCGTTCCATTTGAATACTTGAATGGAAACTGTTATTATATTAAAATTCCATAGGGGGTAAATATTGATCCCACATACCTTGGTATTCAAGTAAACATGATCTAAACATTACTACTAAGGATATGATCATCCTTTCTGATTTCTCATTAGTTATTTGGGTGATAAGAAGTACTCAATCGAAGCTTAGTTCCCAAAAATTTCAAAATAATCTTCCAGAAATTTAATGTGGACCATGATCACGATTATACACTATTGATATAGGATCTCCATGAACTCTTAAATAATTATTTATATTTAATCGTGTAAGGTGATCAGGTGTAAAATATGCATTTATAGTGACGAAATGTGAAAACATGTTCTGTATATCAACAATTACCCATGTCTTATCATTATTTATTAGAGTTTGGGGTTATCCAGCGAAACAATCCATAGAAATATCAACCCATTTCGAAGTAGGAAGAAGTATTGGTTTCATGACTCCTCTAGGATGTTGTATTTAGGCCTTCACATGTTGATAGACTAAGACGTCTCTATATATAATCTTGAATTTCATGTTTCAGGATGTCCCACTAGAAATTTTCCTTCAAATATCTATAAATCATATCTATACTAGGGTGTATAGAGTAACTAGACCTCTGGGAATCATCCAAAAACTATATTTTTTATTAGGTAAAGAGGTAACACTTAAAGTCCAACTAAATTTCATAATTCCACACTCATCAATGAAGTATTCTGACTTCCTTTCTTTAATAGATTTAATTTTCATACGAAGATTCTCATCATCAGAATGAGAACATAGTATTCCTTCCATCAATGATAGTTGGGAAAATAATTGAAAAAATAGAGATTCTTCTCATTTTATGAAAATTCCCATATGTATCCTCCCTAGTTACAAGTAAAAATATTCCTTGTCAACTCTCATTTGGTTTATAACTCCATGATCCTTCATGTTCAATGCATAGACTACCATAATTTTCTTTTATAGTTGGTAGTGTATGGAAAAATCATAATCCTAAAGTTTCTTATGACATCACCTTTCCCTCTTGTTACGTTATTTCTATGAGAAGATATATTTCAAGATCTTATGTTCCATAAATATCTAACATCTTTTACCACAATGATAGTGTATAGTTATCTTCAAATCAAATATAATATCTAAAAACTCAAGATCATTATTTGGATAAATCTATTCAACATTTTTTATGTACCTTGATATTCAGGAAAAAACAATATCATTCTACATAAGGAAACAACCATGTCCATTATTTGATGCATCACTATAGATCAAAAATCCACTATTTCTTTAATGTAGGGTTAGGACCGGAGAATTAGCCAATTAACTCTTCAATTATTCAGAACATTTATTTTTTCATATAAATATAACCCCTTTACGATCAATCTTGGTTGACGGTCTTGATAATTGAGCTAAAATATAAATGAAACACGGATAATAACCTTCTAGAAATATAAAACTATATACCTCAAATATTTTTGACGGTGTAGGACATTCTCAAACAACCATTTTCAGGGTAGTATCAACTAAGAGTCCATCCGAAGAGACGATATGGCCTAGAAAAAAACTAATTGAATCCAAAGCTTAGATGTTTTAAATATCAAATATAACATGTTTTTTCTATGATTCTTTAGAATAATGCACAAGTGATTATAATGATCTTCATAGGTTTTGGAGTAATCAGGATATCATCAATAATTACCTCAAAAATAATCTAGATATTTTATGAAATCTCTATTCATTAGATACATTAAAATTGAGCATGAGTTTGTCAATCCAAAATGCAATAATATACACTCAAAATTCCATAACTAGTTGAAAATCATATTTTTGGAATATATTCATTCCTAACATGTAACTGATGATATCCATATCATTGTTCAATCCCCGAAAAATATTAGGCTCCATGAATTTGATAAAATAAATAATCAATTCTAATATAAGGATGCTTACTTTTTTTAATATAGTTGATTTCTCTATAGTCAATGAAAAACCACATGGATCAATATTTCTTCTTAAAAAATAGTACATAGGCTCCACATTGGGAAACATTAATGAGGGTAAATATCTTATAAATCAATTCTTCCAATAATTTTTTCCACTCTAATTATTCGACTATGGTCATCCTATAAGGAGTATTTGATATAGGATTTTCTCCATGAATTAAATCAATAGTGAACTCAACTTCCGGCACTGGAGGGTGTCTAGGTAAATCCTCCGGAAAGACATCAATGTATTCTTGCATAATAGGTACATCCTGAATCATAAAATTTCATTCCCCACTCATAGATATTGAGTTATTATTATACCCATTAATTATATTTAGTTGATCTTTGAGGGGGGGGATACAGATAAGAATCAAATGTTTATTTTTCTTCCCTAATGATATGGGATTCTACATCATTCTCAAAATGTATAACTTCCTTCTGTCTGTAATAAATTTTAATATCAGAATATAAATTACATATCATATTGATAAAATTATCAATGTCAATCATGGATATGATGACAAGGTCATCAACTAAATTAGGTTTAAGTGTCTTAAGGGGGGATGACTGACACATCATTCTTGTAATGGTACTTCCCTTATGTGTTTTGACTAAAAACATCATCATTAAATCAATATAAAAATACCTAATTTTCTTCCCAAATTGAGAAGATATTAAAGAATATTATGATCTAGAGTCCAATAATTCATGGGAAAGGTTTTATGAAATTATTATGTTACCTTCCACAACATCATTAGAAACATAGACATTAGCTGTTCTGATAACATAAGCACGGCCTTTCACCATTGACCATATCTAGAAAATTGTACCTTGATTATTTGGATATTCATTGGAATAATGTCCCATATCATTACAATTGTACCATTGATCATTATAATATTCATTCATTCGATGAAATCTACAGATTGGTGGCCTCTTTCTCAAAATTTTCAACAAAATATTTTTTTGATTTTGTAGTCTCTAGGGTAAATCCTTCCTTGAGTATCACATATTAGAAAATTCGTGATTTTATTTTTCCCATTATCCATTATTCCCTCACCCACCCTCTTCTTCTCTTGATTTCATTTAAAGTCATAATACTACCATAATTATTTCTATGCCTTGATAGCACATGAGACTATATCTTCATTTGATGAGAATTTTTGAAAAACTAGTTCCCATAAGGGGAATGGTTTTAAACCATCTGAAATCAGTCAATCATGATCCTTGTATTACATATGTAGTCCACGACATGCCTTGATATCCTTTTAATATTGCATTCATAATTCTCAATTTTTTATCCTATTTTTGATTAAAACTCAATAATTTATGCTCCATAACATCTCATTGTTATTTAGGAATATATTTTTACAAGTATAATTCCTTAATGTTCCTCCATTCCATTTCTTTTATTTCTTCCTCCTACATCGTGTTTTGAATTAATGAACACCACTAATCAACACATCCTGATGAATAATAAACTACCATGGAAACTGTCTCTCGTTCATTACATCCCAAAGAGAGAAATATATTCTCTATGAAACTTATCCATTTCACTTCAATGAATGGGTTTTTTGTCCCATTGAATGATGACAGTTGTGGTTGCATAAAGCTGTCTTACTTTGCTCCTATACATTTTGCATCAGGATGACCTAAATATGAAATAGTATTGTTCATACATTGATTCAGCTATCTTAGTGTCATTATAAGTTGCTCATCACCTGTTAGTTCGTTAAAGACAAAAAAAATTATCATGCATAGGATTAAAATCCATACATCGATTACATGCATTCATGAGGTTTCCATTCCTTCCCCTAGGAACCATTTCATAATAATGACACACATTAGATTTGGTAATGTATCTTATTACATTATCACAAATATAAAAATACTTAACCTAAATTGAAATCCTATGTAGTGAAAATGGAATAATAAAAAACAAGGTATAATTGATGAAAAAAATTACTTATAAATCTTTCATGATGCATTGTAAAGGACATGTGAATTATCCTAAGAATATCTCCCATGAGTGTTAAACTAGGTATGATGTAAAGTCTATTTTTGTGTACCATGTTAGCTAGAGTAATGCTAAAAACACCTTGTGGGAGTTGTTAATCATATGTAAATCTATTCCATTACCATGTACATAATCTCATTCCTACCAAAATTATAGGATGTTCTTGTATTCTTATCCTCAAATTATATCATTGGGTTTTTCCCCTAATCTATTTTTTCTAAATCTAGTTTCAAGGTTTCTACAAAATGTTCTCTGCCAGTAATAGTAAAAACCTAGACCAAAAAGGGTTAAACCACATGGATATGATCCCAAACCAAATTCTATCATCTTTATTTTAATTAAATATTTCCAAATTAATGGTATTGATGTTGGTAATTCATGGAATTTAAGAAATATGAAGTATAATAGTTGGTACTTTGTTATACAATAGTTTTTATTAGTTATTTTTTTTGTTCTCTATTGTCATCTTTTTATATGTTTATAGATGTAAACATAGTTTCTCTCTATAAATAAATTCAAATATTGTGTTTATATAACATATACTTGTCCATTTAAGCTATCCTTATTTTCTTTCTTTTAGTTACCCCATTTTTTTATTGAATAAATGGTGTGTTGTAGTAATTGTTTTTTCAATGCAAGGAAATATAACATTCATAATATTCTCATTTATGCTAATTTCAATTACTTGATATAATAATCTTGATATAATGACCTATATTTTTTCATCTTTATTTCTAAATTTTCTCAACATTTTGGTTGCCTTTGACTTGTTATTGTTAAATATAGAATTAGTTATCTGAGTATAATATTTACTAAATATAATGACATACAGATCTAGTCTAGTATACTATTTTTTCATCGGGAAACATAAGCACGTATAAATTAGTTCATGTGGTATCAAAGATAGAATATCATCCTCTTATTTTGATCATTGGGCCAAGTTCTCTTTTTTTGGTAAGATTCACATATTTCATCCCTTTATCTCATTTTCATTGTAAAATATCACACATTATCATGCTTAATGGTTTTAAATATACTATTGTGTCCAAGAGTTCAAGGAATTTTATTCCAAATATTGTTTTCATATTTGGAAATCAAATAAAATGAATTGATAGAATCATCAAATGGAAATATATTACCATTGGTTATATTTTACTTGAGTTAACAAACTTCTATCATTTGGTGTGTGATGATACAAAAATAATTTTTATAAACACACTTTTTCATCATCACAATAATGGAAAACACAATGGAAATTATGTTTCATCCCTTCACAATATAACACTTTATTTTATGTTTAGGTTTTGCGATTTAATCATTGTTTTTTTAAATCAATATATTTTTAGTGAAAATGAACTTCCAAAGGTCACCGCTCCTTTGTTATGATTATTAATGTTTATCGAAATTTGTGGGTCTATAGTAAGGTGTGATTATCATCCACAATAAATAATTCATTACATAGTTTTTTTAATAGAATTCAATGAAACTTCTTATGTACTGTGAAATTTCATCATTCATTTTTTGGACTCCATTACATTTTGAATATTTGGATATTTTGTTTGGGATAATGCTCATCCACTACTCTAAAATATGACATTTCTAATCATATATACATCAATTTAATTCAAAACATAATGAATTTTTTGTCTTGGTATATCATATTTGATCCATATAAAGATTTCATACAATAACAATTTTTCTCCAATTCTTTGAATAACTCCCACTTGGTTCGGGTCTGGTCACTAGTAGGGATATTTTATGGAAAATTTAATATGTTTTATTCATAAACACTCCACAAAACTAGAAGGGCCTATGAATCTTGATCATCCCAACATATAATTGCCATGTCATAATGATTATTGTTGTTGTCTTTCAACATATTGAGATTGTATATATTTTGGAAGAAAAAATAATCTTAGAGAATTTTTTTCATATTATTAATTAGTTACTGGTTTTTCAAAAGACTACTTTTTCTATACATGCCAAAATTTTAATTTTGAACCTAAATTTTTAAAGAATATGATTTTTTATGATTCAAATATTGTTGAATAAAACGAAATATTTGAACCCCACTTTTTTATAGTTTGTGATTATTCTTCTCTAACCTCAATAGCATTGGTGAAATATTATTTGACCATTTTCCAACATTTCTATACTTATGTAAATTTATAAAATGTGTTTAACAATTCATCATTAGTGGGATATATTTCTTATTCAACATCCTTTACCATATTTTCCATTTTATCCTCATTTAATTTCATTCTATTGATTTCTTTTAGGTAATGAATCATTATATTTTCCTATTCATTTATTTACCCAATTATATTTAATTGTTTATTCAACAAGTATGGAATCTTCGTCAGGAGGTTTTTTTCAAGGAAATAATATAATTCATTTTTCAACATGTGCATTAGTTATGTTAATTCTCATTCATCATCTTAACTTCCTAAGGTATCAAATCCTTGTTAAAAATGATCCATGGAGTTATATTCATAATTTAATTAGTCGGTTGGTGTGGAGTTTGCTTCCTTTTCCTTGAAAAATAACGTCATTATTTTTATTCTACAAAATTTTTATTTCTTACATAAAATTTATCTTTCTTCTATTCTTACCCCATTTCTTTTTCTATCGTTTATCATCAATTTTATCCAGTTCCATAGTATTCTTTTTTATATAAATTTATTGAAAAAAATGTTCAATTTCATTTCAATTAAAGCACCTTGATGGTATTTTATTTTTACCTCTAAAAATTCCCATCATGAATCTTTTTAATACGTGGTCAATTACACTATTGAAATACATATCATTATTTAAATATTAGATTGATATGATTATGATATTTCATCCTCACTAATTTTTACATTTCCCATCAAATTAAAATCCATATCATCTTTGATCTTGTTTATGAAGATTGTGATATTTTACATTTATTAAATAATGATTATATTATATAATTATTATAGAGTATGAAAATATATATCTTCCAATATTGATACTTTTCAATCATAGTAGTCAAGAATATTTGGAATTAATTTTTTGAAATTCGTTGATTCATCCATCTTTTCACCAAAACACTAAATATTACATTAAATTTCATTGAATCATGATATGTACACAAAAACCATTTTTTCATCACCCATCATGATTCCATTGAATATGCCTCGCTAAATTTTGTAATTAGCCTCCTTGACAATCATGTTTCCTTTAAAACTTGTTTCAATTTATTCAATATTTCATTAAAAAAAATTAGTCCAACAAACTTTGTGTAAACATATTCTAAAAGGGAACCAGAACTAAATTGTGAGATTTTCCATCAAATTCAATTTTTATACCCTTAGAATGGCTTATAATAACTTCATCAACAATAGGTGGTAATCTAATTGAAATATCATCTTTCACTCCAAGGCTAAGAGATAGAAGATAGGGAAACATCATATTTTTTCAACTATGATACTTCATTCCAAAAAGAATTGTGAACGCCCCTACTATAACTAAAATTAAAATTATCCATCTCCAATTCATATTATATCTAAATAGAGGGACCCAGGAACAATGATACCAATTGATGATCCAAGGAGGAGTTCCACCAATGAGAAAGGGGCACGAATCATTGGTGATTTTTACAATTTTTCATTTTTTTCAAATAAACCCATGTTGAACTGTTGGGAAATGATCCACTATTATGATAGATCAACCAATATATAATATAAAAAACTAGATTATGGGAATAAAAAAAAATAAATGGTTGAGTCCTAATATTATCTCACTCCTTAGTATAGTTTCCTAGACCCCCCAGTCATAGATTCTCCAGTATAATCACAAGTAGTTACAACCTACGTTTCTTCACTAGCATAGATTCCCACAATGGTTTCTATACTCCCATTGGGACAAAAGTTTCACACTAATATTTTATAAAAATAATGACACAAATATATAAAAAATGAATCTTCTAAATGTTGACTGGGTCTATATCTATTAATGAAAATATATTTTTTAAGCCTTCAAGATAAACAAAATATTATATTCTCATTAACTATATAACTCAACTAAATAGGATCTTCCTATATAATATACTTCTTAAATTATCATTAATATTTTCCCAATATAGTATTACAAAAAAAATTTATTTGAACAAAGTAATTATGGAATAACATATTTATCATTTAGTAAAATATCAGAACAAAAATATACTACATCGTGAATCGATTTATGTACTTAGATACACTTTTTCATAGTGGCTGTAAATAATTTTATAGATTTGTGTGAGTCACGTCTAATTTTGAGCGATAGAAGATTTTCAAAAAAAAATTGACGATGAAATTTAACACCTCTTCCCTATATTCAAACTATAGTAATCACACATTTCATTTCTATAAACCATAAAACTCATTTCAAAATATGTGCAGTAGTTCATGCATTCTCAAAACATTTCCTCAAAAAAATATTATATTGGTTTGAATCTCAATAGTCTTACCTCAATGTAAACATGAATACTTGTATAATCCCATATATATAATCAACCTTCGATAATAAATATTCATCTACAAATAATTATAATTTATAAAGAAGATTCGATACGATGACTCGCCACAGAAAAATAAATTCCCACAAAGCATGTTGTTTGCAGATGATCAAAATATTTTTAACCACCATGAAGAAGTGTCCAATATGGAAGTACCTCCTAAATCATCAATTTTTTCATCTATACAAATAGAATTATTTTTAAGCAGTCATCCTACAAGATCTATCATTACAAAAAAATTATTCTTCTTTAACCAAATCATTCTTGGCTATTTTTTTGATCTCCATAAGATTCATAAAATATCAATTAGGGCAACTATGGTTGTGGGTGATCATTATACATACACTCATTTTTAGGGGTTCAAACATGAAGTGATTGTAAATAATATTATTCAGGGGATCTCAGGTAATGATCATATGGATCCCATTTAAAAAGGGTGGTCAGATTGGATAGATGACATAATTTCCTTCTTTTTAATCAATTGTTGAATAGTACACATTAATTTATGTCCCACATAAAGACATCAACTTAATATAGATTTGGTTTATTACTCAAGTTTTCATACAACACAATCGAAAAGGAACATGTGTTAGTAATGTTATTCCACTTCACAACATGTCCAAATGGGGTATGTCGCACTTGGTCCATGGGAAACACCTACAGGACTTTGGGACCTCACCATTTGTCCCATTAGGAATGCTCTCTAGGAGATTTATATACAATATCATGCGTGGTTTAATATGTGTACCATCTCTGCTTCTTACAAGGTTGATAATAGAAGGGATTCCCATGGTCATTGACTCCCTATGGGTTACCCTATGTGAGGTATATGGATAAAATTTTACACTCCCTTGGTTGAAATATTTTTTATCTGAAGAAAAATTTAATGAATATATAGAAATATTATAATTAATATATAAATTGAATAACAAACCTTGTCAACTATACTTCTAGTCTCTTACAAACTCCTCAAATCACCAATTCATCTTCTATGAAATCTTCTTCCCTTGTTCTAAACAATCTGTCCATAGAGACACAATTCTTTGGTCTTTTTGAACTACAAAATAAACATCACATTAAAATAACAATAATAACAATGTAGGAATGACATCAAAGTCAATATAAATATTAACTTTAGAGGAGATAAATCAAATTCTATTAGATTAATCAATAAAAATTCGCCATTAATCAAAACATCATCCCTAAATATTCCATAGAAATGACCATTTCTTACGTACTCCCAAAACTATTTTCCATACATCACCATATCATGAATTTAAATTATCAAGGTATCAAAAACACACACATAGTCACCAAAAAATTATTTAAACCCCAACAAAAAATTTAAACACCTTGGTTCAACATAAATAAAATAAAATCTCTATTTGGAAACACAGAGATTCACATTAGTAGCCATTTAAACATGTGTCAAACAAACCTGGAGCATTGTTAAATTTTTAGGAGAAACCCTATAGTAATACCCTTAGTCATTTCTATATGAAAATTAACATTACCCACTACATTTCTGTTATATCTTCACAACCATCATATAATCTATATTTGTCTCAACCAAATCTATCTAGGCACAACCATTGCATAATATATAAATGTCTCAGTTGACACGGACTGGGTCTAACAATGGTACAATATATATCAGGATATCTCATTTACCATATAATTCTCATGTATCATATCATGAATTAATAATTTTATACAATATTTTTTTCTTCAAAAAAAATTTCTAAAAACTCTTTTATTCTCATTTTCAAATCAATTTTGGATATTAGAATACACATTTATAATCCCAATTATTAATACCAAACAATATTTTTCCTATAAAACCTATTTTCATTACTAAAATACTGAAATAAAGGTATGTAAGTATTTATTTTAATAAAACCATAATTTATTTAAATGAATAAAAACATAAAATAATCGTTATAGTGGTGGGTAATGTTATTTTTTCGATATATGTAAAAACAAAATATTCATTTTGTCATTTTTAAAAAATGTTATTAATTACATACAATGATTAAATTTTCTAAAAACATTAATAAAATATGATAATATCCATTATATAACATTCAATTCCATTTAATTATATTCATAATATCATTTTAAAAACATTTATGTTGATGAAAAATTCAGTTATAAATAATACATAAAAAGAGTATTTTTTTTATTAGTAGTGCCTTACCCACTATGAAAAATTTAAATCATCAAACCATTTCATTAAAAACATTAAACAAAACATTCAATATTTTGATAATATTTAATTTAATGATATAAATTTTATAATAAGATATATATATATATATATCACTCTTATATTATAATGTAGTTAGAGAACATAAAAATATTCCACTGTGAATGTAGATTTAGACGAAATCCCTTTCCGTAAGTTTGAATCATTAAATAATTTCTTTGTTTTCAATATTAATAATCATAATTTAATTATTTATATAATTAAGAATTTTTTTTAATTATTCCTTTTATTTCCATTATGTTAATTTGATATACATTCACATTAGTCTATCATGTATATAAAAGAAGCTTTGACAATATTTGGATTACACTAGTGGAAACCACTCCTATACCAACTCAAAAGTCCCAATGGTTTTAAAAAATCATTGGGATTGGGTCGATATACCAATGGTTCAATGAAACCATTGGTATAGTTCTATTAATAGATGGTTTTACCATTGGCTCAACACAAATTTTGATATAGGGGTGGAATTTTGAAGGGTGTACCAATGGTTTTAAAAAACCATAGGTATTTATTATCTATAGAAATGGTTTTTAAAAACCATTGGGATATAAAACCCCCCAAATAACTATATCCCTCATACTTCACGATGATCAATCAGCATTATGACCACATTTTTTTCTAGCCTTGAGCCATGGACCGCATTTTTCCTAGCCCCCAGCCTCCTTCTTCAAGAAGTTGATCTGTTTCTACTAAACAAGAGACCAATTCCACTTCAAATTCGTATGTGGTTACTGAGTTATATATTTTTACTAAATTTATTTTGGCTTTATTCATTCTAATGCGGTGTAATCTAAATTGAATTTTTTTACTTTGGGTGATCATCCTTGATGTTGTAAGTCACTTTACACCTCTTTAAAGTATGTGTTTCAATGAACTTATTTCATTTTGAATTAAATGTTATTTATTTCATTTTTAAGATTTTTTTGAGGGGGTGGGATATCCAGGTTGGTGTAGGGGTGGGTTGTGCAGTTGGGGAGGTGGTGTGCATGTTACAGGTTGGGAGGGGGTGGGCTATGCAGGTTGGGTAGGGGGGTTGTGCATGTTGGTTGGTGGTGCAGGTTGTAGGAAGGGAGGGGTGTTGGCTGTCTAGTTGGGGTGGGGGATGGGATGTGAAGGTGGGAAGGGGGTGTGCAAGTTTGGATGGGGTGTGGGTTGTCCGAGGGAGGGGGCTATCCAGGTGGGGTGGTGGTGAGGTGTCAAGGGGTGTGGGGAGGGCTGTCCAGGGGTGGTGTCCAGGGGTGGGGGTGTCCAGGGGGGTTTCCAAGGGGTTGGGGTTTTTTCAAGAGGGCATCCCGGGGTGTTTGGGGACTATTCAACGTGGTGGGGGTGTAGTGGGGTGGGGTGTCCAAGGAGTGGAGGTGTCCACGAGTGGGGGTGTCTATGGGGTGGAGGATTTCCAATGGGGTGGGGTGTCCAGGGGTGGGGGTTGTCCATAGGGGGGGTTTTCCATGGGGTAGAGGTGTCTATGAGGGTGTGGGGGTGTCTATGTGGGTGGGGGTGTCCAAGTGGGTGGGGTGGTGTCCAGGGATTGGGGGTGGATGGGGGGTTGTCCATGGGGTGTCTAGGGGTGGGGTGTCCATGGGGGTGGGGGTGTCCAGGGGGTGGGGTGTCTAGAGCGTAGGGGTGTCCAGGGGGTGGGGGCTATCCAGTTGTTGGGAAATGTGTCCCCCAATTACACAACAGCCCAGCTCCCCTAACCGCATGATTTAAATTCCAAATCCAAACCTCTCTCGAAGCTCTCTATTTACCCTATGGTGAAAAACTCCTTCCACAAAATACATACATATTCAATGAAGAATATTTTTATTTTAATGCTTCAAATTTTTAAGTGATGCATTATTTTTATTGTTCTGCTTCTATATTGTTTTGTTTTATGTTATTATTTGTCCCAAACCAGAGATCCATACATTCTGTGGCATTGTATACCAAACACATTGAATTGTTTTCTATTTTTTCTAAACAAAATGTGTCATGGTTGTGTGAAAACACTTTATTTGATGAATTTATACCCACTCCTTCTATGTAGAGTTAGTGAACCATATGAACTAGTGGGTGCCAGTGAGATGTATCCCCACTCAAATATGGTAAAGGGTAATGGATATAAGGACAGTCCACGTGAAGGGATTGGGGATGGTTGGGGTAATAGTGTAGGGGATTTCCATTTTTTTGTGGCGTGATATTGTAGTTTCTATGGAATTTAGTTTATTAGAAAATTGTATTTGGATAATTTTTTATAGTTTTTGTTCAATGAATAATAGGAAGGTTAGTGATATTGAGGATGAATTAGTTGTTGCTTGTGTGATGTATTGGAATTGTGATGTTTGTTTGATTTGGTATAGGTAATTTTCAAGGTATTATATGGTTAGTGCCTCCCCTAAACACCCCCACCCACCCCTCAGACACCCCTAGTGGTAAACTACCCATTCTCACCCCACCTCCTACACACCCCACCACCCTTGGACAACCCCCACCCCCATGGACACCCCCACCCCCACGGACCCCCCACCCGGACAACCATCACACCCATGGAACACCCCCAACCCCACCCTCAAGGACACCCCAATTCCCTGACCCCCCCCCATTCATCCCCCTTCCCATTGGACCCCCCCCCCCCCCCACTGGATACCCCCCTCCCCCAAAACACACTCCACACTCCCACCCCCCTTGGATAGACCCCCAACCACCTGGACACACCCACCCCCTTGGACAGCCCCCTACCCCACCCCACTAGACACCCCCACCCCATGGACTCCACTCACCCCCAATGGACAGTCCCCCACCCCCTTCCCCACCCCAATGATCACCCCCTGTACACCCCCACCCCCTAGAGAGCCCCCCACCACTAGACACAAACACCCCCTTGGACACCCCCCACCCATTGGACACCCCCACCACCTGGACACCTCCACCCTCTGGACCCCCACCCCCTAGGAACCTTATACCCCACTGGACAGCCCCACCCCCATGGAAACCTCCCTACGTAATTTTTTCAAAGACATGTTTTTAAATAGGAATTAACCAGGTAGATCATCTCCCCTTCCCCCAATTACATTTCCTCTATGACCCATAGAGCCTTATAAATTGAATTTTTCAAGTTTTGATAAATTGAATGGGTTTTTTGGAGTCAAATGGATAATGCCTGATGGATTTATTTCCTTATTTAATAAAAAAATTTAAATTAAATAACCCTAAGAGGGGCTATTGGGGGTAGGGGGGTTGTCCAGGTGGGGGGTCTGTCCGGGTGGGAGGGTGGGTTGTCTAGGGGGTTAGGGGACTACAGGGGGGTAGTGGGGGCTATAGGTCTGTGGGGGAGGGGTTTGGGCTATTACGGGGGGGGGGGGGGGTCATGGTGGGCCATCCAGGGGTGGGGTGGGCTGTCTAGGGGGTGGGATGTCTAGGGAGGGTGTGTGGACATTCCATAGGGTGGGGTTGGGTTATCCCGGTGGGGGAGGGGGTGTCAGTTGTCCATGGGGTGTTAGTGGGATATCTTGGTGGAGGGGTGTGAGCTATCTATGGGGTTCATGGGCTGTCCAGGTGGGGGATGGGGCTATCCAGGCGTGGGTTGTTGGGATATCCAGGTGTGGGTGGGAGTGGGCTATCCAGGTGGGGTGGGGGCTGTCCAAGTGGGGGTTGGGGTGGGGTGGGGTGTCTACTCCAATAGACACCCCACCCCCTGAACACCCCCACCCAACTAGACATCCCCCAAACCTTTGGACAGCCCCCATCCCTTAGATACCCCCATTCCCTGGACACACCCACCCCCTTGGGCAGTGTATGTGATCACTCAAATAATATACTAATATATTAAATTTCATCGATCTAAAATTTACACAACTCTGGAATAATTCTCCCCCACAAGTGTACATGATCTTGTAACCTCATGTATAGTTCTCCAAATGTATTTTGTTATAAATATATTATTTTGTTTTATTTTATTTTATGATTCTCATATAGTGTAGTGTGTCAGTTATGGATTCATATAAAGTGAACAATTCTCATTTATTTAAACAAATTTTTGAGGAAACATCATTATTTTTGAATTTATTTTGAAACAATTACTTATAAAAAAATTTTAACAGAAAGGATAGAATATGTATATATGAAAAAGATCAGATCTCAAGCTATTTTCAAATAAAATTGGATTGTTTTTTTGATTTTTCATTTCAAAATTCTTCAGATAGTGGTTACATACACTTCCCATGTTACAACTGTGTTGGAATACCTTTGTAGAACCATGAAGAAGTCATCTACCACAAAACCAAATATTTTTTTCAAGAAAACTACTATGTGTGGTGTCATAATGGGTATAAAATAAAATCTCAAATTGTTGATGATCCAAATAAGAGGACTAGATTTGATAATTTTTTATATGACTAGTTTCCCTTTATTCGTCATCATAAAAAAGAAATGATTGTGATCTAATAATACATCAATATGAGAACACATGATGCGTCAAATGATACTGATGATGTTGTCTGGGTGAAAAAATTGAATGATGATTATACAACTCCAGTATATCAACAATGTGGTAAAATGAAAAAGCTATAATTTTTAATCTGATTGTTTTATTGGAATACTATGTATGGGATTTCAATACTTCCTTCTAATACTTTCTTACTTTATTGAAGGAATTACTTATAAATGATGAAGATATTCCCTCAAACCACTATTTGGAAAAGATATTTGTTGAGAAACATAGATTTTTTAGAAACAAAATTCATTCTTTCCCGAAAGATATCAGTTTATTCTAGGAGGAAACTTATTAATGAAAGGATTGCATAAAATGTGCCACATCCCACTAGAAGCCAAAAGCTGATGGAAAACTATCCCATGTGACACATTAAGTAATGTGGAACCTTCTATTGATCCCCAGACTCTAGAATCTTTTTATGTTTGATGAAATATCAATAACAATGTGATAGAATGATACTGAGAGAATGAATACTAATGATGAGTTGGATCACCCTGTAGATGGATTTTCATGGAAGAAATTTGATTCTTGATATCCTTATTTTGTTGCTAACGTGTGTAATATTAGTCTGGGTCTTTCATGTGATAGTTTTAATATCTTTTGGAAGATACATACTTCACACAGCACATGGACAGTTTTTATACACATTTATAACCTTCCCACATTGTTGTGTATGAAAAAACCATTCACTTTCATGAGTATACTCATGTATCACCCTTCAGATCTCAGAAATCTTATAGATGAATACAAGAAACCATTAATAAAAGTGTTGAAATTTTTTTGGGATGTGGGAATGGGAAAATAAGATGCATATTTAAAAGCTATATTTCATATGTGTGATGCGCTTATGTGGATGATCAATGATTTTTCTCTTTATCAAATGATGTCTGGATGGAGCACAAATGGAAAACTATCATGTCGTATTTTTATGAAGAATACATGATCCTTGATGTAATATAAATTGAATATATGTATATCTTTAATATATATTTATTAATGTTTGTATATCTTAAATATATATCTGTTAAACTATTTCTATTATTAACTATAGGGCACATAAAGCAATGATAAATAGAAAGCGTCATTCTTTATCATTGAGAATGGTGGAGACTTTCCATAGAAAAGAGTTTTCTACTTGGTTAAAATTGATGTTCAAAATATTACTATTTAAAATATTTAATTTAATATATAATTATGTTTAAAATTCATTTATATTTCTGGTATTGAGTATTCCTATAGACTCTATCTCTGAGGAAATAAGACCTTCAGCATTTGGTCATAATAACGTAGTTCGTGACTATTTCCTCTGGAATTTGGGATGACCTCATTGATTGAAGGTTCAATAATTTCAATCGGTTTATAATGGGTTTGTTCGTAGAACTAGAAACTTCCAATGATTCCATATCCAATTAGACCTAGTTTCCAAAGGTAGGTGATCATTAGTTGTGAACTGATGAGGCTTAGGAATTTGCACTGGTCAAGAGGATGGGAGGTCGGATTCATCACACCTTTTTTAGGGGAATTATTTTCTACTCCGGGACTCTCTTTATAGATATAAGTTATGTTCGTGGATCCTTATTACACTACCAAGTATGAAAAAATGAGATTTTCTGACAATCAATGATTAATATGTATGAGATTTAGAGAATCTTTTATATGTATTCGAGGATCTTCATCAATAGAGAATCATATGTATTTGTTAGAGATTCTTATTCAATTGTATCCTTCGACACATTATATAGAAATACCTTAGTCATTATGATAACCATACTAGTTTTAAAGCTACTCAGTGGGGCACTTGAAGTTTATTGTCATTCAGAAGGACATAGATTATTTTATAGATTGGATCATACTCGCAGATGGGCTACACATGTATCCTTTGTAAAAGGAATCAGAACCCACATAGTTCGAGTAAGGGGGTATGATGTTTATGAATGATTGATGGCTCAATGAAATATGTCATAATTAATTTTACACTCTAAGATCGCGTGATTCATGCTCAGTGTGAGAAACAAGAGGTATTGGTAAAACCAGAAAATTGTGCCATCATAGATGCAATTATAAGAAATTATGTGGGGATTATGAATATATGACTGCCTAGAAAAGATGAAGATTCGGATTTACATCAGGGAAGAATCCCGAGAACAATGTCCATAAAGGTATATGTACTTTATGGAGATTTTGATAGTCTAACTTGGGGCTTATTCCTGAGGAAGATGCCCAAATTAGGAGGGGACTTATGATTGGGTTTTACTCCTGATAAGGAAGCCCAAATTAAAAGTTAATTAAGACTGTTTAAGAGAATTATGACTGGGACTTACTCCTAAGGAGTAGGCCCAAGTTAAAGGATTTGAGAATTGGGGCTTGCTACTAAGGAGGAGGCCGAGGTTAAAGGAAATTATGGTTGGGGCTTACTCCTGAAAAGGAATACCAGGTTAAGAAAATTTGGATTTTGGGAACTTGGGGCTTACTCCTAAGGAGGATGCCCATATTAAAATAAATAAAGTTGGGGCGTACTCCTAAAGAGGATGCCCAAAATTAAGGGAACTTAATGACTGGCTTTTACTCATGAAATGGAGGCCCAGATTTAGGGGACATGGGGATTACTCCTAATGAGGATGCCCATATTTATGACTGGGGCTTACTCTTGAGAAGTAAGCCCAGGATAAGAGAATTATGGTTGGTGCTTACTCCTAAGGAGGATGCCCATATTTGAGAATTTTGAGATTGGGGCTTACTCCTAAAGATTATGCCCATATTAGAGGACATGGGGCTTACTCCAAGGGAAGATTCCCAGATTAGTGAGGATTTGGCCTAGGGATTACTCATGAAAAGGAGGGCCAGGTTTAAGGATTCTCTCATATTAAAGGATGAGGTTGAACGAGTGAAATATCAATCTTTAGTGACATAAATATGTGTAAATCCCTAGGTTTCAAGAGATGTTCCAAGGATTTCCTTTTAGATAAGGAATACAAATCAAGAAAGGATGCCATAAATGACTTTGAAGAGTGACTTGAAGACTGAATCATGAATAGGAGAGGTGGAATGTCATAAGAGGGGTGAAATGGGCAGGAAAGGCACCGAAAAAGATAGGGGTGAACAAGTCCAGGTAGGCGCGCAGGTACTGCATGGGCAGGCAAGTCCTGGACACGCAGGTATACCTGCGCGGCACATGGGTACCTGTGCAATTTTTTAGCCCTTAGAGTAATATTTGGGCGATCCTAGATCAAAGCCTTTAGAATTATCCCTAGAGGCATTCCATAAGATGGAACACAAGTTTTGGTAAAGAAGTAGGGTGGCACACAAGTGTGTCTATTTCCTTTAAGGTTAAAACACTTAGGTGTTCAAATGTAATTGAATTATAACACTTAAACCTCACTCCCCTTGTTTAGACCTTCAATTCTGGGTAAAGAATTACATTAGAAGTGTTTGAATGACCTGAAGAAGAGACTTGGGCTTTCATAGCTCTATATCTGAATTCTGGAATGAAAATTCCAAAATGAGGGGCCCACCGGGGGTATTTATATGCTGGAGAAGACCCCGGGCGGTTATCACATAGGGTGTGAAAGTCACTTGTGCGACCATTAGTCGGCGCACAAGTATACTTGAATGAATGTACGAGAACGTGCGCGACCCTAATTCCTTTGACTCCTTTTCCATTCCTTTGTTGATTTTTGATATTTTCTTCAATGGATGAATCACTTTGGGTGATGTAATTTCCCATTCCATTCCTTTAGACAATGTGATGAAAAGGAGAATCAACAAAAGTTCCCCCTCATAGTTGGATCCGGAGAGAAAAGAGGGTTTGACTCTGAGGAAAAAAAAGAAGAAAACCAAGGAATATGCAGCGTGCAAGGTATGGCACGCAGGTAGTGGCGTGCAACTTCTAGCTGGATAGACTTCGGCACGCAGGGTACGGCTATGGCCTATAAATATGTGGCCCCATTTCGGTACAAAGCATCCGGATTTAAAACTATCGAGATCTCGCCACAGAAGTGACCTTTTCCACGCAGGTTGCTCTGTTTTCCACAGTCTCTTTGTTGTCACGTTGTTTTCAAGGTATCTGGACCTGCACGGTGATACTTGCATGCCAAATACTTGCGCGGAACATCCATACTTGCGAGCCAAGTTTAAACTTGTGCGCCTTAATGCCTTTGCCATTTTTTTCTAATTCATTCACAAATTTTATGAAAAATCAACTTACTTAAGAGTTAATTATTCAACCTTTGTGCAGATTCAATGGCTCCAAACCAAATCGGAACGACTGCTGAACTAGCTAGCAAGCGGATTGATGACATTATGAACATTGTTGGCCATAATTAAAATGATATCTACGATAACACTTTCCCAGATTTGGCTAAATACTTGAAGAAATATTATCTTAATTTTACATAGAGAATCTACCTACCTCTGTATGGTCATGGTCATCTGAAAGGAGTCAATGTTCCAGATGAAATGAACAATATTCATGAGATACGACTGCACCAATACTCCTCTATTTCGGGTATTCTATGCATTAAGAGAAACAACATTGGTGTGAACAGTCAAATTTTTCCTCCATGTCATTTCCTTGCAGATATGAAAATGGAAAACCCATGGGTTGTAATGTTCTCCGTTTCTGGTTGGTGGAGAGAAGAAAAACATGGTATTAGAGAAATATCTGAAAAGGGTACTCTGTCCAAATGGATCTTTACTTCCAATGCTCCATTCTAAAATCCATGTATCCATCTTCCAAGTCTCTTGGACAGAAACAGAGTCACTGTTTGATCAGTAGAAAATTTTCTCAGACCGCACTCAAGAACATCCTTTTACAATTGTTCCAAGAAGAGCTAGTATCACTGCATCTCTTATTGTATCTAGTTGAATGAATGAATTCTAGTTGGTTGCTGATGAAGCTCGGGATGTCGTAAATCAAATTATGAGTTATGTTGAAATCCTCTTGTAATTCATGAAAAAGAGAAGAGACTCTAGTGTGTGGATGTCCTTCTATATATTGTGTATCAATGAAAAACACATTCATCTTCAATCATTTGTACCTGCATTCTTTTGCTACATGATTTATATTTTACCTAAGACAATGGGCCTAGTAACCAAAGTTTGATTTTTATTAGGATTAATGTAAATAAACCTACAAACTTTGAATCTTTTAATTTCTCAATATTACCTAAATAATACAAAATGTATGTTTAGTGAGCTGGAACTTAACTATTATTCAGAGTTCCTTTGTCTTTTGTGGGTAGTTTAAAGTCATGCACGTCAGACACACAGAGGCTAATGTTTAAGGTAAAAATAGCTTTGACCTAAATTAATTATAATTGACTCAATTACTTTAAATTTTATCTGAAAACACATTACCATACTCAAGTATGAGGGAATATATGTAAACTGTGACTTAAGAATATTTGAATCTGAGGAATGATATGAAAAAGAGCTAAAAGGAATTAGAAGAAGTAGTTTCCATGAATGAAGTTACCATTATTTAACAAACCCGTTAGGGGGTTGAATTATGCAAGGCCACCTAAGGGCATTGGCTGCATTGTCAAATAAATAGCACCTTTTGGATAACATGTCAGTAATATAGACTATTTATGCAATGCCGCCTAAGGGCACGTGATTCATAGTCAAGAAAAATAACTCTCAGAAATTTACGTTCCTAGTGCTAAAAATCCAGTGAAAGTTTATGAAGATTCAAATTTTCCAACGTATAGAGATTGTTGTATGGAAAAAAGTACTTGAATATAGAGAAGATATTTCCAAACAAGATTATCGAAGAACTGGATGAATATCACTCCTACGAAAGACTGACCCAAACATAGGGAAGGAGAATATAAACCATAGACTTGAATAATTTCAGATCATGAGAAATGATATGGGACAAGTATGTTAAGTATTTCTATTTTTTCGGATCCCTACATATTGTCATTAAGACAAATAAGGACAAAATAATCGTTCTTCCCAAGAATGAAGTTACCAGTATTTAAAAAACCTGTTAGGAGGTTGAATTATGTAGGGACACCTAAGGGCAGTGACTGCATAGTCAAATAATAACATCTTTTGGCTGACAGGTCCGTTATGTAGACTGTTTATGCAAGGCCGCCTAAGGACACATGCTTCATGGTCAGGCAAAAGAACTCTCAGAATTTCAAGCCTTTTGTGATTAGAAGTCAGGAAAAGGGTTATGAAGATCTTGAAGTATTCAAGATTAGGATTATGACACATAATGATGGGTATTGTCCAATGTATGAAGAGATACACGGATCAATGATAACCATAATCATGTTGTGGCTGGGTCCTGAAAATAAATGTTGGAATTCACTACGTATCACATAAATATGGGAATAATGCCAGACATAGTTCTTGAACTATAGTTTAACGTCGTGTGGGACAAAAGGAATGGAGAACTTAGTTTAGGGTCATAGAGTTGGACCATTATAAGAAATAAATAGTGTGTGTTTTCATGGGGACTTTTCAGCCAAGGGACTGAAAGTGAAATTTGGGGTTAGGCCCAAAAGACTTGGGGCTGGATTCGAGGGACACTCTGATGTTCCTATGTATCCCATAAGGATGGGAATCAAGACCATGTTTTTTAAGATATACCCTCTGTATAAATTTGGTTCATATATGTGATGGGTGAAAGGGGACTTTAGTGCAATGATGGTTTATCCCAAGATAAAAGGTTTGGGCATTTCCATGTATGCACGCAGTCTTTGGAATGAAACATGATTGAAAAATCAATGTAAATAATGGTTCCCTATCAGGTGAGCGTATCAAATAATATTGTAGTTTATTGTCGTACAAGACATAATGTGTAGTACAGTTTAACGCCATATAGCAAGGATGAATGTGAGCCAATATAAAGATATTGATTTTGGGGATGGTTTCACGAATAAACATCGTATGAGATGGAGGTGAACCGATGTGAAGAGATTGGTTTTGGGCATGAACCTTGGGAGGTTGCCTACGTAGCCAGCCTGGAAGGCAAGGATAAAAGTCCACATAGTTCAATTAAAGAATGAATTAATGATCAAGTTGTTCATGGTGACAACGAACTAAAAAATGATGGGGTTGGGACTTACACATGGTTAGTAGCCTAGAGAGAGTGTTATGGTTGATGTTTTCTCTAAGCTCACATGAGTCATACTCGGTGTGAGAAACAAGAGGTAGTAACAACCCTAATGATGCACAATTTAATGTCATGTAGGACATATAAAGGGACTATTCAGTTTAAAGACTTGTAGTTAGGACTATTGTTGCTGCACAGTTTAGTGTTATATAGCAGGGACAATGTCTAGTTTAATGTCATGTAAATCATATTAATGGACTTTCTGTACTGTTTAGCGTCATGTAGTTAGGACGATCGGGACAATACAGTTTAATGTCTTGTTTTAGAAAAGAGGACTGTGTAGTTTAATGTCATGCAATAATGACAAAAGTGTAACACCCCAAGCTTCCACAGTATGTTTCCCTTCGAATAATGCAATGACGTGCATTGTACGCAACTTTGAGATTCTAACACACCACAACCAATCAAACTATCCATTATGAATAGTAATACCTACTTTTTTAAATTTTATAAATTCTATCTCTCAAAATGGACTTCATTTTTGGATTCGGAATATCGAATTTATCTTATGGTGAAATTTTGGAGCTTTTCAGATAATACTTATATTATGTTGAATAGTGAAAATTACTAAATTTTAATTAAAAACATCTTTTAAAATAAAAATAATTTATAGTGATAAATTATATTATTTATTGGTTTTAATGTATAATTAGAATATATTTTTATCATTTTATCCAATGGTGTTCATTAGAATTAATTTCACTTTGAAATTGGACCTAAACAATTGTCAATCTTTTGATTTATATTGTTTCTTAAAAACACGCTATTTATTGTGACAGCGGGAATTAATTATAAAATTAATTAATGCAACATATATGTTTAGAATTTTGTAAAATAGACAGAATTTTTGAATTCAGAATATCAATTATAACTTAGGGTGAAATTTTGGCATTGTTCTAAAAGCATCAATTTTTGATGAATAGTAAAACTACTAAGTGGTACTTAAAAAAACCGAATTTTTCATAAAACTTCATTTTACCGCTTCTCTGAATGGAATTTCTAAAATCTGAGAGAGACAGTTAATATCAAGAAGTAAAATGTGGTTCAATGAGATGAAAATAATTTTTGGTGAATAGTATCTTTTTACTTTTATTTACCACGGTTTAAAGTAAATAGGGTTATTAAGGGTAAAAATGATATTAATATTACCTTAACACAAGTCCTAATTCTATTGGTCCGGTGTATCTCAACCAAAAACAACCTTAGTGATAAAATATTATCATTTAGGTCCACTTGGATTAGATTAGGACATTTATTATTATTTAATTCAAAGAAGAGTTAAAAGAGTTCAAATCAAAGTTTATTTATTAATAAAATTTTAATATAGGGTTATACATAAGATAAATTAGATTGTAAATATTCATTAGAAAGATAATAATATTTCCTACATAATGATATTTTATTTATTATTTTTAGGGATTATATAATTTAATATATTTATGACAGAATGATGATGCAGTAATTACCATAATAGTGAAAAATTAAAATAATTGATATTATAAATACACAAATAAATATAATTTAAGACTATTAATGAATTAAACTAATTTTATAGTATAATATGACAAATTAGGATTGCTTTAATGGACTTTTTTCTAAGTAATCATTCTGTTATGAGTTTCACAAAAATCAACTATTGAATAGTGTCAAAATTGACATAAAAGAGTCTTTCAAAAAAATATTATATTATTAATTGATATTAAATTCCAAAAAATCTACGGTTCCACCAAGAGAGTTATATCATGATAGGTATATCATGAATGGACCACTGGGGGTCTCTTGGATGTATATATTAAGTTTATTAACTATATAATAATGGTAAATGTAAAAATAATTAACTAAGAGTTAAAACTAAAAGATATGGTTAATATAGTGACCAAAACCTGTCTAAATTCTATTTTTTGAATGGTTTTCGACCTATACCCACCTTAAACTTTGAATAATAAACTATGGATCCATTATAAACCGAATATGAATTTATTATTAATTAATATTTTTATCTTTTCCAAAGGTACCCCTCACCCCTCTTATAAAAGGGAACTAATCCTTCTCATTCCTTCACACCTTCAAAGCCTTTTGGTTCAGCCAAACGCGGCCCAAATACTCTCTCAACTTCCTTCACTACAACCTAGAGGCCTTATTTTTATCAGAAAGCCATCCTATGGAGCCCTTTTGATCAAATCAAAAGGAAGAACCCGAAGAAGAGGTAATGTTTTCACCACCCCTTTCCAAGTTCCTTTCTTCTTCCACTTTTTCTTTCTTTGTTATTACCATTCTAAAATAATAACTCCAGTATCTTATATATACTGTGATGTTATTATAAATATGGTACATCCATATTCATTATTCTATCCACCATTTAAATAACATGTCACCATATGTGCGTACGTACGGCTTACCGTCTCCACGCCGTGGTGTAATTGTTATTCAATATATTATTATTTGGGTGGGTATAATAATGATGTGTAACTCATGAAAATAATAAATATAACATTATAATGACTATTTATATATGATATACCATCCAATTATATATTATTTTAATATCAAAAGAATGATATTGTCGCTCGTGTGCACGTACGGACTACCGTCTCCACGAACGCAATGAGATTCATTCCTTGTCGTATCCATTCAAGTATAATTATCATTTGATTATTTAAAAATAATGTTTATGGAATTGATATCATTCTGTATATGAATAATATACAACCTATACATGACAAACATGGCTTACGGAACAAAACATATAAAAGAAAACGACTAAGTTAACACCTGAAACGACGATAATTCTAAGATATTATTAACAAAGAAATGTTAAAAGATCATATATGATATCATATTAATGTATATGAGTTATGAATAATTTATTAACAATTATTTCAACATTATACAGGTGGTTAACCTACCCCCAACCAAGGAAATGTACAAGGTAAGGGGTTTCTTATCTCACTCTTAATTTCGTGAGAATTCCATTGTTCACCACTTATTTATTGCATGTGGTGTATGTGTACTACCCATAATTGTATTAATTATGTATTATAATTTAATTTAAGGACATTTAGATCATAATTGTATGATCCTTCTTTCATGGGTGTATGTTTCATAAGTTACCTAATCGATAAGGGAATTTGAAATTTCAATTTCCATTTATTTGGCTTTACGCCAACTTCTTTGATTATTTTACTCCGAGATTATGTGTGGAATAACTATTCATTTTCTTATGTCATAATTTCCACTCCCCTTTTCATTGGATATACTTTTGATACACATAATCACCCAATTGATAATTTCTCATGTCATCGATATGAATTTGATAAGAGTAATTTTAACTCATTCTCCATTTGTTGAGTTAAACATCCAATTCATTGGTATTGTTTTTATAAGATTATGTGTGAATATCCTTTGATTGATTTACACTGAATATCCAATCATATTTAGTGTATTTATATTTTTCACACATAACTATGTCGTTGATTTATCCTTAACCTAAGGATACGGCCTTTATGAGAGATTTCATCTCAATTTACATTCCATTGAGACATCATTGTTGTTATACACCAAATCACTTTTATGAGGTGTATCTAATGTACATTGACATAGTATATCATGAATTTTTTTAATCTCATGATATTAAAATGTTTTTATTACCTCAATTATTTGTATTCAAGTGTCTCTCTTTTGGTTAGAAACTCTAACTAAAATACCATTTTTTTAAATGTTTTAAAGACTTATTCTTCTAAATCTTTTTCATTAATGTCCATTTTTTTAAAAAAAATGGTTTTAACGATTTATTTATATGGAAATTAAAGTTTTAAAATTAAAACTCCTTTTAAAAGTTTCAATGTTGTATGGGAAACTTTGATTAAAAAAATCTATTTTTAAATGGATTCTTGACAAATAGTGTGACTTTTAAATTATTTCAAGAAAAAGGAGGATATTTCTCTCAAATAGTTTTGATGATTATTTTCATCTATGTCAACATCCTTAATTATTATTGATTGAGGTTAATGTGATACAATACAATATTCCATATTGTATCAAATTAGTTATGTTTGAGTGTGGATGTGCTATTTTTATACCATTCATGGTTTGTGGTTAATGTATTGACATTTCGTATGCTAGTTTTAATACGAATTTTTATGTTATGTTTAAACCTGTTCATATGAGGAATGCATTGGACTTAATAAGTGATGGGTGGAGCCTGCTATAGCTCCTCGATGCATCGGTAGGTCTCATGAGACAAAATTGTTTCTTGGCACAAGGCCTTGGAAAAATATTATTTGTAGTCTTGGCACAAGGCCTTGGCTATGTGGTTATGATAGTCTGGCATTACGCATTCCATCATTATGAAAGTGGTTATTGATATTGAATGTGATCATTCGACTAGTAGAATATACATGTGAATAAGTAAATGCCATTATTTCATTTTATCTTTTCCATTTTATGTTGAAGTTCATGTTTAAAAGGCTTTTGTTTTAGTTATAAATTTCCTTAAGTGTTTATGCTTATATATGAAAGCTTCAACTATAATGTTATCCTTACTGAGAATATGAGCTCACCCCTTTCAATTTTTTTATTTTTCCAAGGATTATGAAGATGTAATTTATGAAGAACTTGCAGGGATAGTATGACACGATATGAAGACAAGATGTTTTATTATGAAATAATGTAAAACATTATGAATGTATCTAGTGATTCCAAGGCTACTAAACTAATCGGTCTTTCGAGACTTGATATTTCTTGTGATCATGCCAATGTTATGTAACAATGCACCGACTCTGGGTAACTGGGGTCGGGTCGTTAAAGTTGGTATTAAAGGAAGTTTAGTACAAACCTTAGAATCTAGATTTACATAAACTCTGATTAGAGCACGTAGACCTAAGATGAACTTTGAGGATTAGTATATAAGAACTTCCTAGATTTTTGGTATTGAAAAGATTTTGTGAGTTTTCTGAGAAATACATTCCTGTCTGGATACGAGCAGGTAGAGGTGGCTCTGGCACAGATGTACCTAGGGGTAAAACCCGAAAACACCACTTTGAGCGAGACTCGAACCGGAAATGGTGCACGACAACGGGGCTTGCTGCACTATTGGTTACGACACTCCCAGGGGACATGCTTAGGATAATTTACCTTTTATTTACAAACCGATTTAAAGTATTATATATATAAGATGAGAGTAAATGACCTTGGTTAATCCTAATGTGTTTCAAATAGAGAATATGGGGACATGGTAATCTCTAAATGATTGTATGACTACTATTACTCACATAATGCTTTCTGGTTTTAGTCAATGGCTGGATTCCAAGGAAGTAATAGTGACATTGAGAATGATGTACAAGGTGGGAACAGTGGTGGCAATGAGCAAAAAAATTAAATGTTGATAGGCGTAAAAGATATCGTCGTTATGCCAAATCAAGTTTCCAAAAATATGATCAACAATATATATATTAACCAATTACCAGACTCAACAAATAAGAGAAAGGTGATGAATGATAAGAGCTCTAGTAGTGGAGACCATGGAGAGAGAAATCCACAATTTCCATCATGTAAGAAATGTGGAAGGAGACACCCAGGAAAGTGTCTCAATAGGACAAAGAAATGCTTTACATGAGGGAAAGAAGGACATAAAGTGAAGAATTGCTGAAGAAAAATGAAGAGTACTATGGAAGAAGATAAAAATGGTCCTATGAATCCATTTACAGTCATTTGCTGTAAATGTAGGGGACCTGGCCATTACCTGAGTGAATGTACTATTCTATAGGATATTTTCATGGTTAGAGAAGAAGCTATGTGGAAATAAATGGTTGGATAAATGTTTAAAAATTATTAGTGATCCTTGTTGAAGGGTTTACATTCGAATAATTTTCTCTTGTATTTGTAAACATAACGTTTTCCATGTGAGAATGATATTTATGGAAGAATTATCTTTTCTCTTGTGGATATAGTTATAAATAACCATTTGGTTTTATATGATCATTAGGTTTGAGGAAATTACAAATTATTATAATTTGGGATGAAAATTTAAGGTATGAGATAACATTTGTGGTAAAATTATGTTATGGTTATTTTGAGGAATTTATCTCATTTTGGTAATGTTATACAATATCGTTTTTGAAAAAGGAAAACACGTAGACCGTGTGACAACACGTCACGTCAGACAATGTTGTGGGAATCAAACCCACCACCAAAGTGCGATTGGGATTTATTTCCTACGACTGGACTACGTGAAGTCCCTGGTTAGTGTGACTATTATTTTTAATTAAATAATTTTATTGATCAATAATAATTTGATTTGGGATCTTATGTCTTATCAAATGAATACCCTTAGTATAAGAAAATGATTTGGTGATTAAGTGATAAATGTTATTATGGAAGTTGTTCGCTTTGGTGTGAACACTATATGCCCAAGAAAAATAGAATAGTATGGGATGTCATTTGAGGAGTAATGGTGGATTTTTATCTATGTTTTTATTGTGGATTTATAATGATTTGGGTTATTTATGGAAATGATTAGGTTAGTTACTTTAAAGTATTTGACTTTAAGAGTAATTCATGTCATTTGGAGATACAATTTAACGTGGAAGACTACATTCTTAATAAGTTTTGGTTTTCAATATTAGATTTGATTATATTGAAGGATTTTAAGGACAATTTATTATTTAATGGTATTAATTTAACTTTGGGGTATTGTTGGTTTAATTATGGAAATTAAGATTAGTGTTTATTTCTCTCATGGACTATCATTTTGGGGGATCATTAGATCTTGTACTAACCATTTTGGTTTTGATTAATCTTTAAAGACAATATAAATATATAGTTCATCATGTATGGATCATGTGATTCTATAGAAGTTTATTCTAGCTCTTCCAGTGTGAACAAGTCTTCTTGAATACTCATCGTTTAAAAAAAATGAGTTAGTGGTGGAAATTTATTAAAGAATGAAACTATACATAAAATTTAATTATATATCTTTATATTCTTAGTTAATATCATAAATTAAATCCTCATCCTTATGTAATGTAACTTAAAACAATAAAATGTTGTCTGTTTACTTTCCTACTAGGAGACTAATGGCCATGTGTCCCAACACAAGTTTGTGGTTTTCTTATTGGTAACTTTATCCTGATCATAATTTCTATCCCTCTCCATCAGAACTTGACACTTAGTTTATCATCTATATCCATGTTTTCCTACATGTAATCTGAGTATGGGTTATCTTGGTTGACCTTTATACCTCTCTTTCTTTCTTTTTAAGTGATAGTATTATTGAATCTTTTTCCCATGTGGGACTTTCCATTATATTCCCAAGCACAATTTTAAAAATTGCGAGGACCTAATTTATTGAAGGAGGGGAGAATTTAAAACCCCAATCTTCCATGGTACGTTTCCCTTTGAATAATTCAATGGCGTGCATTGTACGAAAATTCGAGATTCTAACACACCACAACCAATCAAACTAGCCGTTATGAATAGTAATACCTATTTTTTGAAATTTTATAAATTCTATCTCTCAAAATGGACTTCATTTTTGGATTTAGAATATCGAATTTATCTTAGGGTGAAATTTTGGAACTTTTTGGATAACACTTATATATTTGATGAATAGTAAAAATTACTAAATTTTAATTAAAAGCAACTTTTAAAATAAAAATAATTTATAGTGATAAATTATATTATTGAGTGGTTTTAAAGTTTAATTAGAATATATTTTTTCCATTTTATCCAATGGTGTTCATTAGAATTAATTTCACTTTGAAATTTGACCTAAACAATTGTCAATCTTTTGATATATAATGTTTCTTAAAAACACGCTATTTGTTGTGACATCGGGAATTATTTATAAAATTAATTAATGAAACTTATATGTTTAGAATTTTGTAAAATATACATCATTTTTGAATTCGTAATATAAATTATAGCTTAGGGTGAAATTTTGGCATTGTTCTGAAAAACGTCAATTTTTTGATGAATTGTAAAACTACTAAGTGGTAGTTAAAAAAACTGAATTTTCCATAAAACATAATTTTACCGCTTCTGTGAATGAAATTTCGGAAATCCGAGAGACATGGTTAATATCAATAAGTAAAATGTGGTTCAATGAGATGAAAATAATTTATGGTGAATAGTAACATTGTACTTTTATTTACCACGGGTAAAAGTAAATAGTGTAATTAGGGGTAAAAATGATTTTAATAGTACCCTAACCCATGTCCTAATTATATTGGTCAAGTGTATCTCGACCGTAAACAACCTTATGAATAAAATATTATCATTTAGGTCCCCCTAGATTAGATTAGGACACTTATTATTATTTAATTCAAAGAAGAGTTAAAAGAGTTAAAATCAATGTTTATTTACTAAAACATTTTTAATATAGGGTTATACATAAGATAAATTCGATTTTAAATATTCATTAGAAATATAATAAGATTTCATACATAATGATATTTTATTTATAATTTTTAGGCATTAAATAATTTGATATATTTATGACACAATGATGATGCAGTAATTACCATAATAGTGAAAAATTAAAATAATTGATATTATAAATACCCAAATAAATATAATTTAAGACTTTATATGAATTAAACTAATTTCTAGGATAATATGACATATTAGGATTTATTTAATTGACTTTTTTCGAAGTAATCACTCTGTTATGAGTTTCACAAAAATCAACTATTGAATAGTGTCAAAATTGACATAAAAGAGTTTTTAAAACAAATATTATATTATTAATTGATATAAAATTTCTAAAAATATAAGGTTAGGCTGAGAGACTTATATAATTATATTTATATCATTAAAGGACAACTTGGGGCTCTTTTGGATGTATATAATATGATTATTAACTATATAATAAAAAATACAAAGTGACATGGTAAATGTCAAACTAATTAACTAAGAGATAAAACTAAAAGATAAGGTTAATAATGACCCAAACCTGACTAAATTCTATTGGTTGAATGTTTTTCAACCTATCCCCACCGTAACCTTTGAATAATCAACTTTTGATCCATTAAAAACCGAATATTAATTTATTATAAATTAATATTTTTAGCTTTTCCAAAGGTGCCCCTCACCCCTCTTATAAAAGGGCACTCCTCCTTCTCATTTCGTCACACCATAAAAGCCTTTTGGATCGGCCAAAACCAGACACAATACTTTCTAACATTTCCTCACTACAACCTACAGGCCTTATTTTGATCAGAAAGCCAACCTAAGGAGCCCTTTTGATCAAATTAAAAGGAAGAACCCGAAGAAGAGGTAATATTTTCACCGCCCCTTTTCAAGTTCCTTTCTTCTTGCACTTCTTCTTTATTTGTTATTACCATTCTAAAATAATAACTCCAGTATCTTATATATACATTGATGTTATTATAAATATTATACAACCATATTCAGTATTCTATCCACCTTATGAAAAACATGTCACCATACATGCGTACGTATGGCTTACCGTCTCCACGTTGTGGTGTAATTGTTATTCAATATATTATTATTTGGGTGGGTATAATAATGATGTTTAACTCATGAAAATAATAAATATAACATGATAATGATCTTGTATATATGATATACCATCCAATTATATATTATTTTAATATCAAAAGAATGATATTGTCGCTCGTGCGTACGTACGGACAACGATCTCCACGAACGTGATGAGATTCATTCTCTATCGTATCCATTCAAGTATAATTATCATTTCATGATTTGAAAATAATTTTTAATGAATTTATATCATTCTGGATATGAATAATATACAACCTATCCATGACAAACATGTCTTATGTAATAAAATATATAAAATAAAACGAGTAAGTTAACACCTGAAACGACGATAATTATAAGATATTTATAACAAAGCAATGATAAAACATCATATATGATATCATATTAATGTATATGATTCAGTAATAATTTAATAACAATTATTTCAACATTATACATGGGGTTTACCTACCCCTAACCAAGGAAATGTACAAGGTAAGGGGTTTCTTATCTCACTCTTAATTTCGTGAGAATTCCATTGTTCACCACTTATTTATTGCATGTGGTGTATGTGTACTACCCATAATTGTATTCATTGTGTATTATACATTAATTTATGGAAATTTACATCCTCATTTTATGATCCTTATTTAATGGGTGTATGTTTCATAAGTAACCTAATTGATTAGGGAATTTGAAATTTACATTTCCATTTATTCGGCTTTACGCAATCTTCTTTGATTATTTTACTCCAAGATTACGTGTGGAATAACTATTCATTTGCTTATGTCATAATTTCCACTCCCCTTTTCTGTGGATATACTTTTGATACACATAATCACTCAATTGATAATTTCTCAAGTCATCGATATGAATTTGATAAGAGTAATTTTAACTCATTCTCCATTTGTAGAGTTAAACATCTAATTCATTGGTATTGATTTTATAAGAATATGTGTGAATATCCTTTGATTGATTTACACTGAATATCCAATCATATTTAGTGTATTTATATTTGTCACACATAACTATGTCGTTGATTTATCCTTAACCTAATGATACAACCTTTATGAGAGATTTCATCTCAATTTACATTCCATTGAGACTTCTTTGTTGTTATACACCAAATCAATTTTATCTGGTGTATATAATTTAATTTGACATAGTATATCATGAATTCCATTAATATCATGATATTAAAATGTTTTGATTACCTCAATTATTTGTATTCAAGTGTCTCTCTTTTGGTTAGAAACTTTAACTAAAATACCATTTTTTTTAAATGTTTTAAAGACTTATTCTTCTATATCCTTCTCATTAATGTCCATGTTTTAAAAAATGGTTTTAAAGATTTATTTATATGGACATTAAAGTTTTATAATTAAAACGCCTTTTAAAAGTTTCAAAGTGGTATGGGACACTTTGACTCAAAAATCTATTTTTAAATGGCTTCTTGAGAAATATTGTGACATTTAAATGATTTCAAGAAAAAGGGGGATATTTCTCTAAAATAGTTTTGATGATTATTTTCATATATGTCAACATATTTCATTATTCTTGATTGAGGTTAATGTGATACATTAAAATCTTCCATATTGTATCAAATGAGTTATGTTTGAATGTGGATGTGCTATTTTTATACCATTCATGGTTTGTGGTTAAAGTATTGACATTTCGTATGCTAGTTTTAATACGAATTTTTATGTTATGTTTTAACCTATTCATATGAGGAATGCATTGGACTTAATAAGTGACGGGTGGAGCCTGATATATCTCCTCGATGCATCGGTAGGTCTCATGAGACAAACTAATGTCTTGGCACAAGGCATTGGCGAAATCTTATTCGTAGTCTTGGCACGAGGTCTTGGCTATGTGGTTATGATAGTCTGGCATTATGCATTCAATCATCATGAAAGTGGTTATTGATATTGCATGTGATCATTTTACTAGTAGAATATCCATGTGAATAAGTAAATGGAATTATTTCAATTTCTCTTTTCCATTTTATGTTGAAGTTCAAGTTTTAAAGGCTTTTGTTTTAGTTATAAATTTCCTTAAGTGTTTATGTTTATCTATGAAAGCTTCTACTATAATGTTATCCTTACTGAGTATCTGAGCTCACCCCTTTCAATTTTTATATATTTCCCAGGATTATGAAGAAGTAATTTATGAATGACATGCAGGGATAGTATGAGCGGATATGAAGACAAGATGTTTTTTATGATGTAATGTAAAACTGTATGAATGTATCTAGTGTTTCCAAGGATACTAAACTAATCGGTCATTTGAGACTTGATATTTCTTGTGATCATTCCAATGTCATGTAATAATGCACAAACTCTGGGTAACTGGGGTCAGGGCGTTACAAAAAGAGTAAAACATTTAACATCATGTTGGACGTATTAGAGACTTTTCATATTTTATCGTCATGTTGGATGAAAAAAGGATGATACAGTTTAGCATCATGTTGGATGAAAGTGAAAATAGTTTTAAGGTCATTTGCATGGACCGTTGGTTATGCAGTTTTACGTCTTTCTAGATGAAAAGGACTTCTATATAGTATAACGTCATATAGAAAGGATGATGAAGGGGGACACAGTTTAACGTCATGTTGGACGAATTAGGGAACTTTTTCACAGTTTAACGTCATGTGGGATGAAAGTAATAAAAATATCTTAAATTCATAGGTATGGACCGTGGATGATGCGGTTTAAGGTCATGTTTGACGAATGTACAAATAATTTATGTTCATATATATCGACCATTGGATATATAGTTTAATGTATTTCTAGACGAAAATAACTTTTATATAGTTTAGTGTCATGTCGTTAGGACGTCACAGTTTAACGTCATGTTGGATGAAATTACTAATAGTTTAAGGTCATATGTATGGACCATTGGTGTATTTTGTGTTCATACAAAATATTTCTTCAGAAATCTAGCATTCGTTAGAGTAGTGATGAGTTCTCCATCCATTGAGATTAAAGAATAAGATCCATTGGAGTATACCTCATGTATTGAGTTAGGTCCTTCCCAATTTGGCTCAGGATTGGGAGGTTTCTTTCCAAGTATCATTGGATTTCTAAGAACCAATACCAATTCTACCTGAGTGAATGAATGATGACGGAATTTTTTGTTGAAATCTCATGCTATTCGATTTTGATAGACTTACAAGTGGTGAAAAGTACACAATCTTTTCTCATCTAACCATTCCAATTCATTCAATCACTTTTGATATTGTTCATCTGTAGATGACTGATCACAAATGGATACTCTGAGCGAAGTCAATTGAACTTCAATGGGAAAGACGGATTCCGTTCCATATACCAGGGAATATGGAGTTGACCTGGTTGCAGTGTGGGTGGTAGTCTGATAAGCCCATAAAGCATGAAAGAGTTTATCAGGCCATGATTTCTTATCTTTATCCACCATCTTTTACAGTATATTTGACAGAGTCTTGTTGAATGATTCTATCTAGCCATTGGCTGCTGCATGATTCTGAGATGAATTATTGGATTTGATGTTTTATTCTTGATACAACTTCTTCACCTTGGATGAACAGAATTTGGTTCCATTGTCCATCAATATAGTATGAGGGACACCAAATATAGTAATTATTTTAGACTTGGTGAAGCTAACAATGCATTTTGAACTGACTTCCTTAAGAGGTATTACCTCTACCCATTGGGAAAATAAATCAGTATCAGTAATAATATACTTAAACTGCTTGGTTGTAGCTGAAGGGTAAGGTCCCACCACATCCATTTCACATGTGGCAAATGGCCACGAGTATTTAGAAGTATGAAGAAACTATGGAGTTTGATGAATGATGTTGGCATGTACATGGAAAGAATGAAACATCTTTGTGAAATCAACACAATATTGTATCATTGAAGGCCAAAAGAATCCAAGTCTTCGAATCTGATCAGACAGTCTATGTCCAGACTGGTGGGCACCACATATTTCTGCATGCACTTCTTTCATGACAGCCATTGTCTCTTCACCATCAATGCATATAAATAGAACTCCATCAAAACCACATTTGTAGAAAATTTTCGCTCAGTGATCTGGGCCATCATAAAGAGAAAAGTTGACCACACGTCGCCGGATTTGTTCTTTCCCGGCTCTATCAGGCAGAAGTGTTCCATTTTGAAGGTATTCCCTAATAGGTGACATCCATCCTGTACTATGACCATACAATTTAGGAATGGGACAAATTTCATTAATTTCCTCTATTCTGGCTCGAATATAAGGTGAAATTTCACGACGCTGGGCAATACTGATGGTTGTCTCGTCCCGATTTGGATCTTCCAGAGCTGTGGCTATATTATCCAGTGCATCAGCATGGGCATTTTGTGATCGTGGGATATAAGAAAATTTTGGTTCTGAAGGGAATTCCATCATTAACTCTCTGACGTAATCATACAAAGGGATTAGTTCTTCTTTTCTGATGGCATAATCTCCATTGACTTGTTTGATTACCAGGTCTGAATCACCTTTCACCTTTATGTCATTCAATTGTGCTTGAAGCACCAACTCTAATCCTGTAATGAGAGCATGGTTTTTTGTTTCATTATTTGTACAACCTTCCCACAATAAGAAGGAATTGGGTAACACTGCATTTTCTAGAGAAATTAGTATAATCCCTAAGCCAACTTATTTGAATTTAGGATTTTCCATTTTATTCCCTGTTTGACTTCTGGAAGCACCATCGAAGTACATTTCACCTATTTGAAGGCATTCTTGAATAAAGAAAAATTCCTCATCAGAGAGTTAAATATCTGAAGATGTGTCTTCCAGCGAAGGGTGTTTAGTAAAAAAATAAGCCATAGATTGGCCCTTTATTGCCTTTTGAGACACATATTGAATATCAAATTACTGCAAGATAACTTCCCACCTTGCCAGACGTCCTGTAAGAATCGGAAGACTAAGGATAAATTTAAGCGGGTTATTTCGAGATAAAAATTGGACCTCGTGATGTTGCAGGTAGTGTCTCAAATTCTGAACTATAATGATTAATTCTAGGCAACACTTTTCAATACTTGAATACCAAGTTTCTGCTTCAAGCATAGTCTAACTGAGGTAGTAGAGGTTGTTTTCATTACCAGCATCATTCTTCTGAGCAAGAAAGACACCCAATGATCGCTCTAGAGCTGTCACATAGAGGATAAGTGGTATTCCTTCAACATGTGGCATGAGTATTGGTGGAATCAAGAGTTATTTCTTGAGAATATGGAATTCTTATTGACATTCTTCAGTCTACTGGTAAGTGACTCCCTTCTTCATCAATTTGGTGAAGGGTAATCTTTTGCATTCCAAATTGGAAATGAAACGCCGAATATAGGATATGTGTCCTTGAAATCCTCTTAATTTTTTCAAATTTTGAGGAGGTGACATACCAAGAATTGACTTTCCCTTCTTAGGATCGACATCAATACCACGATGGCATACAAAAAAGACGAGAAAATTTCCTAGGATTACCCCAAAAACACATTTTAAGGGGTTCATCTTCAAATTATGTTGTTGAATCATGCAGAATATGACTTTGAAATCACCAATGTGATTAGAAAATTATTTGGATTTGACCACCAAATCATCCACATAGAATTCAACAAAATTCCCTAAAAGGGTTTGAATATATGATGCATGGCACACTGATATGTTTCACCTGCATTCTTTAAGCCGATGGGAATTACCCAGTAGAAAAACAAACACTGGGGGCCTCTGAAGGCTGTGTATTCCTCATCTTCTAGGGCCACTCAGATTTGATTATATCCAGAATATCCATCCATGAAGGAAAGCACTTCATAGCCAGTTGTCGCATCAATCAAGAGTTCTATGAACGAAAATGGGAAATCATCCTTAGGAAAATGTCGATTAAGATCTCTGAAATCATTATAAAATCCAATTTGTCCGTTATTCTTCTTTACAGGGACAATATTAGACAACCACTTGGGATACTGAACTTCTCTAACGAAGTTAGATTTGATGATGAAGGGTCTTCATTAGGTAATAAAGAGGAGATTATGGATTGAGAATCGACATCATTGTGCACCTCCTAAGTTTCTATGACTTTTTCGGGCCTGATTGGTGAAGTATAGACTTCTTGGATTTCAGCAGATGAAATGAAGACGTCGCCATTTGTGCTTTCATCACTGCTTGGTGGGTTACCGATTTCTCCTATGTTGTCTGGCTCGATTTCCGTAATTGACATTAATGATCTTTCCATTAGAGTATTTTTTTTGGTTCTATCTTGTCAATTTGACTGATAGGCAACAAATAATCTTTACTCACATGTGTAACTGGATTTAATGGAATCTTCTCCAAACCATATGGAGCATTAACTTTGGTAATCTCATTTGTTGTGGATTCCTCCTTTCCCTTTATGTGGTGGAATTATGCCTCAATGTATTGAGATTCACATGTCTTGAACAGGTCCTCATCACCATACAATGTCCCAACTTAACCATCGAAACAATATTTGAGACATTAATTTAATAATGAAGGGATAGACACATGCCGATGGAGCCAGAGTCTTCCAAGAAAGATGTTGAAGGTTGAGTCTTGATCAACAACCACGAAATCTTAATTAGACACAAGATCTCCCAAATGAGTTATGAGTGTAATCTCACCCAGTGGTTCTTGTTCATTTTTATCATATACTTGTAACATCAATGAAGAGGGAGATAAATAAGATTTCGTGAGGCCCAATCGACAAAGTGTACGAATTGGAATGAGGTTGACTCCTAAATCATTATCAATGAAAACTCATCGGATGTCTGTGCCATTTGGTGGGGCGGTGCCCGTTGCTTCAAAGTAGATGGCATGATGTCTGCCAGAGTCAAAGACAACTTAGGCATTGACACATACTCATCTTCTTCTGATTCTTTTTCTTTTGTTGAATCATGTTGTTTCTTTGTGGATTTTCCTTCTGATTAAGAGGGTTTTTCTACGACATTCATGGTAGAATTCACAATAGGTTTCTTCAATTGTGTTCATAAAATAACATGAGTTCTTTTGATCATCCTTCTGACCATCCAATCATCATATTTATTTGGATTCGTGTTCATAACTTCTTGCCACTCACCTTCCTCCTCTATAATTGTAGCAGTAACACATGCTACCTAGGCTGAAGAGCCTTTTAGTTTGAATTGTCCTGAATCGACCATCTTTTGCAGGAGGTCCTTGAAAACAGAACACTCCTGAATGGGATTCCCCAACATTTGATGAAAGGGGCAATAATTGGGACGGTCTTAATCTCCTTCCTTGTTTGGCCTTTTGGGTCGTGGCAACTGAACCAAATTATTTTCCAGAGACGAAATGAAGTAACCAGGAACTTGTTCATTTCGGAAAGAGTATGTTTTGGTCTTCAGATCCATAAATTCTTTTTGTCATTGATCTCTTTGATCATCCTGACGAAACGGCATCTGTTGTTGATGCTCATGAGTTGGAGCCCTTCGGGAAGATGAAGGTTTTAAAGTAGAAGAAGGTACAGGTGCTTGCTTAAGAATAACTGTAGCAGTCTCTTCTTTACCCATTCTCCTTCCTGGATCTGATGGAATTACACGAGATTTAGCCTTATTCTATATAGGAGAATCTTCAATCTATTGAGAGATTGAAGTATGGTCTCGAAACCCTCTTGTATATTTCACAGGGATCAACGGTGTGCGTAATTCGTCACACATATTTGCCAAACTGATTGGCAACAGTTCCTCTTGAGGTAGTGCTAAGCTTAGGGAATATGTTAATCCCTTCTAGCGAGCAATGAAATATGAGACCATTTCATTCTTTGTTTGCATACAGTTTTTAATATCAAAAACTGTTGTCTTTGGCAACGTTGAGCTGAATTGGAGATTGAATCTGTGGCTAAGATCCTCCCATCCGGTAATTGACCGGGATTTCAAGCTTGTGTACCAAAAAAAAGTTGGTCCTTGCAAGGTTCGCACGAAGCATCTGAGTTTCACTACTTCTTTCTGCTCCGGAGTTCCCATCATAGGATCACAACATGACACGTAATGCGTCAAATGTTGTTCAGGGTCACCTGATTGATTGAAAAAAGGGAATACAGGGTTCCCAAAACATGATGGGGGAGAGATTGAATCAACCCATTCCGGGTAATTTTTCTTTTCTAGTTGAACATGCACACACATTCCCTTCCATAGTCTCTAACTGAGATGTTAATGAATCAATAGTAGTTATTATCTTTTGAGAAACATTCGGTTGAACTTGTAAATAGTTAGGTGCTATGACTGGAGTTTGGACAGGTATGGTAGTTGGTACTGCAACTGATGGAAACACTGCAAATTGTTGTTGCACATAACCCGTTGGATTAGACCTATGAGGGTGTACTGATAAAGGAGGGTATTCATGATCCATCTCAGTAGCTGCAGAAAACTCCTTTGGCTGACTGACTCTATCAAGCTTAGGAGGAAGACTAGCTCGAAGTAGTTTTGCGTTCAACCTCCTCATTTCTTTCATTTCTTTCTCTTGTTGTTCAAATATTTGCTCTAGTGAGAGCTGTTAGCCTTCTCCAGAGGAAGGATATGTAACCTGGTTCTTTACCTTCCCCATTTTTTATCCCTTTCGGAGAGGGGGATGTGGGTTATTTCATGGAATACTCAAATTTTGGGTAAAACATTGATTTTTTGTACGCACACCTTCTTCATTTGTGTCTGTGCATATAACTTCTTGGACTAAACTTATTCATCTGATCCCTCTGAGTGAGCCTCACATGGTGGATCAGCAGAAATGGCATTGATGACATTAATTGATGCATAATTCATTGAATCCCTTCTATCAGCATTTCTGTGATATTTTCTTCTTCCATGCCTCTGATGAGACATTGCCTTTCATTGATTCGATCCCTTAGGAACTTTTTGGAGAACTGTAATTTGGAGAATGTCTTCTGATAATTTGGCTCTTCATTTCTCTTGGGGATTCTTCCCTAACCGAGTGAAGACCAAATTTCTTTCAGGGAGGGATAGGGGATTTGAAAAATCTATAGTCTTGTGGATTGGGGTTGTTCCTGTTGTTCCCGCTCAACTCCTCGAATCCTATTTGTTGATTCCAATGGTTGGTTTAAAAGAGTCCCTAGTCTGGAAAGCTGGGGAGGCTCTTGACATGCTATGTCTGAGACTTTCTTAAAAGCTCTCCTAATCTTGCTGACCTGGGACCGGAAATTAGCTGGATGCATCAATCAACATCCACTTTTATCACCCAGCTTAAAAGACAGTTGGATGATTTTTGACACTTCTGTCACTTGATGCTGTGCTTGCTCCGTACAAGAGGCATGTTCAATATTCATGTTTGCTTGTTTTAGGGTTAATTAAACAACTTTTTCTCTGTATTCTTGATTTTGAGAGGAACTAGTTGAAGCATGTTCTTGGGAAAGCCTTTGATTACAAACAAATCCAGTTGATCGTGGCCGGCCATGGGAAATAACATTGCATGATACCATTTTCAGCGGTCTTTGCTGACTGGAGAGCACAATGAAATGTAGTACTCCATGAACACTCCATCCTCTGACATGATTACTAGATGGGGAATTGTAAATTAACTAGCGCAATCTTCTTAGTGCAACATGGCATGAATGTTGAATGGCTCTCTGCTTCTTTTCAGCCTTCGGATATCGAGACACTGATAGAGATTCCAAATCAATCTAACGTTGTAACCCTTCTATTATCTTAACATGATTTTTATATTCATCATAAGGTAATACTTTTTCTTCAACTGACAAAGAGTTTTCCATATGTTGAGATGAATATCATGAATTCCATCTTCTGTCAACATCTCTAGAATGTTGTACTGAGAGTCAGCCAGAGGCCAAAATATGACAGGCACTTCACCTTTCGCCATTTGTTTTCTCATGTTCAACATTTCCTCTTTATCATTCAATGAAGATTATTCTACCTGATTTGACCAGAGACGGTGCTTCTTTGTTGCTTCATCAGATTCAAAAATATTGGTAGAGAAATCACTGATCAAACTAGAAGATGCGTGACTTAGGGGTGGTTCGGAGAATGACATACACCCTAGGCTATCTTCCGATTGAGAAATTATTTCACCAGCTAGCGATGAAGCATCAGACATGACTGGTTTCTCATTTTCAAGTGCCATAATATAAGAGGGATTTCTCGGCACTACATTGTCCACTAGTGAATTTTCTGGGAAATGTGTATCAGTACTATGGAGAGGACTTTTTTAGTGAAATTCATCATAATGAGTAGGACCACTATGGTGGTTTACAGAAAAAGATGAGATCTCTTGCTTCTTGGTCTTCTGGCCACATAGAGGGTTATTGTAGCACTCATTTGAAGATGAAACTTCTAGATCAATTGAACTGTCATGAAGCAAGACTTCATGAGGAATTTTTTGTTGAAGACCTTCTGAATTAATGTAACCACTATTGGGAAATGAGGGATTAGAATCTTGAATTCCAATAGATAACTGTCTGAGGGCCTCAAGAACTCCAGCATCAAGCAAGGCCCTATTACAGATTGGCTCTTGATCTCTTGACTGTGTTGGGTGGGTCTTCATCTTAGACACTTTCTTACTCTCCTTGGAAACCACTTGTTGACGATAGTGGCTACTCTGAGGAGGTGTATGTACCTGATCAGGAGAAATAGCCAGGTTAGGCTGAAAATCACTACTAAAATCAGGTGTATGTGCCTGACTTGGTTGTCTGTATGATATGGGGGAGTATGCCCCACAACCCACATGGAATGGAACAGATGTGTTTGTCTATTCCGGAGTGAACTATTGATGTGTCACTCCACTGGTATGGATAGATTTATGTGTCTTTCCCTAAGATGTTTCTTAAGCTGTTATAATATTCTTTCAAGCATTCATATTATGAGCAGGGATTGTCTTCTACTCTTTCACCATTGATAGAATATGCATGGTGACTTCAGCTACCGAAACAGGGATATACGTCCATTCCGTGCTTGGAGTAGGTGTATATGCCGGCTCCTGAACTCCTTTACCTGTCAGTAAATCCTGATAGTACTCAAGTGTAGGGGTAGAAAGTTGAGTCTGCCTTTTGTTTGTCACCGAAGTTTTCTGACTGTTTTCTCTACGTGTTACCAAGGGAGACTGTTGGTAGGCTTGATCAATACTATCAGATGTATGTGCCTGCTAATTTCACTTTGACGAACGTGGTTGATGAGCTCCATCATATGTAGTCAGAGGAGCTTGCTGACTAGCTAATGATGTATAAACAGGTATATGTTCCTGCCTATGGTACTCCACAGAAATTGCATGGCGGGATTGGCATGATGCTTCTAGACGACTCTGTAGGACAGCGGAATTAAAATGGGTAGGTGTGTGCGCCCGCTTGTTTCTTGCCACCATGTTAGGTTGGTAGACTATTTCGGAGATGGAAAAGATGAGAAACTATTCAATGTTAACCGGATTTCACCTCTGGTGACTCATCTTGCCTATTCGGGTTTGAGAAACCTGAGCCGAACGCCTGGATTTGACACCCTCATCATGTTGAGGGCACACTACCACAAGAGTCTAGTGGCGATGGTTGATGGGAGCCCTCAAAAAGGACTCTTGCATTCTTGAATTAAGGCCCTGAGAGACCAGCTCATTCACCTCCCAAAAATATGGGAGTGAATGTTGATTTCATTCTGGGGATAATGACCTGAAACGGTTGGAGATGGTAGTTATCACGGCCTACTTCTTGATCGCTAGTCCTCACTGTTCGGACGACTATGGTAAATTTTTCACTTGGAGGGCTTTTCGAGCAGCCACTAGAGTTTTAATGGTACCGTGCTGACGATACTCCTGAACCAGTGAATTTGATACCGATCATTGAAGACGCTGAGTAGGTGATGTCGTCCTCAGAGCGGACGATGATCCAGCAGGAGTAGCAGCAGTGGAATTCGCCGCAGTAGTATTCACAGTAGATGTATTCACAGATGTAAACATAAGAGAAGCCATTCTGGAAATGCAGAAGATATTTGAAAAGAGTGGATGTTTGATATAACAGACGAAATCAAGATAAATTCAGCCACTACATCTTTTGGGTGAGCACATATGTCAATGATTATATTTTTCCCTATCATTGAGTTTTAAATAGGGTCCTAACAAATAAGTAAACCATCATTTTCACATGGTTAATGATTCACATCTGGTTCACCATTTTTTGTTTCCTCTGGGATTGTGGATAACCTCGTTGATTGATGTTTCAAAAATTCCAATCAATTTCTAATAGGTTTGTTCGTAGAACCGGAAACATCCAATGATTCCATATCCATTTTGACCTAATTTCCAATGGTAGGCACTCATTAGTTGTGGACTGATGAGGCCTAAGAATTTGCATTGGTCGAGAGGCTGGGAGTTCGGACTCATCACACCTTTTTGAGGGTAATTATTGTCTACTCCGGGACTCTCTTTATAGATTTCTGTTATGTTCGTGAATCCTTATTACACTACGAAGTATGAAAAACTGATATTTTCTTTAGATCTAAGAATCAATGATTAATATGTATGAGATTTAGAGGATCTTTTATATGTATTTGAGGTTCATCATCAATAGATAATCATATGTATTTTTTAGAGAATCTTATTCAATGGTATCCTTCGACACATTATATAGAAATTCCTTGGTCATTATGATAAACATACTAGTTTTAAAGACACTCAGTTGGGTACTTGAAGTTTATTGTCATTCAGAAAGACATAGATTATTTTAGATTTGGGATCGTACCCGCAGATGGGCTACCTACGTATCCTTTGTAAAAGGAATCAGAATCCACGTAGTTTGAGTAAGGGAGTATGATGTTTATGCATGATTTATGGCTCAGAGAAAGATTTCATAATTACTTTTACAGTCTAAGAACACGTGAGTCATGCTCGGTGTGAGAGACAAGAGTTATTGGTAAAACCAAACAATTGTGCCATCAAAGATGCAATTATAAGAAATGATGTGGGGCTTATGTATATATGACTGCGCAGAATAGATGAAGATTAGGATTTACTTTTGGGAAGAACCCAAGACCACGGTCCATAAAGGTATATGTTCTTTATGGTTATTTGGATACTCTAACTTGGGGCTTATTCCTGAGGAAGATGCCCAAATTAGGAGGGGGATTATGATTGGGTTTTACTCCAGGTAAGGAAGCCCAAATTAAATGTAAATTAAGACTTTTTAAGAGAATTATGACTGGGACTTACTCTTAAGGAGGAGGCCCATGTTAAATGATTTGAGAACTAGGGCTTACTCCTAAGGAGGAGGCCCAGGTTAAAGTAAATTATGGTTGGGGATTACTCCTTAAAAGGAATACCAGGTTAAGGAAATTTGTATTTTGGGAACTTGGGGGTTAATCCTAAGGTGGATGCCCATATTAAACGAAATAAAGTTGGGGCTTACTCTTAAGGAGGATTCCCTAAATTAAGAGAACTTAATGACTGGGGTTTACTCCTAAAAAGGAGGCCCAGATATAGGGGACTTAGGGTTTACTCTTAAGGAGGATGCCCATATTTATGTCTGGGGATTACTCCTGAAAAGGAAGCCTGGGTTAAGAGAATTATGGTTGGGGCTTACTCATAAAGAGGATGCCCATATTCTGTAATTTTGAGACTGGGGCTTACTCTTAAGGAGGATGCCCAGATTAAAGGACCTGGGGTTTACTCCTAGGGAAGATGCCCAAGTTAATTAGGATTTGGCCAAGGGCTTACTCCTAAAAAGGTGGACCAGGTGTAAAGATTATATCATCTTAAAGGATGAGGTTGAATGAATGAAATCTCAATCATTGGTGACATAAAGATGTGTAAATCACTAGGTTTTGAGAGATGTTCCATGGAGTTCCTTTTAGATAAGGAAGCCAAATCAAGAAATCATGTCGTAAATGTCTTTGAAGAGTGTCTTGAAGACTGAATCTTGAATAGGAAAGGTGGAATGGCATAAGAGGGGTGAAATGGGCTGGAAAGGCACCCAAAAAGATAGGGGCGCACATGTCCTGGCAGGCGCATAGGTATTGCGTGGGTGCGCAAGTCCTGGGCGCGCAGGTATACCTATGCGGCACATGGGTACTTGTGCGATTTTTTAGCCCTTAGAGTAATATTGGGTCGATCCTTGACCAAATCCTTTAGAATTATCCCTAGAGGATTTCCAGATGATCGAGCGCAAGTTATGGTGAAGACGTAGGGTGGTGCGCAAGTGTTTCCATTTCCCTTAAGGGTAAAACACTTAGGCGTGCAAGTGTTAGTGAATTCTAACACTAAGAACTTACTCCTCTTTTTTAGACCATCCATTCTAGGTAAAGAATTACCTTAGTAGTGTTCGAAAGACCTGAAGAAGAGACTTGGGTGTTCATAGCTCTATATCTAAATTCTGGAAAAAAATCTGAAATGGGGGGCCCACCGGGGATATTTATAGGCTGGAGAAGACCCCGATAGGTTACCACTTAGGGCGCGCAAATCACATGCGTGACCATTATTCAGCGTGAAAGTATACATGCGTGACAGTAAGGGAACTTGTGTGACCCTAATTCCTTTGACTCCTTTTTCATCCATTTGTCGATTTTTGATGTTTTCTTCAAAGGATGAACCACTTTGGGCGAAGTCATTTCCCTTTCCATTCCATTAGACAATGTGATGAAAAGGAGCGTCAACAATGACGGTAAATCATTTTATATCAGTTTTTATAGATTTATTATCACTGAACAAGAAAATAATATGATAACACAACATGGTTGTATCACCCCAAGCTTCCAAGGTATGAATCTCTTTGAATAATACAGTAGCGTGTGTTGTACGCAACTTCGAGATTCTAACACACCACGACCAATAAAAGTAGACGTTATGAATATTAATACCCACTTTTTGAAATTTTATAAATTATATATCTCAAAGTGGACTTCATCTTTGGATTTGTAATATCGAAATTAGCCTAGGGTGAAATTTTTATACTTTTCGGACAACTTTTATAGTTTGATAAATAGTGAAAATTATTAAATATTAATTAAAAACATCTTTTTTAATCGAAATAATTAATAGTGATAAAATATGAATTTGAGTGGTTTTAAAGTATATTTAGAAAATATTATTACAATTTAATGCAATGTTTGTCATTGTATATAATTTCACAATTAACCGGAAATAAACAAGTGTAAATCTTTTGATAGTTATTGTATCTTTAAAACACGCTTTTTGTTTTAACAACGAGAATTAATTTTAAGATAATTTCTGCCATTTCTATGTTTTTAATTTCAAAAAATTGATTCAATATTTGGAATATCAGCATGCCCAAATTTTGTAAATAGATAACTTTAATTTTTAGACATTTTGAATAATTACTTCGGTAAGTATTTTATTTACCATGGTTAAAAGGTAAATCCTATAAATAAGGGTAAAAAATAATATTATAATAATAATAAATTACCCTAAAACATATCCTAACCTTATTTTTTGATACATTTACTACCATTTTCATCTTTGGGTCAATTTTTTGACCCAATGGAGCCACTTGTAGGTGACAAGGACACTTTCAATTAATCAAGTTAAAGCAAATACAAAAATGACATAAGCATATATCTTATAGGAAAACATTTTTTACATTGGTTTGTGCATGTTATATTTTCAACTATAAATATTAATTAGGGAGATAAAAAGATTTCCTAGATAATGGTATTTTATTTATAATTTTTAGATATTTAATAATTAAATTTATTTTTGACACAATAATGATGCAGTATTTTCCTTATTAATGAAAGAATGAAATAATTGGTATTATAAAAGTTAAATTAAATATAATTTGATAGTTTTGATGAAATCCACGAATTTTATTTGTTAATATTACATTTTTTTATTTAATAAATTAATTTTATTCGAATTAATAAAGTTTTTAAGGCTTTAACAAAAATTATTTATTGAATAGTGTCAAAATTGACATAAATAAATTTTATAAAAAAATATTATATTATTAATTGATATTCTATTCCTAAAAATATATGGTTCTGCAAAAGGAATTATATCAGGATATTTGTATCATTAATGGACTAATTGGGGGTCTCTTAGATGTATATACTATGTTTATTTACTATATAGTATAAAAATACAATGTGACATGGTAAATGTCAAACTAATTAATAAGAGTTAAAAATAAAAGTTATGGTAAATATAGTGACCCAAACCTGTCTAAAATATATTGGTTGAAAGTATTTCTACCCCTCCCCTCCCTAGACATTTAATAAAAAACTTTTGAGCCATTAGAAACCTAATATTAATTTATTATAAAATAATTCTTTATGTTCTTCCTAAAGAGCCCCTCCTCCCCCTTATAAAAGGACACCACTTCAAACCAATTCTTCATAAATTAAAAGCCTTTAGGTTCGGCAAGCAGCTGCCCAAATATTCTCTCAACTTCCCTCGCTTCAACCTAGAGGCCTCATTTTGTTCAGAAAGCCATCCTAAGGAGCCCTTTTAATCAAATCAAAAGGAAGAACCCAAATAAGAGGTAATGTTTCCACCACCCTCTTTCAAGTTCCTTTCTTATTCAAATTATTCTTTATTTTTTATTTACATTATAAAATAATAAATCTAGAATCTTCTATATTCTATGATGTTATTATAAATATGTTACAAAAATATTAAGTATTCTATCTATCCTTTGAATGACATATCACCATACGTGCGTACGTAAGACATACCGTCTCCACGTCGTGGTGTAATTTTTATTCAATACACTATTTTTTTCATGGGTATAATAATGATGTTTAATTCATGTAAATAATAAATATAACATGATAATTATTCTTTATATATGATATACCATCCAATTATATATTATTTTAATATCAAAAGCATGATATTGTCACTCATGCATGTGTACGGACTGCCGTCTCCAAAAATGCAATGAGATTCCTTCCACATCGTATCCATGCAAGTATAACTATCATTTGATCATTAAAAATAATTTTTATGGACTTGATATCATTCTGGATATGAATATGATACAAAATATCCATAACAAGCATGACTTATGTAACAAAACATATAAAAGAAAACGAGTGAGTTAACACCTGAAATGACGATACTACTAAGATATTATTAACAAAGCAATGTTAAAATATAATACATGATATCATATTAATGTATATGATTTTTGTATAATTTAATAACAATTATTTCACCATTACACAGTATTTTAACCTACCCTCAACCAAATAAACGTACAAGGTAAGGGTTTATTTCACCATCTCTTCATTATCCGAGGTTGTTTACACGTAATTATCTACTAGGACCTCTTTATCATCAACAACAATTTTTAATCAAAATGTATTTCAAATGATTCTTAATATTTCATGGACTATGTATTAATTTCATTTATACCCTTGCCGACTTTTTATTAAATTTTTACAAATGAATCTTTCCATAGTTTTGCAAACAAGGCCCTTTTATCCTTTTTGACAAAATTAATGTAAGAATGTATTTTTTAACTTATACGGCGGGTGCGGTTACATTCAGCCATTATAAAATTGTCAAAGCATCATATACAAGCTTATATGAATATTTTTAAATTAATTGTTTTCCTTTATAATTATGTGACTTTTAAATGATTTCAAAAAAAGTGATATTTCTCTCAAATAGTTTTGATTTCATCTATGTCAAATTTGTTCGATGGATTTTAAGCTTATTTGTAGTTTATTTATTATGATTTAAAACTTTCATATTTTATTGAAGGTTTTGTGATATCTTTTACTATTTATGTGTTATTTTTATACCATTCATGGTTTATGGATAAAGTATTGACATTTCATATGCTAGTTTTAATATTAATGTTTATATTATTTTTAAACCTATTCATATGAGGAATGTATTGGACTTAATAAGTGACTGGTGGAGCCCTCTATATCTCCTCGATGAATCGGTAGGTCTCATGAGATGTACAAGATTCTTGGAATGAGGACTTGACAAAATCTTACATGTAGTCTTGGCATGAGGCATTGGGTACTCGGTTATGATAGTCTGGCATTATGAATTTCATCATTATGAAAGTGGTTATTAATATTGAATGTGATTATTCTACTAGTAGAATATAAATGTGAATATGTAAATGGTATTATTTAATTTTATCTTTTCCATATTATACTGAATATCAAGTCTAAAAGGCATTAGTTTTAGTTATACATTTTCTTAAATGTTTATGCTTATTTATGAATGTTTCCACTATATTGTAATCTTTACTGAGAATCTGAGCTCACCCCTTTCTATGTTTTATTTGTTCCAAGATGTGAAGAAGTATTTTATGAATGACCTTCAGGTATATTATAATGGGATATGAGTGTGGAGACAAGATGTGGTTGTTGTTTTCACATTATGATGTAATGTAAACATTATGAATGTATCTAGTGTTTCCAAGGCTACTAAACTAATCGGTCTTTCGAGATTTGATCATTTGTGATCATGGAAATGTTATGTAATAATGCACTGAATCTGGGTAACTAGGGTTGGGTCATTACAGTTGGTATCAGAGTATTGTTAGTACAAACAATGGAAGCTATATTTAGAGAAACTCTAATTAGAGCACATAGACCTGAGATGGACTTTGAGGATTAGTATAGAAGAAATTACTAGAATTTTTGAATTGTGAGGATTTTTTCAGTTTTCTGAGAAATACATCCCTGTCTAGATACGAGAAGGTAGAGGCGACTCTAGCACAGATGTACCTAGGGGTAAAACCTGAAAGCACCACTTTGATCTAGACTCGAACGGGAACTAGTGTACGACAACTGGACTTGATTCAATTTTGGTTACGACACTCCCGATGGATATGCTTAGGATAATTCTCATTTTCATTACAAATCATTATGCAGGGTTTATGAGTATATAATTCCTCAAAGAAAACATTTTTATGTTTATGGATTATATCCATAAACAGTTCAATTTATGTTAAGTGTTTTACAAGTATGGAATTATGTATTTTGATTCATAAACTAAGCTAGTTTATGAAATTGTTTAGAATTGGAGCCTAGTGGAAGTAATGGAAACTGTATTAATTCATGCACTCCATGTATGGATTTCCCTCCTACTCAAGATAATTATAGTGGAGCTTGTGATGCAACTGGTGATGATCAGCTAATCACCATACTGGGATAACTCACTTAGGTTATGAATAATAACCTTACCTATATGGAGCACCCTGATCCGCAGTGTGGAGGATCAATGTTAGATCACTTCATGAGGTAGAAACCACCAACATTAAATGGGAGTAAGAATCCATTAGTAGATGAGAAATGGATAAGTTCCCTAGATAAAATATTTTAGGCTTTGGGAAGTAGTGAAAGGGAAAAGGTGGTCATGGTAGTTTATCGCCTCACTGGAGATGCTGATCAATGGTGGTCATTAATAAAAAATACGAAGGAAGATGATGAAGTATAAAATATCGAACATAAGGAGTTAATAGAGATTTTATTAGAAAAATACTTTCCTCGTGACCATCGAGTAGACATGGAAAGGAAATTTCTAAGTCTGAGACAAAAGGAGGATGAAAATGTCGCACAATATGAGGATAACTTTACAAGGTTAGCAAGGTATGGTGTAGATTATATACGTAAACCATGAAGTAATATTGATCATTTCATTTATAGGATAGTACTATTTCTCTATCGAGCATTGGTCTCACAATCCTTCTCATCATACGAAGATATTGTCTCTTGTGCTATCAAGACAGAAAAAAAATTCTCTATGTCTTATGACTTTAAAGAAAAGAAAGAGAAGAAGATATCCTCTGATCACTCTGAAAATGGAAATAAGGGGAAGATGGGAAACGTTGAATATCCATCATGTAGTAAATGTGGGAAGAAACACCCTAGTACTTTCATTAAGGGAATGGGAGTCTATTACAAGGGTGGTGAAAACGGCCACCAAGCTCGTGATTGGAAGGGGGAGAAAGAAGCTACCGATGTTCAATGCTACAACTGCAGGGAGATGGGACATTATTCAAATGAATGTCCTAAGCGTCAGGGGAACATACCTCATAATTGGACAAGGGATCAAGGACAAGCTTATATTATCACTACTGCTGAGGTAGAATCTCCGAAAGATGTGGTGGAATGTAATTTAATGGTTTCCTCGAGTTTAGAAAATGATTTATTTGATTCTGGATCATCGCATTGATACATATCTTCCTAGTTTTCTATGAAAATTATAAATTTAAAATTTGATTTAACAATGGATTTTTCAGTTAAAACTCCTAAGGGATGTATCATTGCAACAATGTTTTATGAATCAATCCCCATTATAGAACATGAATATACTTTATCTGCTGATCTCATCTTCATACCTATGATTAAGTTTGATATAATACTCGGTATGGATTGGATTTTGTACCATGATACGAATATTTATTGTAAGAAGAAGGGGGTTACGATGTTTTATGATGATGATAAGAAACACTTTATCTTTATAACAGAATCGTCACCACCAAATTCTTATCTTGATCCACCCCCAGTAGCTCAACTAAATTCAATTATCAGGGAGGAAGAAAATGAAATGACTATGGGTGAGGAAATGAATGTTCAAATATAGGATGTACTCATTGTGAAAGAATATGTAGATGCATTTTCAGAAGATTTAGCTGGACATTCTCTAGAAAGAGAAGTTGAGTTTTCCAATGATTTAATTCTAGTATCAAGGCCTATATAGAAGACCCCTTATAGAATGGCCACTCTGGAATTAGTTGAACTAAAGAAACAACTAGAGGAATTGATTAATAAGGGATTTATTCACCCTAGTTTTTCTCCATAGGGAGCCCCTATTCTTTTTGTTAAAAAACATATTATAGATCTATGAGGTTATGTATTGACTACAGGGAGATCAATGCTATAACAATAATGAATAAGTATCCCCTACCTCACATTGATGATTTATTTGACCAACTGGATTGAGATTAATACTTTTCAATCATTTACCTTCGATTTGAATATCATAAATTGTGTGTGAAGAAGGAATACATTCTAAAGAATGCATTTCACACTAGGTACGAGCATTACGAGTTTACAGTAATGCCTTTTGGGATGACTAATGCACCATCAATTTTCATGGATCTAATGAACAGAGTTTTCATGGAATATCTTGATGACTTTTTTGTGGTATTTATTGATGATAACTTGGTAAACTCCAAAAGCTACAATGACCCTGAAAATAACTTGTGCACTATCTTGAAGACTTGTAGATGACATGCATTAAATGGGAAATTAGAAAGTGTGAATTCTAGCTTCATGAGATTTCTTTTCATGGACATATTGTCTCTTAGGATGGAATATCTGTGGATCCTTCTAAGACAAGAGAAATCCAAGAATGGCCAGCACCAATGAGTATAACCGAGGTATGTAGTTTTATTGGCATGGTAGGTTATTATTAGCGTTTTTCAAGAATGTTTCCTGATTGTATAACCCATTAACAAAGCTCACGCGTAAAGGGGTTAAATTTGTTTGAAAAAAAGAGTTTGAAATTTTTTTTGAAGAACTAAAGAGAAGATTAGTCAATGCCCCTATATTGACCTTACCATTGGGGAATGATGGGTTCGTTTTTTATAGTGATACATTGAAGAAATGACTTGGTTGTGTCCTTATGCAGATTGATATGGTTATTTCCTATGCATCACAACAGCTAAAAATTACTGAGAAAAACTATCCTACTCATGATCTTGTGTTAGTTGTTGTAATCTTTGCTTTAAATACATAGAGACAATATCTATATGGTGAAAAATTTGAGATTTATACTGATCAAAAGAGTTTGAAGTACATTTCCTCATAGAATGAACTCAACATGAGGCAAAGTCGATGGATTGAACTAGTTAGGGATTATTATTGCACGATACACTACCACCCGGGGAAGGAAAATAAGGTTGAAGATGCTTTGATCAGAAAATATCATGGAGTTTTGAACATGATGAGAAATGAAAGGGATCCTATTTTCATGGATCTAGTGAAGATGGATATGGGAATTACCATGGAAGGTGAAACATCGATACATTTTCAAATGGTTTCCAAACCATATTTACTAGAAAAGATAACGATTTCTCATACTAGTGATGAAGAGTTGCAAAAGAAGATTAAAGCTGTGAATGATGTGAGGTTTAATGACATTGGCTATGAAGATGGAATTCTGAAATTTGGGATGAGACTTTGTATTCCCGATATACCTAATCAAAGAAGGTAATTGTTGTACGATGCTCATAGTTCCAATTTCTCTATACACTCTAGGAGCACCGAAATGTATAGAGATTTAAATGAAAATTTTTGGTGGGACAAAAAAAAGAGTGAGATTTTTGATTTTGTGTCACGATGTATTGTTTGTCATCAAGTGAAAGCTGGAAGGAAACATCCTGGTGGAGTCATGCAACCTCTTCCCATACCTGAGTGGAAATGGGATAATATCATGATGTACTTTGTCATGGGACTACCAAAGACTCCTAGAAGGAACAATGAAATATGGGTCATTGTTGATCATCTTACAAAGTCACCACATTTTCATTCTATAAGAGAAGATCTACCACTTGAACGTTTACCAGGACTATATATTAATGAAGTTGTGAGACTTTATGGAGTACCACTATCGATTTTCTCTGATCATGATCCCTGTTTTACTTCAAATTCTCAAAAATTATTCAAAAATCCCTGGATATTGAACTCCGTTTAAGCACTGCTTACCACCCCCAAATTGATGGACAATCAGAACAGACTATTAAAACCTTAGAAGACAAGTTCAGATCATGCTCACTTGACTTTCAGGGTATGTGGGATCAATATTTACCTCTGGTAGAGGTTTCCAATACCAATATCTTTTATTCAAGTATTCAAATGGCACCATATGAAGCTTTATATAGAAAGAGATGTCGCACACCAAACTGTAGAGATGAAATTGGTGAAAGAAAACTTATAGGCCCTGAACTGGTGGAGGAAACGATGGAAAAGGTAATGTCAATCCAAAACCACATCAATCCAACTCAAAATAGGAAGAAGAGCTTTGAAGATAACAGAAGGAAGGATTTGGAATTTCAGGTAGGAGATCATACTTTCTTGAAGGTATCTCCATGGAAGGGAGTTATAAATTTCGGTAAGAAGTGTAAATTGAGTCCCAGGTACATCAGACATTTCGAAATTCTAGAACGAATTGGGGTTGTAGCTTACCATTTGTCAATTCTGCTAAGTCTCTCCAAAGTTCATGATGTGTTCTACATATCACTATTGAGGAAATACATGCATGACCCAACGCATGTAATATCCTATGAGGAATTAGAACTGAAACCTGATCTACCTTATTGTGAGGAGCACATCAGTATTATTGATATGAGAGAACAAGTACTGAGAAACTGGACAACTCGTCTAGTAAAAGTTTTATGGAGAAACCAAAAGATTGAAGAGGAAACATGAGAACCCAAGGAACATATGATGAAGAACCACCCGAGTCTTTTCATGTGGTAGTATTATAAAAATTTCGAGGGAGAAATTATTTGAAGGATGGTAGAATGTAACACCTCAATCTTCCATGGTACGATTCTCTTTTAATAATACAGTAGCGTGTGTTGTACGCAACCTCTAGATTCTAACACACCGCGACCAATCAAGGTAGCCATTATGAATAGTAATACCCACATTTTAAAATTTTATAAATTTTGTCTCTCAAAATGGACTTTATTTTTGGATTCGGAATATAAAAATTATCTTAGGGTGAAATTTTGGTACTTTTCAGATAACTTCTATATTTTGATTAATAGTGAAAATTACTAAATTTTAATTAAAAACAATTTTTTTAATCAAAATAATTAATAGTGAAAAATTATTAATTTGAGTGGTTTTAATGTATATTTATAATATATTTTTATCATTTAATACAATGTTCATCATTGGACATAATTTTACAATTAAACTGGATATAAACAAGTGTCAATCTTTTGATAGTTATTATCTCTATTAAACATGCTTTTTGTTTTAACAATGAGAATAAATTTTAAATTAATTTCTTCCAAATATGTGTTTTGAATTTAGAAAAATGGATTCATTAATTGGAATCAGGATTTCCAAAATTTTTAAATAGGTAACTTTTATTTTTAGATATTTTGAATAATTACTTCGGTAAATATTTTTTTTACAATGGTTAAAAGGTAAATCCGGTAAATAAGGGTAAAAATAATATTATAATAATAATAAATTACCCTAAATCATATCATAACGTTATTGTATGATACATTATCGACCACGGGAATCTTTGGGTAGATTTTGGGACCCCATGAAGCTACTTGGAGGTGATAAGGACACATTATATTAATTAAGTTAAAGTAAATTCAAAAATGACATTAGCAAATATCTTTAGAAAAAAAATTTTAAATAAGGTTATTCATGTTAATATTTTCTACTATAAAAAATAATTAGAAAGATAAAAAGATTTAATACATAATTGTAATTTAGGTATAATTTTTATACATTTAATAATTAAATTTATTATGACACAATAATGATGCACTATTTTCCTTATTAATGAACGAATAAAATAATTGGTATTATAAAAGTTAAATTAAATATAATTTGAATTTTTTGATGACATAAACGAATTTTATTGGTTAATATTACATTTTAGTATTAATTAAATCATTTTATTCGAATTAATAATGTTTTTAAGGCTTTAACAAAAAACAGTTATTGAATAGTGTCAAAAAATGACATTAATGAGTTTTTAAAACTAATATTATATTATAAATTGATATTATATTCCTAAAAATATTAGGATCGGAAAAAGTAATTATATAATTGTGGGTGAATCATCAATGGAAAACTTGGGGGTCTCTTGGATGTATATAGTATGTTTATTAACTATATATTATAAAAATACAAATTGACATGGTAAATGTCAAACTTATTATCTAAGAGTTAAAACTAAAAGACATGGTTAATATAGTAAGCCAAACCTATCTAAAATCTATTGGATGAATGTATTTCAACACATACCCACCTTATACATTTAATAATACACTTTGAATCCATTATAAACCGAATATTAATTTATTATAAAACAATACTTTAAGTTATTCATAAGGATCCCCCCCTTATATAAAGACATAACTTCTAACCAATTCTTCCCACCTCAAAGCATTTTGGTTCGGCCATAACCTACCCAAATATTTTCTCATCTTCCCTCACTTCAACCTACAGCCCTCAGTTTGATCATAAATCCAAACCAATGATCCCTTTTGATAAAATCAAAAGGATGAACCCGAAGAAGAGGTAATGTTTTGACCACCCTCTTTCAGGTTCCTTTTTCTTCAAATTCTTCTTTATTTGATCTCTCAATTCTAAAAAAATAACTCCAGTATCATCTATATACTGTGATGTTATTATAAATGTGGTATAACCATTTTCAGTATTCTATCCATCCTTTTAATGACATTTCACCATACGTGCGTACGTATGGCTGACCATCTCCACGTCGTGGTGTAATTGTTATTCAATAAACTATTATTTGGATGGGTATAATAATGATGGTAATTCATGTAAATAATAAATATAAAATGATAATGATTCCAATATATTATATACTATCCAATTATATATTATTTTAATATCCAAAGAATGATATTGTCGCTCGTGCGTACGTATGGACTACCGTCTCCACGAACACGATGTGATTCATTCCACATCGTATCCATGCAAGTATAATTCTCATTGATGATTAAAAAAAAAATTAAGGACTTTATATAATTCTGGATATGAATAAGATACAACCTATCCATATCAAACGTAGCTTATGTAACAAAACATATAAAAGAAAACGAGTAAGTAAACACCCGAAACTACGATAATACTAAGATATTATTAACAAACCAATGTTAAAAGATCATATATGATATCATATTACTGTATATGATTATTGTATAATTTAATAAAAATTATTTCACCATTATATAGAGTTTAACCTACCCTTAACCAAGGAAAATTACAAGTTAAGGGTTTATTTCACAATCTCTTCATTATCTAAGTTTGTTTATATGTAATTATCTTCTGGGACCTCTTTATCATCCCACATCCATGTTTCATAAAAATGTATTTCAAATCATTATTATTATTTCGTGTACTATGGGTTAAGATTGTTTATACCCTTGTTGAATATTTTTTATATTTTTACAATGGAATCTTTCCATTTTTTTCCAAACAAGGTCCTTTTAACCTTTTCGACAAAATTATGGTATGAATAGCTTTTTTAACCTATACAGTGGGTGCTGCTATTTTCCGCCCTTAAAAATCATCAAATCCTCCCTTAAAATCTTATAAGAATTTTTTCAACGTAAATGTTTTCCTCTATAATTATGTGTCTTTTAAAATATTTAAAAAAAAGATAAATTTCTCTCATATAGTTTTGATTTTATCTATGTCAACTTCCTTTTAAGGATTTCAGGCTTATTTGAAATTTATTTATTACTATACAAAACATCCATATTGTATTGATGGTTTTGTGATATTTTTGAAAGTGGATGTGTTATTTTTATACCATTAATTGTTTATGGATAAAGTATTTACATTTTGTATGATAGTTTTAATACAAATGTTTATGTAATGTTTAAACCTATTCATATGAGGAATGTATTGGACTTAATAAGTGATGAGAGGAGCCCGCTATAGCTCCTCGATGCATTAGTAGGTCTCATGAGACAAACTAGTGTCTTGGCATGGGGCCTTGACAAATTTTATTTGTAGTCTTGGAACGAGTCCTTGGCTACGTGGTTATGATAGTCTGGCATTATGCATTCCATCATTATGAAAATGGTTATTGATATTGTATGTGTGATTATTCGACTTGTAGAATATCCATGTGAATAAGTAAATGGAATTATCTCATTTTATCTTTTCCATATTATGCTGAATTTCATGTTTAAAAGGTTTTTGTTTTAGTTATACATTTTCTTAAATGTTTATGCTTATTTTTGAATGTTTCCACTATATTGTTATCCTTAGTGAGAATCTGAGCTCACCCCATTCTATCTTATATTTTTCCAAGGATGTGAAAAAGTATATTATGAATTATCTATAGGGATAGTATAAGGGGATATGAGTGTGGAGACAAGTTGTTGTTTTAGTTTTCACTTTATGATGTAATGTAAACATTATGAATGTATCTAGTGTTTCCAATGCTACTAAACTAATCATTCCTTAGATATTTGATCTTTTGGGATCATGACAATGTGATGTAATAATGCTCTGACTCTCGGTAACTAGGGGTGGGTCGTTACAATGATTTTGTTATGATTACTACCACAACAGACTATTATGCCAGCGCATCGAATAATAGACCAAGATTTCAAAATGAATGTTATTATGGAGTCAATGAAAAAATATTAATTTTTATTATTATTCTCTAGGAGGAGGAGTGATAATGAAATGCAAGTGGATTGATTCGATGAAGAAACATGTCACATTTATTGAAGATTGTGGATTTAAGGTAATTTATATGACACGCACTCTAACAATCTGTGAACCCTATATATTGGTATCAATGATGAAATACGTTTTTTATATCAATGTCTATCTTAGACATGAATTTAGTGTCATTGTTGATGTAATTCCAAGACATATTTTTGATTATGGTGATGATAAAATTGACACCATCACTACTTCAATTGGAAATGTTCCTTTTATTACTTTTGGTGACACTAATAGCTCAATTTTTAGAGTTTCTTGTGAACCATAAATTGTGGTGGGAAATACATAAAATTCTTCATCCATGTTATCAATTATTTAGGTTTATCTCAAAATGGGTTTTTAAGGTTGGTAATATTGAAAAAATAATAATATTTATTAAAAATATTTTGTATCTGACATGACCATTATGTGAATTTTCAATGTTTATTGGTTTCAGTGTTATATTAATTAAATTTTCTAATTTGGAATTTAACTATATTCAATGCCAAGAAAAAAAAACATTTCTAACTTTGGGAACATTTCAATTAATTATTGACCATGTATTAAATTATTATAACTCTAAGACCTCCATTTAAAATATCACCAGATAATGAACATGATGGTTTTTCTTCTTCTGCAAAACATGTATAGAAACTAGCATCATCTACCTAGGTTAATGAAATTAAATTTTTCATTATTTTTGAGAAGTTAGTTACCCATTTTGAACTTGATGGTTTGTCTTCTTATTAAATAACCATCCTAGTAAAAATTAAATTTTTTATTACATCCTATAAGATTTATTGAATTTATTATATATCTATTAAATATCACCCAAAAAATGGGTAGTTAAATAATCGATGAATACCCCTATATCCTCTCATTTTTTGGGGTTACACATTTTATATCCTTTCATAATTGCTTCCTTATTTTTTTTTCAAATATAGGGAATGAAAATAATATTGGAGAGGTGATGGAAAATAATGATGGACATCAATCTTCGAATGGCTGAGATGGGAATTCCACCAGTATTGCCTGTAGTGAGTATTTTATTTCAAATATATATATTTAAATAATATAATATGTCATGTAATTAAATTTGTTTTAAATATTTTAGTAGGATCCACCTATTAGGTGAGTGTTATTTGATGTGAACCCTAGTATTGGTCCATGTACTCTGTATGAAAGTACTATGGGGGGTTGTACGAGATCTAGTTGATCTAGTCGGTGTACCCGATTAGAACCTTCCCCTCCCACTAACATTCCATCTGTCCCACATTCCAATTATAGTGTATTTTTAGGGGCCCACAGGATATTTTGGCCTACGATGTTTTCCCCACCCATTACATCTGAGTCTCCTAACCCATTTTTACAACATCCAATGATGATTGCCACTCCCTAACCAACATTCTATTTGTAATTCGTTTCATCTTATTTTACATATACTTTTTTCTCCCTGAGCTTCTATTTTACATCTTCTTCGACACCTGATCCTCCAATGTCAATCCCTTTAGAGCATGCATTGGGACCCACTCCACCTGCACCGGGTATTCATTTGGATTTTGTGGATGTAGCGGTGCCCATTGATCGAACTTCCGTAGGTATATTTGTAGTACCATAACAAATTTTTATACCATTATTTATTTTCTTTTTAACATGTATCTATAAAAAATATAATTAATAACAGATATATATAATTATAGGTGGCGGGGAGGGGACTTACACACATGGGTGTGGTGTTTAACCACAACACGTAGTTGTTGGAAATCTATAATGAAAACAATCAAATGATAGAAAAAATACACGCAGCAATGTCGGAGTTTTTTGGAGATGCTTTCCAAATACAATGACATCATTCATGTCAGCCCACTCTCATAGAGACAATTGCAAAATTATGTCAAGGATAAATCTTGGGTAGAGATATGTGTAAAAAATTATTATTTTTAATGAAATGTATTATTTTTTATTTTTATAGGAATTAATATTTTTGTGTCAACTTCAGTTTAATTTACCCGAGGGTGAGGGTGCACATCTAGCACGTCTAAATGATTAAAATGAACTTCAGATAGCCTATAAGCACATGTTGTATATTAGATGGCATGCTAGAGTATGATTAGAGTTATAGGCGTTCCCATCCATTGATGAATTTATGATAGAACAATATTGGTAGATGATTACTCATTGGATGACTAACCATTTTAAGGTATTAATCACTTTTAAGGTATTTAATTGAAAAGTTTCATGTTTTGTATTTACAAAATATTTTGTATTGTTGAATTTTATTTATGAATCATATAGAAGAAATAAAAAAACATTGATGATAAAAAATTCATCCACACACTGGGATGTACTACGATGCTAGATCATGAGAGGAAGCAGGTATTACATTTGTTTATAATTTTTCATTATGACCTGAACATTCTATTTTTCGGCCATAATTTATATTGTTTATAAAGTTGTTATATAATTTTAGTTATGAAATAAATTATTTTTGACCTATTTTTAATTATTATTTCCAATATTTAAAGTCATTTTAGAGGAAAAAATTGAACATTTATGGAAGGGTGCCTCAGGAAAAACTATTTTACATGATTCAAAGGACGAATGTTGGAAGTGCAGTTAGTGAACCAACTCAGCAGTAGATTTTATGTTTTACATTGTTTATATAAAATTTTAATATCTATTTTTCAACAAAATAATCAATTTATAATTTTAACAATCTTCTTTAGAGGCCCTTGATGCCCAAGAAGCTTACAATTTTGGTCCAAACAATCACCTACGTTAGGTGTTGGGAGATGAGAACCATGGAAGAGTATGTTGCAGACCAAGGAAGAGTATAGTCCCAAAGAGGTATTGGCCATCCTTTGGTACGAGTTATAGTTCCACTACGTTCCATCTAGTTAAGGTATAGGTAGAACATGCCAATAAATGGCCATAGAGGTGACAAAATGGTTTCATAGGGAAAACACTGCATCTATGAAACTAATAGATGTTTTACATCCAAATAATCCTCCAGAGGCCAGTACATCTACTGATGAATTTATGTCTTCGATGTGTTCTATATATGGTGAACTAGGTTTTAGTTCTTTTGGTGGTCAGGACGATGGTGGGGTGGAATCCGATGTAGAGGAGGAGGAGGCCAAGGCGGAGGAAGTGAGTATGGAGGAGGCCGAGGCATGGGAGGAGGGGGAGGGGGAGGCATAGGTAGACTCCGATGACAAGGATAAGGGCGTTTAAGAGGGAGGAGGCGATGATGGGTACCACGATGAGGTCGGTGGTGAGGTGGATGATTATGGTGATAATATTTATGGTGATGAGAGACAGATTCATTCGTTACATTTTTTACTGATATTAATAACATTTGATGTTTGATGATTCGTTGTGCCTGAATGTATGTGTTATTTGGAGTGTCAAATTATCTTTACATGTTTATATATAATTAATAAAACAAGAATTAATGATTTGTTGGGACTGATTCACCCCTCCCATGGACACCCCTACCCCCTGGACAACCCCCCACCCCAAGGACACCCTCAGCAACCTAGACACCCCATATCCCCGTGGACAACACCCCACCCCTGGTAGCCACCACCTTCTAGACACCAACACAGAACCTAGACACCCCACCCCTTTGGACAGGAACCCTACCCCGTGGATAGCCACCAACCATCAAGACAAGCCCCACCCCTGGACACAACCCTACCACCTGGACCCCCACCCCCCAGACAGGCCAACCCCCAAGGACAGCCCCACCCACCGGACAGCCCCCACCCCTAGATTCCACCCCACCACATAGACACCCCAACCCTCTTTGACACCCCCACCCCCAAGGAGACCCCTCCTACTCACATCCCCATGGACACCACCCCACCCCAGGACACCCCCACCCCTAGACACCCACATCCCCCATGAACCCCCCCCCCCCCCACCACCACCACCTCGACTCCCCCACCGCCTGGACACCCCCTACCCCTTAGACAACCCCCTATCCCATGGATAACCCCAACCCCTAGAGACAACCCCACCACTTGGAAACTCCACACCCACCCCAATACACCCCACCCCCATGGACATCCCTCCCACCCCCTCGACACCACCCCACCCCTTGGACACCACCTACCCCAATGGACACCCGCACCCCTATGGACTGCCACCCTGGACAACCCCCCCCCCCCCCCCGGAAACCCCCACCCACCATAGACACCCCCACCCCATACACATCCAAACCACCATGGACATCCCCAACCCCTTGACAACCCCCACCCCTGGACACCACCAAATTCCTAAACACCCCCTTCCCCTGGACACCCCCACCCCCTGGACACCCCACCCCTAAAAACAGCCCCCACCCCCGGGACATCCCACCCCCCATGGACACCCACACCCCTTGGACACCCCCTACCCACTAGGACAGCCCAACAAACCCCTGGAAACCCCCAACCCTAGGACAGTCCCACCCCTAAATAGCCCCCACCCCCTAAGATACCAACACCCCCTAGATGACCCCTATCTCTCTTAGACAGCCCCTAACCCCCTGAACACCCCCCCCCCCCACCGACTAGACACCACCCCACTACCTAGACACCCCCACCACCCCTGAACACCCTCACCATTTAGGATATCCCCCCATACCTCCTTGGATTTCCCCCACCCCTCATCGACACAACCACCACCTAAACACCCCTACCCCCTTGAATACCTTAAACCCCCAAGACTCCCCCACCCCCATGGACAACCCCCACCCCTAATGGAAAACCCCACCCTTGGACACCCCTTAAACTCTTGGATTGACCCATCACCATGAACAACCCCAACCACTAGACACCACCCCACCACCTGGACACCCCCACCCCTTGGACACCCCCTACCCCCTTGGACATCCCCAACCACCTAGATAGCCCCCACCCCCTAGACATCGCCACCCCCATGGACAACCCCCACCTCCTAGACACCCCCACCCAATCCCTCGAACACCTCCACGCCCCAAGACTCCCCCTACCACCATGGACATCCCCCACCACCGGACATCCCCCCACCCCCTCGACACCCCACCACCTTGATACACCCATCCCCATAGAAATCCCACACCCCCTGGACAACACCCCCCCCCCCCACCACTAGGACCCCCTGGACACCCCTACCCCATTGTACATCCCCCAACCCCTTGGACAACCCCACCACCACCTGGAACCCCCACCACCTGGACACCCCCACCACCTAGACACCCCCAACCCCCTAAACAACCCCCACCAAACCTAGACAGCCCCTTTGACACCCCATGAACACCCCCTACCCCCTTTCATAGCGTAAACCATTAGATACTGTACCCCATATCACATTACCCCTTACTATAGCTTTGAATATAACAATATCGATAAAATCAAATCATATCTGAATTCACCCATTCCATCGAACAGTAATTCCATATTCATAACCTGAAACATTATTTTCTTATATAGGGGTTATTACCTTCTAAATTATGAATTCAATTCAGTATGTGTTATATAGATTTCAATATTGTATCTATTCAATTCATAATTAATTATTGCATAAGTTAATTGTCTTTATTATGAATTGAATTCTTTATATTTTTAATTAACTTAGTAATTATTTGTTAATGTTCGATGGTTATATTTTTTGTATGTGTACACTTGTTTGTATTACATTATGAATTATGTATTAGTTTTTTATGTCTGTATGGGGTAATTAAATATAGAACTACATGTATTGTATGTGTGTATTGATAACCCGTGGAAGTGCATTACTACAGGTATACAGGGGGAGTCATGCATGCTACAGTTCCACGTGCATCAATTCTATGGCAATAGTTTACAACTGTTGGAATATGTATGAAAAGAAACCATATAAAAATAGATGAAAAAACCTATTTTGAGATTATCTAAATGAATTTTCCCAACAGTTTGTTCAAAACCATTTTTAAAAGTCTATACCAACAGTTGGGACATTCATTGGTATAAAACTGGATTTTGATATTTCCAACTTTTTTAAACTGTTTGTACGTATTTATACCAATGGTTTCTTGTAACTGTTGGTAACTAATACATTGAGATTACATATCCCAACAGTTCACATAGAACCGTTGGGATATCTCTATACCCATATATTTACAACCAATAGATTGGAAAACCATTGGTATAGTTTTTATGAAAATTTGTCTATCCTTTACTAACAGTTTGAATCTATTGGTAAAGGCTATGTTTCCAGTAGTGTTTTGTGAAAAAAATTACTTTAGTTTTTTGAATATGCTAAAATTGGTCATTATTTTAAAATACCCATAGTAATAATCATGAATTAATTATAATTTCAATACATTATTATTATTTTAAAACAAATCATGAAACATGGATATGAAGTATAAACGTTGTTACAATTATGGAGAAGGTAGTTCCTATTTATGCATGAGTAATATCTCCATTTTTCTATGATCATTATGGAAAATTATTATGTAATATTTCATATTTCCAGAATTACCATCATGTCATAAAGATGATATTATTTCATTAAATATATATATATATATATCATTAATGTGATATGGACATTAAAAATAATCACATCATTTCATATAGGTGGTAGATTACATGCACGAATGTACGACATTATCACTTCTCAATGAATAGATGATTAGAAAAATAATTATATGTTTTCTTTTAGAAAATGATAAAAGTGGAATTAATAAAATAATTATTCAGTATATATTTATTAAATTTATCATTATTCCCTTCTATGAAAATTTTTACTTTAAAATGAAGCACAATGCTTTATGAGGTAGTAGTTCTCCATACACATGAGAAACGTTTTATTATCCCCCACATAATGGAATGTAAGAAGGTATATGTGATATAATATCTCCATGATAATAAATAAGATAAAATTTTCATATATATATATATATAATTTAAAATAACCATTATAAAAATTCTTGAGAGTAGATGAGGATAAATGAATTACATCAACTCGTGAGGTAATAGTCCTTCGTACAAAAAATAATGATTTTTATCTAATTCGATGGATGAGTATATTTATTTAGGTAATGAAATTAACATAATTTATTATTAGTATATGGGACATAATGTTTATAGTACATTATAATAAAATATATATTTTTTAATTATTTGGCGGATGAAATATAATAAAAACTCTTGACTAAAGACAATACCTCTTCTTCAGACAACCTCTTTAGGTTATCACCCAAATACATAAATTTATTTATTTTAGATAAACATGAATTATAGGATGTGGGACGGGATATAAGGAATATAATTAGATAGTTATTTTTTTGTCAAAATGGATTTGAAATTTGTAAAGAGGAGAGGAGAGGGGGGCCTTTTCTAAGTGAGCTGAGGGACACACTTGTAATATTGGTAATGACATAGTTGTGCAGATGTTTTTGAAATTAAAAATGGATAAAAAATGGAACATTATTTATCCTAAAATTTGATAAGGTCAAAATACATCTTACAATATATTTTATACATGTTATTAGGTCATTTTAAGAATTATCATTTTACATAAACCCCAACTTTAAAATTGTTTTTACATTAACTATAGTAAAAAAATTACAATATTCATTCTGGTGAAAATTAATGTTAACCTTTTTAGATTATATAATGTATTCAGATTTAAAATATGGAATAATTTTTAACAAATTCAATTAATTATAGTTTTAAAAATAAATTTAATAAAAAACTCATTGATCGGATGAGAATGTAGGTTTTCAAGAAATGTATTTTTTCAAGAATACAATGATAATATGTGGAGTCTATTTCTTCTAATAATAATAATATAAATATAAATTAATATTTATTGATATTTAATTTTCACATTTAATTTAGACCATTCATAATTATGGGATTTTTAAATTATTTATGTGGGTAAACATTACACACTTTAAACAAATATCTAAAAAATTCCTATTTTGAAAATAAAAAATTTACATATACTAAAATCCAATATAAAATTTATTAAAAATAAAATATGTTGGTTAAATATAAATAGATAATACTTCTATTACATGAAATTATATTAAAAACATATTATTTAATTTATATAAATTACTTTATTGAAAATAAATTATATTTTAAAAAAATCAGTGCTTCTAACTATTCACTTTAAATGTTATATTTTCCAAAAATTTACTATTTATTTCTATATATTAATTTTGATAATATAATTCTGAAAATATTATTTTAATTTTTAAAAATAAAATTCTAAAATTTATAAATTATATATTCAAATAAAACCTTATAATATATAGTTTAATTTAATCTATTTTCATTTTGATTTCAAAAATTATTACTTTCTTCTAATAAAAAGTGTTATCTATATAAAGTTATTATACATAAAATTGAATTTATTATTTCATTACTAGTGTTGTTACATTTTTACCTTATGTTTAAAATGGTTTCCTTGAAATTTTATTCAGTTATTAAACAAGTTGGTATGTCATTACCTCGTAGAATTCAAATATTCCCATGTTAATTATTTATCCATATGTTTATTCCATAAAACCATTACATGGTGAATCATATTAATCAAAAAAACATTTTCTCTGAGGAAAAGATTATTAATTAGTTGTTCCTCATATGAAATACTGTCTTTCAATGGAACTACATCATGGATCAAAAAATGAAATGAATCTGGAACATATTTCCTTGAAATTGAAACATGAAATAAATTGTGTGCATGATATAAACGACGGGGGAAAATATACTTAGTAGGAAATTGATATGTATTTCTCTATGATTTCACACAATCAAAATATCTATAGACATAACATTACCTTTTTATCAAAATAACTACCATTGTTCCTTTGAAATACTTTGATAAATACATTATTGCCTTCAATTAATGAATGATCTCTCTTCCAGTTATCCATATAAAATTTCCCCTTTCTCTGAGACATCCTTACATACTTCTAACCCATCTATAACTTTTATTAAATTTACTTTACCAACTATATTCCCATAAACAACTATTCTCTAACTTAATCCCATAAATATGGTGTTTGACACTTCTTACCATATTATTATGTAAATGGTTCTATCTGTATCTTAAAATAATAATTTTTATTATAAAAAATCATCCAATGAAATATATTGATCCCATTATTCCAGGTGATGGATTAAACCAGAATGAATCATATATTCCATATTCATAAATATTCATTCAAATTTTAAATCAGATTGAGGATGAAATGAAGTGTTGAAATTTAATTCGGTAATGAATGACTCTGTCCACATGTATAACACACCATTCTTATTCAGGTCCATCAGTGGCATTGCTTAGTGTGAAAAGTCCTATATAATGAAATTTTAATAACTAGCCAACCCCTGATAACACTATATCACAAAGACATTGTTTGGATGCTTGGAAGAAACTAATTCTCTCTCTTTCTATGGGTCTACCTATACACCTGTCTTCAAGATGAAATGACCCAGGAAGTGAATCTAGTCTATCCAAAAGTGTAATTTTTAGAGCATAACATATTATTGATTCTCTCTCAGTGTACGCAATATGATCTCAAGATGGGTGGCATGGTCATGTCGATTGTGAGAGTAGATCCAGATATCTTCCCCAAATACTACCACAAATGTTTCCATGTATGGATGAAATAGTCGGTTCACCAAATCCATGAAAACTACAGGTGTGTTTGTGAGACTGAAGGATATAAAAAAATACTCGTATAAACCATTCCTTATCCAAAAGTCTATAAAAGGTATATCTGATGGCATAACCTGAAACCTATAAAAACATGATCTCAATTATATCTTTGAGAACACTCGGGATCCTTATATCTGGTCAAAGATATCATCGATCCTCAGTAAGGGATATCAGTTTCTGACTATAAAATCATTAATCTTCTGATAATCCACGCAACATGATAGGGTACCATCTGCCTTCTTCACCTAAAGGAGATGTGAACCCCACAGAGATGTACCGAGTCGAATGAAAACCTTTGTATCCAACTCCTCTATCTACCTATTGATCTCCCGTAAGTTTAGTGTATCAATCCTCTAAGGAGGAAGGGGATTAAATTTTGCTGAAGGAATAAGCTCAATAGAGAAATATACCTCACACTCTAGAGGTAAACCTAGAAATTCATATAGAAAGGAATTTATGAAACGATCCACCTTCAGAAGAAGGTCCATCTATGAATTCCCCTGATCATCTAGATTTAAACTAGAAATATGGTCTTTAATTCCTCCCAACCCATGAAGCGTGGGTCCATATATACTCTCCTAGACATCCCATTCTCCCTTGTGTATTAAGGGTTTACCCTCGGATGATGTGAAACTAACCCTATAGATATAGTTGTCAAAAAATTCTTCAATAGAGATAGATCAATCCATTCCAAGAATAAAATAATATCCTATCATCTCTAATATATTGTGGTCCCATTAGATGTGACACCCATCAACCAGAAGAGGTAACTCCTTGTACTGATATACAGTAGCCATCCTAATCTCAAACAGAGTTTCTAGAATCATAACTTCCTCAGAAGTAAATATGAAATGCCAGAGTCACTCTATAACAGAAATATATATAAAACAATGTGAATCCCCTATATAAAAAATAAAAGAGTCTAAACCGGAGGCATCTAGAATCATACCTCTAACCGTAGAGTGTCTGGGATCCATCTCCTACTGTGTATACACCATTGCAAATGCCTAACATGTACCACAACCCTGTGACATTATATGACTATCATAAGCTAGTCCACCCTACCGTCGTTGAGAAACTGACATCTGGAAACCATAGATTTGACCACCTCCTCATCCTAAATTCCTTGATGAACTCTAGTTCCCTAACTGCGGTGAAAATGGTGGTCATTATCTTGAATGTAGAGTCATAACAGAACCACTCTCACTAGTTGCTGGTGAGAAAAACTAGAATAATTGATGATGATGACCAATCATTCTATAAGATCATACTCATCCGAGTCTCTCGGGCATTAAGGTATCCTTTTCCCACTCATCCCACACTGGAATCATAAAAAATGGCTACCGAAAGATACATACCATCTACTAGAATCACCTTGTGATGTCTACCTACAGTGATTCCTGGTATCAAAAGATGTAGTACCCACCCTGGATATTGAAACACCCTATCTCACAGCTCCAAACTCCTCAAAACTATGCTCAGTAATCAATGCATGATTTACTATCTTAGTCACCAATGTAAGTCTAAAATCATTCACCTACGATCAAATGTTGTACCCATATCCATCCTCAAATCATGAATCTCATGATAGCTCATCACATCCCAAAATAAGGGCAAAGAACTTTTTCTCTATAAAGTGAGAATAAAAATCCATCACTGAAAGAGTGCCCTACTCGACATACCTGAACTCTTGGGCTTGATTGGATCTCAACATCTTAGGGAATAAGTTTTCATAGAAGATACTTTAAAACTCATCCCAAGACATATCTCGATGATGTCCTGCCTAGGTGAATACATCCCTCCCTATCTTGGTTGAATCATGCAGAATGTTTGTTTAATGCTTCACCCACTTCCCTAGAGGCATCTCTATAGGCTAAAAGTTAGCACGAATGGCCTATAACCATGACTCTAATGCTTGTGGTCCTCCATCCCTTAAAAAATATGTAGGATGATGCTGCTCGAACACCCTCGTCAACTCTTCCATAGTCGGGGGTTGATGTGGTTCTCCTTGCAATGTCTACATCGTTCTCATAAAGACTTCATGGAAATATGCATCAGAACCTATGTTCAGTATAATAGCTGGTGCCATGATGGAAATGATGTGAGTATCTGATGGTAGTCCATGATCTACCATTTTTGATGTCTGATCATCTACATGTACATAGGGTACAACCAAAGGATGTCTTGGTGAAATGACATTGTAAGGTCAAGCACACACCTCTGTTCAATATAATCAAGGGAAACAAATTTAATGTGAATGAAATAAAAAAGAGATGAATGGATTCTTGTTTTAAAAAATAGTGTTACATAGCTTATAAAACCACTACAAGATGTGTTCCCTAATGATTTATCATGTGTGTGTACCTCTTCTAAACCTGGTCGTGAAGGACCCCTATACATAGCATGTTCCTCCGATGACACAACATGTACTTGAATTCTTCCCTCCTACCCAGTTTCTTCTACATGGATAGAACTACACGGTTCTTTCCTGGTGTAACACTACATGGAGTGTTCACTATAGACATGACATGTAGTTGTTTACTCCCAAATACCGAAGTCGTTGGTCAGACGGCCGAATACACCGTTGATAACTACATGGTGCTTATAGGTTAGACACAGTGCGTAAAACCTATGTTTCATCCACTCATGTCGTTAGTCACATGGTTGGAAACACTGTCTCTAGAGGACAATGTGTACTTATAGGACACGACGTGTTATAAAAAACATTTATCAACCCCATTTCTCTACTCATAAAGTATGTCACATGGTCAAATAGTACATGACATGTACATATAGAATATTCCATGAACTAAGGAAAAGTTTTTTCCTTCGAAACATAAGAACACATGTTGTGTGTTTATAACAACACACGCTGTGTTTTCTAGGTTTCTAGATAGTAATCCTTTAAATCTTATCAGGAACCATCAAAAACATAATATTTTGTCTAATTTATGACATATTCCAACCCGTGGGAGCCTATACTCCCCAAAAATACATCTTTCCATCCTTTTTGACATCTTAACATGACAACATTCGATAAAGGTTCAAGAATGATCCACCAAATTCGAATCCAAGAGAGGCCATAACACCTTAGAGACCAAAGTTTGGCATAAATGAAAATGAAATATTTCATATTATAATATCATATAAAAATAGTAGGTATTATATCACATCATCTATCATACAAACATACCTATCTATCACAAAATCTATCAAAACATCGTGGAATTAATAATTCACCCTAAATGACATGATGATAATGCATGACATGTGATCTATAACATGTGCCTATATGATTAATGAGATGGAATAACCTCATCTAATAGAGTTTCAATAGAAATAGAACCATAATGATTAAAATTATAACATCACAAAGTGAGTGAATCACCCAATAAGGAAATCAAATCAACTGTTGCAATTAAAAAACTAGAAAACTGCAATATTCAATGTAACTTTGATTATGCATATACAAGGGTTAGCTAATCCAAGGGAAAAAATATTACCAACTATGTATTACTTATTATCCATGTATATAGGATCCAAATATTAAGGGAAAAAAATAAAATAAGTACTCTGATACCACATTGTAACATCTCGGTTCTGGGTGCCACAAACTAGTGCCCCAAACCCAGTTGGTAACATAAACTCAAGTACATTTTCCCAAATTCTATAGGCTGCTGACTAGAAGCTACGCACACCGTATGATTATGGGGAAACTATACCCTCTTTGGCAGAGTATATAGAGTGGAATGAAAATTGTAACAACAACGGATGCAATAGCCCCATACAACAACAGTGAACAACGGAAGACTGATAGTATTGTAACAACTTGAGAATATATAAATGATACATGCCAAAAATTTCTAGAAATGATTCCAAAAAATTAACAATGTCAAAAATACAATTCTGAAACCAAAGTATAGAAAGGAAGTAAACTCCAACAGCATCTCAAGCCTCACCATGGTCTCATGCTCTCCAACTCCAACATCAATCTAGTACCTGATCAAGAAGGTAATTTCCATTATCTATACCGGAAACCATATAATCTATTTTAGTCTGAAAGAAATAATTATATAAGGTTTAAGATGAATCTATATAGGAAACCACTAAAATATTTGTGCCTAACAGTCACTGAATATATATAGTAGGAAATATGCATAAATGAAGTAATAAACTAGGAAATACTCAATAGTAAACAATCCTACAGTTTTCAATTAAATTCATTTACATTTATTAATAATTCAAACCATTGAATAATGAAATATCAGGATCAATATTAAGCTCTGGATCCCTTGTGACGCAAAAAAGATCTCTCAGAGGACTCGATAATAAAACTAGAAAGACTAAATATATGGTTTGGCTTGGAATACACTTCAAAATCATGAAATCAATTAGAAACAACCCTCATGTAAAGCCCTCAAAGTCTATCCCATGTGTTTTAACATAACACTAATCATTAACAATAGACCACCTGGGATGTTTTTATAGTCAATACCCCTCAGTCAACATGGAATCAATAACTTATAAATGACCTCCGGGTAGCTCTCACAATCAATTCCAACTAGGTAAATAGCATAAATAATAATAATTGACCACCTAGATAGATCTCAAGGTGTAAACCCATGGGTTAAAGAATAAAACAGGGATCTCTCAGTCATGAATAAATAATCATGGAAACCATCACATTTTTCCTTGTCCAAGGCTCCAACGGTCCACTAGGAAAACAATGCCCATATCATATCAATGTAGTAAGTGTAATATATAACTAATACAAGTCTAACATTCACTAGAATAACATACAAAATTAATATAATCAATCGAACTCCTACTTAAAAGAAACAAGGCATGGAAAAAAGGTAGAAATCATAGGCTTCTAAGGCCAAACAACCATAAACATTCAAACTATAAAAACAAACCCATGGGGTATGTTGTAAAAAAGGCATCTAACATTACACATATGAAACATCATATTTTCAATAAATTAAACCACTCATCGAAAGTAATAAGGTCAAATAATCAATCAAGCAATAATCCAAATGTGGGAATGCGACACTTTTGTCACATATAATCCAAAGACAAATAAAGCAAGGAACAAACCACGTACCTAGATTTTGTATGATTGACACTCTGGAACTTTGACCCGTTAATCTGCCCAGAATGATGTATATCTACAAAAAGGTTAAATACGATCATCCTTTAAATACTCATGAGAGATGAGGAATCCAGAATAAAATCTTTAGGGAAGGAGAGAACTCACTAGTGGGAATCCAATCCACCTGAAAACGTATCAATCAGACCTCAGGTAGAGAATCGGTATGGGATTGATGTTTACTGTCATTCTGTCACTCTCTTGTACCAAACATGCAGAGAAGATTGGTGTTCTTGACATGAGACATGACCCCAGTCTGATTTATATAAAAATTTAAAAGTTATGTTCATTTAAGGTAGACATGGTGTACTAGAACCATCTAGCCCCTGATTTAGGTGATCTTCTAGGTCACCTAGACATCCATGTATTTGGCAGTTACACTGCCAGTACACAACTATACATGACAATAGGGTACATGACATGTACATAGAAAAAACCCAATTCTCCTTTTTTCCTCAATACACAACCTGAAAAAAGATCTATTCTTGAAATGAAGATCTAGGTTCTGAAATTAGAAAATTTGGACCCACTAGTTATAAATTTGATAAGAAATTTATGAAAAAAATATTTCCCTATGACTGAAAAATATTATTTATCATTAGAAAATGTAACAAAAAAATCCTCATTTTAAAATTTACTAGGGTATTTAGAATTTAATGTCTTTAGTAATAGTTAGGAGAAAAATTTAATTTAATATTATTATATAATATTAACTATTCTTAATAAAAATATTTTACTAATTGTATGAACTTAAATTCACATGTGATATATAACTTAATTTCATAATAAACTCGTAAAACATGTTGAATAATTTTTTTCATGAAATACACATTTCAAGAATAAGATGAAATTACATTAACTATATTGATAGTTGTAATTATTATATTATTATGATATATATATATATATTTCATTCAAATATTTCCTTATTTGATTTTATTTTAGTTAATTAAAATTGAGGAATATTATGCATTTTAAAAAAGATTTCAAAAAAATACCTTTTTTAGCATATGAATAAAATTATGACAACTTTGTGCATAAATATGATTCAAATATAATATATTTTTATAAATATTACTAAATAATAATAATGTAACATTGATTCATTTTAAAACATAAATAGTCATTTAAATTAATTTTTTTAAATTAATGATGGTTCTGCAAAATGTGGTATTTTTCAATATTCCCTAAAAATAAATAATGTCATAAAAATCAAAAAAATTAATGTAAAAAAAATTGATATGAAATATTAAATTATATATTAAAATTTACGAAATAAATATCATAAATGTTGAAAAAAAAACATATATTATTTTCTCACATAGAGAAATTAATTTTTTTTCAAATAAATATTTTTTCTAGAAAAAAAATGACCGTTTTAATATTTGATTGAATGTTATAAATAATATTTAATTAACGAATAAATTTGTTTATATATTTAATAATTCAATTAATCTTATTTTTAACTACAAATTCAACAACTATGTTATAATATTTATATTTAAATATAAAATGTCATTGGTCACTTAAGAATGATGTTTCATGTGATATAAATATCAAACACAACGTCCCTCAATATAAATATTGGTGTTTTGTGTATCAAAATATTTCATTGAAATTGAAATTTATTAGTATACATTAAAATGAAATGTTTTTAAAACTATTTTTATCGTATTATGAATGGTAATACTATATATAATTAATATATGAATGGTCAAATAGTTCGATGGATAAATATTTATTGTAAATCATTGGTTAATTCATGGTGTCACAAAAATATTGGACACAAGCCATCAGATAATTATACTAAAATTATAATCATGTTGAATGTTCCCAATACAACTCCAAAATAATTACATAAAAAATATATAGAAGTCATTTTTTCAATGTAATTTCCACTTACTACTAAGACATTATATAAAAAAATATTTTTTCTTTTCAATAAAACATACAAGCATGAATATTATATATATTTGAAATTATGAAACAGAATATTATATTTTCTCATTCAATCCTGCAAGGATAAGAGACCTAGTTAAAACAATATTTAGGTCCTCATCCATCTATACAAAGATATATAATCACTTGTAGAGGACCAACTTCTCCACATATTTGGCCTCCTACTAACCCTATTACTATATCCTCAAGAGAATATAATCATGAACCATCATGCTAACCTAACCTAGAGTCATACGATTGCTTTTTTTTATTTCATTGATTATTTGAATGTGTTTCAAATTAACTCATTGTATTTCCATTACTAATCATTTATTAAAATTAATTTATAGTATATATAATCATTTCCCAAATATATTGTCACAATATTAACAAATTAGTGTACCACAATGATCTATTATCAATAATACTTTAACATTACTTTTGATATCACAAATATGGGTAGAAAATAATTAAAATCAAATTTCTCTCATAATTATAGATTACAAATATTGATATTATATATCTACTGATAAACAATATAATTTTTATGCTTGTAAAATTATATATTAGTATTCATTTTATTTATCGTCATTAAAAATAATGAAATTCATTAACAAACTACTTTTAATATAAACAATCTAATTCTATCATGAGTTCTAATAAACCAATATTTTTTAAAAAAATTAATCCCATAAATTTATGGAGAATAGTTTTATAAGAGTGTCAGTGTTTATATAATAAAATTATTCTATTATTTTTGGATAAAAAACTTATGAATTATTATTACACAATAAATAATGTCTTCCCAACTACTAATGGAGACAAAAATTGAAAATATTACGTATTTTTAAATTCTAGTTTTTGAAAATTATATAATGTCTAAAGTTTTATTCACAAAATATTTAAATTCATATGCTCAAAAAATATGTTTTCATTCAATTTAAATGATGTACTATGAATTTGAAATTATTTTAACTATGGAGTCTTACACCATTAATGATAGTGTTTTGAAATATTTTTTATTGTCATTTAAACTAAAGATTCATTATGTTAATCATAAAAATCATACAAGATTCATTGACTTTTTCATGAATAATTATATTCCTTTCAGAATCATGATTATCTTGGGAATAATTGAATTCATTTGGTCAATATAAGTATCATGATGTATAAAAATTTAAAAATAAAAAGTATTAAAAGCCATAGATTTAAAATGTAAATATTTTTTCAATGGTTTAATATCATTTCTGATTTATGGATGTTGTCTTTTCCAATATAAAATTTATAAAAACATAAGTTTTTGGAAGATTATATGTCTAATTAGGATAATGTATTTAACATTAAGGAATCTATTGATTATGAGTAAGCCAAATTCTCCTATAATACTTGATTATTTATTAATTTCAGGGAAGTGGGTTATGGGTTGTTGGCACCCAGATTAAATTTCATTGGGAGATTTTTTTAATCTCAACAAAATAATCATAAATATCTTATTTGGAAAATAAAATGCACTCAAATAATAATGATAAAAGGAAATAGTTTTTCTATATATTTCAAACTACATACTCTATTGATAAGATAGGTTTCAAAAAAATAAGGAATATATTTTTCCTATCTATTTTGTTCGTTTATAGTAATATATATATATATAATTCTATATAGATATTTTCAAAGTATACTATTTCATCGTAGATAATTTTATCATATGTATTCACCAACATGTAAATGTTCACCAATCATGATGTTCGTTTTCCCCCTAATTTAATTTCTTAATTGTGAAATCCTTATAAAGAGGGTAACTTAATGTTTATGCATATATATTTTAGTGGTAATTCCTATGAATTCTCATGTAACCTTTTGAATAATAATATCTACATTTACTAACATCCATTATATACTTAAAAACATATAGTGTATAAATATCAATGATTTCAACAGGTTTTTGCGGAGTGGACTAGCAGAGGATCTTATATCCCCAAACCATCCATAAAATTTTTTATGTCATACTATAACACCGTAAGCATTTAAAAATAAATTGAAATGCATGAAATTTTTTTTATGTAGATACTTTGAACTATCCTTCAAAACAGAATTTTTTCGATTCCATGTTTTGAATTTTGAAAAACAGTCTTCTTCAATTAGGAAGAGCATGTTATTTGGAGTCTAATAGAACCAACATGATTTTTGGTGGATAGTAACATACCCTTATGAATAGTAATATGAATATTGATATGACCATAATGAAGAGTGAAATATATTATTATTTTATATTCATATGGATTTTAGATAAGGAAATTTTTATTAATTATTCATTTTGTTAAAAAAATATTTTATAGATTTAATATTGTTATTTTTGAATAAATTTTGATTTTTTTAAAATTAAATTATTAATATTCAGAAAATTATTTTTGAAAAATGGATTTCATTTTTTAATACTTCATGTAAAAAAATGGTTAGAGTGAAATTTTGACATTTTTCTGAAATTTAGAATTTTTTTTTGAATAGTAAAATACGATAAATTACTATAAATGTTAAATACTTGTGTTACTATTTCATTGGGGATGAAAGGCTGATGTAATCCATTTTGTATAAAATCATGTGCAATTTTTACTATTTTGGATAACATGAATCATTACTATTCATTGTCTTCACCAAAAATATTAAAATAATGATTAAAATAATATAAAATCCCTCCTCTCCTCCACTATAAATACCACCCTAATTCCTCTCTTCCTCTCACACCCCTCCTAACATGAGAATTTCTTATGATCAGCCAAATCCCCACCCAAACGCTCTTCCCTACATCATAGAGCTTCTGGTCTCACCCAATAGCCAAAACCAATGTCCTTAAGGAGGATCTCCAAGAGCTGAGATCAAGAGTTACGGATCCTATTCCATTTTCAAGTGTTTTCATTCCAATTATTTTATTTTGGTATAATATCATTCCCTCCACTTGTCGATGAGGTATGAAATATCCAAAATCATATATATTCTTTATGATACCATGTTCATGTAAATGACTCATACTCTTACTTCCTCTTATATCCAACTTTTTTAAAAGTAAAAACATTGACCACATTGTGCTGATTTACCAAAATTGTTGATGATGTGTTTGCAATATCAATTAAATATATCAAAATTTATCATAAAAAACTTTTAATGGTTCAACCAGAATATAACTTTTTTAGTAACTTATTTTATGTTTTGTACTGAACATCTATGAATAAAAACAAATAATTTAATGAAACAGGTTTAGGATTATTGAGGAATCACCAAAATTGATCTAAATAAACATCATTAATGTTTTATCTTATGATACATCATCGTATGTGAAAAAAATTATTTATGGTATCATTATATAATTTTGAAACATATCAATTACATTTCATGCACATTTGTAATTTTTTTCCGTACTACAAGATAATCATATACAGACCGGCCATGAAAATCTTGTAAAGAACGCACCCATAACTATCGAAGGAACCAAATAATAATAATTAATGGGTGAAATTATGTTATAAAATGATCAGATAAGGTTTTATACAGATGAATATGTTTCACTATGATATTAATAACACAATTTTAACAATTAAACAGGAGTTATAGACTAGATTAATGTAAGAAAAACCCGAGGTAAGGGAATTCATAACCCAATTTACATTCATTGGGTTAACATTATACTTCATTATTTATGTGGTATTAAAATTGTTTGATTAATGAATAATTTATATTATCTTTAATGATGTTTATTTAAATTTTTTATACATTTTACATCCACTATATTATGTATCACTTCAATTATAAAATATTTTTAATGGGATTTTCTTTTAAAATCACATTTTAAAACATTCTTTTTCCAAATTCAAATCATTTTTTATGAAATCTATCATGTTGTATGATTATGTTTTAGTTCATCGGAGTTTTTTATGCTAAAATTTGGATAAACTATCTCCCTCCAATGCATTGGGTATGTGTACGTTAGAGGTCGACTGTATGGTAACTCAAAGTGTAACTGTGATGGTTACTCAAATTGTAATGTATCCATGATCGTTACAAATTATAAGTTAGCTGACAGGGTTACAATATTATGTAATAATTCCCCATTATACTTTTATTGTTAAATTAATTTTATATATGTTTTTTTTAAAATCTTAGGGAAATCTCTTATTTTTTCAAAGTATGTTTATATGGGTAACAAGTATGTTTTTTTCATTTGAAAATGATTTCATTCGTTACAAGTATTCATGGAACAATATTTTATTTCCCTATTTTTATATCACTTACTGATATTTTTTTCTCTCATAATGTTTTTAAATAATTTTCACATGTTAAAAGGATGTGTAAGACAAAAAAGGAATCCATGTTAATTTTTATGAAGATTAGTCAACAAAAACATGTTTTATTTGAAATGTTTTATATTTATGAATAAATGTATATTGTTTTTCTGATGTCTTCTCTATATGAATGTGGAATGTTATTTATGCATTATATCCCAATTCTATTAAACTCTAAAAATTATAATATCCTCAATATAAACAAAAGTGAGTTCTTGGCTAAAAATCGATATTACGTAATGTAATACGGTTGAGTCCTTATAGTTGGTTTTAGATCATTGTTGAGAAACCATTAGGCGATAGAATGATGTTAATTAAATACAATAAATGATTTTTAATTTATGATTTAATTTAAATGAAATATAAATTAAATATTTCCATTTTTCTTCGGCTATGATATTATTGTTCAAAATGGTTTTCTACAGAAGAAAAATTGATGCTATAGAGGAGAGGCACTGACAGAATGGTATCCTTTCTAATCTTCATCACATATTGGTCAGGATTGCAACCAAGCTGTTTGTGGCAGAGACAACTTAGGTGAAGAAGGAAATAAATGGTGTTTGCATCAATGAAAGTGAACAACTAGAGGTACCACTATGGAACATGATGATAGTTGATCATTTTAAAGGACATCACCCACCCACATTAAAGGGATCTTCTGACCCATTATAGTTTCAAAAGTTTAGATTAAGGTCATTGAAAAGGTTTTAGATTTTATTGGTTGTTCAGATAATCAATAGGTAAGTCCTTCAATTTATCATTTTGAAGATGAATCTGATCAATTGTAGTCATTAGTAAAAAATATCCGGGATAGAGAGGAGATTTATTCCTTAGAGTGGGATTAATTTAAAATCCATTTCTGTGAAAGGTATTTTTCCTAAGATAATTCTGATGGAGTATAAATTATATGAATTCAAGAAAATAGAGGAAGATTCACCAGCAATGTATGAAAGAAAACTCACCCGACTAGAGATGTAATCTCCATATTTTATTTTGGATCCTTATAGAAAACCCATCTATTTTTACTTAGTATTAAATCCATTGTATCAAAGAGCATTAGCCTCCCATGAATTCAAATGTTATGAGAAACTTTTTTGATGATCACATGCACATTGAAAACTAGGAGATGAAGACATCTAGATCATATGAAATGGGTAATAATCAACCAAAAAATCTTATTGTAAGAAATTCTAGTTAATAATTTGTGAAAATTGTTACAAAACAAAACCTGGGGAATGAATTAATAAAATATGGATGTGTTTTCAAGGTGGTATGTTTGTACATATGGCTCGAGATTGTATTGAAAATGATCCTAATACTAATCCTTATAAGTAAACTATAGATTGTTTTTAATGTGGAGAGATTGGTGAATGCTCCAGTTTTATCCTTGCCTCTCTGAAGTGGTGGGTTTTCCATCTATAATGACGATTTATTAAAGAGAATTGGTTTTTTTATGATGTAGAATCATCATATAATTTCTCATTCTTCAAAAAACGAAAAAATCATGAGTTAAATTTCCCCACAGATGATTGGGAATTGGTAGATGTGGTTTTTTTCTTGGAAAATTTAGAGGAATCATTTATATGAATCCAAATATCAAATATATATTGACCATATAAATTTTTAAGTATATATTCACCCAAAAGGAATTAAAAACGATGGATATAAGATGGAATGAACTGATAAAGGAATATGATTCCATAATCAATTACCATTCAGGGAAATCATATAATGTGGTGGATGCCTTGAGTTGAAAATATCATGAATCATTAACCATGTTATATTTGGGAGTTGATCCCTAGATTATTGATTTGATGTATTTTGGATTAGATTTTGTTAGGGAAGGAAATACCTCTATTTTGTTTCATGTTTCAATGTAGAAATTTTTATTAGATAGAATTAAGAATGCACATGATAAAGGCCATGAGCTGTAGAAAATGGTACAATTGGTTAATATGTGTATGATACTAGAATTTATCATTGATAAAGATTGTGTTTTAATATTTCATAAAAGGTTGTGTATTACTTCTCATTGCCAGTTGAAGAATGATTTTTTTGTGTGAAGCTCATAGTTCTCCATTTTCAGTTTATCATGGAAATACTAAGACATACAGAGACCTCTGGAATTTTATTAGTGGGATGGAATGAAAAGGTATATTGGAGAATTTACAATGAAATGGTGGACATATCATAATATTAATGTAGAGTGATAGTTACCGAAGGGGATGCTTCAACCTTTTCATGTGCCACAGTGGATATGGGAGATTGTTTCCAGGGACATTTTGGTGGGAATACCAAATTATTCTTGTGGTAAAAATTTTATATTGGTTCTTGTTGACCAGTTGAAAAACATATGAATATTTTCATTCTATTCGAGATACAATGTTTTCAGATCATATTTCTCCACTGTACCTCAATGAGATTTTTAGGTTACATGGGGTAACTATTTCTAATGTTTATAACCAAGATCTCGTGTTAACTTTTATCTTTTTAAAGGGCCTTATGAATTCTTTTGGCATAGAATTAAATTTCAGTAGAGATTTTTATCCTCGAGCAGAAGGGATGTCAGAATGAATGATTCAAAATTTGGAGGAAATTATTTGATATTTTCCAATGTACTACCAAGGAGGTTGGGGTTGACATATTTATTGAGTTTAGTTTTTATATAATAATAGTTATCATTCCATTATATAGATGGAATAATTTTAGGTATTTTATGGGATGTGGTGTCGAACGCCATCTTTTTGGGATGAATTTGGGGAATATAAGTTGATGGAACCAAAATAATTAGAGGAAGTGGCTGAGAAAGTGAATATGATCCAGCAACACATGAGGAAAACATATAGGAGACATAAAAGTTATGGAGACGACATTGGAAAGAAGTTTTTATAGCAGTAGGTGATCATGTTTTTCATAGAATCACACCATGTAAAAGTGTTATACATTTTGGTATGAAAGGATAGAAAATTATATAGTTCATTTGACGTTATGAAATCTTAGAGAAGGTGTGACTAGTCACCTACTGAGTATATTTTCCTTTGATTTTTTCTCTAGTAATTTTTTTTTCATGTTTCGGTTTGAGAATGTATGTACCAGCTTCATATCAGTTTTTGATCCCAGAAGTAGTTTAGCTGGAAGAGAACCTTTCTTGTGAAGAGAAACTAGTTCAAATTATTGATTGAAGGGAACAAGTATTGTGGAATAAAGTAATCCACCAGGTAAATGTTTTTTGTAGAAACCACATGGTTGATGAAGAAACATGGGAATATAAAAATGATATGATGTAATTATTCCCTCACTTGATTAATAATAACAGATAATTGAGAGGGTGAAAATTTTAGAAGGCGAGGATAATGTAACACCCTAAGGTTTTAGAAATAATTTTAAAAGCATGAAACAATGTTTTAAGTATATATTTATAACTATACTTGAACAATAACTTATATGGTTTTTGTTTTGAATTTCAAAAAACATTCATCATCAATTGTGATTAGTGAATTACTGAAGTCTATTGGGACCAACAAGATTTTTGGTTAATAGTAACATAACCATATGAATATTAATATTCATAGTAATATTTCTATAAAGAAAAGTAAATTGTATTATTATATTATTTTCATATTTATTTAAGATAATGAAAACTTGATTAATTATTCATGGTGTTAAAAAATGAGTTATAGATTTAAAATTGTTATTTTTTAATAAAATATGTTTTTATTTAAAAATTATATATATAATATTTTTCAAATTATTTTTAATAAATTGTGTTAATTATTAAAATTTACACATCGACAAATGGTTATGCTGAATTTTTTGGATTCATCAGAAATATAGGAATTTTTTATGAATAGTAAAATTTAATAAATAATCTAAAATGCTAAATAATTGTTTTACTACATCATAGGTGGTGCAAGGCCGATGTAAGCCCACCTTTTTCAAAATCACAATATATTTTAATTTTTTTGGGACATGAATCATGATTATTCATAATCTTGAGAAATAATTTTTAATATAATGATTCAAATAATGTAAAATCCCTCCTCCCCTCCACTATTAATACAACATTCAGTTCCCCTTCCTCTCACACCTCCCAAGCCTTGTGAATTGTCTATGTTCTATGAAATCACCTCCCCAAGGCTCTTCTCCACATCCTAGATCTGGTGGTCATAGCATAATGTGGAAACCAAAAGCCTTAAGAAGAATCTCAAGGAGAAGAGATCATTTGGTAATGATCCTTTTCCTTTTTCATATTTTTTCATTCCAATTCATTTCTTTTTTTTACTATCTTTCCCTCCACATATCCAGGAGGTTTGAAATATCGAGAATATTATATATTCTGTTAGTTTCCATGTTCATTTATAATATTTATCTTCTTCCTTCCTCTTCTCCCATACTTTTTCTAAAAATAATAACATCGTCCACGGTGTTCTGATTTACCAAAATCATGGACGATGTGTTTGAAATATCCATTACAACATTAAATTGTGGTCATAAAACCCTAAATATGGTTGAAACATTATTTAATTTTTATGTTTTAACCTTTTAAATGTTTTTTAAATGACATTTATTCATGAAAATAAATTATATAATGAAACAAGTTCATGATTAATGAGAAAATGCCAAAAATGAGATAAAAACATCATTAATGTTTTACCTAATGATCCATAATCATATGTGAAAAAATATTATTTATTGTATAACTATATATTCTAGAGAAATACTAATACCATTTCATTCCACTTCTTTAACTTCATGTCTATATTACATGAAAATCACATACTAACTGGCCCTGGAAATCATGTCAAGAACACACACAAAACAATGGAAGAAATAAAATGCTAATAATTAAAGGGTGAATTAATGTTATTATATGATCATATATGGTGTTATAAACATGAATATGTTTCTTTAAGATATTAATAACACTCTTTTAACCATTATATAGAAGTATTAAATGAGTTTCATGTATGAAAATCTAGAGGTATGGGAATTCAGAACCAGATTTCCATTCTTTGGATTAAAATTATAAATCATTATTTATATGGTATTAAAATTGTTTTGGGATGACTTTTGTTAATGTTATGTTTAATTATGTGTATTTATAATGTATATACATTCTCTATCCGCAAATTATCACTTCAATTATATGATATTTTTAAGGGGATTTTCTTTTAAAATCCTCTTTTTAAATTCAGTTTTACAAAATTCGAAAGAAATCTTTGTATGAAATGTTTCGTGTTGTATGATAATGTTCTCATTCACAGGAATTGTTTATGATCATGGGGGGATATATCTCCCTTTAATTCATTGGGTATGTGTAAGTTGGAGTTTATTAGTTTGGTTACTCTATGTTTAACTGTGATGGTTACACAATTTTTAAAGTAGTCATAAGGGTTACAAATTATAAGGTTTTCTATAGGGTTACAAGATAATTAAATTAATTCCCCAAGAAACCTTTATGGTTTTATTTAATTTCTAAATTTTTTCTGAAAATATTATGGAAATATCATGTTTCTAAAAAGCATTTTATATAGGTAACATGTATGTTTTTTTGTTTTAGAAATGATTTCATACGTTACAGGAATTCTTGGACTAATGTTATCTTTCCTTATTTTCATGTCCCATACTGAGAGTTTTTTTCTCATCCAATGTTTATTAATTATTTTCATAGTTTATAATGATTTGTAAGACAAAGAAGGAAGCCAATATAAATTTTATGAATATTTTTAAATGACAAATTGTTTTATTTGAAATTTTCTATATTTTGGAAGAAGTGGATACTATTTTTATGGTATCTTATCTATAAGATTTTGTAATGTTATATATGTATTATATCCCAACTCTATAATAAAATAAACATAAAAATATCCTAAATATGAAAGGAAGCAAGTTCTTGACTAAAATTCAGGATTACAATGTAATAAGGCTGGGACTTTATAATGGTAATTTTATTTTATCTATATTTATAATTCATAACCAAATTGAAGGAAAAAAGAAAATGTAAAGATATTTTAAAGGGGGGTGTTTTTATTTGGAATGAATTTAAGGAACTCAATTCACTACCCTCTATTTCTATTCTGAAATAGTGTTCCGCCAACAAAATATATTAATAGATATATATGTTTCCCAAGTCTAGTGGAAAATTTAGACATAATTTTAGGATTTATATTATTAATTTCACTTTTTATTTGCGAAATACATCTTCATAAATCTGTAGTATTTGTTTTCAAATACATTAAACTGGTTCATAGTGAGCTATAACCATAATTTTACTTTCTATCCTAATGTAATTATAAAAAATTAAATATTCAAATATAAATAAGAAGGTAAATTTTTAAATAATATTCATCTAATAAAATTTATAGCTATAAAAATATGTATAGGATCTAGATGTAGTGGATTTAGTCATGGGTGATGTTTACAAATTTTTATTCACATATGTAACAAGAGTCTAGAAGGCCTGATTTTGATACTGATTTTATGTTGAAATATTTAAATAAATTTTAACTCAGGTACTTGATGTAAAATTACATTCCCAATCAATGTATTAACCACATTATCTAATTAATACAAAAATAAACACTTTTATCAATATCCAGACATGATATATAATGATCTTGATGTTAGTCTCAATAAATTAGGTGCTAACATAAAGGATAAGGATCTCTAAAATGTCCTTATATTAATGAAAAATGAATAAATCTATTTCACATTATATATCATGTAAATTTTGGATATGGATGTCAATTTGTATCAAATTATAATGATACATCATAATAGGAAAATATAATTATCTTATTTTAAATGAAATAGTATAAATAGATTTTATAAATAGTGATCTATAATAAGGTCCCACTTCATTTTCCAATTACAAACATAAAAATCATGTAATTATAAATTTATCAATATAACATTAAATAAAATTTCATATTATTTAATGGATAATTTAATATGTCATCTGAAATATCAAGATTATTTAATTTATCCCTTCTTAAAAAATTGATAATGTTGTATAATTAAATAAATTTAATATTTTAGTTTTAAAAATTAAAAAAATTCACATAATTGAACCATTTATATGAATTTATCGATCTATTAATAAATAAATATAATGTATAAAATTATAAAATAAGAAGTAAATATTATTAAAAATATTAATAAATATTTTATATTCTATAAAATATTAACATTTGATAAATATATTATCCACATAACATGAATAAGAAATGTTAGTAAAATTATTCTTGTCAAAATATAATGAAATTTATGTCATAATTATTTTATGACCATCTTGGTATCTTTCACAGGGGATGTGAGTTAAATACATAGACCAAAAGTTGTATTATGTAATAGATAATTTTCCAAATCAATGTAGAGAATATCAATTGCCATGAAAATCATTCTATGAATACTAATTATATACATCAATAATATTTCATCTAATTTTACATCAAACACGAGGAATAAATGTATCATAATATAAAAAAATAGCATCTATCTATCATTGACTAATAATGGGGGATTTCTATAACCACCATGTCTATGGATTTAGGTCTAAAACATTCATATCAATCAATGGGAAAAGGGAATCTTATTCATTTATCATAATAGAAAATCCATTATTTATCACATAATTATCATTATTCTTCATATAAAGCACCTAAAAATAATACACAATAATAAAATTTTCTAATGAACTCCGTCTTCATATAGTTTCATGATTCGGGATATTTATTAAATTTGGAATCATGATTAAGGAAAATTACACAAGCTCATTGTTTTAATTATATAACAAAACATTGTTTGTCCAATTCATACTACAATGTCTATCCCCATTATCTTATAATCCCATAGATTGCAATGTAATAATAAAAATAGGAGAAGAATCATTTCATATATAAATTAGTCCATTGAAGTATTATTGTACTTATGTCACATGAAATAGGGTAATCTAGACTAAAGAATATGCTTTATGAGATTTATCATTGTATCCTAATGGTTCATAATATATTTGAAACGGTTACATCATATGGATATGATGAATACTATAACGACATTATCACATTATATATATACACAGTAAATAATATTTATTTAGAATAAAACATGAATATATCATCTTGAATACATGGGTTCTTGTGGTAAATTTATATATTAAATGTTGGTTCTGAAGAACCAGCTCAAGAAATAAGGTAGATTAAAGGAAAGATAACATGTACGGTTTCATTTCTGATATAATATTTAGGTAATTATGATTACATGTGATATGTATCGATTACTGATACACGTGAGTGGAACTGTGGGATAAATGTGTATTCATAATCAATTGTATCTGTATCAAGATTATAATGGACTTATTGTTTAATTATAGATTTTTCATTAGGGAAACAATAACATAATGATACATATAAATTGGAATGAGATCAAATTAAATAAATAAGATATGAATATCATTATCCATTTATGAAATAGGATTGGGTTGAAACATTATATTTATTTCATGGATAGTGTGTAACAAGGTATGAGGGTGTTATTTCTAATTCCTTGGCCAACTGGTGGCTTGATAATTTATAAATTTATTTTCGTCACCATTTTATGTCATTAAGGAGATCATATATTTATATCAAACATATTTATATATAACATTGTAATATAATGGAATAAAATTTATATAGGTAGTAGTGGAAATTTTTTATCTTGGGGAAAAACAATCAATGTCGGTTCAGGAAGGAGTTTTTCTCTATATCCACCATGTTTGGAAATAAACAAGAATTTTTATGAATTATGAATGAGAAAAATATTATCTAATTTTATTCAAATTATTTTACTATCCTTTTATGATTTTCATCTTTCTTATTTTTCTTATGGAGTTGGAGATAAAAATTTTGCTTCCTATATGTCCCCATGATCAAATTTTCAGTATATTTTTAAAGACAATGAATGTATTCAACATCTGTGGAGATGAAAAAAAGTAAACACCTATTGGATCCAATATATGTTTGATGTGAGCAAACTGATATTCCTTTATATTTTAGTAGACTACACTAGAAACTACTACAATATGATTAAAGAACTTATGGACTATAAATGTAGTGTAAATACGGTATATTATTTTATATGATCTTAAACATTAATAAGGTTATGTTGATATAAATAATTTTGGAGTTGGTATATTTTATGGTACTGTGTAAGATGAATTTCAAAACATAGCTTCTTCAGGTTATAATGGTGGATGAGGTAAAAGCAGCATTTTTTTCAAGGAACTATATAGATATAATATTGTATTAATTATGTATTGATTGATAGTTGTTATTCCAATTAAATTATTACAAAAAAATAATTTTATGGTTGGTTATTTCCAAATAAATACACTATAGACCACTGGAGTTGTACACTTAGGTTATAGGTTGATCAATGTCAGTAGAGGAATCTTCTTAATGTGTTATTTTTTGAGTTGGACTGATATCATTCTTGAAATAAACTACCTATATTATATGTGAAAATATTTCTAATTTTACAATAAAAGCAATGTTTCATTAAACCATGAAGGAGATCGGGTGGGATTCATTAGAGTATCAATTTATTTCGATCAAAATTGACAGAATTCCATTATTTGTTTCTCAATATAATGATTATTCAGTCAATTGAGTTTTTTAGAAAGGAATTTCGAAGAGTATTTTAAGAATTTATTGATTTTATTTAGGGTAACTAATAGGTTTACATCCATGATAATAAATTGAATCTTATTTAGAGTTATACATATGATATCTATTGTTTATATGGAAACATTATATATTGTACTGTTTTATCTTAAAAATGGAGGATTTTATTTAAAAATTAGTTCAGAAAACTTTTTATCAAACCAAATTTTTTACCATGAAATATTATGTAATTATTATCTTCGAAAAAATGCATTACATTATTTTCCTATGAGGTACCATTTTATAATTTTTTTCCTTATTTTGGTGTTTTTCATTGGGTTTTCTCTCTAGGTTTATAATTCATAACACCTCTTTATGGATTATTCTAGTCATATCCCTTTTCTTACATTTTGTGATGGATGGTGTCCTATGCACTAGAACAGTCATATCAACTGATATCCACCTTCAGATCCGGTGAATTCTATTTCTTTCATAGAGTAAGTGAGTTATTTTTCTATCCTATCATATTCATTTTATATATATTATTTTTTCCTTATTTGATATAACCTTGGGCCTCTAATATCATTGATTACAAGGTGGGTCAATGTATCCCCTATCATACAATGATTATACATTATTACTAAGAGTTATCGAGGTGTGTTTCAACGGTGTGTGCTTTGAGGTGGGTTTCATTTTAATCCTTTTTTAGACAACATGCGAGATTCGGATTAATATTTTAGTTGTTTTTTAGGATTTTTTTTATTCGGGAATTATAGGTGAAATTTCAAAATGTATCATATTACGCTCCCTTATATTTTGTGTGGTTTCTCTATTAATCTTAAAATAGGACTGTTTGTTTTCATTATTTTCACACACAGTTATAAAATTATTTATATTGATAATTAAAAATATTAGATACATATCCATTCAATTATGATCATTAAACCATGTTAATAAGAATAAATAATACCATTTATAGATTATGGTGATGGTGGATTGAGAAGTTGGATCCCCATGTTGTAAGAAGTTTCATTGAGAAGTTTTAAATTTTATTATTGTAGTCCTCTTTGGGTTTTTATTTGAATTGTAAGAATTAATTCTGGTGCAGGTTTGAGGATAGTTTGGTTGTGTTTCAATAGATTGTGCTCTGAGGTGGGTTCTATTTTAATGCTTTTTTGAACTAAAAGTGATATTCAGATTCACATTTTTGTGGGTTTTTTTGGATTTTTTTGATTCATAAATAATGGGTGACATTTTAAAATGTATCTTACTAATCTCCCTTATATTTTGTTTGGTTTCTCTATTTATCTTAAAATAGGTTTTTCGATCTTAATTTTTTTCACACTCAGTTCTAAAATTATTTGAATTGATAACTAAAAATATTAGATACATTTCCATTCGATTTTGATCATTAAACCATGTTAATATGAATAAATAATACCATTTATAAATTGTGGTGTTGTTGGCTTGGGAAGTTGGATACCCATGTTTCCAGAAGGCTCGAGGAGATTTTTTAGATTTTTTTAATGTAGTCCTCTTTGGGATTTTATTTGAATTGTAAAAATTAATTCTGGTGCTGGTTTGAGGCTTGTTTGGTTTTGTGTTTTCATATTCGTTTTTTAGTTTTTTTTTTATATGTTTTCATTTGGGTAAAATCATTCCTAAAGTAAATTTTTTATACCTAGGATCTATTTTCCACCCTGTGGGGATCGGGAATGCCCCTTGTTCCATTCAATGGACTAGGTCGGGTGCCTAGTTAGATGGGAACCTAGCTTAGTTTGTAAAACAATGTTATTAGAGCAAGATGGCTCTATTGGGTAATGTTACTTGGGAATTATTTTGGGTAAACTAGACATAAGGTTGTCGGAACATGATGTTCAATTTAGGAGTAAGGTTTCTTATAATCACACCTCATGGGATGACTTGAGTTACATAGGGGAGCTAAGTTTCATATGATCCATTTGGCTTTTTTGGTTCGTTAATGTTTGGATAAATGAAAATATAGCTGGTGTAATAGTCTCAGTGAGATCTCTAAACCTAGAAATCCATGTGGTTTCAAGGTCATTTTATTAGAATGCTCTCTGTGATGGTTTTTCTAACTAGCATATAGCCTCCAACTATATGTCTGAACCACCAATCAACACTAGTTTTCCCCCTTGGATATGTGTTGTGTGTTCCTTTGGGGTATGAAAATAATTTATGAAAACCCATATTTGGAAATTGAGGAAATGTTGGATGAAACTATAAATGTTAGGATTTTAAAAATTATGGATAATGGGTTTTGTAACTTTTTGAATGAGGTTTTATAAAGGTTTTTTCTAAGAAATATAATTTGTGTTATATGGCATTGAATTTTTATAATAAAAACATTTGGATTTACAAACTCAATGGATAAGAAATCAATGATGATTTTAAATGAATGTTTGAAATTCTATTTTGAATGGAATAAAATCCATTAATATTGATGTGGATGGTTTGAAAAATATATTTTCTTTGGAGGATGGTTTCATCCCGAATGAGTTTTTTGATATTCAAAATGGTTTTATTTAATGATGTGGTGCTTTTCCAAAGTTGTTTTTGTTAAAATAGAAATGGTTTTAAAAATGTGATTGGGGGTTTTGAAAAATTGGGGTGTGGGTTGGTTGGTTTTTTGTAACATGAAAGGAATTTTTTTTCTAGCCTTTTACATTTTCATGGGTCACCATATGCATATGTTATACATGGAGGTTAATTAGTGGATGGTTATTAAGAGAAAATGCATGTGTAATTCCCATGAGGTACCATTGGTCAATTCATAGCCTATCCAACTAGTTTTATTTTTAGAAGTGTTTATAATAAGATTATGGAGGTTTTGAAAAGCCATAGTTGTGAGGTGTGTCATTTTTTGTTTTGGGAATATTTTAGTTGGTTCTTTAAAGTTTGTAAAACCACTTATAGTCGAGTAATGTTCCATTAATGTATTTCATTAATAAGGTTTTTTGTGGTGCTGGTTAGTGGTCATTTTAAAGAAGTGTTTTGGGGGGTCATTACATCTATTCCCCATGCTTCCATTGTATACCCATGGTATGTTTCGCTGATAAACCATTTTTATTTGGGTCATTGGCCCTCCTTAGTGGAGAGTGTACGCCACCATAAAGAGTTAATGTGTGATTGAAGTGTGGCCAGAGGTAGATCGTCATTGGTCAGCCGTACAGTTGATCAATATAATAAATATCTTTATGAATATAAGAATTCATTCCACCTCTCCTTTTTCAAATAGTTGTAAACTCTAACAATGTTAGATCAGATGCAATAGGGGTTGAATGAATCATTAGTTTCCTTGAGTTATTTGATTGTGAAAGGTGATGTTTGACACTATTGTGTCAGATGATCCTATATAGAAGTGGTGAAGGATAATCCAATTGGGGAGGCAGGAAGTTGTTTGAGTTCTTTTTGTTTATCACAATCTAAAAATGGTCTACAATCCTTTCATCAGTTGGTTTAGGCATTATGATTGTCCACTAGTGTTAATACATGGTTATAAGATGCGATTATGGATTTTTGTGAGAATATCATTCTGGTTGGGGCTCAGTTTAAGTTAGCTCACCTAATAATTTTTCTACCTTTCACAATGGTCATGTTCAGTGATTCTTTGTGGTGTCATGTTCTCACACTCTGGTAAAGGTGAATGTTGTAAAACCTTTTGAGCATCTCAGTTTTGATAGAAGTGTGTATTCATTAGAAAAATTAAAAATTACTCTATTTTAGAGGAATGTGTTTTCGTGGTTTCATTTCCTATCGATGTTTCTCATCTATTGAAACAAGCGGTGGTGTATGTGAATATTCTGTGATAGGGCTTCCACAAAATTCTGGGTTAGGGTAATGTTTCTTTCATTGTGTGATATGTATTGTTGATTCCATCTGGAATCATGGTGTGGTTTCTTATAGCACCAGAAGGAGATGATTTTTTCAGTTCTTTCTGGAGCCTTACAATGATCCAGGATATGCATCAATCATATGAGCTCTAGCCCAAGGTTCTAGAGTGAATATAGTGTGTATTCATCATAAACCTAGGGTTGTGAATGTCTTTTTTTAATTCATTTCCTTAGTGTAGAGGATGAGAATAGTTTTATCCTCTGGTGTCACAATCATGTATCAATTATTACCATTCCATGGAAAGTGGTGGGTGGATCTCGGTACCATATTGTGGAATATTTTAGAGTAGGTTTTATCCATTTCGTTTTTTAGGATTAGTCATCTCATTATTTTGAATCACTTATGGTTGTGTCTCACATGGCATAGGGCCTCTATTTGACATGCCTTATAGGGTTTGTTTAGGAAGATCACTCTCAATTTTGTTTTGTATTCATTCAGGGATGTGAGGTTGTTAGTATTTCTTCGGTTTTGGATTTTATTCCATGATAGTTGAGGACCTTCCCTCCCTACCCTTTGTGGGGGGGGGGGGGGTTACTTGGTTAGTTCTAGGATGTTTTTTGGTTTTTGTTTTTCTATTAGTTCTTGTGATGGTGAGACCCATCCTAGTTCTTTATAAATTCAGAGTAAGGTCGTTCTTATACAAGGAAGTCCATTCATACATTTCTCTATTTCTAGTGTCTCATTGGTAGTATGTAGACTCATTTAGAGCTATCTAATCCCCATATTATCCTCCGAGTAAATGATTCATTCGGAGTGTGCCTAATGGTTTTTTAAGCGAGGCTAATTAGCCACATTCGAACTCATTGTTATTTTAGTTATATATCATGAGTTTCATGTGGTAGTTTTTATTATGTTTTGTTTTGGAATGTGTATTTTTTGGTTTTTTCACTTTAGATAAGTGTTTTACTCCTTGTATGGTGATTTTTTGGGTTTTGACTCAATAGGATGGGTTATGTGTATGACAATATCATTCAAGTGATAGATAAATTATAGTGGTCTTAACTTTTGGAGATGGGTGATACATAGTGAAGTTTCTATTCTAGGCCTCTTAGATTTCGTTTTTATGTATTTATATTTTTTGTTGGAATCCTTATTATTTATCATTATTATTCATTAGGACTATCCTTATGTTGTAATAGAGTAAAAAAAAATATCATATAACAATTGGAATTGCTTTCTTGGATTAGAAAGTGTTATGGTGGGGGGAATTTTCACACCCGTGTTTTTGAATCATCTTTTGTTTCTATTCAGGTTTAGTTCTTGGTCAGTCTTTTTGGAACCGGGTGTGAAATTTTTGAATATTTGGAGTATTCTTTCTTCGTATATATGGACTATCTTTTATCCTAGGGTTTCCATTGAGTTATTTATTAAGCATATATGGTTTTTGGGTGTGAAGGAACTTATGCATGGTTGGTGCATGGTTAGTGTTCATTGTTCCCCAATACCAAAAACTGTACAGTATTAGATATAACCTATTGCATGGACTCTTCATGGTCGTGCACCTCATCCCATGTAACCATGTAGATGTCTTCCTTCGAATAGAATGCATCACAAAATTACCATAAAGTTTACCAAACCATGTAGATTAACTATTTCTGATGCTTTTTTCTAGGTGAGAATCTGTCTATAGAGGAATCACTAATTGTTTCCATGAATTCCCGCTTTCCATAGACGGGAGACATCCATGACATTTTCTGGGTCATTTTCTCCTTTATCGAAATGGGATGATGGGATGTTTATATCACCTTCCGTGGTTTCCTCATCAAAATTTGTTACCTAGTTTGGGTCTCCCTCGAATATTAGTGTGTTGTTCGTGAATCTCCTCCCAATGTCATGTATTCCTGGATACTAGTTAATTACCATGTTTCTTTTAGGAAATTCCAAGATGTATGGTCAGGTCAGCAACATTCATTTGGGGGAGTAGTCACGTTGTTCATTGTTGTTGTTTGTAGATGCTGGAACATTGGAGCTTCTGGGTTTCATTCCCTTATGATAGCGCTTCTGGAGGACATGGAAGACTAAGGAATCCCATGTTGATTGTGGGGAATTATATTCCATAGGTATGTCTTTATGATTTTCCTCATCTTACCAGGTTTAACACATGGTATTCTTTGAGTTTTATTCCTAGTGAAGATTGATCAGACTGCTCAGAACACTGATGAGAGTGGATCAGATGGGTGAAACCCCTGGAGGGAACCATGATGTTGGGGCTAATGTGTGGTTAGGAACACGATTTTGTTTAGGGGAAAGTGACACGGTGGATGACATGATCTCACCAGGATGTCTTGGCCCCGGTAAGAATCAGGATAGATATGGTTTGTTTACCATAGATGGAGAATGATGTGGAACTGCTGTAAGAGTGACTACGATGATGGGATTGAGTCCCAAAGAGGATTCCTACATATCCTTGTGTCATGTAATCGATGTCTTCGAGGTTCGGTGAGACGATGGGACACCTGATAAGGCGACATTTATGAATGACACCTGAAGGAAGTGGAACCTCTGGTTTGGGGAATGACCATACCGAAACACATAGGCTCGTGGGAAAGACCTGGATGAGACATGGGTGATTGTCTTGAGCCTTGGGAAGGATTCCTTCATATCCCTATGTTAGGGAATCATACTTCATGTAGTTCGGTATGGGGCATGGAACTGGGGTGGGCATAGAGGAAAATGACCCAAAGGCATGTCGGGGCCTATGTGTTGTTAGTGGCCCAGGTTGGTCTGATGCTTGATGGTTAGACTAGAGATGTGTGTTCCAACATGGGGACACCAATGTTTACCAATGTTTTGGGTTTACAAAAGATTACAGTTGATTGGGGTTCCAACATCGTACCGCTAATTGGAGTTCCAATGACTTATAATTGACTGGGGAACACAATGGGTTACCGTTAGTTGGGGCTCACAATGGCATACCACTGATTGGGGAACACAACGGATTACCATCGGTTGGGTTTTACAATGTCTTACCACTGATTAGAGAACAAATTTTATTACCATTAGTTGGTGTTAATAATGACATAACACTAATTGAGGAACACAACGACTTACCATCAGTTGGGGTTCACAACAGCTTACCACTGATTGGGGTTGGACCTCTAGGATGCTTCTTATGTACCTTGTCTGGGATACATGGATCAATTCCCACATAGTTCGAATGGGTACATTTTAAAGTCGTACATGACAAATAGGGGCGTACAGTTTAACATCATGTTGGATGAGGATGGACAAACGTGAAGGTTTCGGGTCAAGTGGTTGTTGGGATTGAACCTAAGGGAGGCATCCTACGTACCTATCCATATCAAGGATCAAAGTCCATGTAGTTCAGGATGTGTTTGGTGAACTGATGTTATGGGGGTAAAAACCAATAGGTTTTGAGCTTGAAATTCAGGGAGGCATCCTATGTACCTTTCTTTGGAAAGGATCAATGTCCACGTAGTTAAGGATGTGTTTGGTGAACCGATGTGAAGGGGGTCGGGACCAATAGGTGTCAGAAATTATCCTCAGTGAGGCTCTCTACAATCCTTTATTTGGCAAGGATCAAAGTCCATGTATTTCATGATGGTTTGGATCCTACACTCTAGGGAGGTCCAGTAAGGATGTCAGGGTCAATTCATACTATAAGCCCATGTGAGTCATGCTCGATGTGAGAAACAAGTGGTAGTAAATATCCGACGATCACATCGCGGATGGTGTGTGTATGGGATGTGGAGTGGGTATTACACATGGTTAGCTGTTCAAAGGGGAAATAAGGGCATACACGTTGTTTGTGGCCCAATGAGATGGAGATTGGGACTTACTCCATGATGGAGGCCCGAGTGGCGACAAAGCCCAAGGGGAGAGGGACAAGATAATAAAGATCCCAGTGCCTATTTATACTATGGTCTTTGGCACCGATGAAGAGAGGAGCAGAAATTCCACCTCTTACCTGAAAGTCTAGTGGTTTACACCAAGGTGGATTCCCTTCCCTGCGAACAGGAACCACTTTAGCAAAGAGGATCTCATTCCACGTTAGAAAGATCTCTCTCTCGTCGAGACGAGTAGGGATTGAGAATGTCTGAGAAAGGGCACCCCATGTATAATGCATTGGGCGGGGTCACAATTTAATGACATGTGCACATGACGATGGGGATTGGCAGTTTAACGTCTTTGATCACAGATAAGGTCGGTTCTCTCTGCACCCCTAGGACTTACAAAATTGATACCCTCCCACCCATGGGGAATAGAAGGCATCATAAATTTCGTGGTAAGGGGTGTCATGGAGTGATCCGCTAGGGGCCCACATTATCGTGGCTATGTGAAGAATAAATAGCTGTTAGTGTGCCTATTCAATGGATTATAAGGAGAAGCAATGCAACATGAAGAACATCCCATGGGTCCTTGAAATCACTTCATACAATCCTAGGGGGTGTACGGGAGAAGGATGTGTAACATAAGTGTCTTATGTGTAAGAAGTACCTAAAGATAGTTCTCGGGAGAGCGACATTGAACACATGCTAAAGGGTGCACATGAGGAGAAAGGAGTGCGTAAAAAATGAGCAGTTTGGGCGTAATAGGTGGAAAAAGAGGGGTGGTTACATGCAAAAGGCAGAGTTTAGTGGAAAAGAAGTCATGCATGCATATGGAAGAGGTTTGGGAGGAAAAATAGAGGGATAGGATTTGGGCACAAGTGGAGGGATTTCCCACAACTGGTAGTGGTTTTCTCGCAAAGATGGGAAGAGGTTTTGCGTGCAGGTGGATGGTTTTTTATGAAAGTTAACAGTTTTGTGTGCATGTGGGATGGTATGTGTGCATACCCAATCAGATTAGAGAGGGAGCACCAAGGGTAGATTCAGAAGGAAACACTAAAACATCTATCCCCTTGGGGTGGGGCAAATAATATAACATCCGGTGTGCATAACGCATTATTGAGCTCAAAAAAACCTGGTTCGCTACTATAATAACCCACAGGGGGGCATGGTATGTACATGATTTGTCTCATGATAATATTGAAACTCTCTTGTACAGAAATCATTTCAACCTTTCATGGAATTCATTCAGTTTGGCATGGAATCCCCAGATCATGGTTTCTATTTTCCTAACCACTACCATTTTATGTTCTACTTTCCTGGATTTCTGTGATTCCATCCAATTTTACGCGCTACCATTCGATTTTTCACGCATCCTTTTTTTATTATGCATTCCTTGCTGATTTTTTCCATACATTTCCACAAAAAAAAATATCCACTGATCATAGTGATGTTTGAGGGAAGCTATGTATTCTATGTGGTGGGATGAGATGAGTTATGTAACACCCCAATCTTCTACGGTACGCTTCTCTTTGAATAATGTGATAGCATGTGTTGTATGCAACATCGAGTTCTAACACACACCACAACCAATCAAACTAGCCATTATGAATAGTAATACCTACTTTTTGAAATTTTATAAATTTTATCTCTCAAAATGGACTTCATTTTTGGATTCGGAGTATTGAATTTAGCCTAAGGTGAAATTTTGGTACTTTTTGGATAACTTTAATATTTTGATGAATAGTGAAAATTACAAAATTTTAATTAAAAACAACTTTTTTAATCAAAATATTTAATATTGATAAATTATGAATTTTATTGGTTTTAAAGTATATTTAGAATATATTTTTACCATTTAATACAATGTTGATCATTGGACATAATTTCACAATTAAACCGAACAAAAACAAGTATCAATCTTTTGATAGTTATTATATCTTAAAAAAACTCTTTTTGTTTTGACAGCGTGAAATAATGTTAAATTAATTTCTGCCACTTCTGTGTTTTGAATTTGGAAAAATGGATTCCATATTTTGAATCATGATGTTCGAATTGTGTAAATAGGTAATTTTTATTTTTAGACATTTTGAATAATTACTTCGGTAAATATTTTATTTACCATGGTTAAAGGATAAATCAGGTAAATAAGGGTTAAAAATAATATTATAATAACAAAAAATTATCCTAAAAGGTGTCCTAACCTTATTGGATGATACATGTTCAACCATGGGCATATTTGGGTCGATTTTGGGACCCCATGGTGCCACTTGTAAGTGATAGGGACACTTTATTTTAATTAAGTTAAAATGAATACAAAAATGACACAAGCATATATCCTTTAGAAAAACAATTTTTACATAGGGTTATATATGTTTGACTTTCTACTATGAATATTACATAGAAAGATAAAACGATTTCCTAAATAATGGTATTTTATTTATAATTTTTAGACGTTAAATAATAGAATATATTTATGACACAATGGTGATGTAGTAATTACAATAATAGTGAATAATTAAAATGATTGATATTGTAGATACCCAAATAAATAAAATTTGAGACTAATAATGAATTATACTAATTTTATAGGTTAATATGACATGTTAGGAGTGATTCAATTAAATGTTTTTAAATTAATAAATCTGTTATCATTTTTTTAAAAATCAATTATTTAATAGTGTCAAAATTCACAAAAAGAGTTTTTAAAACAAAATTTATATTATTAATTGATATTAAATTCCTAAAAATATAAGATTCATCCAAGAGACTTATATCATGATATTTGTATAATTAATGGACCACTTGGGGGTCTCTTGGATGTATATAGTAGGTTTATTAACCATATAATATAAAAATACGAAGAGACATTGTAAAAGTGAAACTAATTAACGTAGAGTTAATACTTAAAGATAAGGTTAATATAAGTACCCAAACCTGTCTAAATTCTATTTGTTGAGTTGTTTGCGACCCATACCCACCTTAACCTTTGAGTAATCAACTTTGGATCCATTAGAAACCGAATATGAATTTATTATAAAATAATATTTCTAGCTTTTCCAAAGATGCCCATCACCCATCTTATAAAAGGGCACTCTCTATTCTCATTAACTCACACCTTAGAAGCCTTTTGGTTCGGCCAAAATTAGCCCAAATACATACTAAACTTCCCTCAATTCATCCTAGAGACCTTCTTTTAGCCAGAAAGCCAACTTAATGGCCCTTTTGATCAAATCAAAAAGAATAACCCAAAGAAGAGGTAATGATATCACCACCCTTTTTCAAGTTCCTTTCTTCTTCCACTTCTTTATTAGTTATTACCATTATAAAATAATAAGTCCAGTATCTTATATATAATGTTATTTTATTATAAATATTGTACAATCATATTCAGTAGTCTATCCATCCTTTGAATAACATGTCACTATACGTGCGTACGTACGGCTTACCGTCTCCACGTTGTGGTGTAATTGTTATTCAATAAATTATTATTTGGATGGGTATAATAATGATGTGTAATTCATGTAAATAATAAAGTTAACATGATAATGATTATGTATATATGATATAAAATCCAATTATATATTATTTTAATATCAAAAGAATGATATTGTCGCTCGTGCGTACGGACGGACTACCGTCTCCACGAACGCGATAAATCCATTCTCTATCGTATCCATTCAAGTATAATTATCATTTGATGATTTAAAAATAATTTTTAAATACTTGATATATTTTTGAATATGATTAAGACACAACCTATCCATAACGAACATGGCTTACGTAACAAAACATATAAAAGAAAATGAGTAAGTTAACACCCAAAACAACGATAATACTAGGATATTATTAACAAATCAATGTTAAAAGTTCATATATTATATCATATTAATATATATGACTCTTGTATAATTTAATAAAAATTATTTCACCATTATACAGGAGGTTAACCTACCCCCAACCAAGGAAAAGTACAAAGTAAGTTTTATTTCACAATCTCTTCATTATCAGAGGTTGTTTATATGTAATAATCTACTGCGATCTCTTTATCATCCACATCCATGTTTCTTAAAAATGTATTTCAAAACGTTTTTAATATTTAAAATAATATGGTTTAAAGTCTTTTATACCCTTTCTTGAATTTTTATAAGAGTTTTATAAAGGAATATTTCCGGTGTTTTCCAAACAATGTGCTTTTTAACCTTTTCGACAGAATTAAGGTAAGAATGTTTTTTTAACTTATACGGCGGGTACGGCTATTTTCCGCTGTTATAAAATCATCAAAGCATCCCTTACAATCTTATAATAATATGTTCAATGAAAATGTTTTATTTCATAAATATATTACTCTTAAATGATTTCAAAATAAAAAGAGATATTTTCTCTAAAAAGATTTTTGATTTCATCTATGTCAACATCATTTGATGGATTTTATGCTTATTTGAAGTTGATTTATTATGATATAAAACTTCTATATTGTATTGAAGGTTTTGTGATATGTTTGAATGTGTATGTGTTATTTTTATACCATTCATATTTTATAGATGAAGTATTTACATTTCGTATACTAGTTTTAATACGGATGTTTATGTTATGATTAAACCTTTTCATATAGGAATGTTTTGGACTTAATATGTAACGGGTGGATCCCGCTATAGCTCCTCGATGCATTGGTAGGTCTCATGAGACAAACTAGTGTCTTGGCCCAAGGCCTTGACAAAATCTTATTTGTAGTCTTAGCAAGAGGCCTTGGCTATGTGGTTATGATAGTCTTTCATTATGCATTCCATCATTATGAAAGTGGTTATTGATATTGCATGTGATTATTCGATTTGTATAATATCCATGTGAATAAGTAAATGGATTATTTCATTTTATTTTTTCCATACTATGTTGATGTTCAAGTTTAAAAGGCTTTTTTTTCGTTATACACTGCCTTAAATGTTTATTCTTATTTATGAAAGTTTCCGCTATATTGATATCCTTACTGGGCATGTTAGCTCAACCCATTTCTATGTTTTATTTTTCCTAGGATGTGAAGAAGTAAATTATGAATGACCTGCAGGGATATTATGAGGAGATAATAGTGTGGAATTTGGAGACAATATGTTGTTGTAGTAGTTTTTCACTTTATGATGTCATGTAAAAATTTATAGATATATCTAGTGTTTCCAAGGGTACTAAACCAACCGGTCTTTCAAGATTTGATCTTTCTTGTGATCATGCCAATGTTATGTAATAATGCACCGACTCTAGGTAACTGGGGTCGGGGCGTTATAGTTGGTATCAGAGGACGTTTATTTCAAACCTTGGAAGCTAGATTTAGATAAACTCTAATTAGAGCACATAGACCTAAGATGAACTTTGAGGATTAGTATAGATAACTTCCTAGAATTTTGGTATTGTAGAGATTTTGTGAGTTTTCAGAGAAATACATCCTTGTCTGGATACGATCAGGTAGAGGCGGCTCTGGCAGAAATGTACCTAGGGGTAAAACACAAAAACACCGCTTTGAGCTAGACTCGAACGGGAACTGGTGCACAACAACGGGCCTTGCTGTACTCTTGGTTACGACACTCCCGGGGGATATGCTTAGGATAACACTCATTTTCTTTACAAATCATTATGAAGGGTTTATGAGTATATAATTTCTCAAAGAAAACATTTTTTATGATTATGGATTATATCCATAAATAGTTCAATTTATGTTAAGTGTTTTATAAGTATGGGATTATGTATTTTGATTCATAAACTGATCTAGTTTATGCCATTGTTTAGAAATGGCGCCTAGTGTAAGAAATGGAAACTGTATCAATGCACACACTCTATGTAGGGATTTCCCTCCTGCTCAAGATAATTATAGTGGAGCTGGTGATGCAACAGGTGCCGATCAGCTAATCACCATATTTGGACAACTCACTCAGGTTATGAATAATAACCATACCCGTAAAGAGCACCCTGATCCACAGCGTGGAGGATCAATGTTAGACTGATTCATGAGGCAACAACCAACAATGTTCAATGGGAGTAAAAATCCCTTAGTAACTGAGTAGTGGATAAGTTCCCTAGAGAAAATATTTCTGGCTATGGGGAGTAGTGAAAGGGAAAAAGTTATCATGGCAGTTTACCACCTCACTGGAGATGCTGATCAATGGTGGTCATTGATTCAAAACATTAAAGAAGATGATGAAGTATCAAATATGGAATGGAGGGAGTTCAAAGATCTGTTTTTAGAAAACTAATTTCCTCGTGACCATCGAGTGGCTATGGAAAGGCAATTTCTGAGTCTGAGACAAAAGGACGACGAGAATGTCGCAAATATGAGGCTAACATTACAAGGTTAGCAAGGTATGATGGAGATTATATACATAACCCAAGAAGTAAGATTGATCATTTCTTTGATGGGTTAAAACCATTTCTCCGTTGAGCATTAGTCTCACAATCCTTCTCGTAATACGAAGACATTGTCTCATATGCTATCAAGAGAGAGAAAGAATTGTCAAATTCTTATGAATTTAAAGAAAAGCACGAAAAGAAGAGATCTGCTGAACAATCTGGGAATGGAAATAAGGGGAATAAGGGAAAGGTTGAATGTCCATCTTGTGGTAAATGTGGGAAGAAACACGCCGGTACGTACTTAATGGGAATGGGTGTCTGTTACAAGTGTGGTGAAAAAGGCCACCAAGCTAGTGATTGAAAAGGGATGAAGGAAGCTACCAATGATTAGTGCTACAATTACAGGGAGATGGGAAATTATGCAAATGACTGTCCTAATCGTCAGGGGAACTTACCTCAGAAATGGTTAAGGGATCAAGGCCACGATTTTTCTATCACTACTGCTGAGGTAGAATCTCCAAAAGACGTGGTGGAAGGTAATTTAATGGTTTCCTCAAGTTTAGAAAATGCATTATTTGATTCTATATGATCGCATTGTTTCATATCTTCCCAGTTTTCTAAGAAAATTAGATATTTACAATTTGATTTAACAATGGATTTGTCAGTTAAAACTCCTAAGGGAAGTATCATTGCAATAAGGTTTTGTGAATCAGTCCCCATTAGAGCACATAAATGTTCTTTATCTACTAATCTCATCATCATACCTATGATTGAGTTTGATATAATCCTCGGTATGGATTGGCTTTCGGACTATGATGTGAAGATTTATTATAAGGAGAAGGAGGCTACGATTTTTGATGATGATAATAAGGAACACCTTATCTTCAGAGAAGAATTGTCACCACCTAATTCTTATCTAGATCCACCCCTAGTAGCTCAACTAAATTCAATTATTGGGGAGGAAGAGAATGAAATGACTGTGGGTATGGAATGGAATGTTCAAATAGAGGATGTACCAATTGGTAAAGAATATATAGATGTATTTCCAGAAGATTTACCTGGATATCCTCCAGAACGAGAAGTTGAGTTTTCCATTGATTTAATTCCTGGATCAAGGCCTATATCAAAGACCCTTATAGAATGGCCACTGTGGAATTAGTCGAACTAAAGAAACAACTATAGGAATTGAGTAATAAGGGATTTATTCACCCTAGTGTTTCTCCATGGGGAGCCCCTATTCTTTTTGTTAAAAAGAAAGATGGATCTATGAGTTTATGTATCGACTACAGGGAGATCAATGCTATAACAATAAAGAACAAGTATCACCTACCTCGCATTGATGATTTATTTGACCAACTACATGGAGCTCAATACATTTCAAAGATTGACCTTCGATCTCGATACCATCAGTTGTGTGTAAATAAGGAAGACATTCCAAAGACAGCATTTCGAACCAGGTATGGGCATTACAAGTTTATAGTAATGCCTTTTGAATTTACTAATGCACCCTCTGTATTCATAGATATGATGAATAGAGTATTCAAGGAATATCTCGATGAATTTGTGGTGGTATTTATTGATGATATATTGGTATACTCCAAAAGCTATGAAGATCATGAATGACACTTGCGCATTATCCTGAAGTCTCTAAGAAGACATGAATTATATGGGGAGTTTAGCAAGTGTGAATTCTGGCTTCATGAGATTTATTTTCTTGGCCATATTGTCTCTAAAGAAGGAATTTATGTTTATCCATCTAAGACCAAGGTAATCCAAGAATGGCCAGAACCTCTAGTATAATTGAGGTACGTGGTTTTATTGGTTTAGCAGGTTATTATCGGCGTTCCGTCTAGAATTTTTCCCGATTGTCTAACCTATTAACGAAGCTCACACGTAAAGGGGTTAAATTTGTTTGGAAAAAATAGTTTGAAGAATGTTTTGAAGAACTGAAAGGATGATTAGTCAATGCTCTTATATTGACTCTACCATCGGGGAATGATGGGTTCGTTATTTATAGTGACGCATCGAAGAAAGGAATTGGTTGTGTCCTTATGCAGAATGATAGGGTTATTGCCTATGCATCGCGCTAGTTGAAAATTCATGAGCAAAACTATCCTACACATGATCTCCAGTTAGAAGTTGTGATCGTTTCTTTGAAGATATGGAGGCACTACCTCTATAGTGAAAAATGTGAGATTTATACTGATCACAAGAGTTTAAAGTATATTTTCTCACAAAAATAACTCAACATGAGGCAAAGGAGATGGCTTGAATAACTCAAGGATTATGATTTCACGATACACTACCACCCGGGGAAAGCAAACAAGGTGGCAGATTCTTTGAGCAGAAAAGACCATAGAGTTTTGAACAATATTAGAATTGAAAAAGACCCAATTTTCATGGATCTAGTGAAGATGGACATGGGAATAACCATGGAAGGTGAAACATCAATGCTTTTTCAAATGGTTGCCAAACCATATTTACTAGAAAGGATTAAGAGTTCTCAGACCGATGATGAAGAATTTCAAAAGAAAATTAAAGCTGTGAATGATGGGAGATTGAGAGACATTGTATATGAAGAAGGAATTTTAAAATTTGGGAAGAGTATTTGTGTTCCTGATATACCTGATCCTAAAAAGGAATTGCTGGATGATGCTCATAGTTCTAATTTCTCTATACAACCTGGGAGAATCAAAATGTATAGAGATTTGAAGGAACATTTTTTGTTGGAAAACATGAAGAGGGAAATTTCTGATTTTGTGTCAAGATGTATGGTTTGTCAACAAGTGAAAGCTGGAAGGCAACAGCCTGGTGGAGTCATGAAACCTCTTCCCATACGGAAGTGGAAATGGGACAATATTACGACGGACATTGTCATGGGGCTACCAAAGACTACTAGAAGAAACGATGCAATATGGGTTATTGTTGATTGTCTTACCAAGTCAGCACATTTTCTTGCTATAAGAGAAGATATACCACTAGAACGTCTAGCAAGACTATATATTAATGAAGTTGTGAGACTTCATGGAGTACCCCCATCGATTGTTTCAGATCGGGATCCCCGTTTTACTTCAAAATTCTGGAAAAGTCTTCAGAAATCCCTGGATACTGAACTTTATTTGAGCAATGCCTACCACCCTCTGATAGATGGACAATCAGAACAAACTATTCAAACCTTTGAAGAAATGTTGAGATCCTGATCACTTGACTTTCAGGGTATGTGGGATAAATATTTACCTTCGGTAGAAATTTTCCTATAACAATAGCTTCCATTAGATTATTCAGATGGCAACATATGAAGCGTTTTACAGAAAGAGAGGTCACACACCAACCTGTTGTGATGACGTTGATGAAAGGAAACTTGTAGGCCCAAAACTGGAGGAGGAAACGATGGAGAAGGTGAAGGTAATCCAAAATCACATCAATGCAGCTCGAAGTAGGTATAAGAGTTATGCCTACAATCGAAGGAAGGATTTGGAATTTCAAGTCGGTGATCATGTTTTCTTGAAGGTATATCCATGGAAGGGAGTCATACGTTTTGTTAAGAAAGGTAAATTGAGTCCTAGGTACATTGGACCTTTCGAAATTCTAGAACGAATTGGGGTTGTATCTTACAGATTGGCAATGCCGCCAAGTCTCTCCAATGTTCACGATGTGTTCAACGTATCTCTATTGAGGAAATAGATGCCTGACCCAACGCATGTACTCACCTATGAGGAATTGGAACTGGAACCCGATCTGTCTTATTGAGAAGAGCCCATCAGTATTCTTGATACGAGAGAACAAGTACTGAGAAACCGGATGACGCGTCTGGTAAATGTTTTGTGGAGAAACCACAAGATGGAAGAGGCAACGTGGGAACCCGAGGAACTTAGGATGAAGAACCACCCGAGTCTTTTCATGCGGTAGTATACTAGAAATTTCGAGGATGAAATTTTTTGAAGGAGGGGAGAATGTGACACCCCAAGCTTCTACGGTACGCTTCTCTTTGAATAATGCGATAGCGTGTGTTTTACGCGACATCGAGTTATAACAGACACCACAACCGATCAAACTAGCTGTTATGAATAGTAATACATACTTTTTGAAATTTTATAAATTTTATCTCTCAAAATGGACTTCATTTTTGGATTCGGAGTATTGAATTTAGCCTAAGGTGAAATTTTGGTACATTTCGGATAAATTTAATATTTTGATGAACAGGGAAAATTACTAAATTTTAATTATAAACAACTTTTTTATTCAAAATAATTAATAGTGGTAAATTATGAATATGAGTGGTTTTATGGTTTATTTAGAATATATTTTTACCATTTAATACAATGTTGGTAATTAGACATAATTTCGTAATTAAACCGAACATAAACAAGTATCAATCTTTTGATAGTTATTATATCTTAAAAACACGCTTTTTGTTTTGACAGCTGGAATTAATTTTAAATTAATTTCTTCCACTTCTGTGTTTTGAATTTGGAAAAATGGGCTCCATATTTGGAATCAGGATGTTCAAATTGTGTAAATAGGTAATTTTTATTTTCATACATTTTGAATAATTATTTCGGTAAATATTTTATTACCATGGTTAAAAGATAAATCAGGTAAATAAGGGTCAAAAAATAATATTATAATAATAACAAATTACCCTAAAACGTGTTCTAACCTTATTGGATGATACATGTTCGACCATGGGCTTCTTTGGGTCGATTTTGGGACCCCATGGCACCACTTGTAAGTGATAGGGACACATTATTTTAATTATGTTAAAATGAATACAAAAATGACACAAGCATATATCTTTTAGAAAAAAAAAACATTTACATAGGGTTTTATATGTTGGATTTTCGACTATGAATATTCATTAGAAATATAAAATGATTTCCTACATAATCGTATTTTATTTATAATTTTTAGTCATTAAATAATATAATTTATTTATGACACAATGGTGATGCAGTAATTACAATAATAGTAAAAATTTAAAATGATTGATATTGTAGATACCCAAATAAATATAATATGAGACTTTTTATGAATGAAAATAATTTAATAGGTTAATATAACATGTTAGAATTGATTTAATTAACTTTTTTCGAATTAATATTTCTGTTATAAGTTTTACAAAAATCAATTATTGAATAGCGTCAACATTGACATAAAAGAGTTTTTTAAACCAATATTATATTATTAATTGATATTAAATTCTTAAAAATCTACGGATCTGCCAAGAGACTTATATCATGATATTTGTATCATTAATGGACCACTTGGGGGTCCCTTGTATGTATATAGTATGTTTATTAACCATATAATATAAAAATACAAATAGACATTGTAAAAGTGAAACTAATTAACTAAGAGTTAATAGTTAATGATAAGGCTAATATAGTAATCCAAACCAGTATAAATTCCATTGGTTGAGTTTTTATCGACGTATCCCCACCTTAAAATTTAAATAATCCACTTTGGAGCCATTAGAAACTGAATATTAATTTATTATAAAATAATATTTCCAACTTATCCAAAGGTGCCCCTCACCCCTCTTATAAAAGGGAACTCTCTCTTCTCATTAACTCACACCTTTAAAGCCTTTTGGTTCGGCTAAACTCTGCCCAAATTCTCTCTCAACATCCCTAACATCATCCTAGAGTCCTTCCTTTAGTCTGAAAGGCTACTTATGGATCCCTTTTGATCAAATCAAAAGGAAGAACCCAAAGAAGAGGTAATGATTTCACCACCCTTTTTAAAGTTCCTTTCTTCTTCTACTCCTTCTTTATTTTTTATTACCATTATAAAATAATAACTCCAGTATATTATATATACTATGATGTTATTATAAATATGGTAAAATCATATACAGTATTCTATCCATCCTTTAAATAATATGTCACCATACGTGCATACGTACGGCATACCATTTCCACATCGTGGTGTAATTGTTATTCAATAAATTATTATTTGGATGGGTATAATAATGATGTGTAATTCATGTAAATAATAAATTTATCATGATATTTATTCTCTATATATGATATAACATCCAATTATATATTAATTTAATATCAAAAGAATGATATTTTCACTCGTGTGTATGTACGGACTACCGTCTCCACGAACGCGATGAGATTAATTCTCCATCGTATCCATTCAAGTATAATTATCATTTGATGATTTAAAAATAATTTTTAAGGACTTGATATTATTCTGGATATGATTAAGATACAACCTATCCATGACAAACATTGCTTATGTAACAAAACATATAAAAGGAAATGAGTAAGTTAACACCCAAAACAACGATAATACTAAATTATTATTAACAAATCAATGATAAAAGATCATATATGATATCATATTAATATATATGGTTTATGTACAATTTAATAACAATTATTTCACCATTATACAAGAGGTTAACGTACCCCCCTCTAAGAAAAAGTACAAGGTAAGGGTTATTTCACAATCTGTTCATTATCTGAGGTTGTTTATACGTAATAATCTACTGGGATCTCTTTATCATCCACATCGATGTTTCATAAAAATGTATTTCAAAACGTTTTTAATAATTAACAGAATATGTTTTAAAGCCAGTTATACCCTTGTTTGACTTTTTATAATAGTTTAATAAAGGAATATTTCCGTCGTTTTCCAAACAAGGTGCTTTTTAACCTTTTTCACAAAATTAAGGTAAGAATGTTTCTTAACTTATACGGCCGGTACGGCTATTTTCCACCGTTATAAAATAGTCTAAGCTTCCCTTACAAGAATATAAGAATATTTTCAAAGAAAATGTTTTATTTTATAAATATATGACTCTTAAATGATTTCAAAATAAAAAGAGATATTTCTCTAAAAAGAGTTTTTATTTCATCTATGTCAACATCCTTTGATGGATTTTACGCTTATTTGAAGTTGATTTATTATGATAAAAAACTTCTATATTGTATTGAAGGTTTTGTAATATGTTTGACTGTGTATGTGTTATTTTTATACCATTCATTGTTTATGGATGAAGTATTTACATTTCTTATACTAGTTTTAATATGAATGTTTATGTTCTGTTTAAACCTTTTCATATGGGAATGCATTGGACTTTATATGTGATGGGTGGAGCCCGCTATAGCTCCTCGATGCATCGGTAGGACTCATGAGACAAACTAGTGTCTTGGCACAAGGCCTTGAAAAAATCTTATTTGAAGTCTTGGCATGAGGCCTTGGCTATGTGGTTATGATAGTATGGCTTTATGCATTCCATCATTATGAAAGCGGTTATTGATATTTCATGTGATTCTTTGATTAGTAGAATATCCATGTGAATAAGTAAATGGAATTATTTCATTTTATTTTTTCCATACTATGTTGTAGTTTAAGTTTAAAAGACTTTTGTTTTAGTTATACACTACCTTAAATGTTTATTCTTATTTATGAATGTTTCTGCTATATTGTTATCCTTTCTGGGCATTTGAGCTTACCCATTTTCTATGTTTTATTTTTCCCGGGATGTGAAGAAGTAAATTATGAATGATCTGCAGGGATATTATGAGGGGATAATAGTGTGGACTATGGATAAAATATGTTGTTGTAGTAGTTTTTTAACTTTATGATGTAATGTAAAACATTATAAATATATCTAGTGTTTCCAAGGCTACTAAACCAATCGGTCTTTCGAGATTTGATCTTTCATGTGATCATGCCAATGTTTTGTAATAATGCACCGACTCTAGGTAACTGTGGTCGGGGCATTACAAGTGATAACCCAGAGGTTTATGGCATAAATGAAGTCTTATCCCAAAACCAATACCTCTTCAGTCTGCTGACCCAATCCGAAAAGGATTACCCACTTTCCAACAATATATAGAGGTGGGACTTCAGTATTTTAGAGGAGGTACCAGTTCCATGATTTGAAGTCGATATTCCCCGATCATTGGTGAAGTGAGAGGATGATTTCCCATGATAAAACATCACAAAAATTGGTCATCCCACCAGAGAAACTAGGCACATTACCTTTTACATTCTGTTCCCAATGACCAGAACAATCTCGCAAGGCAAGCCGGTCATAGGTTATTCTCCCGTGCATTATGTGAATATCATTCAACATAGAATCACTGACGATACCAAAGGTCAGATGTAGGATTTAGACATGAGATCCTGAGGTATTCTCACCAGCGAATGGGCTTGGGTGTATTGGGTACACCCATCACACAATTAGTTCAGAGCAGAACTACAACTTCTTGGGCTATTCGAGGTCGTGTTGACATCACAGTTCCTCTTCTACCATCAGTAGGAACATGGGCCGAAGCTATTAATTCAGTAGTCCCATGATACAAAAAAATTTCACCTCCATGATGGGGATGTTGGCATCAATCTTTATGACTTCCACTTTATCATATTCATCCCTTTGGACGTGCATCAATATGAAGAGTTTCTCCCAATAGAGATTATCTTGAAGGGATAGGTTACGAACAACCATTCTAACATGGTATATGTTTGACCTATCCAAATAGAGACTAATGGCCAAGGAAATTCTAAATGAAATTTCCTTTTTTTACATTTTTCAGATTGTTCCAGCAAAAGGACCCAAATTTGAAGATTTTTTGGCAAGGAATGAGGTATCCGACCGTGGAAAAAATTAGAAAAAGCTGGTCATATTAGAAAATCATAGAGACGGGGGAATACCAATCATAGGGATTCCATGGGGATGAGTTCTGGGAAATGAATTTCTGATATGATGTATTTATTGAATCCTTCCTGAGAGGTTGGATGCTACCAGTAATGGATTCTAGTATGGGAGTTTTTTTGACCACATTTGTGAAGGTGGGAATTATGGAATCCAATCAGAGGCTCAAATTGGGGGCCCTCGTACTGTCCCTCACGTATTCCATCTTGGTGTGCATTTCGAGAGGTGGATCAACGAGGAGGATATGTGGCCCTATCTAAATACTTCTTGGTTGGGTCACAGCTCACTACAGTGGATACACTTTACAAAATTCTATTCGTCCTCTAGGTAAAAGTCTATGATCTTCCTTTCTAAACATTTTTGGGAAAATTCGATTGATTTTAAATGATAATGGGGTATCGATTAGGATCATGAATCACTAAAATTTCATTGTTAGCATATTTACCTCCCCAACTGGCCAAATGTTAGATTACGGAGAGGCTCGGTGGAGCAAAGAGAAGACGTTCAAATCCCCATAGGTGAAGGTCTTGTGGATAAGATCGATGGGATGATGTTTTGCGAACCCTATGTGCCGTTATATTTCTCCATGATATTTGGATGCACCCAACCGATGTCGAAAGGGGTGTATACAGATGTCTGGGAAGAGGAACACCCTTGAGTTATTCATCAAATTTGGTTGATGTTAACAACATATGGTTCTTGTGAGTTCATTACCATTCCCACCACTAGACATGATGATGGCCTCTAAATGAAATATGTTGAGAATTGTGTAGCAGAATACCCTGGGGGAATCATGCATAAATGAATTCAAAAAATCATGGAGGCCAGTGTGTAATTTGGGTGAAGAAAAAGGAGACAAGGTTCCACTAGGTTTGAAAGGCTCGGAACCAGTCAGGTAACCGGTTTAGTACAAGTCGGGACCTCAACCAAAGGATCATCACATGGTGTAGCCATGCCCTCATCGTTTGGTGGGAGATGTTCTCATGAACCACCCATAAGAGAATATAGGGAGCTTACTAGGAAGCATTTAAGGTATCTACTTCAACCCTATGATGATGTAGTCTTCCCTGCGCTTTGGTCAGCCTGATAGACCCTACCCTAGCCAATGAGTATCGAAGCCAAATGGAAAAAAGATGATACCAGATGGGATCCAACTCCCATAAATTGGCCACATTACGATTCACAACCATGTGATATTTCATCATCATCACACATATCTAACGACCATTGATGTGTATTCATGCCAACGAGGTCAGAATGAAGAAATAACTCTATTAGTAAAGTGATGATCAACTAGGATCACGATCCTAAATGAATGCCATTTGAGGATGATGATAGTGATGACAAGACGTAGAAATATGAATCACCGTATGAAGAGGAAGATGGAGAAGAGAAGGAAAAAATTAGGGGATTTAAAGAGGAGAATAGAGGTGAAGGGTATCATGAGACGGCCCTCCAAGGGAGTCTTGGGATTGCGGTGAGATTGTTATCTCTGAGATGGAAATAGCTGATCAACATGAGTTATGCCTTAATTTGTATCCTAGAATTTCGTCTCTCTAACTATCATAATCACCAATTGAATATTCACTCTCTTCAGGTACATCTTTTGACAGGAAGTTAGGAAGATCCATCTTAGGGGGGTGAAGGTGCACCAATAGAAGAAGGTGTGGAACAGACACCCATTGTCAAACTAAAAAGAATTTAATGATATCCCTCAGCGACAACTCAAAAAATATCTGAAACACTGGATGTTGATACACTAAAAACTTTTATGTTTCTTACATATACATCTGTATCTGTCATTAAAGAGCTATGTTGATTAGGGAATTCATTGAATGTGCATTAATTACAACTTTGGATGCTCAATGGGAAGCTGGTTATAGAACACTCATATATGATTCCATAGATAATACACCGACCCATTTAGAACACTCTTCTCAAATGGATTCATCCCCGACACCTAGATCCAAAATCGTTTTGAACATTGGTTATATAAATGACCGGATATGGCCTAAAGCTGGAAGGGGTGAAATAACAGAGACATAGATGAGAGAGGAAGGTCGGCCATATGTTGAAGAGCCTAATACCTTGGGATTATTACTAGAAAAAGATCATACCATTGATATTTTGGCTGCTTTCCCCGACTATCGGCCTGCAGACCTCGAAGAAATAGATGAATCTAATACTGAAGTAGCTGATGAGAACCATAGGGCGTGGTGTAATGGGTGGATATGTATAAAACACTTCCTTAGTCAACCACATGTAAAATTGATAAACCATATGGGATCGTTACACACTTTAATGTGCTTTATCTACACTGTAGGGGTAGATTCCCACAGTATTCATGTAATAGTAAATGATTACATTGATGAGATGATATGGGAGAATAACCAACATTCAGGAATTTCCCAACATTGGAAAATAGTCATAGAATACCAAGGAATTCTTGCAGGCAGAGTTAGAATTACGATTCCTTGAAGAGTAAACTGATGAAAGGTGGCATTTAGGCAACCTTCTCTGAGCTCATTGAATAGTTGAGGGCCTAGCTGGAGGATACCTAGGAGATGGTAGTACAGGCGGGTCCCCAAATGACTATGTGACAAGCTAAACAATCCCATACATAGCCTTGGGCTTATGGGTTACACTCTATGATTGCTGATGAAGAGAGGAATCACAGAGGGCGGGAGGAAGTCCTAGTGGCCACAACCTAGAGGGTAGCGACATTGGAGAAATCCATCCAAAAGGCTAATCTATAAGGGGCATGTTTTGGTCGACCACCTAAACTTGTCCTTCGTTGATGCTTTTAATGATGAACTGCATGAATTAACGGATTATTTACACATTTTTTCAATTCAATGTGTTTCAAACACAATCATTACATAACTAGAAATACATCCCTAAGATCACATGGGTCATGCCCATTGTAAAAAACAATGGATGGTCGTATTATCACCTTTTTGGAATATAGGAGTTCCATATAAACTTCGGACATCCGCTGTACAATATACACATCTGGGATTCTGATAATTAAGGGAAGAGTCATGAACGCAAAATGAATCCCTCAAAATGGTCAAACTATAACTTCCCAAATGTGCACTATTGCATGAGTGGGGTAACACTGTGGGTGTTTGAATCAATCCAATCATAGGGGTGTGGAAGGTGTGTATCATGATACTAAAAATTCGGAACGTTGTCCGGGTGGCGTGGCAATGGACCGCATTCGAAACATAGCATCCATATCTTGTTATCATAGAATGAGGATAACAAACGAGGCTCAAACATTGACCATGTTCGAAACACAAGGCCTGGCTCAATGTGTTATCCATTTGTCTTCCATAACGTAGGCCCATAATAATAGGAAAGCCATGGGTCGATCATCCATACTATTAGGGGGTACATTTAGAGGTGAAAGAGGAAGAGGTTCAGAATAAAGGACACATGATATGTGGATGGTGGAGTGATTGGTTGTTCGATTGGAGTCCAACACTCTTGAAATTATGCCACTGTGGTTGATGAACATTAGGTACATGCATCAGTCTGATCAATGATCAAAATTACTTACAAAAATGACCTCTCTCATGGTAATCTAGATCACATCATATATATGTGGACATTGAATGAAATATTGGAACGTCATATGACCAGGACTAAGGTTGGTTCTGAGGGGCCATACAAACTAATGACCCTAGGACTGGGACCGAGGAAAAAGGCCCAAACGTCGCTACGTATCCCATGTATATGATAATCAAGACATTGTAGTCCATAAAGAATATCATGGTTAGAGACCAACACTAGTAGGGGGAATCCCCTCTAATAATGAAATTTTCCCATTATATAATTATTATGGGGCATCTTAAACAATTTCAGGGTAGAGATGCATTTACATTATAAACCAAAAGAGTTCAGGCCTAGGTTCCAAAAAAGGGGGAGTGGCAGGATTTACGATTTATTGGGGCTAGAACTAATTACTAAATGTCCAAGCATTCCTACATATCCCATAAAGATGGGAATCAAGCGATACATAGTACTTAATATGTTGTCACTATGCCTTGCACAAAGGACGTAGATAGAGATCGTAGTTTAAGGACTTAGAGCTCAGACCAGAGATAGTAAATAATTATAGAGACACATGGTGAGGTAATTATAAAACCCGACATGAATGAGGACCTGTAGTCCATATCACCATGTTTTCCTTGAGAAGGTCTTAGGTCGAGGGACCGAAAATGAATGTTATGTTGGGCTCGAGGAAAATCGTGTAGGTGTTCCTATGTACCCCATGAGAATGGGAATCTATCCATAAGTTTCTCTGGATATGGAATCATAAGGCACTAGTTCTAGGCATGATAAAGTCATGAGGGTTTGGTCCACACACAAAATGAAGGGTCGTTTGACATATCTTGTTTGTCCTTTAGGATAGATTTTTGTTTTTTTCTGAAGCAATAAACCGGGGACAAAGAATCATGGTGTTGCTAAAGAAACCAAGTCCAGTGTAGGAATTGGAAAATGTTATGGTGGATGACCAATACCCAAAATGATTCCCCCCCTATGTGAGGAAAACACAATGCAGCGTCGTTTTTTGTTATGCGTCCAGGATGAAAATATCATAGTTTTGGGTCATATGACTGGACCAAAAATGCATTTTAATATCATGAAATAACGGCGTAATAGTTTAAAATCATGTAGGACCAGGGGGCATAGTTTAAATTCATATAAATTGGACACACATAGAAGAAATGGGGTTTTAGAGGAGAATGTGCATAGTGTGATAATGCATACTCTATGTGAATGATGACTCGGTCCACACCACACCACGCACAATTATGGGGAAGATACCTCAAGCCAAGGGTCCATCAGAGGTATGAAAAATATGTTGTTGTACCTGTAGATGAATATTATAGGTGTTCCTAAGTATCATATGAGGTTGGGGATCAATCCATACATAGTTCTAATAATGTAGTTTAGTTTCATGTAGGACGAAATGGTTTAAGGTCATGTAGGACTATGTATAGTTTAATGCCATGTGGGATGACATATAGTTTAATGTCATACAGCCTAGGAGGTAGGAGTGACTATCTCTTATAAAGGGAGTATGTGGTGCGGCTATTTTAAACCTGATGAAGGGGGACATAAGGCCACACACACCACTCCACGCAATCCTATAAGAGTCAGGGCCAAAAAGGCTGAACAAAAGAGATAATTACTGGAACTTGTGATGGACCCAATGATGAGATTCCTAGGAATTCCAATGTATTCCATGAGCATGATAATCTAGATAGATGTAGTTCTTTCTGAGAGGACATATAAGGAGATCTTAGTTTAAGGTCTTAGAGCTCGGACTATGGAGATTTGAAACTCTTCCAAGTGAGAGAAGACGTTGATCTGATCCCTAATCCCTCATGAGTCAAACTCACTATGGGAAACAAGGTTTGAATTTGTCTCTACAACGCATGGGATACATCTAAAGGGTAAATAGTTGTGAACCTCTGAATGACGTCTTAACACAGAATTGTCCTCCTAATGTGAAAATGCACACTAAGGGATTGTACCAAGAGTGTCCAAATTATACTTGAACATGATGGGGTGGAAAATGATGTGAATCACACAAGAAACATTTATGTATCAATTAGTTTTGCATGACAATTGAGGATAACTTTTGACCATGTTAGAATCATAGTATCCAAATTGTGTTACCCAAAATGGGAAAAAAACGAGCATCAACTGCTGACCTTATTCGAAACATGGGACTTGTAACAATTTTTCATTTGAAACCCTTGAAGATATTTTTTTGAAATTTTTTAAGGGCCCTTGGGCTGATCATCCATGCTATTTGGGGGTTTTTTGGATGTGAAAGATGTTGAAATTCTAAATAACGGGGAACAAAAATCATGAAAAATGGTTGATGACATGTCTGTAGAATCCGACACTCTAGGTCCTAAATTGGAGTGTTCATAGAAATATTGGTCAACATCCAAAGTGGGTCGAGGGGCTCAACTTAAGATCATCCAACTCGAAAATATGAGTGTATAACAGGGGGATGATGAGATCTGAGAATAAAGATGTATGTGTCATGGTTGTTACAAACCTGATATGAATTAGAACATAAGCCCATACTACAACATATTCCCCTCTCATGGAAGAACATAGGATATGGGGACTTCATGATAAGAAAGATTCAATGAAATGTGGCAAGACCTGAATAATAAATGTTTGGGTGATCCTACATATCCCATAAGAATGGTAATCAAGCCACACCTAGTTCTAGAGGATGTTGTGCAGTTTCACATCATGTAGCATGTTATCACACACAAGTATGGTATCTCAACAAAAGATGTGTACGGAGCGGCGTGTTACCCAATGTGATTGAGAACATAAGACCATACTACATCATACAACCCCGAATGTGAACTTGGTCCAGGGGGTCGAAAGGGGGAGAGGGACCTGAGACAAGAAGTCTTGACCGGTTTGCAGTTTAACATCTTGCAATGTGGACGATTGGGATCTTATTTTAAGGTTGTAGAACTTGGACCACAGACACATGACCCTTCATTCGAGTATTACCTTCCAATATTCCTAATAACACGTGATCAATGCTCGGTGTGGGAAAAAAGGAATTGGACCCAGCTCTCCCCAAAAAGTAAGGGTATGACAGCTGGACTCACACTTCTACATAATGAAGAATAATGTTTGTGGGGATAGCGGGATAGCATGAACCACTACACCCAATATTTTGGACATATTGGGTTGGAAACAATGAGGGATAGTAGTTTACAATGTTTAGAGCACAACATACATATCATGAAATGAAATGGGTTAAAAATGACTATCAATTGTTGACCATATTCACAACTTTGGACTTGTATCAGTTTGTCGGTTGAGGTCCTCGAGGACATTGGCCAGAAATGTTAGGATAGCCCATAGGCTAAGTATTACTACCATTTGGGGGACCTTTTGGATGTGAAAGGCGGGGGACTCCCAAGTGCAGGGAGTATGTGAAGAATAAATGTTCTTGTGCAATTTCACATTAAGAAGGATGGTGAAATAGGTGGAGATCTCCATGGAAGGGGGTATATGGTGTATTCAGGGTGAACCCGACGTAAATGTGAGAAAATATGGAACCACAACATGTTTTCCATCCCAAGGGGGGGTCCTGATGTTTGGTGATGGGGTGACAGAAAAATTGACTAGTCATTCCAATATATCCCATAAGGATGGGAATCAAGACAAATGCTGATCTTGAAGGATATCTAGTTTAGCGTCGTCTGGTGGGGACATGGGAGAATCAAAGAATTATAATTGGGAACATGGTGCATTCATTGTAATCCTGACATGTGTGGGGACAAGGAAACCTACACCACAATGTGTGGGTTCTTACAAGTGAACTATAACAAGGGGAGATATTCAATGAGGAATCTAGGGCATGGATGCAAGATGAGGAATCTAAGAATTCCTACGTATCCCACGATGATGGGAATCAAGCCATACATTGTTGTTGAGATGCACTTTAACATCGTATGGGACAACATCCAATTTAATGTCATGTGGGACATGCCACATTAAGTTTATGTATGACCCCATTAAGTTTAACTTCCTACGTGACAACATACAGTTTACTGTTATGTGGGACCTAATAGTTTAAGGATATGAATGACCCAATTTTCTTAGGTTAATCATATATTGAGGAACCTAGAATTGGTGGGAGGAGTTACATGATCACCAACCATGGTATTCAGAGAGTATGTGCTCTTGGGATAAACCTTATGAATGATGTAAGTCCCATCCCATTTAGCATCACCCTGTGAGGACATGGGAGAATTGAAGAACAATGAGGGGGAACCTACTGTAGTTACTATAATAATGACATGAGTGGGGCCAATTAATCCTACATGACACCATGCAGGATCTTCCACAAGAACTATACACAAGGTAGATATTCAAAGTGGAATCTAGGGATTTACTCTAGAAGAGGCGTCCAAGCATTCTTATGTACCCCACGAGGATGTGAATCCAACCATTCATAGTTCTTGAGATGCAGTTTAACATCATTCAGGACAACATATAGTTTAATGTCACATGGGACATGACCATTTACGCACTTGTATGACCTGATACTGTTTAACATCCTGCGGGATGACATGCAGTTTAATGTCCTGTGGGACAAGATAGTTTATGGTCATGTTGGACCTCATTTTCCCAGGCGATGTAATTCTGGGGAACCTGGCAATGGTGGGAGAAGTTATAGGCTCACCATCCATAGTAACAAGGTAGTATGATCCATTGTAGTAAACATTATAAATGATGTATAGATCTTCCAATTTGGGATCTAGCATGGGGGGATTCCTACAAGGTATCATTGGTGTTCTCAATACCAACACCAAGATTCCCTGCATGAGAAAACAGAGGCAAACTTTTTTGTTGAAATCTCTAATTTTCTTGTTTGTTGCCTTTCCAGATTGTGCCAGACACGAATCTTATTCTAGTCATGTGATTCCAATTCAGCCATACTTATTTCAGTTACCATGTCTGGTGCTTGCTGATTATAGATAGATGTGTGTAATAAAGGAATCCCAATCTTGATGGGCATGATGGATTCTATTCCTTATGACAAGGAATATGGGGTCACCTTTGTGGAATTCGATTCGTCGTTCGATAAGAGCAGTGGGAATTGGGGAGCTTGTCTAGAAAACTCTTCTTGTTTTGACCAACCATTTTTTTCAGGATGTTAGATAGGATTTGGTTGAAAGCTTTGGTCTGTCCATTTTATTTCACGTGATAGAGGGATGTATGGTTAGAACAAATATTTTACATGGAGTCCAATTTCTTCAACTCGGCTTCCCGGAAGAGGGTGCCATTATTTGTGAGGATGGAGTTATGGAATCCAAACCAGTAGATGATATTGGAGCTTAAAAAGTCAACAATAGAATAGGCCTTGACGTCTATGACCAAAATTGCCTCTGCCCACTTGGAAAAGAAATCCATATTAGTAAGAATGAACCTGCATTATCGAGCTTTCACTGTTGGATATGGTCCCACAACATCGAGTCCACAGTCCACAAAGGGCCAAAAGTACATGGTAGTGTGGAGAGGCTCCACAGGACGATGAACAAAGTTGGCATGAATTTGGAACGCATGGCACCTATTGGAAAACTCAATTCAGAATCAAATCATGGAGGGAAAAAAATTTACAGCCTCCAGTTCTGGTGAGAATGTTTCGGCCTGGTTTGATGATCCCAATAAGAACCGGCCTGAACCTCCTTCTTGAGATGATAAATCTCAGTTCCTTGAATGCAATAGAGGAGAACCCCATCAAACTCGTTCTTGTAGGGGATCTTCTTAAGACCCCGAACACTATGGAGGGTAAATAGCTATGTGTGACATCTGGTTCACTCTTTATCGAGTCTATATGATGGTAGAATATTGTTTTAGAGGTACGTGACAAAAAAGGTTCTCTAGTCAGGCTTCAATTCAATCACTGCATCTATGGGACCTCGGGGCCATGACTTGGAGGTGTTGGTGGTATAGTGGCTTACCAATGGGCAATCATTGTTGTCCATAGTGACTGGGGTGATGATTCTCTAGTGTGCCATGTAGATAATCAAATAAACATTATATGGATCCACAAGAGATGCATCTAGATAGGTCAAAGTGTCAGCTCCAACGTTCTGGGATCTATGGACATGGGTAATTTCTGGCTGAGATGGGGACTGGGCCATCCACTGGAGGGTGTGTTCTAATAGTGGAATAGGTTTAATCTTTCTGATGACATAGTTACTATGGATTTTCATGATGAATAGTTCAGAGTCTCATTTCATATGCAAGAGGGTAACGTCAATATCAAGGGCCAGGTTGTGGCTAGTGGTGAGAGCCAGGTATTTTGCCTCATTGTTTGGTATAAACCTCTAACTAAAGGAAAAAATATGGTAAATCAAATTTTGATGGATTGACGAAGAAGATACTGAATCATACTCTATTGAGTTTGGGGTCATTCAGGATTTTTCTGGTAGGGCCACTGGAAACACCATCAATGTGAATTTTTCAACATGGGATGGTGTGGTCTACTCAGAGGATAGCCTCATCAGGAAAATGAAGGCCCAAAGACTGGTCTACTGGAGATGGATGAGCGGTGATGAAATCTGCCAATGATTTCCCCTTGATATCCTTACGAGGAACAATCATGAAGTTGAAATGCTAGAGAATCACTACCCACCATGCTACATGGCATGTCAATGTGGGTGGTTTAGGATGAACATCTGTGTATCAACTCGAGACACCAGTTGTACCTCATGGTGCTGTAAGTAATGTCACAACTTCTGTACTACAAATTCCAGCACAGGGAAACTTTTCTCGATAGGAGAGTATCTGGTAATTGTATTAAGGAGCATACTGCTAAGATGATAGAGACTAATCTCAGTTCCCTCGTTGTTCATCAGGGTGAGAAGGGCTTTGAGGGATCATTACATGGTGGTCACATAAAGGACCAGTGGCATTCTTGAAACTAGCATCATCGTGACCGGAGGATGGAGTAGATACCACTTTATTTCCTCCAAAGCAGTCTGACATTATTCATTCCAATGATAAACAATTCCTTCCGTCATGAGCTGATAAAAGGAATTACACTTTCTAGACAAATTCATGATAAATTATAATTTGTAGGCCATGTGGCCTTGGAAATCCTGAAGCTCGCAGATGTTCTTTGGGGGAGGCATCTGGATGATGGCCTTGATCTTCTCTAGGTATATTTTGAGGACCATGTTTCAGAAAATGAAGCTGATAAACATTCCAGAGGTGACCCCAAAGGCACACTTCAATGGTTTTATCTTCAAGTGTCAAGAACAGAGGATATGAACACATTCTCATGGTCTTTGAGATGGTCATGAAAATGGAGATATTTTACAAGAACATCGTTCATGTAGCATTCCACTAATTTCCATAGGGTTGGCTTAAATATGTGATGTATAGACCACTGATCAGTGGAACTTGAATTCATCAGACTGAAGGGAATGACATGTTTAAATAATGTACCTTATGGTGCCCGGAAGGCTATAGACTCCGCATCCTCATGAGCCACATGGATCTATTCATACATGGAGTACCCATCCAGGAAGGAGAGAGATTGGAACTCATCTGTAGAATAGATCAACAATTATATCCCAGCAATGTGGAAATCATCTTTCAAACAATGATATTTTTAGGTTTTGGATGTCGATGCATACTCTAATCTATTGGTTCTTATTCCTAACTATCATAATGTTTTCTTTCCATTTGGGGTACTGTACATCCAAAAAAAATTACATTTCATGATCTTATCAACTTTATCCTTGACCATGACACCATGAGAAGGGTGAATCTTTATGGAAGGATTCTTAAACCTACTATGATTTTCTGGGAGACCAAGGCGGTGGACGGATACCTGGGGCTCTAGTCCCAACATCTTGTCTTAACTCCATGTGAATACATCATAGTGATTCATCAAGAAGTACACATTCTATTTTTTCTCTTTGAAAGTCATAGAAGAAAATATCAATGTGGGTTTTGGATTTGTCTCACCACCTAGATTCACCTATACAAATTCATCGACCTTGGTGGAGACACCATCTTCAAAGGCATTAGGAGCATCCTATAAATCATATTCTTCACTTATGGATGGATACTCAGTGGGAGGAGTTTCCCCTTAGTCAATATAACCCGATGGGAGACTGGTTCCATCCTGAGTGGCGGTTTACCCTACATCTGGGGACTCCATGTCTACCGAAACCATAGCCATGAAATCAGTCGATCCAATCTGATATGGTCTTCAGCCCAAAGGTACACAGGTGATGATATCGAAGAAATAGAGTTGCATCAGTCTGAGAAAGTTTATCCCAGCCTAGTAAAACAAAAATGTTTACCAGGAGTAGGGGCTCCGGGATCATCGAGGCCTAATTTATATGGGAGTAGGATCTCCGGGATTCTCAGGGCCGAATTCATATAGTAATACTAAGAAATATTTTGGGGTTTCTTAGACTTGGGGATGTACTTCCCCCACATTCCTGAAACAATAAGTAATTTTAACATTCTAGGGGTTGTATCCTCCAATCAATGGATTGAAAAGATGTAGACATCATCTAGATATGTCCACATTACAGTCACAACTATCATGCATTCGACCTCGTTAGCCTGAATCTATTTGTACATGATTTTGTAATTTTCAGCATCCAGGTTGAAAGCTTCACAAAAGGCTAAGGGAGACATGTCACCTTGAAGTATTCCCAATCGACATTAAGGGAGTACATGATGCACTAGTGATATAATAAAGGGACCACTACATGTAGGTGGAGCCATGGTCTACCCATCAACACATTTTATGCGGTGTCCTGGGAGATAACCAAGAACTTGGTGTTGGCTACCAGACTTCTGAACTGGGTATTTTGTACAATTTTTATGAATAGTGTCTATTCCGTTCTATCATAACATTATATATTCATGATAGAGGGACTTATATAATCCATTAGAAACCCTAGTTTTTGCAGTGTCCGAGTCAGGATTAGGTTTATCTCAGAGCCTGTGTCGACAAGAAAGCGACGAACCTACACAACATTAAAATGGTTGGTAAAGTATTGTGGGAATATGTTCCCATATATGGGAGATCATTCATCTTCTCTAGAGAACCAGATAATGTCATGTCATTCATCATGCTCGACTACCTCAAAGCAGAAGACTTTTGTGGTTGTTATCTCCATCTCGAACAAGAGTGGGCATCCTAAAGATTCAGTAAGGGAATTGCGCATATCTGCTGACATGAGTAGGGCCTCAAGAATTTAGAGCCTTGATTTAATGATGTAATGATTTTTGAGGACATCACACATCTATTCTAGGTATTAGATTCTACTTATTGGAGGATGCTCTATGACAGAACGTATAGAGGGCCCTACCAACTGCATCGGTAGCTGACTGGTGTTGGGAATATCCCACTACTCATTGGATACAGCATATGGAGTGACTACAAGATGAGTTATAGATAGTAGAGACTATTCCATAGTAGAGAGTGAATGATTATCATGCTTTCTAGGTGGCTCCAACTGATCACGAAAAATAAACAGTGGTGACGGAGGATCTGTTGACCCCAGATGAGAAGGCATCGCGTGGTGGAATTTGTGATGGGTATGTTGTCTAGTTTCAGTGGAATACACTTCCTGGATGGAAGTATTAACTGAGGCACTCCATCGACACATATAGCCATAGCTCTGTTGATGCTAGAAATGGCTGGGGACGTTGGGAGGATCTGCCTTGCGCTCCTCACTATCAGAAATTAGTTAGGGATTTACCATCTCTACGGTGTTAACTGAGGCATACCCTTGGCTATCACGTGATGAATCATCCACTTCTGGACGGATTCTGGAAGGAATATCCATCAATGGTGGAATGAAGTCTCTGAGATTATGCGATGATGAAGGCATTGACATTGTACTTTTTCCCCTTGTGTCATAGATTCTTTCTCTTCTCAGAAGGAGATGACTGAGATGATTATGCATAATTAGTAGTTGTGGTTTCTAAAGGCTAGGTTCGATTAAGTCTTGCACAGATAATACCAAGGGAACGAAAGACATCCTTATAAGACATCCATTCATCATACTTCTGGGACTCACGTTTGGAAACATGCTGCCCCTCACCTTTGTTGTCTCTAACACTATCAGGATTCATGAATACACATGCCAAATTTGCTAGAGCATGGCCCAACCAGAATACATTGTTTTCAACCTGGTCCTGAAACCAGTCCGCAAACACATAGAACTGTTTGAGGGTCTTCCCTGGGATCTATTGATAGGGGCAGAAGTTGGGGCGACCAATGTGATTTTCCTCTCTTAGTCTCTTTCATTTGGGAAACCGTAGGATCCCATGTTTCAAGGCACTACTGAAATAACCAAGGACCTAAGAATAATTGAATGTGTAGGTATGGTTTCTCTTATCCATCTAGTGGACTCTAGGAGACTTCCTTGAAAAGGGGTTGGAGGAGCCTATCAAGGAGATGAGGTGTGGTTATATCTCCTGGGTGGTTGCGGTGTTTTATGTGGGGGAGTATGCTGATTCTGTAGTGAGCGTTGCTAGGCCGGAGGTAGTGCCAATGATGGTAGGACACAGCAAGGATGACGTGGTGACAGAACTGGTAATAACTACTGTTTCTTGGGGGAATCTATTTGGTTCACTGTGGTAGGTTCAGCCTTTGCGGCCCTTCTCACAGGAATTTCAGGTGGAAAAAACTATGCCATCTTGGCCTACTGTAAAGCTTTCTCTAGGCACTAGGCCTTATCAAAAAATTCTAAAATCAACTAGGGTAATTATAGTTAATGATATAGGGAACCAATTTGGTCTTGAAATTCCTTACACACAATTTCATCAACTGTTCCTGAGTAAGCGGCATGTCCAAGGAGTAGGTGAGTCCTTTCCACCAGGAAACGAAGTCCAAAACATGCTCTTCCAACCACTTTTTCACTTGAATTGGTCATAAATACTCGACTTCTGGGAGGTGGAACTAAACTGGTAAAGAAATTATGTACTATGAACATTCCATCTAGATATTTACCTAATGGGTAGCTAGCAGTAATAGACAAACACAGGTCCTTCAAATTTATTTATGAAGCATTGGACCATGGAGACCTCCTACTGTGGCGGAGTTCTCGTCATGGCTCTGCACCTTGAAATAAAGTAGGAAAAACATTAGGTCACATGTCCCATTAATGGGCATGAAGGTTTTATTTCAGAAACATGTGGGTGTTGGCATATCATCCAGCCATGCAAGATATGGATTTCTATCTGGCGGGATTCCCACCTGTCACGTTTCCAATGCCTCGAGGAGAACAATGACCCCTCCATGGGATCATTTGGGGTGGGGTTCCTATCCTGACGGGGAACCCTATCAACCAATGTGTTGGTAGGTTCTTCAACATGATAGTCATGCCCAACACCTCGTGGAGTGGCTAATAGAATGAGTTACATAGCAACTGTGGATACCTGAGATGGGTCTCAAGGCTTATCTCATCGCTCCAGTGGATTTGGAGACACATACCACACCCTCTTTTCGGAAATTCTATCCTCAACCATGTCATCATGGGTAGGATTTTTAGTGTCACCATGAAGAAATTCACTAAGGAGAAGTTTTTCCTAACCCTAGTACCCTGGCCGATGATCCCCATAGTCTGGCCTCACTCCGCGGTACACTCAACAAGGAGGTCATCGACCATATTCTCCTGCTCCACATGCTATGGACAAAACACATCTTTCTCAGGATCAACCTCCTATTTTTGTACTAAGCCATACAGGTCGGACTGTTTGATGGCTCTGAGGTGCTCCTTACCCTTGTTGGGATTTCGGATGAGGACCATTGCCTCAGTGGGTATAGTAACACCCAGTATATTTCTATATCGGTGATTAACCCTTCCCAACATGTCCAAAAGTTGTGGCACTCCCATGGGGGGTATTTTTTCCTCAAGGAGTTATGTCTCCATCTATTCCTCCGGTAGATCGGCCATGTCAACTGCGACTCTATCTAGAGGCATATCACTGATATTTCCCTGAAGGTTAGGTTTGTACATGATAGAACTAAAGTAGAGGGAAGCATACTAACCCCATGAAAGGATCTATATGTGTGGAGAAGTCTCCTTGAAAATCTTGATGATCACTTTAAAGATCTTAATGCATAATTTTTGGAGGGTCCTATAGTGGCCTGGTGACTAAGGGAACTGGGTAACAGGGAGTGCGTCCAAATAAATGAGATGACATTATTGGCCAATTTATTCGAAATTTTCTTGGATTTTGGGTAAGACACACACCGATGCTGATGATGGAAGTGTTTCACCTAGAGGGTTCGATAAAAGAATCCAACATCCTCGTAGGTGAGCAATTCCCGTGCACTAAATTTTGTTATCATGACTGGCCAAAACATCTCTTCTAAATGGTATTTCGCTAGAATTTCCCACAAGCTCATAGGCCCAGATTCGAAGTATGGACCTTTTTTGATCTTCTTGTCAACTAGGGGAAGCGGTGGAACAGTTACCAGAACTATAGTAGACATCTTATATGGTATGATGGCCGGTGGAGAATACAGAGAGTAGGATGAAAAACCGCCGCATCTCGGGATATCCTATGAAAACTGTAGTGACATGGACACCACATCATGATAAGACAGGCTGGAACCACAGTTTCTAGTCCAGGGACTATAGATTCTTGCGGTGGACCATGTTTTTTCTCATCCACTATCAATCCCCAGAATAACTCTTTGTGATCTCTGGTCGTTGTTGAGAGTGGTCTTGGCTATGATGGTGGTGATTGCACAACCATAACCACTGGAGATTCCAAATAATCATCCTCTTCAATGAATCTACGGTCAGAGGTAGGGATTTTATCGACCTCACATTCTAGAAGTACGAGGATGATATGCCTCGTTCCTGCCCCAACCTTCGACGCTGACGATCGAGGTGAGGGTTCCATTTCCAAATCATATTCCAACTCAGAATCTGAGAAGCAGACATGTTTAATCCCTTTCTCAATCCTTCGTTCATTCTTTTTATATAGGAAAATACATATCTTTCTTCCATGGGATGGATTTTTGGGATGGGGAAGATTTCTGGCTCAAGGAGGTCCTTCATCCAAACTAGTGCTAGGGTGGAAATGACTTCTGCCTGAGTGAGCAGGGGTGCGAGGAGCACCTGGACATATGTTAAAGGGAACATGGGGAGGTCCTATGTTTCCACTGGACAATGTGCGGAGGTAATCTTTGTGGTAAGTGCTAGAGCGGTTAGGAGAATGGGTAGGGCCTCTAGGATTATTTCTTCTAGAAGTGTCTTTGCGAAGAGGGTCCTCATATTGGTCAAGACAAACTCAGGTAGGATCTTTGTAATGGGTGACTTTTAATAGAGGATGACCATCAATCCTATGATTTTTGGGGTGATGAGGACCTTCACCGACTATAGTATGGACATGGGGAAGGCTCCCATACAGTAGATTGACCAGATTTGTAACATCTCTACACAGGCGGCCTGTGGAATGGGTTAAGACTCTAAAACCAATGTCATGATCATCGAAGAGGATTCTATATTGAGTATCACTATCATGGGGAGGAGCCTCATTAGGATTAAAGTTGGAGTGGGTAGAACATCCATGCCATGATTGTTAGATGTGAGGACCAGAGTTCTCAATGGTGGCAGAAAGGGGAGGACCATCGTATTAAGCGTTATGACCATGGGTCAGCCTATGGCGAGTGCGACCTGCGCCGTCAATCAAGAGAGTCAAACTGGACTTCCCAGGGGGGGGGGGGGGTTGGGGCCTCGATCTGGGCAGGGAGTATGAGTTCCCATACTCAGCAAAAATAGGGGAACGATAATATGCGTCATTAGTGGAACAAGCCACGATAGTCGTTGATGTTGATGCCCTTCAAAGAGAGTCCTCCTCGGCTTGCGCCCAACACTGCTGTCAGGTCATCTGGATAGGGACTAGCGATGCAGGTACAATGATAACCTATTCCTTAGCCCACAGGGCCAGGTGGTGGCACTGGCGTAGTGTAATGGGGGACCTCTTTTTGTTCCCCTAGAATGGGATCCCATTCGGACTGGCCCAGACATCCCCCTCCTCATTGGTTTAGGGGAGGTATTCTTAGATGTATTCTGGGGAGAGGCGCCCGAAACGGTTGTGCGTTAGAGTGGGGAGAAATGGAACACTACACGGCCCATGGAGGTGACTACAGAGACAAGGCACATATTCCTTTAGGTCTTGTCGGTCCATGTACTGGGTTGGGATGATCCCCTCTCCCACATATCTTCAGATGAGATAGTTTATCACCCTTGGCAGAACGAACTCATATGGGGAGATGGGGTATGGGAACTCAACAACAGTGTATGTGGAGGATATCATGGGGGAAATAAGGCTATGTGGGATTGTTATGGTGACGTTTCCCCTACCCCTATGTCGTTATGTGGGAGATTATCAGTTTCCCGATACGAAATCATTGGTCCAGGATGGTAGGGATATTAACCCATTAGTGCTGCCAGAAGGAAATTGATGCCCGGTGCCCCAGCACCATTCCTTCTTCAATGGATGGTAAGAAGGATCCATGTTGTTAACATCATAGACCAGGATGTCCAACAATCAACTGCCCCAACTTTTGTAGAGTTTTACACTAGGCCCACTATTTTCTTGGCGGGACATGGTGCCAGATACATGGATCTGGTGACACACTAGTCCACCGATGTCTCAAACGCTACTAATCTTCACATTGAGGAGAATAAAATCATGTTAGGTTCACCATTTCTATTTCTAATTATTTTTTCGGGGAATGCATCCATCTATAGGGGATGCGCAGACTATTTCCTGACATTTCCACTATTCAAAGGTGGGTGACAACTATCACATGTTCAGGTATGTTTTCTCATTGATTTAAAAAGAATTATGGGATGTCGGTCCCTCCTTCCTTGAATTCCTCCTCATAATTTGTTACCTAGTTTGGGTATTCCTCATAGATTACGACAACTTTTGAGAATCCTCTTGTAGTTACATGCCATCATGGATTCTATTTAATTAAAATTCTTCTATCTAGAAACTCAATGGGGTCCTGTCCAGAAAGCAACCTTCGGTCAGGGGAGTAGTCATGTAGGACATCGCTGGCGTGTCTGGATGCTGGAACACTAGCATGTCTAGGTTTCTTCCTCTTATAATAGGGATTATCTAGGGAACGTAATCCGATTTATCCCATGTTGAATGGGGGGAATTATATGGAATAGGCATGTATATGACGTTTTCCTCACCTTCCGATGTTTAACACAGTGTATTCCGCGAGTTTATCATCTAAAAAAGACAGATCAGACAGATCAAAACTCTGAATGGAGTGGATCATATGGGTGAAACCCTTGGACGGAACACTGATTATGGAGATAACTTGTGATTAGGTACCTAGTTACTATTATAGCGAACTGAAGTGGTGGATGACAAGATCTCAGCGGGATATGGCACCAAAGTAAGAATATGGATGGTTATGGGTTGTTGAGAGTGGATGGAGAAATATGTGCAATCTCCATAAGAGCACTATGTTGTTGGGATTGAGTCTCAAAGAGACATACTACGTATTCCCATGTAATGAAATCCAAGTCTATGATTTTCATTGATACGATGGGACAATTGAGGAGGTGACCCATATGAATGAGACCCAAAGGAAGTGGAACCTCATGGTTTGGGCATGACCTTCCCAAAACACATAGGTTTGAGGAAAAGGCTAAGAGGTTTGGGTGATGGGATTGAGCCTTAGAGAGGATTCCTACATATTACTGCATTAGGGAATCAATTTTCATGCGGTCCCGGATGGGTCATGGAATTGAGATGTGCACAGAAGACAATGCCCAAAATGGAAGTGGGGGCCTACGCATAGTTCGCAGCCCAGGTTGGTTTGACGCTCAAGGGGAGGACCAGAAATGTGGGTCCCAAAATGGGGACACCAATTTTTATCAATGTTTGGGGTTGAAAATCGATTACCATTGATTGGGGGTTCTAATGGCTTGACACTGATTGGAGTTCCAATGGCTTACCGTCAATTGGGAATCCCAACGGCTTACTATCCGTTGGGGTTCACAATAGCATACTGCTGATTAGGGAACCCAACAGCTTACAATTAGTTGTGGTTCAAAAAGGCATAAATTTTATTGGGAAACACAATGTCATACCCTAGGTAGGGGTTCACAATGGCTTACCACTGATTGGGGAATGCAACGGCTTACCGTCGGTTGGGTTCACAATGGCTTACCACAGATTGGGGAACATAATGGCTTACCGTCGGTTGGGATTCACAACAGATTATCACTGATTGGGGTTGGACCATAGGGAGACTTCCTGTATACCTAGTCTGGGACACAAGGATCAAGGAAAATTTAGTTCTAATGGGTACAGATTAATGTCTTGTGGGATTAAAAAAGACGTAATGTTTAACATTATGTGGGACGAGTATGGGCCGACGTGAAGGGATCAGGTCAAGTAGGTGTTGGGATTGAACCTCAGGGAGGATTCCAATGTACCATGCCTTGGAATTGATAGAAGTCTAGGTATTTTAGTATGTGTTTGGTTAACCGACATGAAGGGGTCGGGACCAATAGGTGTTGGGCTTATTCCGCAGGGAGGCTTCCTACATACCATGCCTTGGTAAGGATCAAAGTCCGCACAGTCCAGGATGTGTTTGGTGAAATGACAATAAGGGGGTTGGGAGCAATAGATGTTGGTCATGAACATCATGGAGGATTCCTACTTACATTGAATTGTCAAGGATCAAAGTCCACATAGTTCAGGATAGTATAGGGCATAAAATCTAGTGCGGTTCAGGAATGATATAATGGCCATCGATTACTCTATGCTCACATGATTCATGTTCGATTTGAGAAACTAGAGGAAAAAGACCCAACGATCATGTTGTGAATGGTGTTTTTCTGGTAAGTGAAGTGGGGATCACCTGTTTTTAACAGCCCAAAGTGGAAACAGGGGCTTACGCATGGTTAGCAGCCCATGGAGATGGATACGTGGACTTACTCCAGGATAGAGGCCCAATTGTCGACAGAGCCCAACAGGTGAGGGAAGGGATAATGAAGGTCCCTGTGCCTATCTCTCCTCTGGTCATGGAAACAAAAGAAAAAAGGATCATGAATGCTTCTTATAGAATTAAGGTCTAGGTAATTACACTAAAGTGGTTTCCCATCCTTGCAGATATGCGTCGCTCCAGCAATGAGGTTTTCATTCCATGTGAGGAAGATATCACTCTCGTGGAGAAGAGCAGGCATTGAGAATGTCCATGATGGGGAACCCCGTGTATGATGCACATGGAAGGGTCATAGTTTTACATCATGTGCTGAGGAAGACATTGCATGGCAGTTTAACATCCTGCATCTCAGATGGGGCGGGTTCACTACACACCCCTAGGACTTACATAACTGATACTCGCCCACCCTTGGGCAGTATAAGGCATCAGAAATGTTGTGGTAAAAGGGTGTCATAGAGTGGTCACCTGAGGATCCCACATTAGTGTCGCTATGATAAGAATTAATAAATCATAGTGTGCCTATGAAAAGAATATATGGCTAAAAAAACAACATGAAGAACCACCCAGGGGACCTTAAAATCACTTCGTACAATCCTAGAGGGTTGTATGGGAAAATGCTATGTAACATAGGTTTCTTGTCTATAAGAAGTTCCCATGTATAGTTCCTAGAAAAATACATCTAACACATGCTAAAGGGTGCACAAGATGATAATGGATTGTTGGAAATAGGTGCGCAAAAAGTGGGATGTTGCATGACAAAGGCCAAGTTGAGTGGAAAACAATGCATGCACGCCAATGGAAGAGGATTGGGTGAAAATAGGGGAATGGTTTTTTGCATTATAGTTGAAGGGGTTTCATGAAAATATATGAGGGTTGAATGCATAGAGAGGTAGAGGATTTGCACACATGTGAAAGGATTTGCGCGCAAGTGACTGGTTTTTCACGCATGTTGAAGGTTTTTCACGCCAGGGGTCCAATACTTATAGACTTGGGAGAGGGTCAAGCCGTAGTGATCCCTCGTGAAGGCAGACTCTGGGGAGAACTATTTCAGAAAATACCATACCTAGAAGTCATCTTTTATACAATGAAGAGGTGAATTACGCACAAGAGAGACAGTTCAGATTCTTCACCCACCAGAATTGTGGTGGGGGTGCATTTCTATTTATAGGCAATATGGGGCCGTAGGTGCTCGCAGAATTCAGACAACATAGAGAACCTAGAACCCAATATTGTCGCATGGATGTTCCCATGTCGGTGTGAAATAACCACTTCCGGTCATGACAGTTGTTTGCATGAGGACCGGGTTTTCCGCACAAGGAAGCAGTATTCCGCGCACAACTCCGGTTTTCCATGCAGCCTTGTGGATCTTCCAGGAACTAGTTTCAGAGTCAAAAAATGCCTCTATCTTATCTTAGGATGAATTCTGGGGACTATTGTTGTATTTATTAATTTACAATATTCATACGGATCTTCCAACACATTAACATTTGGGGTTTAATTTTTCTCTCGCCCAGATTTTCAATCATTCTACCCACTACCTCAACATCCACATACTCCCTAGACCTAGGTGTTCCTCCCTCCTCCCACCGCCTACCTTGTGCTTGAAAATTTTGGCAGTTTTAATCCTGATTATCCCAGTAACCCTCATGTAATTTTCTTCTTCCTTGTTTTCTTCATTTATTCTATGGGGTTTCTACCTCTACATTGGTGGTCCACTTCTAATGTGGGTTGAGTGTCCCTTTTAAGTTTTTAATCTTGAATTTTGGGTTTTACCTTTTTGGATTGGCTTTCTTCTTGCCTCCTTAGAAGAAGAATGTGGTGTGGATGTGATTTCACCCATTTTTCCGGATTTTCTTCATGAGAGTTCGGTGGTTCTGTCCCAATACATCATTAGATTATTTTAATACGATTGTTGGAATTTATAATTTTTCTATTTTATTTGATTATGTTGTGTTAATGGTTTTTGTGTGTGTGGTGTAAAATAATATAGAAATGACTTTTTAGTAGCATAAATGGAAATTTTTTGTGTGTTAATAGATGTAATGTTTCTAAAAAAGGTTTTAGGGGTTGTTAATTGGGGTGAAATGTATTTCCAATGGAACATGACGCATGTGAATGTTTAAATGGAATATTAAAAGGAAAATATTTTGTTTGGAATGCTATTATTGTTCTTAAATTTTGAGAGTGAATTATATATTGGGTATGTGATTATAATTCCATTTTTAAAATTGGATTTTAATGTATGTTTGTATTCATTGAGTGTATTGGACCGTGGTGTGGGTTGGAAATAATTTTTTGTTTCCTTATTTTTGTAAATAAAGAAATTCATGAATAATTTGAGTGATGGAAAATAAATTTATTATGGGTTTTTGGTGTTAGTAAAATATAGAATGGTTTGTTTTATTGAAAATGGTGGTTTCTGTTAAATTTGTGGCACTAAAATTTTTGTGTGACAATATGTGTGATAAGTGATATTTAACTATAGCATAAAATAATCTATGGTATCCAGGTTGGTGGACTAGAACTAGTACACTAGGGATTCATAATTGTGTTGTCCCAATTTCACCTAGCATGACTGATGCGTTCAACATTAACTAAACTATGATGATGATTGATCACTACTAGATCATTAGATGTTTCTCCTTTCTATTGGCTCGTGCATGAGGACACTGGGGGTTGTGGTTATTATACCACCTTTCACTAAGGTATGAGGTTCTAGGGTCAAACTAAATCTAGATAAACCTTAGGGTATTTACCCATAATAATATACTATTCATGATTTGGATTCATCTGTCAGTGAATAGAGGACCATTTGTGTATGTGTTTGTTCATTGTAAATTTCCACTCCCATTTTAATGTTGATTGTGAAATGGGTTTCCTTTAATATGTTCCATTTAATTATTTTTGTATTAAATGTTTTTCATAAAATTGTTTTAAAATAATTAATTTAAATGATCGTGTTAGATTGTATTTTGATTTTATGTCATGTAATATTTTTATAAGGTGGAATCCTATAGGGCCTTGTGTCAGTTCATGTAGACCCCATCACTTGTGTATTATAGGTAAAGGAAACATGCTTATAGATGGTGGTTCAGGTTGTTATTTTCCTTCTCATGTATGTTTAGTGATGGTGGCATGAGAATTTGGTACCACATGTTGTGTAAATGTTCAGGGAGGGGTTTTATATTTATTTTCATTATAGTATTCATTGGGTTTTGAGTTGAGTTGTAAATTTTAAATCTATTGATATTTTAAGGTTTTTTTGGTGGTGTATTTTCAAATTCATTTAATTAATTTTTATTTTGTTTATATGTATGCATTTGTGTAAAATTATTCCCAATGAATGTTATTGATACCCCAGAACTAGTTACCAGCCCATGGGGATCGGGAATGACGTTTCTGTTATTCCACAGATCAGGTCGGGTGCCAGGTTAGATGACAACCTATCTTGTTTTGTGACAGGTAATGTATAGATTCATTGTCTTCTATAAAACAAAATATTTATAAAGATACTATAAATCCTTGTGGATATTTCATATTTATACCCAGGGGATATATCGATAATATGTATTCATTGTTCTCTAAAACCATTATCACCATGTGAGTGACAATGAGGCATTATTTAAATCCTGGTTAGATATTTTCAGTGGATATTTAATAGTAAATTGACAATATCTATATAAACCATTATATAGGGTATTAAAATCCCAAAAAATTGTTATAATAAAACCATTGTTAACATATATTGAAACATATAAATTCATAGGATATAAAATGTATGTCATTCTTGATTTTTACCATTAATGTTAAGGTTTATAATTTATGTGTTTATTTTTTAAAAAACCTCATCCATAATTTTACATTTATTTAGTTCTATGGAATAAAATTGTAGGAACCTTGTCAACCACCAATGTGATGAGTAATGTAATAGATTCCTAAATGAGATTATAATCTTGATTGGATTAAGATTTAAGAGAATCATGACAATAAATTCAATGTTTACTCATTTCAATAATTGAATGAATAATCACATGGGAAAACTACGTCCTCAAAATAAGGATTATGTTTCATTTTTGAGCATTGTATGTAAAGGAATTTTTTTAATGGATCTTCATGCCACTTAATCACACACCAGTGAATCAAATCCAATGATAATATCTTACATATTATACAATGTTATGAGAAAGGTAATTTCATACAAATTTTATAGTAACCTTCACCTTTCAAACATTAACACTACATAAATTTTCGAGAATTATTAGACCTTATAAAAATAGGTTAAAGAATATCATATGAGTCTAGTGCCTTTGGAAACATGAAATCATAAACCCTGGTATATAAATGACCTAAATTATCTCTCATAAAGTTATTCTTGACTAGAACTGTCATGACCCGTCCCAGTAGGGCCGGCGCAGTGACTCCCCAAGCCCACCTCCAATTGGCCAGGGGATGGTGACTAGCACCGAGTTGGCATATCACTAACATGGGAGGCATTTCCTATGAACATGTAAACACGCACACATCTCAAAGCCCACAAAGGATGAAATGTAAAACACTAAGGAACAAAATGAATGCATACAACTAAACCCCATCCAACAGAGCACAACGAAAGGTACTGTACTGTAAAGGTAAACTGGGCCAGAATACAAGCCCACCAAAAACAAGAGTCTGAAAACGGCAAGGTCCAACCTGTAAGCACAAAAAGGTATTGGGACTGCCGCTCGTAGCCGTAGTAACGCCTCAGCCTATAGGGAACTTAGAAATCTCAGTTCTGTCCTGATATACCCTAGACTATGTCTAAAGGTTTCTCGTCTGCACAAGACACCAGACATGCGGGCAAAGCCCGTGCAGGGGTGAGTATAACAATACTCAGTAGAGGACCCTGAAAACCACAAAGTAGTAACCAAAGTAGAGGTATAGTCATCTATGCATAGTATATGTTTATAGAACATATAAAACAAACAAGATATACTCAATACCCAGACCCGTGGTCTAGAGACAAGTCACACAACCACATACCCCCGTAAGGGATTCAGTTTGTAGATTCCGTGATGCACTCGTTCTGGGAGAACACACTCAATGAGTCTTATAGAACTGATGAATTCCATCTGAGAAGTGATTTTTGTCAGGATCCGTCACGAGAGATGGTGACACTCCTTACAGGAGACACACCCCTGAGTGGAAAGGTTACGATAGATAGAAGCACTCATTACGGGAGACACACTCCTGAGTGGGAAAGATCTCGATACATAGATGAAGATAACTACCAGGTCCATGGAGGATACCATGAATCATTCAGAATTAACCTTCTAGGTAGAGGATCAACACCGATTAGAGTTGGTCACATCGATGTCTGACTCTACCTAGGTTCTGGATTGGATATAGGATCTCAATCCGGGCCTCTCTGATGGATGCCTGACTCTATCAAAGAAAGTCCTACTGAAGGGATCAAAATCCTGCGTGAGGGAATGATGCCTGAGCCTCAGGGAATCAATAATAAGGGGCACTAACCCAAACAAAAGATGTTCAAGGAACGGTGAATAAAAGGACCAATCCGTTTTCCAAAAAGTACACGGCGTGTAGAAATGATACACGTCGTGTTTTCCGACCCCGGGTACTAACCCTATACAATGGATCGTGTCGTGAGGATTTCCTTGTAAAAAAAACATATTACACGACATGTAGTACGGAGTACACGCAGTGTCTGGGTAACTGGGGTTGGCTCCGTGTACTCTGGCCATGTGCCCGTACACGATCACCAACCCGTGTACTCCGACCCATGTAATCTGCACATGGGGTGACCCATGCTGCTGGCCTCGCCTAGTCGTGTAATGGATTACACATTCTTGTACTCCATCCCTTGTCCACGTATCCCCGAGATACTCACCGAGCTCCGCATAGCCATCTCTGCCAAGCTATACACGTCGTGAAGCTTGAAGCTGTGTAGATCATCTCGTGTCCGTGTACTACACAAAGTACACGCCACGCTTCGAGGAAATTACAACACTCCGTGTGACCGGGGTCACATGCCATGTGATTCCTCTCTGACCCCAAAACCCTAGCCACCGCCGCCAGTACTACACAACGTGTTCTTCAGAAGTACACGTCTTGTATTCTAAAAAATTTCCAATAACAATGCTCTTCATCGGCACGCCTCCTGTGCTACTCCGATCATCGATCCAACCATTTGATCACCGGAAAACTCCAATTTTCTGGTCACCCCAACACCATGAAGCCGCTTCCATCATTTTTGGACCTCCAATCGGCTCCAAATACATGTTCTGATCTTCCCGCATAAAGAACGCTCTAAGAACGCTCTTTCCGATCCGGTCGGATTCGTCGTCTTCCGTCATCGCTGTACCACCAAAAGGTCATTGCGGTGTCGAACCTTCAGTTTGGGATCGTTGCGTCATAAAATGTATGTGCAACGATCCTTTGTTCATCGGCCCATGATGAACGCGAAGTACGCGCAGGTAAAAGAAGGGGGTAAATCCAAATAAACAAATTGAGGAACGAACCTCCGTGGTCGTTCATCGCAGCATTGATCCAATCCTGTTAATAGGATTAAATAGAGCAAGAATCAGTAACATAATGCATGGTTCAATTCCCCATAATCTTCCCGATGAAAATCCCTCCTGCAAAAACATACGAGTCCGCAGATCAACTTGTCTGTGGTTGATCTGCGTCCGTCATTTATACATAAATACTGGGAAAAGAAAAAAAAAACAACCCCTACATTTCGAAAGTAACAATCATTGACGAAGGATTCACACTATCATTGTCATCGGTATCCTTCATTGTTGTTGGCATAACGATTCTCGACTTTGATCCGTCATCGTTCGTCACCGAGAATTTCCTCCAACGCCACGCGGATTCGGCAGAGGTTCCTCTTAGTTGTTGCCAATGATTAATAATTGCTTAACCCATTAAAATGGGAAAGATTTTGTCATTTAATTACATGTCATCATTAATGTCATTGACTCTCCATTTTGAAGTTATTATTACGTGCAATTAATTTTGGAAACTGTTGCGCCATTGCCGCGCTACAGCGGATGTTTCATTAAATGAAAATAAAATAAACTTATCAATTTATTTTATTTTTATTTTAGTTAAAACATCCAAAAATTAAATTGTTCCATCATCCCGCGCCGGTTGAGTTTATCCTCACTCATAGGTAAAGTTGTCGTCCCAGAAACAACGGTGCGCTCAGATTTTTAAACTGTGCATCTGTTTTGGAAACTGCCACAACCACGCACAAGTGCCAACTAACCTAACTTAAAAAAGTTCAAACCACCATTTCGGGCTCACTAGACATCGAAATGATGTTCCGTATTCATTCCCGGTCTGGAAATAATTCCATATAATATTTAAAATAATAAATAGAAAAATCTGAGACATTATATTCACCCCACCTTGGGGATTTACGTCCCCTAAAAGCCAAAATAAAGGCTACTAAAAAAGATGAGGGTGCTGGGAATGGATCTGGGTCTCTCGCTCCCACGTGATCTCCTGAAGATTCCAGTGCTACCATCGGAAGCACACCAAGAGAATCGATCAGCCACAAAGGATCCTTTCCTGCCGATCCTCGATCTCCACCGGGTACTCAGCAATGGTCACTCCATCCTTGATGTCCAGCTCACCCAGTTGACGACGTGTGATGGGTCATGCACGTACCTCCTCAGTTGCAACACATGGAATAAATCATGTACCCGATGCAACTTTGGTGGTACAGCTATGCAGTACTCCACCTCTCCAACTCTACACAGAATCTGGAAAGGTCCTATGAACCTCGGAGATAGCTTGCCGACTCGGCCAAATCTCTACAACACTCCTCGAGGCGAGACCTGAAGAAAGACGTGGTCTCCATCCTCGAACTCTAGAGGTCTCCATCATCTATCAGCATAAGACTTCTGCCAGTTCTGTGCAATCTTCATCTGCTCCCGGTTGATCTACACCTTTTCTATAGTAGCTCTTACTAACTCTGGACCAATGAGTGATGACTATCCGGGGTCGGTCCAGAAAAGCTGTGACCGGAAGGGTCTCCAATACAAGGTCTCGAATGGTGGCATACCGATGGTGGAGTGATATTTGTTGTTGTATGAAAACTCCTCCAGTGGTAGGTGGTCCTCCCAACTGCGACCAAAGTCTATGATACCGGCCTGCAACATATCCTTCAGAACCTAAATGGTCCTTTCTGTGTGACCATCAGATCTTCTATCGGAGATCCTGGTACATCTTTGTCACTCCAGGATGTACCTCCCAAGGGGATGTATGAAACTCCCTCAGGACCTCCTCCTGGAATGCCACTGGTAAAATAGTGCATCCTCTGAAAAGAAGTACGTACTCCCCTCCTTGAAAAAATCCATAAGGAGCATATCCTATGGATAACTGAGCATGTAAAGCCACACAGTCGTCATCCCCAAGTTGTGCATCCCTACTCACTGTAATAGTGGAGGGGTGAAATCCATCAACTGTAGGTATGTTGTACCTCTCTATCCATGAAGGATAACTGTAACATGGATAACTACTGTGTTTCCTCAGTCAGCTGTTGTGAGCTTGACCTTCTGCTAAAAGAATCTACCACTTTGTTACCCTTCTTAGGAGTATAGATGATCTTGAAATCATTGTCCTTGTGAAACTCTAGCCAACGCCTCTGCCTCAGATTCCGATCCTTCTAGGAGAATATGTACTTGAGGCTCTTGTGGTCAGAGTAGACAATAAATCGCTCACCCATAAGGTAGTTTCTCTACATCTACAATGCGAAGACTACCGCTGCCAACTTGAGATCATGGGTCGCGTAGTTCTGCTCATGTGGCCTATGTTGGCGCAAACCATAAGAAATCACTTCATGCCACTGCATCAAGACATGTCCGAGATCAGTCCCTGTTTTGTCATAGAAAACTACGTACCTAACACCCTCCTCCAACAGTCTCAAGACTAGGGCACTTGTCAAACTCTATCTCAACTTCTCGAAATCCTACTGGCACTTTTATGTCCACACGAAGGGTTTCCCCTTCCTGGTCAAGGCTGTCATCGGTGCTGATATCTGGAAGAAGTCAGGAATGAATCTCCGGTAATATCCTGCCAACCCAAGGAAGTTCTACACCTCCATCACGCTCCGAGGTGGATCCCATGCTAACACAGCCTCCACCTTTGCTGGGCCCACAGCTACTCCATCTGCTGAGATGACATGTCCCAGAAAGTGGACCTCCCGAATCCTGAAATGACACTTTGAGAGAGTCCCATAAAGCTGGTGCTCTCGAAGTATGTCCAGAACCATCCGCAGGTGTCTCACGTGCTCCTCCTCTGACGCCGAGTACACAAGGATGTTGTCGATGAAGACCACTAAGAACCAGTCCATGTACGGCTGGAAGATCTGGTTCGTCAGCCCCATGAACACTGCGGGGGAGTTCGTCATGCCAAAAGGCATCACCAAGTACTCATAGTGACCATAGAGACACGTGAAAGTCATCTTCGGTATATCCTCATCCCTCACTCGTATCTGGAGATAGCCTGATCGAAGATCAACCTTCGAGAACCACTATGCCCCTCTTAGCTGATCAAAGAGGTCATCGATTCTCGGTGGTGGATACTTGTTCTATACCTTCACCTGGTTCAAGCGCTGGTAATCCATGCACAGTCTCAAACTCTTGTGTGTCTACTTGGGAAACAAGACCAGGGCCGTCCCAGGGTGAAACGCTGGGCCTTACGAAACCCTTTCCCTACAAATCCTCTAATTGTACCCTCATCTCGCGAAGCTCTGCGGGAGCCATCCGATATACCGATGAGGAAATCGGATTCATCCCAAGGTGTAAGTCGATGTAGAAGTCAATCTCCCAGCGGGGAGGTAGTCCTGGAACATCTTCGGGAAAGATGTCCTCGTACTCCGCCACCACTGTTGGAAACCGAGAGCTCACAACATATACTACTCCGATTGTAAGGCTAGCCAAATCATGAGTGATCGACTGCACCCTCCAATGCATGAGCCCATTTTGTGTTGCCTGGGTTTCCCTTTCTCCGAAAAAGAAAAACTTCATTCAATCAAGGTGGACACACTGCACTCTTCGCCTAAAATAATTAATCTAGGCATGGATTGAGAATAACCAATCCATACCGAGAATGATGCCGTAAGGCCTCAACACTACCACTATGAGGTTCCAACCGAAACAGTCATCTCCAAGGGTAAGATCACGCTGTCTGTAAAGGTGTGTGATTGTCGAGTCTCCTCCTATAGGTGTCTCCAATCGTAATGATCGAGTCAACGGTTCTACCAGAATCTTGAGGTTTTGTACAAGACATGTGGCTATAAGGGAACGACTGAAGCTAAGGTAGAAAAGACATAGATCGTACCTCGAATCATCCCTGGATCCCCTGAGTCGTACGCCTCGACCGCATACAGCTATCCCCATACCTGTCCCCTAGCTCCCTGATCCTCGTGCGGACCTCCTGGGGGTGGTGGTGGATGTAAGTCAGAGCATCTGCCACCGCCCGCATCTCTCCCTGCTCCTCTGCCACGTCAACCGCCTGGAGGGTCTGACTGCTCTGTTCTCTGCCTCTGCCTTGGAGGTCCATCCACCACTTCCCTATCAGTAGCTCGATGGGCCGGGAAATCCCTAGTGGGATGTCCCCTATCATCGCATGCATAGCATCACTTCTCCCTAGTCTAACTGGATCCCACCTGAGAGCCCTGGACTATCGATCCCCTATCCTGGGTCCTCCTCTGACGTCTCTCACGTCCAGATCTCTGCGTCTGACGTCGGCTCACTACTTCCGGTGTCTCTGCACCTGCCTGCCTGCTGCTGACTACTGGCGGCTGTCTCTGCTCCGCCAAGAAGTTCTCAATCAACAAGGCCCACTGAAGAACTATAGCATATGTTGATACGCATAGAGGCACGACACTAGCTCGGATGTCTCACCGTAGACCTCGCTCGAAGGTCTGAGCTCTGAAGTACCGATCCCTGACCATATCCATCGAGTACCTTGAATGGTTGGTGAACCTCGATGATTAGTCATCCAGTGTCATACTTCCCCGGTGGAGCTGAAGAAGCTCTTGGATGCGCACAGCTCTCACTGTAACTGGAGAGAAATCCACCCTAATGAGTCCCTCAATCTCCATCCATGAAAGAGTCTCCTCGTCGTGAGTTTGTGTGGTCAGACTCCACCATCATCCCGCTGAACCCTGATGAAGGCTCGCTCCTAGGATAATTATCTGGTCTGCCGGTGTCCTCACTAGACGGAAAACTCTAGTCATCACCTCCATCCATTCCTCAGCCGCCTGAGGGTCCGGCTCGCCTCGGAACCTGAGGGGTCTCTGTCTCTGGAACACATGGAGCATGCTAATCCTACACTCCACACTGGTCGGTACTGCAGGTAGCACTACCTTCTCCACTAGTGGTGGTATAGCAGGTACACCACCTAGTGGAAATTCCTGGGGAGCTGGTCTCTGTATCGAAGCCTCATCACTAAGGGGGTCATCCTTGTGATTGTGCTGCTGAATCCTAGCGAGTATGCATCGCGGAGGCATCCTGTAAACAAAAATGATGTACCATGGTCAATGAGTATATCTGGATAGCTGACACAAATGACATGGAAAGAAGAACCCATTCCTATATGATGCATGCACCTTTTATTTCCCCGCAATTAGTGTTTTCGTGCACCGAGTCAAAAATCAGGTTATCAGAGTCCTGGTGTATGGATACGTCGGACGCCGCACCAACATTGCGGTCTCTGGCCTGAAAGTTGAACCTGAAACACTTTACATTGTTTCTCCAAACCAACCACACATACTATTGGTCCTAAGGTTGAACCGACCACCTTTGATACCACTCTATCACGACCCGCCCCAGTGGGGCCCGCTTCATGACTCCCCAAGCCCGCCTCCAATTTTCCAGGGGATGGTGACTAGCATTGAGTAGGCATATCACTAACATGGGAGTCATTTCCTATTCACATGTACACACGCACACATCTCCAAGCCCACAAATGCTGAAATGTAAAACACTAAGGAACAAAATGCATGCATACAACCAAACCCCAACCAACAGAGCACAACAAAAGGTAGAGTACTGTAAAGGTAAACTAGTCCAGAATACAAGCCCACCAAAAACAATAGTCTAAAAACTGCAAGATCCAACCCGTAAGCACAAAAAAGTACTGGGACTTCCGCTCGTATTTATAGGAACACCTCGGCCTATAGGGAACTCAAAAATCTTGGTCCTGTCCTGGTTCCCCATGGACACTGTTGAAAGGCTGCTCGTCTACACATGACACCAGACGTGTTAGAAAATCCCAAGCAGGGGTGAGTATAAAATACTCAGTAGAGGACCCCGAAAACCACAAAGAAGTAAACAACGTAAAGGTACAGTCAGCTATGAACTGTATATGTTTACAGAACATATAAAACAAACTAGATATACTCAAAACCCAGAACTGTGGTCTAGATACAAGTCACGCAACCACATACCCCTGTAAGGGATCCAGTTAGAAGATTTTTTGATGCACAATTCCGGGAGAACACACTCCACGATTCTTGTAGCACTGATGATGGTTGTTCGAGAAGTTTTGTTCTTCGGGAACCGTAATGAGAGATGGTTACAGTTATTAAGGGAGACATAATCCTGAGTAGAAAGGTTTTAATAGAAAGAAGCACTCATTACATGAGACACACTCTTGAGTGGGAAAGATCTTGATACACATATGAGGATCACTACCAGGGCCATGGAGGATACCACGAAACATCCGGAATTCACCTGCTAGGTAGAGTATCAACGCCCGATAGAGTTGGTCATGTCGATTCCTGACTCAACATAGGGTCTGGAATGGATAGAGGATCTCGATATGGGCCTCTCGAATGGATTCTTGACTCTATCATAGAAAGTCCTGCTGAAGGGATCAAAATCCTGCATGAGGGAATGATGCCTGACCCTCAAGGAAATAAGAAGAAGGGGCACTAACCCAAACAAATGATGTTCAGGGTTCGGTGAACAAAATGACCAAGTTGTTTTCCAAAAAGTACAGGGCGTATAGAAATGATACATGTCGTGTTGTCCGAACCCAGGTACTGCCTGTGTACAACGGCCCGTGTCATGAGGCTAGTCTTGTAGAAAAAAACATAGTACATGGTGTGTAGTACGGAGTACACGCCGTGTCTGGGAAACTGGGGTTGGCTCCGTGTAGTCTGGCAATGTGCCCATATACGGTCACCAACCTATGTACTCCGACCCGTGTAATCTGCACACAGGGTGTCCCACGCTGCTGGCCTTGCCAGGCCGTGTGATAGAGTACACGGTTGTGTACTCCACCCCGTATCCGCGTATCCCAAGGATACCCGCTGAGCTCCGCGTAGCCGCCTCTGCCATGATGTACACGCCGTGCAGCCTAAAGCCGTGTAGATCTTCCCATGTCTGTGTACTACCCAATGTACATGCCGAGCTTTGGGGAAAGTCCAACATGCCATGTGACCTGGGTCACACGCCGTGTGATTCTTGTCTGACCCCGATACCCTATCCGCCGCCGCCAATAGTACACGGCGTGTTTTTTGGAAGTACATGTCGTGTATTCTAGAAATTTCCAGAAATCGCGCTCTTCGCCGGCGTGCCTCCCGTGGTGATCTGATCATCGATATCGCCATCTGATCGCTGCAAAACACCCAGGTTTTGGTCACCCTGTCACCACAAAGCCGCTTCCGTCATTTTCAGACCTCTGATCGGCTCTGAAAACGTGTTCCGATCATCCCGCATGAAGAACACTCAAAGAACGCTCTTTCCGATCTTGTCCGATTTTTCATCTTCCATCATCGCCGTACCTCCGTAAGGTCGTTGTGGTGTCGAACCTTCATTTTGGGATTGTTGCATCGCAGAACGGATGCTCAACAATCCATTGTTCGTCGCCCCGCGAAGAACGTGAAGAACGCGTGGGGAAAATAAGGGGGAAATCCAAATAAACAAATTGAGGACCAAACCTCCTCCGTCTTTCGTCACAGCATTGATCCACTCCCATTAATAGGATTAAATGGAGCAAGAATCAAAAACATAATGAATGGATCAATTCCTCATAATCTTTCTGAAGAAAATCCCTCCCACAAAAACGTACGAGTCCACGGACGAACTTGTTCATGGTTGATCCGAGTTCGTCGTTTAAAAATAAATACGGGGTAAAGAAATAAAAAACAACACCTACCTTTCAAAAGGATCGATCATTGATGAAGGCATCGCACTGTCGTTGTCGTCGGGATCCTTCAACGTTTTTGGCGTAGCGATTCTCAACTTCGATCTGTTGTCGTTCGTCGCCGAGAATTTCCTCCAACGCCACGCGGGTTCGGCAGAAGTTCCTCTCAGCTGTTGCCAACGATCAACAATTTTTTAACACATTAAAAAGGGAAACATGTTGTCATGTAATTACGCATCATCATTAATGACGTTGACTCGCCATTTTGAAGTTATTATGATGCGCCATTAATTTAGGAAACAGTTGCGCTGTTGCCGCGCTGCAGCGGATGATTCCTTAAATGAAAATAAAATAAACTTCTCAATTTATTTTATTTTTATTTTAGTTAAAACATCCGAAAATTAACTTTTTCCCTCGACCCGCGCCAATCGAGGTTATCCTCGCTCTTAGGTAAATTCATCGTCCCAGACACAACGGTGCACTCAGATTTTTAAATCGGGCATCCATTTTGGAAACTACCACAACCGTGCACAAGTGCCAACTCACCTAACATAAAAAAGTTCAAACCACCATTCCGGGCTAACTAAACCTAGGAATGATGTGTGGTCTTCACTCCCGGTCTTGAAACAATTCAATATATTATTTAAAATAATAAATGCAAAAATCTGAGACATTAGATTGTTAAGGCGGGGTGTCTGTGCTGTAACCGGGACTCGGTTGTCACATTTGGTATCAAAGGGGGAACCCATCTTTAAGTGAGGTGCACTGCCTGGGTTGAGATATAGGGCCCACAATGAGGACGTTGTGCTCTAAGGGGGGGGGGGGGGATTGTAACACCCCAGAATGATAAAGGGTTAAATGACTAAATAATATGACTCATGTCAACAAGGTGCACCTTTCTTTTCGAGAGCCTGTCAGATTAGAACTCTATAGTTAAGCATGCATGGACTGAAGTAGTAATTAGGATGGGTGACCATCTGAGATGTTTCCCAGGGTGTGTGTGCGTGAGGACAAAACACACTGAAAGAACATGTGTTGGCTGGTGGGGACAGTCATTAGTCTGATAAGAGACCCTATTGAGTAATAGCCTATGGTTTTCTTGGAAGGAAACCAAGGCATTATAGGAGACCCATGGGGACATATGACAAGGTTCATGGCCCGGGGAGGCGGGTCATGAGGATAACCCTTCTTAAACATCACAAAAAAAATATCTTCACAACCTAGGAATGGAATCATAAAATGGGGAGACCTCAAATGAAAAGTAAGGATAAATAAGGTAGAAATGTAATTATAATTCTGAGCATAAGGGTATGAGAACATGATTATAAAATTATAATATCATATTGTACATATCAAATATCATAACATAGATCTATAAATAAATATTGGATGTTCATAATACATGAATCATAATGAAATAAAGATCATTAGAGATGAAAGTATAACATAGGAATAAGATATGGAATTGTGTAAAACACATGAGCATATAATGATTTCCATAGTATCCAAGAATTTACTTACATTACCATCTTAGTAGTCATGGATCATTTCAATGGCCATTTTAGTAGCATGAGTTCACTACTTATTCCATCATAGAAGTTATGGTTAACACCAATGGCCATATTTGTAATCAAGGTTCACTCTCATGAAGATCTTTGTACTGGAGTTCTCTCTTCATACATACATAGTTTATTCCATGAGATATAAAACTTTACCCAATGCATGGGAGGGAGAAAGGGGTCCCACCTATCACATAATGAAATCATACATACATGTGCTACAAGATCACAAATAGACATATCATAACCCATTAAATGAAATGGGTATCGTTAAAATAAAAAAAATCAAATCCGCGAGAAAAATATAGTTATTTATAATCATTTCAACATAACCTATGAATAGAAGCAAGTTTCAAAGGAATATAACCCTTAAACATGAAACAGGTTCATAACATCAAGCCATCAAAACAAAATCCATTCAGAAAAATAATAATAATGGAAACATTGAATAATTTACCCATTAAGTTACGAGTAACACAAATCAATGTTATATTATATGGGAAATAATTTTTAATAATATTTTAAAACATTTATTGGGGAAAATATCCTTTCAAAATTGAAAATTATTTTTATAACATAAAACCTTTTGAAAACACTTTTCTATAAAAAATGCTCTGAAAAATAATAAATGGAGCTTCAAAAACAATAAAACATTTTTTTAAATCCTTTTTCCTACAAAAATATATATGGGGATATTTTCAGAACATTATTGTAATTTATTTGGATGAAAATTTTGAATTTAGGTTTTTTTAATACAATAGATTTCTGACCAACGAGAGATATAATAATATTTTACTTAAAACATTTAATTAAGTGAAAATTAGTAGAGAAATTTGTTCTAAAAAATGAGGATATTTTAAATAAACAGAGGATAAGGAATCTATATAATATTATTGAGTTATTCATCATAATATTTTATTAAAGGATGTTTAAAAAATATCTATCTCAAAAAGCGATGAGATTTTTTCAATAAACTTTAATAACTTGGTAACCAAGGATCATACTCTCCATGTTTGAAAAGGAAATTACATGAAGATGAAGATATCATAATAATAATTATATTCATGATATAAAATGTAAAATATAAATATATAAATCTCAAAAATAGTTTATGTGTTTAACAAAACGTGGGCCTTAAAGAAGGAAAATTGGGACAAAACAATTTTACCAATTTGATAACTTTTAAAAGTTAAACCCCATGAAAAAAAGATCATAAAATGGATATGTGGTTACCCATAAATTTTAATATAATATACATATAATTTTACCTTGGGATGTACATACACTACATAAAAGGAATTAGTGGTGAACATAACAAGAATATCATAGAAATTAATTGTGAGATGAAATTCCCCATACCATGTGTCATGACTCTCTCTGTACTCGTACAAGAATCATGTATAATTAATATTTGTTTATTATGAATCTTTTATATAATATTATAATTTTATAAATTACAAAATATTATTTTATTACGACCTTATATTACCCACTTGTTATTGATCCTATGATACAGTTTCACTCTGCGTAATAGTTACTTTGTTCTCCACATGTATCTTAATTTGTTATATCACTAATCCTAATACACATGCCATGATTCCATATTTTATAACTAGATATAAATATCAGGAATATATAGTTTAAATATATTTTAATAATCTATATAATAATTAAAAGTGTAATGGAATACACCATTTATGGAGGTGGTAAGCCGTACGTTCGCATGAACAATGTTTTCTTATTTTTATTATCGCATTGAATGGAATTATGAAAATGATATATATATATATATATATATATAATTTTTCCAACATGATTAATATATTATATATATTTTATAATTTCCATAAAACCATACTTAATAAATTCCATGTGGTGCATGAATGAATCATATTGCTTTGAGGGGGTAGTAGTACACACATCCTCAAATGATTTTATCGTATTAAAACCAATTTGAGGGTAAAATGATTTGTGCTATAAAAAGAAATACAGAAACTTAAATAAATAATAAATATAATATGTTACATATATAAATAGATTTCTCAGCCCAATGGGTACCATGATTTGAGATAATGGAGAAATGGCCAGTCATCGTTTCATGAGGCAGTAGTTCACCATACACAGAATCATTATGTTCAACATCCATTCTATAGAGGTGTGTTTCATAACAACGTTATACTATATGTAGGATATTGGTTTTTTTAAAATAAAAAATACAATAAAAAGAGTGGAGTATTGGATATGAAAAATAATGGAATGGGGAAGGAGATAAGATGTTACCTCTTAATCTGGTAACTCATTTTGGTATATTCCAAAATGATTCCTTTTGAGGATTTATACTGAAAGGGAAGCTTCAAGGTTAAGGTATGATTTTTGGGAATTTTATTGGGAATTGATTTTTAAAAAATATTATTTTTGAGATGTTAGAGTAATGAGTATAAGTGGTAACATTTTATTAGCATAGAAATGGAGTCACATTGAACTATTAAAAAAATTGTATGCAAGTGTTATTAACTATAAAATGTATTAAAAACCAAACGAACTCTATAATGTAAGGATTATGGTCGAACTATATAAATATAATAGGTGATTCATAATTGTCTAGTTCCTTTGGCGTCTTTATTTAAAATATTATTCCATAATTTAGCATAATTTTTCATTAACTGTTGTGATTATTTTTAATCCCTCTTACTAATCATTTGGTCAAAATAATTAACATGGTATGATTATTCTCTATATATTATATTGAATACAATGTATTATGTTGGATTTTTTATTTTCAATTCATAGAAGTGGGATAATTAATTTTAGTGTTAATTCTGCAGACGATACAAAATAATTGGGTTTTGAAGTAGAAAAAAAGATCAAATGTTTGTTAAGATTTTATATTCAGTTATGAAGTGATATTTATTTTAATGAATTAAATTGTATTAATAAAATTAATATTTACATAATTTTACCATAAAATATCTTTATAATATCAATTTTCAATTATAATTAATTGTTAAAAAGCATTTTTTACTAAAAAGTAGTATTATTCACTATTCATCAAAAAATTGTGTTTCTTAGGAAAATTAAAAAAAAATTACCATAAGATAGTTTCATTTTTTTTGAATTAGAAAATGAATTATATTTTTTAAAATTCCATCTCTAAACTTGAATTAAATTTCTGTTTTTATTAGAAGTGGTTTAGTCGAGAAAACATTGTTTTCAAACATAAAAATGACATTAATATAAAATCATATTATTCATTATTAATATGTTTTATTAATTAAAAAAATATAATTCTTTTTAAAAGTTGTTATTATTATTCGTATAACTATTTTTAAATGATAGGTTATAATTAGCTTATTTAAATTATTAAAATAATAAAATGTTATGTTTCGTTAAAACTCAGTGTTGCGTGTATCGTACACAAACTCAGTGTTGTGTGCATCATAAGCCACATTGGTGTTGTGTATAATGTAAACCAAGACAGAGTTTCATATAACATTTTCCATGTTATTGTTGCATGAAAAAATATTCTTTGACTATGTATACTGTAAGATATTAACCAAATTCAATTTTTTTTTTAAAAATCATGTAATTAAAAACTTGTGGTGTTAGAGATTGATTATTGTGTAGAATTAAATTCTAAAAAATGGTTTATGTTGATTAAAAATTTGAATCATATGAGGATATCACAGAGATACTGGGGAAAGAAATATTGAAAAAATTTCTCAATAACTATTTTCGCCACACAAAATGACATAAAATATAGTGTGACTGCATTGTCTTCATGTAAAAGTATTATGAGTCAATAGGGTGCTAAGATGAACTTAAATAGAGATTTATGACAAACATTGGGATTTATAACATCCCATGAATAAAATGATTATATTTTCTTTGGTATAAAAAATCAATGTCTATGAAAATCAATTTTTTATTGAGTCTTGGACATCTATTTGGGAGTTTTATGATATTATTTCTATGTGAAAATTAGTGATTAGAGATTCTTGTGGGTATCATGAATTTAGATGTAGGAATTAAAAAATTGATTTTAATTATGATTGTATGATGTAAAAAAATTCTGGGGTAATGAAATTAAAGAATCCTGCATGTCCAATGTCTGGGGAGAAGCTTCCAAAAAATATGTGAAGTGAAATGGAAATTATTTTGGTGTTGCGAGAAGGTTCCCATTGAAAGATATTTCCCATGGGAAGAACCAACAATGTGTTAGAATAAATAAATGATATGGTCAACACATAGTTTGTTGTCTAATGTTTGAACTATAAGTAACAATGAAACGAAATTAATCGATGCAATAATCCAAGTCATATTATTGATGATAATTGATGAAAATAAAATTTATGGATTAAATGGAAAGTTAATACTTATGCCATCAAAAATATTAAGGTTGATCTTAAAAATTATATTATCAAAGGCACACCAGTTCTTTATTCTTGAATATAAAACATACTATTTGATTCTTCTATGAATTCCTTCATATCACATTATTAATTTATAACAATTCAAACACAACCTCAAATCATAGAGGTAGAGTATTTAGTGAAAAAATAATTGAGAAATTATTTTATCTGAAGTATATTATTTCCCCCTATCATATTTCTTGAATAAACTTCCTAGTAAAAATTTTGATTCTATATATAGAAAAAATAAATGGAATCCTGGTAATGGACTGGATTTCCTTATATTGGGAGAACCTCAATTTCCAAGAGAAGTAAATAAACATCTATATGATGAAGTGTCCTCTGATTCAATATAATTTTTATGAGATGATGTAATATAAATTTGTTTCATCATCTCAAAAAATAATATTATTACCTTATGAGAAAAAAAATCTAGGTATATTAATTTATTATAAGGAAAACATCATCAATTTTGACATAACCAATATAAGAGAAAATGATGATTTAGTTTTTAAAATATTTTATGGTCTTCCTCTACAACATTATGTTTAGTTAAAAATTGTCATTATAAAAAGATGATAAAAAATATTCCATACTCTTTATAGTTATTCTATTTATGGACTTGACTAATGAATATGTATCTACAAGGTAATATAGAAACTGTATTTTTAATACAAAATTTTTCACCTACGGGTGAATCAGTCCAATACAAAATGAACTATAAATGGTAAAGGTGACTCTTTATTGGTTATCGAAAGATCAACATATTAATGATAATGAATAGGAATCCTCTTCAAAATATTAATGAAATGCTTGATAATCTATGTGGAGAAAAATAATCCTCAATAGTTTTTCTTTAGTTGGGTTATTATCAAGTCTATTTAAAGAAGGATGATATCTCCCACACAAAATTTTCTACATTGTATGTGAACTACCATTTCATATATATAATATTTGGAATAAAAAATTCCCAAAATATCTTAATTTACATAATGTATATAGTCGTTTGAGATTAACATAATTATTTTTGAAAAAATATTTTATATTTTATTCTTATTTACTCCGAAAGAAATATAGAATATGGGGAGTGTTTGGTTACTATAGTGAACACCACACAAATGGTAAAATAATATATGATGTATAGTAAATGTGGGTTATGGATGGAGAATGTAACATTCTTGGGGAATATTATCTCCAGAGAATAGATATCTCTTGGAACATTTTCATATAGATAATGTTGAAAGCTTGGCGAGATCAAAATTTATGATAGATATCTCTGGAGTCATTTGATTCACGGGATACAATCATCAATTTGTGATAAACATATCAAAAAATTCAAGACGTACAAATAAAATTACTAAGAAGGGGGGTAATTTTATATTGAATTGTGGAGGATTAGAAAGCATAAAATGGTAAATAATAGACTTAACACATCATCGGTTCTCACACAACTAATAAGTAGAAAATTTATTTTGATTTAGAGAAATAAATATAAAAATGAATTTGGTTTTGTACTAATGAAATATGTAAATGTGGTTTTTTATGAATCTTTATAATTGATGATCCATGAGTAAAACTGAATATTAATTATCTTGAAATAGATTCAGTGTTCTCGGCATCAATGACTTGAATGCATTATCTCAATGTAGAGAGTTGTGACATATATGTGGACCAAAAAATCCAAAAGAATATATTCATAAAAATTAACTAAATATATTCCAAAGAAGGGAGTCATATATAATCAAGAATTATTATATTTAAATCAATTACCATCCTCATTGGGGTTCACTTCGTCTTTGACCATAGACAGTTATTTACATTTTTCTCACACTATGAAATGATGTGTTTTGGAAATTCCAAAAATCGTTATGGACCATCATGAATGATTTGAATAAGTTGATGACCATCTATTACCTAGTCTAAACCTAAGGTGACATGGATTAAAAAATTTAGTGTCTCGATGTAGATATCTTATAAAATAATATTAATGATTAATAATTTTCCCCATTGGATTATGGTTTCTCAAATTATGATTTTATTTGTTTTAATACATGAATATAAAATAGACGGATTCATTTAATGTTCTATACTATGGATAACAAAATAATTTTTCAAAAAAAAAACATTTATTGGATATTGTATGAAACAAATAATTGTTATGATCACAAAACATTCTCAAATAAAAAATCATATAGAACATCAAAATCATAAAAAAAATGTATCAACATTATAATGAGTACGTAGTAAGTGAACATAAAATATCATTTAGTGGACCAAATGGCCTCATAGTTTCTATGAAATAGATATATAACAATAAAAAAACATTTCTAGTCTCCATTTTTTGGATCAAGAAAAGTCATTTTGGTCATCAATAATTTAAAAGGAAAACCAAAAAAATAATGTAAACATGTTAATATTGTGAGGAAGCATGAGGAAATTGACTCAAAGGGGAGGGATATCACTAAGGGGTTATTTTTTAATAAGTAATTTCCTCATATTCATTATATGATGATTGATAATGGATTAACTATGCTATAGAATAATCATAGTGATTATATAGATGAATAGGATATAAAGTTTTCCAGACTGGTGAGGTACACTTTTTTAATTACCATCCAACCTAAAATTAAATATGATCATTTATTATATGGGATAAAATAAAGTTTATGAAATGAATCATCCATAGGGGAGATTAGTTATTATGAATAAATAGTTTAGTGCACAATCACTGTGGAAATGTTGATTATTTTTACCCATAAATTTGATGTTTTTTATATGAAAGAAATGATGGAATTAAATGGAAACTATATAAAATAGTAAAAAGGATATTATAATTATTTCATAGTCAACGTATGAAATAAAAAAATGGATATTAACTGATGGTGAATATAAAATTAATTAAGTGTATAAAAAATCTCATTGAGTGGTCAAATTCAAACGTTATTTAAATAAAAAAGAAAATTATGTAAATAAAAATATTTATCCACACAATTATTCACCCACACTCTAATGGTTAATATTCACATAGTATGGGAATTATCCTTACCAAAACTCAAATACAATTGTTAATGATAATGATCAACTTCAGAAACCACTTAAGTTGAGAGTTAAATGTAAATCACATTTGATCACTATTTATGATAAGGTGTGTGATAATGATATAGTTAATGGTAAACATACCATCCACTCTAAAACAACTACTATATTATTTGATTCCATATTAACCCAATCTCTTATATATAAAGAAAATTTTAATGGTATCACAAAACAAAATAAACTAGTATATGTTTAATTATTATTCAATAACCCAAATGGAATGATGATCATATCTCAAATATGGGATTCTTCAAGAGTAGATGTTTTTTGGAATATTCGACCAATAAATCTTATTATCCCCCATGTGGTTGAATTTGATGTTATCATAGGAATAGTTTAACATTCTATGTATTAATCCCGCATATATTTCAAAGTATTGTAGGTCACATTTGATATTCAAAATCAAGCACTGATCGTCTTTCAATGTGACGATAAATTTGAACTACTAATGGAAATCAAATCCACAATATGTTAAATTATATATATTCAAATGGTGGTTTTGTTGCATAATATTCAAGAGAATCTCATCATTTATGATATTACTATTGGGAATCATTTTGATGATGTATTTTTTTTTAATATTTTCATAGACTTCAACCAAAATATGATGTTTTATTCTCAATATAACTCATATCTAGTGCTATAACAATTACATTGGATCCCTATATAATATCCCTAATTTATTTCCATGAATTAATGAGGAATCTCTCGGACAATGATGATGAGGTATTTATTCATCCAAGTGTTTCACCATGTAGGGTACCTATATATTTAGTTAATAAGATATATGGATTAATGCAACTCTCCATTGATGTTATTTTAAGTAACTATAATGATGGAAAGAACAGGTATTCTCTACCACATATTGATGGATTTTTAGATCAACTTCATGAATACCAATACATATAAAAGGTAAAACATCATTCTATATATATAATAATGTGGTTCATGAAGGAAGATACACAAAAGATGAAATGTCTTAAAAAGTTAGAGAACTATTAATATATAATGATTTCATTTGTTCCTACTAATTAACATTAAATATTACTAGTTTAAATGAATATTGTAGTTATAGATTACCTCGATCGATATTGTCATAGTCTTTATGGATTATTGACTTATGTTTTCTATTTGAAAATAATTATATTAATATCACATTTGAATTCTACTGAAGACCAAATGAAATGGGAGGTTATATGAATATTATCTTGACCTTGATCAATATTGTCGTAGGCTTTATTGATTATTGTCATTATGGATTATTGTCTTATGAATTCTATTTGAAAATAATTATGTTAATATCATTTTGGTTGAAATATGTAGTTTTCTTGTTTTGGACAGATATTTATAAGGATTTGTGGATAATTTATCTTGAGTATATAATCCACTCAATATAATAAATCAAAATGATGAAAGGATAATTTGGATATTTAAATGGGATGGTTATTTCAAGGAACTGAAATGATGGTTATCCAGAGTAGTTTCACATAAATTACCCTAATGTGGAGAACAATTTTAAATCTATAGTAATGTAATGAAGAATGGACTCGAATGAATTATCCTGATGAATGACATGGTTATAGCTTATTCATAATGATAATAAAAGCATAATGAGAAAGATTACCCATATCATGATTTTGGGCTAGTTGTGGAAATTTGTTCATTAAAGGTATATAGGTATCATCATTAGAGTTTGTTATAATATATATTCAAAACATAAATTTTTAATGTATATAATCTCATAGAAACAGAAGAATCTATAATAGAGATGATAGTTAGAACTAATTAAGGATTATGACTACTCAACATTTTATATCTATGGGAAAGAAAACATGGAGGATGATTCTTTGAATCATAAGGGTCATGCTAGATTATCTATGATGTGGTTCCCAAATGACCCAATATTTCTATTTTTTTATGGTTATGTTTGGAAATATTTTTGATCATAAAGAAATATTATCATTCTAAAATATGACATTAACTATATACATATGTAATGATTAAAAAGGTTCATAATTTAGATATTGAGTTTCAAAAGAATTTCATAAATTCCTTAGTGATTAACCTTGGTTATGATGGAATTATAAGGTTCATGAACCAAAATTTTTTAATTCATACCCGATTTGAAGGAGTTATTAGGTGAATCTTGTTTTTCAAAACTCTCTATTCATCCTATATGTATGAATATATTTTTACATTTGAAAGAGTACATCCGGTGGGACAACATGAAGAGAGATATATATGAGTATATATTATGGTTATTTATATTATTGTATGTTATACCTGAGAGATAAAAGTATAATAGATAATATATCCATTAACCATGAATGAATATAAATAAGAATACTTCACCCTTTATTTTGATATTCAACTCCCCAAAATATGTAAAATCCATAATGATATTTGGGAAATATTTTATCTCCCCCTCTTTATTTATCCTCACCAAAAATGATTTAATATAGTACATCAATCACTTCATCCAGGTTGGTAGAGTTCCCCCTATCCAAATAAGAAACTATTTGGAAGTATCTCCCACCTCAGGTATTCTAATGATACAATATTCTCTGTCAATGGAAGTAAGAGATAATTTAATTGGGTTAATATAGACACTAGGTATTATTATACATATAGTGTACATGATATCTATTGTGATAAAATATATTATTTTCCAAAATTAAAATTTCAGATATAAGGATAAGGTCTGTAGAAAGAAGCCTCAGTATGCACATGGTAACCTTCCTTATTAATTACTTATGAGCTCTAGTATCCCCTAAAAATATACTCATCAAACAATTTTATATAGTCATTGATAGTATTTTTTGGAATATCCATATCATAAAAAATATATTCTTATCCTTTATAGGGATAATTACAGACATCAGTAGAGTCCTATATTCTATACCAATGTACATTCTATCTATACCAATATAAATAAGAAATGTGATATCCTAACTATAGAACACAATTATTTCCATTCTCTAGGACAACCGCATGGAATGTAAATACGGTTAGGCTTCATGAAATATGCTTTCTAATAATATTATGAAAGTATTTGTCAATATTAAGATTATTTCTTGCGCTATGAAGATGCTGAATAGTAAATTAGATTTTATATAATTGAGGGGAGGAAAATTTGGGGAAAACACATGTTCCAAACTGACGGCATTGAAGGATTCACACAAAAAATTAGACCCACAATCTTCTAGATGGAGACCCAACCTTATCTTCACATCCTCTATCATAATAAATGATGGATGAATTTAAAGGGAGACATTAGTTATTGGCATAATAAATGGTCCTGGAATATTATTGGATTTCATAGATGTTCTACTCCAGATATTATTATTAAACATGCCATAATTCATCCTAATTTCACTCATTCAACATTGGATGGATATCTGCATTCTATATTTGATAGCATTACACCGAACCAAACCCCAGATAGATGTGTTTTAAGAGGATCTACTTCACATACATTTAATATTATAGACTATGAAATACAACAATCTGATTTTATCATTCCAGACGCATATGGTGAGACATTATTGTGTGAGGAACAGTCTACAATGTTTGATTTTCTAGTTTGGAATGTCTGACACAAATACATTACAACTGATTAGAATAACATGCATGGGGTTATCAGTCTTGTATTGAAATGTATTTTTACCAAGGGAAAATGTTAAATCTACCAATCATTTGTTTTTTAATAGTTAAGGGGATAATTCTATTTGGGACATGTTTTAGAAATTCATAGGTTTTTCAGAAATGGAGTTATCAATAGATTTCTTCTTCAAATAGTGGTCCAACAGTGTAGACTAACCTTTTATGAAGAGCAATGATATAGAATTATAATTTTCAGCTGGTTGATGGATCATCTTGTCAATGATGAATAATATATAGCACTAGAACAATCACAAAAAATTCAGGTCTCTTTTCCAAACCAAAAAAAATATGGACAAGCTCATGTTATGTACAGACTCTAAGGAAACCCCTTCTTTTAAGAACCTCTAACCCTTACGCCCCTCTAACTAGAATAATAATTGAGGTTTAGGGAAGATATATTTGTTGGATTATCCATTAAAAGGGAAAAATTAAACATAGATGGATCTTGATTCATGGGAACTATACAATGATGTGGAGTGATAAGGGATAAAAGAGTATTAGTTTAGCCTCTTTTTATGCATTCTTTGGTAATGAAAATTCTATTCAAGAGGAAATTGAAGCTCTGCTCACATTCATGACCACATGTAATCAGATAAATATCCCTCTCAAAGAGATTGAGGTAGATTCCCTAATATTTTATAATTTAGTTACAAGAAAGGGCCCCATTCCATGGTCTATTAAGTAATCTATTAGAAGGTGTAATGGGGTTTTGAACAACCAGATGACAATCATATATACATGGATGAAAAGAAATGCAGTTGGGTGTTACTTAGCATCTAATTATAACACAAATTATGGTTTTCATTTCATTTTAATGCTCTGTTCTTTTCCCATGAAGGGGAATAACTTTGTTAATGAAACTTCTCGTGGACATAATTAATAAAATATTCCATATATTGTAATCATTGGTGATTAGTATTTTTTCCTCCTAAAATAATAATATGTATTATTTTTTTTGTATCTGATCTGAAGGATATTTTTACCTTATTTTTTGGGTGATGTCTTCAATAATATCGGGATATAGATTTATTCTTTAGAACAACATATCATCCTGGAATATATTTTTAGTGTTAGAGAAACATTTTAACCCATATACAACATGATATTATATTTTTTCTATGGAATTAAATTTTTCATGGGATCAACCCCCCCCCCATTTGTAATTTTCTTATAATAACAGATTTCACATGATATTTCAGGTTATAATTATGAATCCTTCTATAGATATATATGAAGAACTCTAAAATTACACGATAAAGTTTATGAAAGAATGCTATTGGGTCCTAATCTAGATAAGGAACTGGTAAATAATTTATATCTATATAAAAATAAATCAAGATAAATGAATGTCGATTAACAATTTATAATAATAATCATCAACATTATCTTGATATTCATGTAGATTGCCATGTTTTTAATGTATTTCTCCATGGATGATGGGCATAATATTTAAGAAGAAATAAATATGATCCATATTCATATTGTCTACTTACATATTCATGGACACAAGGGATAAAATCATCTCTAAGGGTACTCCTACCAACCATCTCTCAATTTCATGTTGTGTTCTATTAATCTCTCTAGAGAAAGTACATACGTAACCTTGAAAATGTAATGATCTAAGAGTTTATACCACTGGAGAAAGATAATTCTTATAAAGAATTACCAATGTTGATTTTTTATCATAGATTTAATGTTATTTGGTATATGACCCAATACCACATTATTATATTATGGAGAAAGAAAAAATTGGAGGATGTTATATGGTAACATGAAGATATGATGAGGTAGAAGTATCATAAGTTGTTTTTACCGGCACGCTAAAATTCTGAGGAAGGATATCATTTTTTGGGGGTTAGAATGTAACAACATAATATTTTTTGAATTATTTTTTATGAAAATATTATGTCTTAGATTTCTTATGTTTTATGGAACCCTGGGTGAAAACAAAAAGTTATAAACTATTAAAATATTATCATTTAATTTGAATGTTATAAAATAGATTTTAAATTATTATGTATGAATAGGAAAAATTCCATTTTAACAATTAATTAAGAAGATTATATATAAATAATATAAAATTAAAAAAAATTAAAAAAAATTGTAAACACTTTCTATTATTTGAAAATATATTTTTAACAAAAAAAATTGATTTTAACATATTTTTATATAAAATTAAATAAAATCAAATTTTCCTACATTTGGAAAGTGTTTTTAGAAATATTATATAATTATCTAAAATATAAACTTCAAAATATAGTTATATTAAATTATTGATTTTATATAAAAGATTAATTTTTTGATAAATTGTGAAAAATACAGATTTTTAAAAAAAACCACTTATCATTTAATGAAATTAAATGTTATATTTATCTAATGATTATTTTAAAATTAAAATTTGATCCATTATTTTTTGATTAATCTAATTTATTTAATTTGAATAAATTCCAAGTTCAGTTTTTACATAATAGTTTTTTATACATAAAGAAATGTTTTCTTTGGAAAACTATTTTTTATCACACTAATGGGATTAATTATTGATTAAAAGTTTCCCATTTCATGAAACATATTTGGTGAAATAAATTTATTATTTTGAATTATTTTAATTAATATAGAAACATATGGTCAAATAATTTTTTTCTTCACAAAAAATAGTAGATAATTATAAAATAATTAGTTACGGTTAAAATTGGTTTACTAAGGGGGTGATTGAACAATAAGATGAGGTTAATTTTTCAAATTAATATTGTTTAAATCTAATTATCTGGATATATTTTTTCCTTATATTGTCCCATTATCTATCATATATCTATTTATAAAAAATTTTCTTCTAAATGAATTTATAATTATATATTGTTTTTTTATTTCATGGTGGATACCTAGTGGGTTACCTACCCCACCCATAAAAGTACATCCAAACTCCTATCCTAGTCCGACATCCAAATCATATTGTTTAATTAAATACAATAAAAAATAACATTCATAATTCCCTAAGCATGTTCTAGAGGCATTTTTTACTAGAAACCCATTCTAGGAAATGATTTTTAGGTAACCTGAAGTGGTCATCTATAGAAGGAATCATTCTTAAACGGTATTTTTTTATTTATTTGTCAACCTCATTAAAATATTTTTATATGATGAAATACTAATAACAGTATTAGCTTAAATATACACCTATTTTATTATTTTTATGTTATAACAAATTTCATACCCCCTATATAAAATGCGAAATGAAACTATTAATCATGTGTACATCATACTACCTTCTCATGAATCAATGTAAAATTTTTCCATCTATACCCCCCATACAACGATTTAGTGGTGAATTTAATATAGATATATATTGTATTTATGAAATTATGATACATATGTAAAATAATATTACATTTAACATCATATCTTCCAATCCATTAAAAATGATAAACTCACTTGTGAGTAGATGTGGACAACCACCTCCTAGAAATGTTGGGATGGGTTTTTCATTTTATTTTTCCATTAATTGTAATATCTAATGACATTGACATAAATAGCTCAGTGTCAGTGGTTAATTAATTACATTGTAATAAAATTCATGTAAATTCATCCCAATTTAATGAATTGTATAGTAGTCCTGGGAAACTATTTATATACATAAAATTCACATTTCATTTTATAACATCAAATATGAATCTTGTATTATTTGAGAACACTATTTTTCTCATATGAATATCCCTAGATATCAATGAAAAAAATTCATGGTATCATTAGAAAAGTAAACATAATAATGGTTTTAGCTAAGATTCTAAGAATGAGTATGCATAAAGTGGATGCTATCATAAATAAATGATACTCAAGTAGAAATATATAATGATCAGATAAATCCAAATAAATACGCACATATTCTAGAAACATAACAATGTATATTATAAAATATTAAAAAATCACTTGGGAATCAATAGCTGATCTAAAAATGAGGGAATACATAATTTCAAACATCTCAAACCTATTATCAGTACACTTCACTATAATTTTTAAATATCTAGGTAGAAACCTATCATATTTGGTCAATAGATTTTTCTCATGAGACACATAGATACACCGTGGAGCAATATGTAAAAAAGGCCCCACCTCTAACTTAATATGAACAATGCATTTCTGACATAAAATGGGAAAAACATTATCATCATAAACATTTATATTGAAAAAAATTACACATGTATTGTTAGTACATACCCCTATCAAATAAACATAATCATTAACCATCCAAATTATTATGGTGAATGTTAATAAAATTATGCATCTTTAGTAAGAGTGATCATAATCCATCCAAATAAATAATAAGGATGATATCAATACAACATATCTATAGTGTACCATAATGAGAATGTGGTTATGATGTTGTTTACGAATAGAAATACAATAAAAAACTCAATAATTTTTTTGAGTAATATATAATTTCCATATAGAAAATAACAAAAAAAAACTATTCAAAAATACATTTAATTTTTTTTGAAACAATCATTTGAATACCTATAAAATTATCATTAAAAAATTGATTGTTCAAGATAGTGGAATGTTATATTTATTTGGTAGATGAAAAAAATTTTACTTTTAACATTTTTTAAAAAATCCATGTTGTTTTATTATTAAAATGAAATGAAATATCATTTCAATTTTTTTAAAAAATTAATATATTTATAAGTGTCTTTAAATAATCATTTCAAAAAGGTTAATACATTTTTGAAAATACTTTTTGGAAAACATATATGTGAATGAAACATTATTTTCAAATGGATAGAGAAATAAATTCCAAATTTCATAACAATATTTTTATAAATTGTATTAAGTGAAATGGAGATAAAAAATATCTATAACATTAAAAATGTCCTGAATAAAATGATTATAATAAAATAGATTTATATTATGAACTAAATACTAAATAATAACACCAATATATACTTATAAGAAATATTCCCGACTAATGATTAGGTTTTGTAACAAAATTATAACACATTGATAATTAGTAAAATTTAATACCTATATACAAAATAACATAAAAGAAAACATAAATTTAAATTAATATAAATATATTCATGAAAAAAATTCTTGAGTGGTGTCTATATTTACCTCTCATAGGAAATATGTTATTAATATTGAATTTGTCTCACAGAAGTAAATGTGAGACATGAAAGCCTTACCTCATGTTCAACATCCTTATTATGTGTCTCATACTAATATATAAAAAATTTAAGTTTATCATAAATATATTAAATAAAATTAATAATATATTTTATATAAATGTCTAATTTACTTATAGTACTTTATTAAACATTTATTAACTATTAATTTTTTAAATTACTGTTTAATGTGATAATTAATTCAATATTCATGTATTTTTTAGTTCTGACATTTTCTGACTTTTAATTTTATCATGGTTAATCATATATCTAATGTTATAAATTATAAAAATACAATATATATTAATCAAATATATATTTTTTGTAATATATTATTGATAGAGATATGAAATGGATTTAACTCTTCATGGAAATGGTTGGACATATGTATGTATGAACCCTATTTAAAATATTATTACTAAGTGGAATGAAAGAAAAAACAATATTAAAACATTCCAAAATCATTATTATGTCATATATAGAGATTATATTAATTAAATTCATTCTTATTACTATTAAAGTGAAAATTAAATGAAAAACAATTCATGTCGTTATGAAGAGGCTATAGTCCACATGTACGCATGAGAAATGTAATTGTTTTTTATAATATATTTAAAGGTAAGAATATATATTTTATTTTATATTTATATAATTTTGGTATGATAATAAATATATAATATTTTAATTAACATTAATCTTTCAACCATTCTTGTAAAGAATAAGTGAAAAATGATTCACATCAATTAGGAGGTGGTAGTATTCCAAACAAAAAAGAAACATTATTGTATACCACCAATAGAATAATGTAAGAAGGTATATGTGATATCATAAATAAATAATTATAGTAAAATCCAATATTATATATATGTCCATTAAATATATCATTATATCAATTTTTTGAATGTGGTGATGAAAAAAGAAATACAATGGTTCACGAGGTGGTAGTTCACTGTACACAAAATTGTTAGTCTCATTTTCCATTAGATGGAAATAGAAACATATATGGGTAATTAAACTAACATAAAAAAATATTATTATATTGAATAAAATATTGATATCATAAAATAACATGTTAATATGTTTTGTAGGCAGTGTAAGAATAAATAAAGAAAATACACGCGTTTAAAAATTGTCACACCTCGTCGTAGAGACTCTATAGGATTATTCATAATGCGATATAAATAGGGATTTTTAATTAAAATAATGAATCTGTTATTTTTTTTGAGGAATTAAGGAATGTATTTTGGTAGGTATTTTATGAACGAAAGTATTATTTATGTGTTAAGAGGGAATAAAGAAGGTGGAATTTTATAAGTGGGGGACATGATTGACATTAAATTTATTAAAAGATAAAGTAATACCACATTTTTATCATTAAATAAGCCCAAATGTGTAATTCAAAAAATTAATAAACGATATGACATAAATATTTTCATATTATCTATTTACAACAAGTTTTATCTAATTATAAAAACTTATCTTTTTTAGTCTAACACCAATATAAACCAATTTTTACCTTCAGCGTGGTAATTATTTTATACTATTATTACTCTTAATGATGGTGTAAAATTAAAATTTCATTATTATATATTATAATTTATTTTTATTAAAAATATGGGAATTTTTCTTTAATTTCAATTAATATATCTCGTTTTATTATATTTAAAAACAGTCCACATCTGCGAGAAAAGAGTTATTTTCCTAATTGGAAATTATCATAGTTATAGTATGTTTAAATTTCAAAATTGAACATGAAATTGATACCAATGGCAAAAATTTGTAAATTTTTAATATAATTGAACTATTTTAACTTCTAAAATTTATAATCTAATATAACATCATATATAATTTAAATTAAAAGTATTTTATCAATATAAATTGGTATTTTTTTGTTTTTCATTAAAAAATATTCATTTCAGAAAACTTACAGAAATTCAACCAAAGATTAATTTTAAATTTATATAAAAAATTAATTTTAGTTTATAATAAAAATTTAATAAAATTGTAAAAAATTATTTTTAAACTGTGTACGTAAAGTGGGACTAATTTTTATTTTACAACAATACAGTTTTTAAAAAACATTTCCTTCTCTTTAAAATGTTTAATATTTAATTTTTAATCATTATATAACCATAGATGTTATTTTAAACACTATTAAGATATATTATTTTCATAATTTAGTTATTATTCATAACCTATATCTTAATATCATTGTAATATTGTTAATGATTAACTAATTATAATTTAATTGAGTATCATTTCTTGTTCATACCTAGTGTTGTATGCATTGAGATATATCGAGGAGATCAAATTTATTAAAAACTATGTTTATTTTAAAGTCTCAAGGTTTTACATTATCTTATTTTCCATATATTTTCAATCATTTATACTATATAATAATATGTATCTCTTTTAAATTATTTTTTCCTTATATGTTAAGCCCCGAAAATATATTATATCATCACAATTAAATCTTGATCACAAAAATGAATGGTTGGAATTTTAAAATAATATTCTAGAAATCCTTAAGAATAATAATTTTAATAAAACATCCAATTAATAAGAGATAATATAAAGTTCATAGATCATGTATAATAGTAACATTAAAAAGGATTATATGATAGAGGACATATGTGGGATGTGAAGATATGTTCATTGGGAAAAAAAATAATTACCTTAAAATGATGAATGGTGATATGGGAAATTGATAGAAAAAAAGTGAATGATCAAGTAAATGAATGGAACCACAAAACATTAAATATGTTATTAGTAAAAAGACCCTTGATTTATTTGTTATGAATGTAATATAATAGAAACTTTGTTTTGATATCATTTTATTGTAATGAAGGAATTTCATTTCAATTTTGAATAAGAACATAAAAATAGGATTCTACCTTGTAAAAAATCTTACAAAAAATATCATCATATTTTTTTATTTGATCAATTCTGAAATTATTTATTACTCTATGAATTTAATAGCCAAAAATGAATTTTTTATCCTAACCAACATTTAATATATCATTATAACTATAAATCATTCCTAATTTCTCAAGATATATTATAAATCCAAAATAGTTATCACAAGATATCTAATAAAACAATGTGTCAACATTGTTTGGATACATTTAAAGTTTACATTAAGTATCCTCAAATATATGTTTAACCAAATTTAAATTAAAAAATTTAGAAGGGAGATCAACAAATTAATATTAAATTCCCCATAAAAGATAATGCAGAACTTAATTTCACATTCCAAATATGATATTATCTTGATCACTGTAAAACCATAATGAAAATTGGATTGCATCAATAAATAAAAAATTGTTATCAAATATATTATATAAATCCATATATGATGTAAAGTCCAAAAATTTAACATGAACCATCAATTAAATAACCCATTTCATGTTCAATAATATTATACCATAGTGATCTCATACTAATTATTATCTAAACATTAAGAACATATAAAGGGTTATTTTCTCTCAATAATGTGTTTTCCCATAGGTTCTACTTTCCACTAAATCAAATTTATTAGTCATTAGTACCATTAAAAATATTCTCTCAAATCATTAAAATGAATAGCATTACAATCCATATACATTTTAAAATTGTTACATCTAGAATAACATTGATATGATAATCCTATAACAGAATTCATGATTCTAGAAATAAGGACAATAATCACTCTTCTACTTCAATAGTAATAAAATAATATTGAAAATGATCCCTTTTCTTAATCGAATGTGTATTCCATCAATAGTTGGGGAATAAATTTTTAGAGTGAACCATTTACTCACAATTCAAACATTTCACATTTTTATATTGTTTTATTCCCGTACAATCATGGGTTTATTGGCCTTTCTCTCCAAACATGTACAAAATATCCATTAAATTCAAGAATCTACTATGGTGTTTCTTTCTTCAATTTTCACATGTGGAAGAACCCTTATTTCCCTTCTTGTGCTAATAAATTTCATGATCTATCATGATCTTCTTCTCCTATTTCCCGTTACAGCCATAATATATAGGGAATTATTTATCCATTTTGATAACACATGGTATATTGTCCTCATATTATGAGAATTATGGGGATTCTTGCTCTTTTTGATATAATATATTATTTCCATCAATGAAGCGATCATTCATAGTCATTTGATTATATATATATGGATCCAATTTCTAATGATAAGTGAATTCTATATACAATGTAATACACTAGTTTAGATCATAACAATATCTAACATAATTTATATTGAAAAATCTTATGCAAATAAAAACACTACTAAGAGAAAATGAGTCATTTATTGAATAAAAATAAATTTTCAAAAGTCAGAAATGATATTACATACAAAGACAATTTTCCATAATGAAAAGGGATCATCGAGAACTCCATTGTGAAAAGACAACATATAAGGCCCCAACCTTAAACCTTACTTAATCATGAGTTATTACAAGATTACACATTGAGGATATTTTCGGGTTTAGAGTTTTAGAGAATTAGATCATAAAACTTGCATTACATTCCACATATAAACAAAGTGGTTACATAAAGATAGTATTCTTCATTCCCATCAATGGAAACACATTAATAATAAAACATGGATTATTTCTTGACACATCCTTGACTCTATCATCTTATCATGTACCATTCCCTTGACCTGTGAAAAACATTTCAAAAACTTGGGATGAGCATAAAAACTCAGTATGGGTTATAAAAACATGGAAAGGAAACATGGGTACATACATACATAAGAGTGAAATCATACATTACCCATAAAACATAATCACTTTAACATACCTCATAAAATCATGAATAAATCTTAGAAATCATAAGACATAAAGGTAACTTGAGGAATTCATAACATTCTTACGTAGGGAGTAACCCTCTTGGTTACGTTTGGAATACCCATCATAGTATATTCCCTAAAATCTCTTCGGAGAAACCTTAACGTTTCACTCCTTCGTGTTACCCAATGCATTGGAGAGCTATATCGGGCTCACCCGCCCTTAGTTTATCACGGAACCACCCGTCTTCATCATAATGCCCAAGAACCATAACATAATCGTATCACATAAAACATGCATAAAGGAAATATAACATTTCCACATTTAAATCACAAGATATCAATACAACACAAAAACATTGTGAAAACCATTTTCAATACCAAAATAAAAGAAAAGTAAAACATGGTATTTATTTTTCTTTTAAAAAGAAGGTATGGCTTGTAGAGGAAGCCGAAACTCAAATAACGATCATGATGGCGGAGAAGTCATTGTTGCCGCATACGTACGACAAAAACATTCCCTTTTTGTCGTTTCGTAAACGCTTCGTATAAAAAATAATCCCTTTGAATAAACGTAAAAGTCAAAGGGGTTTATACACCGTATAAAAGAAAGTTGTGTATAAAATAAAATATGCCTCAACGAAAGGAGATTGAGACGAAGTCACATACCTCGTATCTGACTTGACCCGACCGTTCTTTAATCTCCTGAATAATAAACTTGAGTTAATATCTACTTGCTTATGAACCTTTTTCAAGTTCATTATTCCTTTTATACCATGTTATGAACATCATGTAATCAGTTAAGTTAATAATGTTCATTTTGTCGGTATTTGGTTCTTAAGTCAAAAATAGACTTCTTACACTTACATGTTGTTAATTTGGTCATAGTTTCGTTATATCCAGAAGGATATTAATGATTTGGATAACATATATATCATATATATTCATCATATACATGTATTTATAATAGTACATCACATTTATAGGTAAGAAATGAAATGCACCGTTCATGGAGACGGTAAGCCGTACGTACGCATGAACGCTACTTCCATTTCTATTTCGTATTTTTTTTGGAATGGAATAATAATTATATATGAGTATATTATAATTACAGTATAATAACATATATAATATCATTAACTTTATCCTTTACACATCCCACATATGGTATTAACGAATCAAATCACTTTCAGGGGGCGGTAGTCCGCACTTCCTAAAATGAAGATATCGTGTTTACCCATAATGGAAACCATAAAGGTATGCAAAAAATGAAAAAAACAGAAGATTAAGGAAAACATAAACATATCATATATCATATACAAAAATAGTGACATCATAATGGCCACCTTTGAAGGTGTTAAATGAGTATTGAATAATCATCGTTTCGGGAGGTAGAATTTTTCCATCCACGGAAATTGTATGTTCTTTAACCATTTGATTCAGTTGTGTGAGAGTGTAGCTCAAATACATCCTATAACAACATCCTAGTATATTTAAGATACTGGTGTTGTTTCAAAAGAAGTAAATAAAAAGAGTTTAGGGGGTTGGAGAAGCAAAATAAAACAAATGAACATGAGAGAATGAATTACCTTAAAAAGTGTAACTCCTTTTAATTTGAGCCTAAAGGCTTCCTTTGAAAGGATTCTGCCCAAAGGGAATCCTCTAGGATGAGGAGAGGGATGTGGAGAGATTAAATGGGCAGGGGTTGGCCGAGCCAAAGGCTTGAGAAGTCTGTGAAATGAGGTAGAGGTGGGGGCCTTTTATAAGAGGAGAGGAGGGGCACTTTTAGAAAGTAAAGAAATATTACTTTATTTGAAAATGTGTTTCGGTTTTAAAAGGTCCCACATTGATATAATTCGTGGATAAGGTGATAAGGCTTCGAAATCCAGTCATCCAATTTGTTTTGGCCATGTGTAGTTCATAGATTTTACATTATCTTTCCATTTTATTTAAATCGTCAAATAATGATGTCATCGCTGCATCATTATTATGTCATAAATAATTTAATTTATTTAATGTCTAAAAATCATAAAAAAACTACTATGACGTCATCGCTGCATCATTATTATGTCATAAATAATTTAATTCATAGTGGCTGGTTATTATCTCCTTTTCTGCTCCCTTTCCCGGATAGACCAAGTATCTTCGGGCAGGCTGTGATGGCCTGAGGTCCATTATTAGCCCAAGAACCTTCGGCCGGGTAGTGTGGTGGTTGGCCAGGTTTGTGTGGAAGGTGGTTTCCCAAGTGTCTTCGGGATGAGGCACAGGTGTCTTCGGGCATGGCAGTGGATCCTTTAGCCCAGGTGTCTTCGGGCGTGGTGGTGGTTGTTCTGGCCTAGGTGTTTTCAGGCATGGTTACATGTGACAGTTGTGGCCCGGGTGTGTGCTGGTGGGTGTGGTAGTGGGACTGCGGAGAGAATGTCGGGATTGGTCCGATGCGTAGGATGTCTCAATAACCAGTGGGAAAGTGGTGCTGGGTAACCAAACATCGATGTGCTCTTAATATATATATATTACATGACTTGCGTTATTTTGGGAGTGTGCCTTGGTGAGGCCTAGGATGGATAGTTTACCTTGATAGGTGTTTGTTTTACTCCTTTTCTCACAGGACTTTAGTACGTTCCCCCACCTGTGCACGAGAGTCTTTGGTTTTCCCTACTGAGAGTACTTGTATTCTTACCCTACGTATATAAAACTGCTTTCAGGTTTCCAGGTGGATATCAGGGATCATGCAGGACCTTACTAGCTCGGACCTCTAGAGCAGTTACAGTTGTTGTTTTTCTTTTCCTCTTTTGTACTTACCTTGTATTCACCTTTTATACTTTGTGGCTTTACTTTTAGAACATGCATGTGGGAATGGTTTATTTCTTATGGTTTTACTTTTTTTACCTTGGTGTTGTTGAGTTTCATTATCTCATCTCTCGATCTTATAAAACAAAAAGGGGTAATGCATTCTATTTGTGAGAAATATCTATACCCTTGGTGCTAGTCGCCACTCCGGGACCTATTGAAGACGGGTCTCGGGGGTCGTTATCTCTCCTTGAACATAAAGAAGGAAGGGCCTGGCAATCTGCTGACCCTTCCCTCTTTTTGGTGAAGGAGGGTTGTGAAAGAATGGTATCAGAGCCAAGTTGATGGTTGAGAGATAGGATGGAGTCTGTAGTTAGGAACAATGATGATTTCATGGAATGGTCGGCAAAAATGTTGGGTGACCTTGGTGCGTGAATTAGGCTAGGGAAGACCGGCTAGGACATGAGATTTTACGGCCCCCCGTGATCCAATGCAAGGACTCTGGACCTACTGAACGACCAAGTGGGGCCACACTGATTGCAGGGTAGAGACCCTAAGAAAGGTACATGCATTATAAATGACTTGTGTTCTTGTGTTTCTAGGATGTCTTGGGAATTAAGAATAAATTTAAAATATTAAGAAGTTTTAAGAACAATATTCTGCACTACTTGGGCTTAGGCATTCCTTGTTTACCTTGCAGTAATGGCACCTGGAAGGCGACCACGTGCGGTCCAGGCGATCGAGGCCCCGAAGACTACATTGGACGATCAGCAGAGAGCTGGTCGAGAGGAAGAGGACGACCAGTGGCAGAAGACTCTTTGGGCCTTCCAGTGACAGGACCTCGAAAAGTAAGAGGGAAGCACCTCCTACAAGAAGACGGAAGGCTGGCTAGAGGAGCTAGTTATGGATTTCGGCCTGATTCAGGCCCCAACCGAGTACTGGGTTCCTCTGGCCGTCATCCAGATGCGGGGGGCTATGCGTCAGTGGTGTACGCTTTACCTGAGGGAGAGGAGAGAGTGTGAGGTGTCTTGGGCGGATTTCGAGAGGGAGTTCTGGGCGGAATTCCTCTCCTCGATGATGAAGGCAGAAAAGAGGCAGGAACTACTCTCCCTCCAGCAGGGGAGTATGTCCGTGAGGGAGCTAGGGATCAAGTTCAAGGACCTCCTATGTTTTTCACCAGACCTCTTTCCTGACGAGGAGTATCGGGAAAGACCTTTAGAGGAGGCTCTCCGACCCTCCCTCCAGTATGATGTTACCCCCTTCACCCTGCCGACGTACTTGGAGGTCCAGAAGAAGGCCGACGTGGTGTAGAGGATGCACGCTCTAGGAGGAGTTTCATGAGAGGGGATCCAGCTGGGACCACTAAAGGGAAAGGCCATCATCACCAGGCCTCCAGCGTCGGGACCCTCCATGTTCTGACCAGCAGGGAGCAGACCGCAGCAGTTTCAGTTTCGATCCCCCGGCCCTCGCCCTTTCCCTTCGGGCCCGGGACCGCGGTGCTTCGTTTGTGGGAGCCCTGGACATCTCCGAAGTCAGTGCCCCGACCGGGTGCAGTACAGCAGTGGCAGTCATCCCCAACACCCGCCCCAGGAGCAGCTTCTAGCTAGACCTTTCCAGCAGCAGCAGCATGGTCAGCGAGCTCCCGCTCCGCTGAGGTCAGACGTAGGAGGAGGAGGCCGACCTCAGGGCGCTCTATAGGGACCTCGACCAGGGTGTGGTCGGGGTGGTGGCCGATAGCCGAGGGGTAGGGGAGCTGGGCCTGGACAGTTATACACCGTAGAGGCAGTAGTTCCAGCAGGGCCAGAGGTTGTTCGAGGTATGATCAGTCTGTTTAGCACTCTTGCTTATGCCTTGTTCGATACCTGAGCTTCATACTACTTTGTTGCACCCAGCCTAGCCCATGCCTTGGGTTTAGGTTCGGAGAGACTTCCAGTGCCCCTGGTGTTGAGAACACCAGTCGGAGGTCAGACCAACTTGTTGTTTGTTTGTCAGGGATATAGACTGATGATAGGGCCACATCAGTCGGTTAGGGATCTTCTTCTGCTACAAATTCAGCCATACGATGTCATCCTAAGCATCGACTGGCTATTTTCTGTGTGTGCCATCATCAACTGTTTTCGAAGAAGGGTGGTGTTCTCAGACTTGGACAGCCAGTGTGTTACCTTCACTGGCGAGCGGAGCAGTCCGAAGGGAATCCGGAGAGAGGAACCACTCCTATCCTTGTTGACCGTGCTGACAGTGGAATCAGTAGATGCTGAAATGGTGGAAGTGCCAGAGATCGTCTATGAGTTTATAGACATATTTCCTGAGGAGGTGACGAATCTACCCCCTCGACATGATATCGAGTTCGGGATAGACTTGCAGCCCGGTGCTCGTCCAATCTCGATGGATCCTTACTAAATAGATCCTTCGGAGCTACGGGAGTTGCTGATACAGATTGACGATCTGATGAAGAGGGGTTATGTTCATCCGAGTGCATCACCATGGGGTGCTCCGGTCTTGTTTGCAAAGAAGGAATATGGTGGTCTTAAGTTGTGCATAGACTACAGGAGGCTGAATCTGGTGACGATCAAGAATCGCTACCCTCTTCCATGGATAGATGATCTTTACGACCAGCTGAAAGGGGCAAGATTGTTCTTGAAGATCGACCTGTGGTCTGGGTACCACCAGCTGAGGGTGAAAGAGAGCGATATCCCGAAGATAGCATTCAGGTAAAGGTATGGACACTTCAAGTTCGTATTCATTCCCTTCGGTGTTACGAACTCCCCGGCTGTGTTCATGGGGCTTATGAACACCATCTTCCAGGAGTACCTGGATCGGTTCGTGGTTGTGTTCATCGATGACATAATGGTCTACTCTAGATCAGAGTAGGACCATGCAGAGCACCTGAGGATAGTTTTGGAGGTCCTCCAACAGCACCGGCTCTATGGGAAGTTGTCAAAATGCATGTTCTGGACACAAGAAGTGCACTTCCTCAGCCACGTGGTGTCCGAGCGGGAGGTAGCGGTGGACCCGTCAAAAGTTGAGGCAGTTGTTTCTTGGGAAGCACCCAAGAATGTGGAAGAGGTCTGTAGTTTCCTTGGGCTGGCAGGTTACTATCTGGGGTTCGTACCCAACTTCTCCTGTGTTGCGGCCCGTTTGACAGCCCTGACCATGAAAGACCCGGTTTTCGTGTGGAGTGAGCAGTGCGAGTTAGCCTTCAGCTATGTGAAAGAGAAGTTGGTTAGTTCACCAGTGCTGAGATTACCAGAAGAAGGGGTGGCCTATGGGGTATTCTGTGATGCTTCGGGATGGGGCCTGATATGCGTGTTGATGCAGCGACAAAGAGGTGATCTCTTATGGGTCTAGGAAGCTACGCCCCCATGAGCGGAATTATGCCACCCATGACCTGGAGCATGTAGCGGTCGTTTTTGCGCTAATGTTATGGAAGCACCACCTCATCGGGGAACGCTTTGTGGTCTTCACGGATCACGAAAATCTTGAGGTATATCTTCTCCCATCGGGACATAAACTTGCGAAAGCGGAGATGGTTGGAGTTCCTCCAGGATTACAACTTCGAGATCTCTTATACTGAAGGCTTGGGCAATGTGGTGGTCAATGCCTTGAGCAGGAGGACGCATAAGGATGCGGTCTGAGAGTCGGCGGATGCCTGGAAGGCAATAGAAGAGTTGGCGGCCTTACACCTGGATGCGAGGATGGATAGCGGTAGAGGCTGCCTATATCAGATGATAGTGCAGTCATATCTGTTTCGACAGGTGGAGGAGTCTCAATGGGGAGACCCAGAGTGCGAAGTGCTGCGTGAACGGGTTGACCAGGGCAATGCTCCGGAAGGATGGGCATAGGATGGTCAGAACCGGATGCTTTTCCAGAAAAGGTTTTTTGTTCCAGGGGTGATTCGTGGCAAGGTTCTCAGTGAGTTCCACAACTCACCCCTGGCGGTACACCCAGGAGTTTCCAAGATGTATCAGGGACTGAAAGGACAGTTTTGGTGGCCTGGAGTGAAGTGAGCAGTGGTAGTGTTTGTGGCCATGTGCTTAGTGTGTCAGCAAGTCAAGGCTGAACACCGAGTTCTGGGCGGCCTTCTACAGCCCCTAGATGTCCCTGAGTGGAAGTGGGATGACATCTCAATGGATTTCGTCACGGGACTACCCAAGGCCCAAGTGGGATACGACGCCATCTGGGTGGTAGTGGACAGATTGATGAAATCGGCTAACTTTCTGGCGATCAGGGAGTCGAGTAATGTGGACGCATTGGCATGAAAGTACGTGGATGAGGTGGTGAGGTTGCATGGAGTTCCGAGTTCTATAGTCTCGGATAGGGATGTACAGTTTAACTCGCGAGTCTGGAGAGGATTGCAGCATGCGTTTGGCACCCAGTTATGCCTTAGCACTACTTTCTATCCCCAGACAAATGGACAAAGAGAGCGCACCATCCAGACGTTGGAGGATATGCTACGGGCATGTGTTTTGGACTCATGAGGATCATGGGTGCGACACCTGAACCTGGTAGTGTTCGCTTGTAATAATAGATATCACTATACCATTGGCATGGCCCCGTTTGAAGCCCTTTATGGGAGGCAATATCATTCACCTATGTGTTGGGCCGAAGTAGGAGTGGCAGGCATCCTTGGCCCGGAGGTGGTGCAGAACACAACAGAGAAGGTTCAGCTTATACGAGAAAGGATGAAGGCAACCCAGGACCGACAGAAGTCATATGCTGATACCAGGAGGTGGCCCTTGGAGTTTGAGGTTGGGGACCACGTGTTCTTGGAGGTCTCCCCTCATCGTGGGCAGCAGAGGTTCGGCAAGGGGAGTAAGCTTTCCCCTAGGTTCATCAGACCCTTCGAAGTATTTCGGCGGGTCGGCGAGATGGCTTACTAGCTAGAGTTTCCACCGCCGCTACTAAGGATACATGGTGTCTTCAATGTGTCCCAGCTCTGTCGGTATCTGCACGACGATTCACACGCCCTCGATTGGGGTGAGCAGGACATCGAGGACGATGTTACCTTTGTGGAGAGACCAGTGATGATCGAGGATCGCAAGGAGAAGGTTATTCGTGGGCGAACAATTCCCTTGGATCGCGTGTTGTGGAGACAAGGTGGTATTGAGGAGAGTACATGGGAGAGGGAGTCAGAAATGCGTACCCAATACCTAGAGTAGTTTTAAGTTTTGTTCCTTGTTGTACCTGTTGTGATAGAACATTTTGTCTTTTGGATATGAAATGTACTGTTTTTTCTTCCTCTGGATGTGTACGAAAAGCACTGGCTATGGGGGAGGAGAGAACCCGACCCCTAATCAAGACACATTAAGGTGGATGCGATTAAACCCGTGCGGGCGAGTCAGTGCCGCCCAAAGCGGATAATATCTTGACATGGGGGTAGGAGACTCCCCAACCCACATGCGTGGGCAATTTGACAAGGTATGCTGCTTGGTTCTTGACAGATAAGTGTTTTTGGTTAGCATGGGTTCACTTCTAAGGGGTATCTTTCAAGGTGGTTGTGTGGAACCTTTCTTTCCTTCAAGGTTTGTTTTGATTCTTGAGGAAGAGAATCGTTTAAGAGGTATCTAATGTAATGGCTCGGACCCTCTTGGCCCATTACTTTTACAAAGTGAGGTTCCACCAAAATAGTGGCACCGTGAAGGTGACACCATGACAGTGGCACCGTGACGGTGGCACCGTGAGGGTAATACCGTGACGGTGGCACCGTGACGGTGGCACCATGGGGGTGACACCGTGAGGGTGGCACCGGGAGGGTGACACCGTGTCCCCTCGCCGATCATTTCGTTCTTCTTCCAGTACCTGACTTTTCCACTCCCGCAACGTATGTTTCGACGTAAATTAATTCTTTTACTCCTTTTAAAACCATTTAAAGCCCATAATTAATTCCTAAAAATACCCAGGGACCTCCGTATATAACTACCCAGCGGCGTGGTCAACCCATGACCCCCGCGCCTTACGCGGTTACGCGTTCTCACCTCAACCGTCCGCGGATCTTATAAACTAAGGGTCATCCGTGGTTTCTCCTTTCCTCGATCGTGGATTTTCACAAACCGATTGTGGTGCATCGGGCGCATCGTTATCCGTAAAGTTCCGCGCCTTGCCTAAGTGTCGATCATCTATCAACAAGTAGGGAATTTCTCCTTCGCCTCTCTCTTTTGTGTATCATGCGTGGTGGGCATGCTTTTTTTCCTGTATAACTGGTTGGACCGAACCTAATGAAGATAATAAACGAAGATCTAAAGAATAAAGGGGAAGGGGTTGTAATTGTTGTTTCTACGTTATGTTGTGATTATCTTCATGAGTTGTGCTGTCTTACGCCTTCTGAAAATTCATGGCCGTTGGTGGTCTTTCCCTATGCAGTAATGAAACCATTGTATGTTTTAAATGGCTTGTTTGTAAATGTGAACTCCTGCTGTGAAATTGGTTAATCACGTATATCCGGCTGAATAAATTGAAACCACCAGGATCAACCCTTCTGTGATAACTCCCGGTTAGAACACACGTAATTTGAAATCAGGGAGTGTGTTAAGTCGTTTAAATCTGAAAATCTCTGACATGTGATGGTGGTGGTAGTTGGTTGTTTTCTTTTCGGGCCAATTGCTGGAGATGTGGGGGGGGGGGATGGGATCCCCTGTTCATTTATACCCTCGGTGGTTGTGTGAAATTGGGGGATGGGATCCATTGTTGGTATGGATTCGGATGTTGTGAGTTTTAGACCAGGTGGATACTTGTTTATATCACGAAGTAGGGTGGAATACTCTGTTGTTGAGAACCTGGTGTGGGCGTTTTGGTTGATGTTTGACTTTTTACTTTCGAGGACTTATGCCTATGCCTACTAGTTGCCTAGTAGTACTTATACATAAACATTATTACTGAACTTGAAATAAGAAATGGAACAAATGGGTTGTTAGCGTGAGTTGTGACTTGTACGCAGTGGTGTTGTGTTCTGTAGGCTGGTTAGAAAAAACATGAGATTTGGGTGAGTGCTTGTTACCTATATCTATACTTGTAGCTTTGTGTTTCTTATTCGTGTCCCACCCAAGTTGAGCACTTAGTGCCAAACACCCCCATTTCATGGGGGAGGGTGTTTTTCCCAACACTATTCATAGTGTCTAGTTATTAGCTCCTTTTCTGCTCCCTTTACCGGATAGCCCAACTATCTTCTGGAAAGAAATAATGGCCTGAGGTCCATTATTAGCCCAAGAACCATCGGGCGGGGTAGTGTGGTGGTTGGCCAGGTGTGTGCGGCAGGTGGTTTCCCAAGTGTCTTCGGGATGAGGCCCAGGTGTCTTCGGGCGTGGCAGTGGATCCTTTAGCCCAGGTGTCTTCGGGCGTGGTGGTGGTTGTTCTGGCCTAGGTGTTTTCAGGCGTGGTTACGTGTGACAGTTGTGGCCCAGGTGTGTGTAGGCGGGATTTCAGCAGTGGGACTGCGTGTGGTTGTGGCCTAGGTGTGTGCGGGCGGGTGTGGCAGTGGGACTGCGGTGAGAATGGCGGGATTGGTCTGATGCATAGGATGTCTCAATAACCAGTGGGAAAGTTGCGCGGGGTACCCAAACATCTATGTGCTCTTAATATATATATTAATTGACTTGCATTATTTAGGGAGTGAGCCTTGGTGAGGCCTAGGGTGGATAGTTTACCTTTATAGGTGTTTATTTTACTCCTTTTATCATGGGACTTTAGTACGTTCCCCCACTTGTGCACGAGAGTCTTTGGTTATCCCTACTGAGTGTACTTGTATGCTCACCCTATATATATAAAACTGCTTTCAGGTTTCTAGGAGGACTTCAGGGATCACACAGGACCTTACTAGCTCGGACCTTTGGAGCAGTTGTAGTTTTTTGTTTTTCTTTTCCTCTTTGGTACTTACCTTGTAGTCACATTTTGTACTTTGAGGCTTTACTTTTAGAACATTCATGTGGGAATGGTTTATTTCTTTTGGTTTTACTTTTCTTTTACCTTGGTGATGTTGAGTTTCATCATCTCATCTCTCGATCTTATAAAAAAAAGGGGTAATTCCTTCCATTTTTGAGAAATTTCTATACCCTTGGTGCTAGTCGCCACTCCGGGACCTATTGAAGGAGGGTCTCGGGGGTCATTATCTCTCCTTCAACTTAAAAAGGAAGGGCCTGGAAATTTGATGACCCTTCCCTCCTTTTGGTGAAGGCGGGTCGTGGCATAGAGTGACTAGGATTCCCTCTTAACATTCCATTTGCGTCACATTTTATATAAACATGAAATTGATAATTAAACATGCTTTAAATGTTTCCATAGGGAGGTTTATAGTTACAAAGAATATAAAATTTCTAAATTATATTAATATCATTAATATATTTATCAAGAAAACAAGGTTGAATGTAATTTTCATTTTAAAAACTATAATGATATGGGAAAGCAAAAATTGTTGAAACAATGGGGTTTCTCCATGAATATTAATATTTTAACTATACCAGATCTCATTTAATGTTTCATGGAAGGAAACAACCAAAATATTACAGATCTTATATGATCTAGGATAACTCATACTAGCAGTATTATTCTCTTTAATACTATCCATTTAGGGAAACATGAACTCAAATTATGATCCCACCTCTATCCATAAGGAATTAATCATAAAACAAATGATAAATAATTGATAAATGTCATACTAAATGTATATTAAATTGGACATATATTTTTCACATATTAATACCCCCAAGTTGTATAAAACTATCATTATGAAGAATTTAATTCATTCAACTCTATGAAAGAGGAATTATATAGGGTATAATCCAATACATAATCCATTATTTACCGCAATTGTAGATATTCCTCTTTTTATCCCCTAATAAAAATCCTTCAAATATTATTTTCTATTAATATAAGGATTCCTAAGTAGAGAATAATAACCATTATTAAAATTATAGTTAGAATCAATTTCTTTGATATCCACTATTATGATTTCTTAATAATTCTCCATCCAATCTTTATTTGAGACATTTTTATCAAATGATGTATCTTTGGATTAGTGGTTGTTAAATAGAGAAGTACATTACCAGTTATCTGACTAAAAATTTAGAGAAGAAATGGTGTTTTCTATCCATTCAGAAATAATCAAAATACTAGAGATGATGTTCTTATGATTAGTCCATATAATGGAATCTCTGTAATTTGTAATTCATGCATTGATATTTCCTAGAAATATATAATTTAGATATAAAATTTCTTATGATCTCTCCCTAATGAGACTCCTCATAATATTATCCTATAACTTTTCCTTATAAATTTTGTTAGTCTTGATACTAATCTAATCAAGTTGAATAAACTGATATCATTGCTTACAAATAACAATGGTAAACATTCTTTGAACAATTCCACCTCTCAAAAAAATCCTTATGGTGGAACTAATATTTTTGATCAGGAAGCCATTCATTTATAAACCTCAATGGATTTTTTTAAAAAATAATAACATAGTTTGTATGACTGATCCTTCTTTCCATCATGTCATGTTGTCCTCTCCATAAGCCAAGAATATTTCTAATCGTTCTCATAATGTGAGAGAAATTCACAATATGTGTTTTTTCTGCATAACATGGGGACACTAGGAAATTGAAATTGGAAACTCCATATATGATACCCAACTCATTGATTATTTGATATTTTCTAGAAATATGAATGTATTTAACAAAATATATGTATGATTTTCTCCAACTTACCACCTATGTTGAAACCATTTCATAATGAAGAGGAGAATTCTTGATGCTACTGATGTTTCTATTATCACATTTAGTGAATTGTTTGACATCATCAGGGATATTAAAACAAGTGAAACACATAAAATTAATTGAAAAATTTTATTCATGGATAATACCATATTTATAATATTGGATTCTTTGGGGATGTTTTCAAATTATAGTTATATTTTTAAATTATTCATAGTGTTTTGTAATTAAACCATCAGATAACAAAATAATATACCTCAACTGTGTGAAAACAAGTTTGTTGTAATGCTTGTATTCATTTATTAGGAGATTATAAAATTAAGGAAACATGTTACATTTTTGATATTAATACCCCTAGTTGAAAATGTGCAAGAACTATATACAATAGAATTATATATACAGGTTAGTATTTCTAGAAAAATCTGCATAGTCTCATCTTCATCAAAATTTTATGACGTTTTATCAATACATATCCTTAAATGAATATCATAGGGAAATATTCCTAAATTTATGTTTTACTGAATCAGATTCACATTCTTTATACTAATAATCAATTACTGAAATCTATAAAGACCCCAACCATAGAATCATAGATTTAGTAGTTAGTTTATTATGTTGGAATATATATAAGTAATGTAATCGTAATAGACCTTATAGTGTAGTAGTCTTGGTAAACCACACAAATAATTGATATTCACATAGAATTTTTAAAAACATGTATAAAGGGTTTTCCTTGAAAACACTATTATTCCCCTATAAATATCCCATCATATAATTCTCAAAACACATCATGGTATCCTGTGGAAAATAATCATAAGAAAACGATGACCTGAGAAGCTGAGTAAGTAAATTTATATAGTGAAATCAATCATGAATAGTCAAGAACCATCAATATATAATGGTATATTACTAAAACACACCATTATATATTTAAACAAATCATAATTTGGAAAAGATAAATAATTTTAAAACAAATACTTAAAAATAATCACATTCTCTGAAAACATATCCATGGATATTATAATTAATTGAATAATCACGTCTAAATCAGTAACTGATCTCATAGGGAGGGAATGGATAATTCTTAACATGTGAAATACAATGTCACGGCCTTTCAAAATACAATAATAATCGGTAGGTAGTACCCCTTCTAATTTTTCCAACTAATTGGCCAAATGAGACTAGTTGATAAATCGAAGGGATATCATTAAAACATCTATGCCCATAACATTATAAGTATAATGATTTCCACATATGAAATAGGTGAAATAGAATCATCATATACATTCATATTGAAAAATAATAAATAAAAAACGTTAATAATTTCCCCAATCAATCTACACATAATCATAAAAATTCAGAAATAATATGGTGAATGGTAATACTGTTTTAAATACAAAATGAAATTAACCACAAAATTTCCATATATTGAATAATGATGATATAAATAGAAATATAATCATAATAAAATAATTATAATAATGGGACAAATTCATTGATGAATATATACACAATTAAAATTTATTTAAAATATTGTTGAGGAATATTGGATTTTTAAATTGAAAAATTAATTTAAATAATCACAAAACATGTTTAATATAATTTTAATTTAAAATAAACTTGATAAAATATAATATAATATTTAAAATGTTGGTTGGACATGATAGAGGAACATTTTTTTCATGTTATATACATAAAAATATAGATTCAATTCACATTTTCGATAAAATCAAAATGGGCCTCACAATTAAAAGGTACATGAATATTCTATTCAATTTTTTTGTAAAAAAGCTACAATTTCTAAAAAAATTTAATTTTATTTAAATAATAGAATTTTTTTGAAAAAACTTTTGGAATATATTTATTGGGATCAAAATTTATTTATGACCAATGATAGAAATAAGTTTTAAATTTTTTAAAATCATTTCTCACAAATTTTAATTAAATAATATTGAAAAATTTAACTATTAAAAGAAAAAGATAATGAATAATCATAGTATAATAAAATAAAATTATTTTAAGATATAAATATTATATAATTCATACACTTTATTGCATTAATTATTTAGTTATATTGCTTTAACACCAATAAATTAATAATAATTTGTTAAAATAACATTTTAGGGGATAATTTCTTCTATTTTCATTTATGTTTTAGTTTCATAATTTTGTTAATTTTAACGTGAACATTTTAAAGACATATTTTTTTTCCATGACCTATAAATAACATTATATATATTTATATATAATTAATCTATTAATGTTGGATATATAAAATGGATTACACCATTCGTGGTGATGGTAGACTGTATATACCTATGAAAGTTGATACCATTTTTCTCATTAGATGGAAAATAAAAATAAATATTAATTAATCTTTCTATAATAATTATTCAATAATATAGAACATTTGTAATAATAATATGATTCCTCAGTTTCAATCATGTATATATTAAATAAAAAATGCTCCACATCACATTGGGGAGGTGGTAGTCCACACATATGCACAAGAAACATGTTTCCTTAGTAATGGATTGAATTTTATGAAGATAGAGTTGATAATATATTTATTGATGTTTTTTTCATATTGTAAAATATCACATATATCCAATTAAATTAAACTTAATACCTATATATAATTCATAATATTATAAAGAAACACATCACTTCGTAAGGTGGTAGTCCACCGTACACATGAGCGACATTATCGTATCTCACATGGAAATAAATGTGCGATGATATATGTAGTATAATATATATATATATATATATATGTTCAATAATACAGTCTATATGATGAAAATATTTTAAATGTGTCATTATATCCATCTTTGAATGGTGGTGATTGAATACAAAATACATTAGTTTGTGAGGCGGTCGTACGGCGTATACATTATCGATGGTTCTATACCATTTGATAGTATTAGATATGGATATAGGTTATGCAAATAAAATAATAAAATATCTATATATATATTTATTAGATTCATTTTTTTATATTATTTTTAATGAGGATTGATGGTGGTGGAAGAAAAAGAAACAAATTCACACGTTTAATAATTTTGCCACTTCTTTAGAGATCCCCTTTATATTAAATCATAAATCCTAATTTGAAGGGATTAATAAAAAATAAGAAAAATATAATGTGGGTAGGGATTTAATTAAGAAATTGGTTCTGTAAATTGATGATCCAATTGGTTTTGGAACTATGTAGAGAGAATAAGAGGGGGCGGCATTTGAAAAGTGGGGGAGAGGAAACATATGATATTTTTTAAAAGATAATGTGATAGCCACACTATTTTTATGAAAACCCCCTCCAAAATGGGTAAATTAATAATATTAGATATTTTAATGTATAAATATTTTCATGAATAAGGTTTTATAAAATATTTACTTCATTTTTTAACACTTTCATTTTAGTTTAACCATTGGAAAAGCCATTATTAGATTAACATTGGTAATTATGTTTTACAATTTTAAATATTAATTAAGGTAAAAAATTAGTTTTACATTATTATTAAATATAAATTTTTCTAATTAAATATAAATTATCAATTTTTTCAAATTCAATTCAGAAAAATAAATAATTATATTTAAAATTTAACCACAGATGTGTTGAAATATGCATTTTCTAAAAATATAACATTCAAAAGTATAGAATGTTTTAATTGTGAAATTAAATATGAAATAAATTATAATGAAATTAGTTACATAAATAGTAATATAATTGAAGTAATTTTACTTTTAAATAATTAAAAAATTTAAAATCATATAAATAATTTAATTAAATATTCATTTATTAAAAAAATCAATATTTTTATGAATTAATAAACATAATAATTTTGGTTGTAAATTATAAAAAAACACCCTAATAAAATTTTGAAAAGAATACTTCAAAAATGATCAATATTTTTGTTTAATTAATATTATAAAAGTGGAAATTATTAATTATAAACATTGTGTGTGATGTATAGGGTCCCTACCATTTTTGGAGATATCACGAACTAGGTTATATTTAAGGTTTTATATTATTTTGGGTAATTTATAGTTGGGTTTTACATTGTGGCATATTTTATTTGAAATGATGGGAAATCGTAGATAAAAAGTTGTTCGTGGTAGACACATGGTTACTGAAAATTGTTTGCTTTTACCATGAAAATTTTTCAACACTATACATAGGGGAATTTCTTGATTGGCACACAATTAATGTTTCCTGGATCCATCATAGAAGTAACCATGCACCACTACAAATGAGGCCCACATTTTTGGAAATTATTTAGGGGAAACCATGCACACCTACCCAACAAAGTATTCATGGAAATAAAATCCACCTAAATATTAGATTTTTAATTACTTGAAACCCCTAATTATCCCCAAATCAACACATGTTCGGCCATATGTTCTATTTCATGATTATGAAGCTCTAAAGACTGATTCCAACCCTTCCTATATTCCATTCATTAAAACATGAATCCAATTTTGAATATATAAACCTCTCCTAATAATTGGTTCAAATCCCTTTTTTGTTTCCCATTATTATTTCTTCCTTCTCCAATTCTTCGGGGGATCTTCTTTTAATTTTTCAGTTAGATCTATTCCTAGTTTTGTAGATATAGATATATGATTGTATATCAAGATAATGATTTTAAATATCCCAACATACTCTATCTTTATTTAGTTTATTGATTTAGATCATGTTTTATGTCATTACTCCATTGAAATTTGCTGATTTTCATTAGGTGATCGCTCATTAAAAAATGTATGTAGGTGATCTTTTATTCAAATATTATAGTATCGATTTCAATTATGTGTATATAATTGTTAAATTTTTAGGGGTTTAGCAACTTGTAACTCCAAAATTTAATTAATTAATATGGTAAATTATTTAATTAAAAGATTGGATATTTTGTTGAATTGTTTGATTTTGAATTACGGATAATCAATTGATGAATTAATTTTCAAAATAATTAATTTCTTAATTGTGGATAATTAATTAATATACAAAGTATAAAATTCTTGAGTTGTAAATTAAGAATAACTATTTAGTGAACTAATTATTTGATGTTGATATTGGGATATGATTAATTAATTACTCAATTATGTATTAGAATTTATAAGGATAATTAGATGATGAATTAATTAATGAACAAAATTAGATTAATTTATTTCTAAATTAATTTATTAGACAGATATGACTTACTAATTAATGAATAATTTAATAGAAACTGATGTGGTTAATTAATTTTTGAATTAATTAATGGGAATGGATTCAATAATTAATGGACATGGAATAAATAATTTATGAATTAATTAATGGAAGATTGTCGTGGTGAATTTTTTAAAGGTAATTAATGTGGATAAATCTTTATTGACACTAAAATGTGAAAAGATATGATATTGAGATGCATGGAATAATGTAACATTTTTGGTATTTGTAGACGATTGATAAACGAGGTGTGAGATAAGGACAGAAGATCCAAATACCAACAGTGTTCTAGACAAGGTGTTTTTTTAAAAAATGTTGGGGTAGAATCCTCAATTTATTATTTTAAAGAGAAGACCTCTTTAGCCTAGGTAGTGGGAGACCCATGACCTAGCCTGAAGGCCCAAGGCCAAGTGGCCTGAATATAAGGCTTGAAAGTCCATTTTTTTTGCCCAACGGACCCCTCGGTGAACAGTACTGCTACAGTACTCACGATGCTACAGTAAATACTCTAGTATCGTCGCCACTACAGTATATGCGACAGTACCTCCACCGCTATAGTGCTGCCGCTACTACAACACCCGAAAATTCACCGATGTCCGTATTTGATCCTAGGTCTTTTGGATGCCAAATAATTCTTATTAAATTCTAGACATGGAGTTATTCACCCAAATATTGCATGTTAAATTTTATGGGATTGATACTAATGCCCCAAATACCCTTGAGGTGTGATACATGGACTAATGCTACAAACACTCACAGGGTGCTTGTCATGACCGATCTCCCGTGGCCCGTGCCTTGACTAACTCTATGCCATCCTTCCAAAGGCTAGGGGTTGTATACTAGCACCAAAAACGTATTCCCTAAAAATGTGAAGGCATTTCCTTTATATCTTGTAAACACATTCAAGCTAACACACATCAAGATACAAACACAATTAAACTGTAATACAAAAAGAGTGCAGAAAGTAAAAAGGGGTCTGAATACAAGCACAATAGTAATAGTAAAAGTGCAACTGAAATACAATAAAATTGAAGAAAAATAAAGGCATCCACTGGGTCATCCTCTGGGTTCCTACCTGAAGGTTAGGTACATATCGTCTCCTCATCACTCCATATCCTCTTGTCTGCTCTGCGTACCGATACGCCATATGGTCCACCTCCGGGCACCGTCCAGTCCTGGTACTCTCAGCCTTAGTCAGCTCTGTCCGTCGTCTGCATTCAACACAACAAGTTGCGGGCATAACGCGTGCAGTGGTGATTATAAAAATACTTTTTAGGGACCCTGAGACCCTCAAGGTCTCACAAAATCCACCAAGGATAAAGCACAAGGTGTGAAAACAATAGATAACCCTACATAGGTATATCCGCATACATATACCAATGTTAACAAGTAATTAGTCTCTATCATGAAGGAACATAGAGGTTCTGACTCAGCTCACACCAGGGTTATCTTTAGTTAACGTAGTAGAGGTGATTAGATGAAACTACTAAATCATCTTACCCTATTATGATGCTCTGCTGCTAATCTGTACAGAATCTATAGGAGCTGAGCCACACAGGCTCATTGGAGATGACCCACACAGGATCGCTAGGAGCTAACCCATAGAGGATCACTAGGATCTGGCCCACACAAGATCACTAGGAGCTAACCCAGAGAGGATCACTAGATCCGACCCACAGAAGATCTCTAGGTGATGAACCACATAGGATCGATGGAGATGACCCACATATGATCGTAAGGAGCTGACCCACACAAGATCGTTGGAGCGGAACCACACAGGATCGCTCGAAGCAAACCCACACATGATTCCTAGGATCTGACCCACACAAGATCACTATTAGCTGACCCACACAGGAACTGTAGGAACTGACCCGCACATGATAGCTAGTAGCACTATTCTCGTCACATCCAGCAACTGGGTTTCCGCACTAGCCTTTCTCATCTCTGGGAGAGTCTTTTTCCCAAGACACTGGTCTATTCTCCAACTGGCACGATGTCCCACAAAGAAGTATCTCAATGTACTACCACATCATATGGGTCTCAACACAATAGACCATGTGTCATGCATATTCTAGGTATGTGAGTGATTAGTCTTTTTGTCTTGAGGGCCTGGTTGGATTTTTGCTCGATCCAACCCGACCATACCACAACTATATCAAAAACTCTTGTGGGGGTATACTAATGGGACCATCTTGCTCCCAGATTTCCAACACCACTTAAGATTCATAAAATGAATGTTCGGTGCCAATTTTTTGGCCAAAATAATGTAAATGGGTTGTAGTGGGACGAGGTCCATTCCGACCGAATTGGTCAGACTAAGGCCGACTCAGTCGGGGTTGACCTGGTCTGACCCGCTAGGTCCATCCCAGCCCATTTTAGGATTCTAGGCTCACGCTAGGCATCCCGACCCACAAAAAGAAAGTACAAACATATATTCATCATAGATAAAGACATCCCATGATGGAGGAAGTCGAAGATATCAGCATTCGTCATTCCCACCACATGCCTCTGATCCCAGGTTCATTTTTCGGTTCTTCATAGTCATAGTACTTCTTCGTAGGTGAGAGTGTTTTTCATTGGAGGATGGAATTCTCCATGATTTTTCAAAGAGTTTTCTCCTTCCCCTTTTTCCCACCAAAAGAAAGGGGTTCCAATATAATTTAACATAAGAATAAATTATGTTGTCACACACACACACATGTTGGAAAAATTAAAGCATGGAATTGGAAAAATTAATGTGAAGAAGTATCAAGATGCCCCTCCACATTAAAAAATGAGTTGGGTGGTTTCTCCCTCATCAAGGTGGAAGTTCAAGAGGTTTAATCCTCGAGTGGTCCCCACCACCATATCCTTTTATTTGAGGTTAGGCTCGGGTGGTCCCCACTACCATAACCACTCCTGGGAGGTTAATTTATGTGGTCCCCACCTGTGAAACATCCACATGAGAGTTTTAGAACAAAATAAAATAAAATGTTACACTATTTATTTTATTTTATTCTATTCATGACAAACTCAAAAATTAACTTTCAACCTCGACTAACTACCGTCGAGGTGAAAGTCTTCTTAAGTGAATATTGGCGCTGCGAGTTCAACGGTGCCCTCCGATTTCAATTCATAGCACAGGTTTAAAAGTTACAAAAAAAGTTTGCACGTTTAATCTACGTACCCAAAAAAAGTTCATAAATTCTTTTCGGGCACACCGGGCCTCAGAATAATACGCCATCAATTTTCACAGACTTGTAAAATTCCAATATATGTTTTAAAAAATTACATGGAAATTAGAGGTCATTACATTCTCCCCACCTCAGGGATTTACGTCCCTGTACGCTGCAACTCAAACTAAGGGAACATGTGGGGGAACTGAGCACACATCTATTTCCTCTGGAATTGGGGATGACCTCATTAATTTTAGATTTAAACATTCCAAGAGGTTTCTCATTGGTTTGTTTGTAGAACCGGAAACATCCAAGGATTCCATATCCATTTTAACCTACTTTCCAAAGGTAAGTTCTCATTAGTTTTGAACTGATGAGATTTAATAATTTGCATTGGTTGAGATGATGGGTGGTCGGACTCATCACACCTTTTTGAGGGGAATTATTATCTACTCTGGGACTCTCTTTATAGATTTAAGTTATGTTTGTGCATCATTATTACATTACCAAGTATGAAAATGTGTTTTCCATTAGATCTGACATTCAATGATTAGTATTTATGAGATTTAGAGATTCTTTTATATGTATTTTAGGTTCTTCATCGATAGAGAATCATCGGTATTTGTTAGAGATTCGTAGTCAATGGTATCCTTCAACACATTATATAGAAATCTCATGGTTATTATGATAACCATACTAGTTTTAAATTCACTGAGTGGGGCAGTTGATGTTTATTGTCATCCACAAGGATATGAATTATTTCATAGTTGGGATTTTACCCGCAGAGGGGATACCTACATATCCTTTGTTTTGGAAAAGGAATCAAAAACCACATAGTTTGAGTAAAATAGTATGAGGTTTATTCATGATTGACGGCTCAAAGAAAGATGTCATAATTAAATTTATTCTCTAAGCTCATGTGAGTCATGCTCGCTGTGATAAATAAGAGGTATTGGTAAAACCATACAATTGTGCCATGAAAGATGAAATTATAAGAAATGATGTCGTACTTATGCATGTATGACTGCCCATGTAGATAAATATTAGGATTTACATCAGGGAGGAAACGTAGGTTCAAGGTCCATAAAGGTATATGTGCTTTATTGAGATTTGGATACTTAACTTAGGACTTAATCCTGAGAAGGATTCCCAAATTAGAGAGGACTTATGATTGGGTTTTACTCCTGATAAGGAATCCCAAATCAAAAGTAAATTAAGACTGGTTAAGATAAATTATGACTGGGGCTTACTCTTAAAGAAGAGGCCCAGGTTAATGTGAATTGTGACTGGGGATTACTCTGGAAGAATAGTCCCAGGTTAAAGGGAATTATGACTGGGGCTTACTCCTGAAAAGGAAGCCTAGGTTAAGGGAATTAGGATTTTTGAAAACTTGGGGCTTACTCTTAAGGGGGATGCCCATATTAAAAGAAATATTTTTGGGTATTACTCCTAAAGAGGATGCCCAAAATTATGGGAAATTGAAGACTGGGGTTTACTCCATAAAAGGAGGCCTAGGTTAGGGGACATGGGGCTTACTCCTACGGAGGATTCCCAAATTTGTGATATTGATATTGGGACTTAATCTTAAGAAGGTGGCCCAGGTTAAGGTAATTTATAAGTGGGGATTACTCCTAAGGAAGATGCCCGATTTAGAGAAATTATGACTGGGTCTTACTTCTTAAAAGGATTTCCAGGTTAGGGAACCTCTCATCTTTAAAGGATTAGGTTTAATGAATGAAGTCTCTCACCTTAGTGACATGATGATATGTAAATTAGTATGTTTTGAGAGATATTCCACAGAATACCTATCAGATAAGGAAGCCATCTAAGAAATCATGCCATGAAATGGCTTTGAAGAGGGTTTTGAAGGTTTAACCTTGATGAAGAAAGGTGGATTTGAATAGGATAAGTGAATTGGCCGGAGGGGCACCCAAAAAGAGAGGGGTGTGCATGTCCCGCGTGGGCGCGCAAGTCCTGGTAATGCAAGAATACGTGTGCGACACATGGTTACTTGCTCTACGGTCAACCCTTAGGTTAATACTTGGGTGAGACTTGGCTCAATCCCTTAGTATTATCCCAAAAGGCTTCCCAAAGAGTGGTGCGCAAGTTCTGTTGAAGGGATAAGGCGGCGCGCAAGTGTGGCCATTTCCCTTAAGGGATGGCCACTTAGGCACGCATGTGTGGATGAGTTTTAACACTTAGTACTTGTTTCCCCTCTTTAGAGCTTCCATTATAGTTAAGAAATTTCCTTAGAAGTGTTCAAAAGACTTCCAGAAGAGACTAGGGTGCTGGGAGCTCGAATCTGAGATTTGAAATTTTTCCATCTTCAAATGGGGGACCCACCGGGGGTATTTATAGGCCGGTGAAGACCCTGGGCAAGAATCATAGAGGGAAAAAAATACACATGTGTGACCGTTGGGAAGCACGCAAGTATACCCGTGTGATCTTGGTGGAACTTGCACGACCCATGTGAAAAGTATCTTTGTTCATGCCTTTTTAAATTTTTGATGTTTCTTAAAAGGATGAATCACTTTTGGTTCAAGGTATTTCCCTTTTTTATTAATTGAGACTCTATGACGGAAAGGAGAGTCAACAAAAATCCCCCCTCAGAGTTGGATCCAAAAGAAATGATGATGTGACTCTAAGTTAATGAAGAAAACCATGGAACATTCGGCGCACAAGTGTTGAGTGCACAAATGGTGGCGTGCAAGTATGAGCTGTGCAGGCCTCGACGCATAGGGGTGCATCCTTTTCTATATATATGCGGTCATTATTGCTCAATGAAATCGGATTTCAAAATTTCGAGCTCTGGCCGCGCATGTTTCCTTCGTTGCACAAGTAACTATGTTTTCCGCTACTTCTATTTGTGTCGTGCTACTATAGAGGTATTTGGACTTGCGTGGTGGTACTTGCGTTCCAAAACTTGTGCGAAACAATTATACTTGTGCACTAACATTGGGACTTGCGTGCCATAATGCCTTAGCCAACCTTTCACTTTTCTTCACAAATTTTATGATAAATGAACTTAATTAAGAGTTAATTATTCAGCTTTTGTGCAGATTAAATGGCTCCCAGGATAATTGGAACGACTGATGAAATAACCAGCAAACGAATTGATGACATGATGAATGTCATTGTCCATGATTACTATGATATATGCGACAGCAGTCTCCCAGATTTGGCCAAGTACATGAAGATATATAATCTTCACTTCCCACAGAGCATCAACATGCCTCTGTATGGCCATGGGTATCTGTAAGGAGTCAACGTTCCAGATGCAAAAAATTATATGCCCAAGATGCAGCTGCACTGCTACTCCTCTATTTTGGTTATGTTGTGCATTAAGAGAAGCAAAATGGGGTGAACTTTCAAATTTTTTCTTTTATGCCATTTTCTTGCAGATATAAAAATGGAAAACCATGGGCTGATATGTTATCCACATCTAGTTTATGGAGAGAAGATTATCATGACATTTGAAATAATATCTGAAAACAGTACTCTCTCAAAATGGCTCTTTACTTCCAATGCTCCATTTTCAAATCCATGTATCCATCATCTATGTCTCTTGGAAAAAAAAGAGTCACTTTTTGATCAGTATAAAATTTTCTAAAACCTCACTCATGAAGATTCTTTTACAATTGTTCCAAGAATAGATGGTATCACTACATCTCTTATTGTATCTAGTTCAAGTAATGAATTCTAGGTGGTTTCTGATGAAGCTCGGGATCCGTAAATCAAATGACGAGTTATGTTGAAAGCATCTTGTAATTCTTGAAAATGATAAGAGACTCCAATCTATGTATGTCATTCTAACTCTTTTGCATCAATGAAAAACACTTTCATCATCAATCAGTTGTGTATACCTACATTTGAAACAGGCCTTAAACATTACATAATCCAATGGTCCTAGTAAGAATATTTTGATTTTTACTAGGATTATAAAAGATAACCCTATAATCTTTGAATCTTCTAATTGCTCAATATTACCTAAATCATATGAAATGTATGTTTAGTGAGCTGGAACTTGACTTTTGTTCATAGATCCCTTATCTTTTGTGTGCAGTTTAAAGTCATGCACGTTGGATATAAAAAGGCTAATGTTTTATTGTCAAAATAGCTTTGATCATATGGATTAAAATTGACCCAATTCCTTGATAATTTATCTGAAAACATATTACCATATTCAAGTATGAGGGAAAATAGGTAAATGATGACTTAAGAAATTTTGAATCTGAGGAATGAAATGAAAAATGGATAAAAAGGAATTAGAAGAAGTAGTTCACAAGAATGAAGTTACCACTATTTAACAAACCTGTTAGGGGGTTGAATTGTGCAGGGCAACCTAAGGGCATTAGATTCATAGTCCATTAATAGCATCTTTTGGATGACAAGTAAGTTATGCAGACTGCTTATGCAAGGCCGCCTAAGGGCACATGCTGCATAGTTAGGCAAAATAACTCTCAGAAATTTACCTTTCTACTGCTAAAAACCCAATGGATGTTTATGGGGATTCAAATTTTCCAAATTAAAGAGTTTGTTGATTGGAGAGAGGTATTTTAATATAGAAAAGATATTTCCAAACAAGATTTTCTAAGAACTAGATGAATGTCACTCTTACGAAGTTCTGACCCAAATTTAGGGAAGGAAAATATAAACCATAGACTTGAATACATTCCGATCATGGAAAAGGGTATGGTATAAATATGTTAAGGATTTCCATTTTTTACGGATCCCTACATATTTTCATTAAGACAACTAAGGGAAAAAAATATTTTCTTCCGAAGAATGAAGTTACCACTATTTATCATACTCGTTAGGGTGTTGAATTATGCAGGGCCGCCTAAGGGAATTGGATTCATAGTAAAATAAAAGCATCTTTTGGCCTACATGTCTGTTATGTAGACTTTTTATTGAAGGTCGCCTAAGGCCACATGCTTCATGGTCAGAAAAAAGATCTCTCAGAAATTTTACATTTTGTGACTAGAAGTCAGGAAAATTGTTATGTATATCTCGAAGTATTTAAGGTTAGGTGTATGACACATTAAAATGGGTATTGTTAAATGCATGAAAGAGATACATATATCAATGTTATCCATAATCATGTTTTGTCTGGGTCCTGAATTGAGCTGCTGGACTTCACTACATAACCCATAAGGATGGGAATCAAGCCATAGGTAGTTCTTGAAATACAGTTTAATGTCATGAGGGATGAAACAATAGGAAATATTAGTTTAGGGCCATATAACTCTGACAATTATAATGAATACACAGTGTGTGTTTTCATGGGGACTTTTCAGCCAGAGGACTGAAAGTAGAATTTGGGGTTAAGCCCAAAGACTTGGGGCTGGATTCAAGGGATGCTCGAACATTCCTATGTATCCCATATGTATGTGAGTAAATCCGCACATAGTTCTTGAAATACCCTCAATACAGATTTGTTTTTTACATACGAAGGGTGAAAAGGGGCCTTTAGTGAAATGATGGTTTGACCCAAGATAAAAGGTTCACGCTTTTCCCTGTATGCATGTAGTCTTTAGAAGATTACATGATTGGAGATCAATGTAAATAATGAATCTCTATCAGGTTAAGGTATCAAATTATTTTGAAGTTTATTTTCATAGAGGACAAAAGTTATGTACAGTTTAACATCATGTAGTAAGTACAAAAGTGAACCAATGTGAAGAGATTGATTTTGGGGGTGGCTTTACAAATCAACATCGTATGAGATGGAGGTGAACCGATGTGAAGAGATTGGTTTTGGGATAGAACCTCAGAAGGATTCCTACGTACCCATACTATAATGCAAGGATCAAAGTCTGCGTAGTTCAATTAAAGAATGAATTGATGATCAAGTCATTCTTGAGGACAACGACCAAAAACAAAATGGTGTTGGGACTTACGCATGGTTAGCAGCCCCGAGAGGGTGTTATGGTTGAAGTTTACTCTATGCTCACATGATTCATACTCGGTGTGATAAGCAAGAGGTATCAAAAACCTTAATGATGCATAATTTAATTTCATGTAAGATGTATGAAGGGACTCTGCAATTTAATGTCTTATAGGGAGGACTATTTGTGCTACACAGTTTAGTGTCATATAGCAGGGAAAAAATACAGTTTAACGTTATGTAGGACTTATTAAGGGACATTATTCAGTTTTATTCCATGTAGGAAAAATCTAGGGACACAGTTTAATGTCATGTTAGACGTGAACATAGTTTTGCGTCATGTTGGACAATAATGGTGTTGTACAGTTTAGCGTCCTATAGCTAAGACGATGTGGAAAATACAGTTTAACGTCATGTCGGACGAATGGGGGACGAGGAAGTTTATTTTCATTCATTGAGGACAAATGATGACACAATTTAACGTCATGTTGGATGTATTAGGGACTTTTTCACAGTTTAACGTCATGTTGGACGATGGTGCGAACAGTTTAAGGTCATATGCATGGACCAGAGATTATGTTGTTTAACGTCTTGTTGGACATAAGGGACCATTATACAGTTTTGCATCATATAGCTAGGACGTCATAGTTTAACATCATGTTAGACAAGGGTGAAAATAGTTTAAGGTCATATGCTTGGACTGTTGATGCTACAGTTTAACGTCTTGCTGGATGATGGAATTTGTGTTACACAAAATACATCTTCAGAAATCTAGCATTGGTCAGAGTAGTTATGAGTTCTCCATTCATTGATATTAAAAAATAAGCTCCATTAGAGTAGACCTTATGTATTGAATAAGTTCTTTCCCATTTTTCTTCTAGATTTGGTGGTTTCTTTCCTGGTATCATTGGAGTTCTGACAACCAATACCAATTATCCCTAAATGAATGAATGAAGATGAACGTTTTTTTTTTGAAAGAATGCGCTATTCGATTTTGATAGACATCCAAGTGGTGAAAGTTACACAATATTTTCTCATCTAACCGTTCCAAATCATTCAATCGCTTTTGAGATTTTTCATCTATAGATGACTGATCACAAATGGCTACTCTAAGTGAGGGTAATTGACCTTCAATGGGAAAGACTACTTCTGTTCCATATACCAATGAATATGGAGTTGACCGCGTTGCAGTGTGAGTGGTGGTCTGATAATCTTATAAAGCATGAAAGATTTTATCAGGCCATGATTTCTAATCTTTATCCACAATATTTTGCAGTATTTTTGAAAGAGTCTTGTTGAAACCATCTATATGGTCGTTGGTCACTGCATGATATTGAGATAAATGATTGGATTTGATGTTGTATGCTTGATACAACTTCTTCACTTTAGATGAACAGAAGTTGGTGACATTGTCTGTCAATATGGTATGAGGGACACCAAATCTATTAATGATGTTAGACTTGATGAAGCTAATAATGCATTTAGAACTGACTTATTTGAGGTCTATTTCCTTTACCCATTTGGAAAATATGTTAGTAGCAGTAAGAATGTACTTAAACTACTTGGATGTAGCTGAAGGATTGTGTCCTACTAAATCTATTCCCCATGTGGAAAATGGCCACGAGTATTTAGCTGCACGAAGAATATCTAGGGGTTGATGAATGAAATTGGCATGTACATGGAAAGAATGACACTTCATTGTGAAATTAACACAATCTTTTATCATTGAAGTCCAAAAGTATCCACGAATTCAAATTTCATCAGATAGTATGTGTCCAGACTGATGTGAACCACTGACTTGTGCATGTACTTCTTTCATGACATCCATTGTCTCTTTGCCATCAATGAATCTGAAGAGAATCCCATCAAAACCTCTTTTTTAGAGATTTTTTTCTAGGTGATCTGGGCTATCATAAAGAGTGAAATTGACCACACGTTACTGCATTTGTTCTATCCCAGCTCTATCAGGTGGAAGTGTTCTATTTTCAATGTATTACCTGATAGGTGTCATCCATCCTGTAGTATGACCATATGGTTTAGGAATGGAACTAATTCCATTGATTTCCACTATTCTGCTTTTGAACATAAGGTGAAATTGTACGACGGTGGCCAATATTGATGCTTGTCTCATCCCGATTTGGATCTACCAGAGCTATGGCTATAATAGCCTGTGCATCAGCTTGGGCATTTTGTTATCTCGGGACATAAGAAAATGTCGGTTCTGATGTAAATTCCTCCATTAACTCTGTAACATAATCATACAAAGGGATTAGTTCTTCTCTTCTAATTGCATAATCCCCATTGACTTGTTTGATTACCAGTTATGAATCAACTTTCACCTTTAAGTGATTCACTTGTGCTTGAAGTGCCAACTCCAATCCTGTGATAAGATCTTGGTATTCTGCTTCATTATTTGTACCGCCTCCCAACAATGAAAAGGAATAAGGTAGAACTGCCTTTTTTGGGGAAATGAGTACAATTGCTAACCCAACTTTGTTGAATTTAGGATCTTCTATTTTATTCCATGTTGGACTTCTAGAAGCACCATCAAAGTACATTTCCCATTTTTGAAGACTATCTTTAATAGAAAGGGCTTCCTCATCAGGAAGTTTAATATCTGAAGATGCATCTTCTACTGAAGGGTGTTCAGCAAGAAAATAAGCCAAATCATGGCCCTTTATTGCCTTTTGAGACACATATTGGATATCAAATTGCTGCAAAATAACATCCCACCTTAATAGACGTCATATAAGCATTGGATGACTAAAGATGAATTTGAGCGGGTTATTTCGAGATACCAATTAGACCTCATGATGTTGCAGATAGTGTCTCAGCTTCTAAAGTGAAAAGATTAACACTTAGCAACACTTCTCAATATTTGAATATCGGGTTTCTGCTTCAAGCATAGTCTAACTAAGATAGTAAAGATTGTTTTAATTCCCAGCATCATTCTTCTTGGCATGAAAGGCTCCCAATGATCACTCTAAGGTTGTCACATAGAGGATAAGTGGTCTTCCATCAATAGGTGGCATTAACACCGGTGGACTTAGGATATATTTCTTGAGAATATCGAATGCTTATTGACATTCTTTAGTCCACTGGTAAGTGAATCCCTTCTTCATCAATTTGATGAAGGGTAAACTTTTTTCTGGTAAATTGGCGATGAAACACCAAATAAAGGCTAAGTATCCTTGAATTCCTGTCAATTCTTTCAAATTATGATGAGGTGACATACCAAGGATTGACTTTTTCTTCTCAGGATCGAATTCGATACCACGATGACGTACAACAAAGCTGAGAAATTTTCTTGAGGTTACCCCAAAATCACATTTTAAGGGGTTCATCTTCAAATTATGTTGCCGATGTTTGTGGAATATGAATTCCAAATCATCCAAGTGACTAGAACGTTTCCTAGATTTTACCACCAAATCATCCACATAACATTGAAAAAACTTCCCTAAAAATGGATTGATGATACAATGCATGGAACGCTGATATGTTGCGCCTGCTTTTTTCAGGCCCAAGGGCATTACTTGATAGCAAAACACACCCTGAAGAGCTCTAAAGGCTGTAGATTCTTCATCTTCTGGAGCCATTCGGATTTGATTATATCCTTAATATCTATCCATGAAGGAATGTGCTTCATATCTAGCTGTTTCTTCAAATAAGAGTTCTGTTATCGGAACTAGAAAATCATCCTTAGGAAAATGCCGATTATGATCTCTAAAATGGATACAAATTCTATTTTTTTCGTTCTTATTTTTCACCGGGATAATATTAGCCAACCACTTGTGATATTTAACATCTTTGATGAAGTTATCATTGATAAACTTATCCACATTAGCTTCAATTTTGGAAGCATAGGTTGGGTGTGTTCTTCTTGCGACTTGCTTAAATCCTCAATGTTCTTCTGGAAAACCCAAACGATGAGTAGCAACATCAGGATAAATCCCTAGAATCATTTTATAGTTCCAAGAAAATATATCTCAATATTTAATTAAAAATGAAATATACATCTCTTCCTCTTCAAGAGTCATGGTCGCACTAATTAAAGTGGGTGTGGATCTTCTTTTGTACCCAGATTTATTTCTATGAGTTCATCCACGGTGGTAGAGATACCCTCTTCCAATGTAGGAGGATCATCCCTGAGATCTTCCTCTTCTTCTTCAACATTTGTTATTTCATATCTTTAATATTTCATAGTAGATGATGAAGTATAATTTCCATTATCAGAAGAGATGTCAAAATTTGAACATCATGAAGAAGAATCTTCCATTTCCAACCCAATTGACGGTGAAGGGTATTCCATGTGTAATAAAGAGGATATGGTGGATTGAGAATCGACATCATTGTTCACCTCTGACATTGCTATAACTTTTCTGTCCTGGTTGGTGAAGTATAGACTTGCTAGATTTCAGCAGATGATATGAAGGCATCTACATTTGAGCTATCATCATTACTGAGTGAATCACTAATTTCTCCCATGTTGTCTGGTATGATTTCCATAATTGAAATTATGGAGGTTTCCATAAGAGTATTCTGATTTGGGTCTATCCTGTCAATTTGACTGATAGACAACACATAATCTGCACTCAGACTTGTAAATGGATTTACTATAATATTTTCCAAACTATATAAAGAATTAACTTTGGTAATCTCCCTTGTTGTGGATTTCTCCTTACCCTTCATGTGATATAATTCTGCCTCAATATATTCATATTCACATGTTTTTATGCGGGCCTTATCATTTTTAATGTGCCAATTTGACCATCAAAACAATATTTGAGACATTGATGGTATGATGAAGGGATAGCCGCATGTTGATGTAAACATGGTCTTCCAAGACCAACATTGAAGGATGTGTCATGATCAACAACCATGAAATATGAATTGTATACAAGATCATTAAACAGAGTTCTGAGTGTAATCTCACCTAGTGGTTCTTGTTAATTTTTATCATATCCTTGCAACATCAAAGTAAAAGGATATAAATTAGATTCCGTGAGGCCCAATCGACGAAGTGTACGAATGGGGATGAGGTTGACTCCTGAACCATTATCAATGACAGCTCTTCGGATGTCTACACTGTGGACCTTTCTAGATAAGTATAAAGGTATGATATGTCCATGCACGACATCATCTTCAGCCTCATCTGTGAAAAATATTACTGCATGTCATTCTACTGGATTATTCTCTTCATGGTAGACTTCTGCCACAACAATTTCAGTTTCAAACTCTTGAGGACCTGACAAAGCATCAATGAGTGCCTCTCGAAGATCATTGGATAGATTCAAGGGATCCAAAATTTATAACCTGGCCAGTACATGGGCCAAGTGTTTCAATACATCATACTTTTGATCCAAAGGTATGTGTTTCCCAACAAGAACATGTGGTTTCGCAGGTACCATAGAAGTTTATTCTTTGGAAGTAGATGCATCTTGTATCGGGATAGGAGTTGGAAATACTCCTAGATTTGGAAAATTAGACCGAATTGGTCCATTTACTAGCTGAGAAGAAGAAGACGGAACCTCTAACCGATCATCCAGAAAAACTATACTAGGACTGAGTCTCATTTTGGTGGAAGAATTTTCTTGTTCTTGTTGATCCCGTGGAAGGGCTCTTCTACGAGTTTCTACTGCATACATAGTTCTAGCTGGGGTAGAATTAGAATAGTGGCTTCTAGGATATCCACATCTTCCGTTATATCCCAGACATATGGAACTCCTTCTAATTCCTCTGTTTGATACAGGGAATTCAGGTTCATCAAAATCGAAATTGCGGCTGGCATAAGGATCTATTAAATGAATCATATTAACCGAACCAAATATCAACTCTTCATCCAATGAAGACTCTGCCTGATTAGCCAATTTAGGATTTGTCATATGGTGGGGTGGTGCCCATTGCGTCTATGTAGATGGCATAAAATCTGCCAGAGTCAAAGAAAATTTGGGATTTGACACTATCTCATCGTATTCTGATTGTTCCTATTTCTTTGAATTATTCCATATATTTGTGGATTTTCCCTCTTATGAAGTGGGTTTTGTTGTGGCATTCATTGCACAAGACACAATTGGATTCTTCCATTTCATTCACAAAATTTCAAGAGTTCGGTTGATCATTTTTTTGACCATCCAATCATCATATTTTTGAGCTTTTTTTCTTGACTTCTTTCCACTCTCCTTCTTCCCCTGGATTCGTAGCAGTTACACATGCTACCTAAGCTGAAGAACCTTTCAACATGACTTGTCTGAAGTCCAATATTTTTTTCAGAAGGTCTTTGAAGACAAAAAACTCCTAAATGGGACGTCCCAACATCTTATGAAATGGGAAATAATTGGGATGGTCTTCATCTCCATCCTTGTTCGGCCTTTTGGGCCTTGGAAAATGAACTAAATTATTTTCCAGAGCCAAAATTAAATAACCAGGAAAGTGTTCATTTCGGAATGAGTATACTTTTCTCTTTAGATCCTCAAATTTTCTTCGTCTTTGATATCTTTGATCATCTTGATGAAACATCCTCTATTGTTGAGGCTCAGTAGGTGGATACCTTCGAGAAGATAAAGGCCTTGAAGTAGAAGAAGGTACATGTGCTTGTTTAAGCATAACTGTAGCAGTCTCTACTTTACCCATTCTCCTTCATGGAGCTGATAGAATTACACGAGATTTATCCGTAGTCTTTATAAGAGAGTCTTCAATCTTTTGAGCGCTTGATGTAAGGTCTCGATACCCTCCTTTGAATTTCACAGGGATCAACGGTGTGCGAAATTCATCACGCTAATTATCCACATCGATTGGACACAATTATTCATGAGGGAGTTCTAAGCTCCAGGAATAAGTTAATCCCTTCCAATGAACAATGAAATCTGAAAACCTTTCATTCTCTCTTTTCATATAATTTGTAAGATAAAAAACTATTGACTTTGGCAATTTTGAGCTTAATTGAAGAAGGAATTGTTGAATAAGATCCTACCACCCTGTAATTTACCGGGATTTCAAGCTTGTATACCAGACAAAATAAGGACCTTTTAATGACCGTAAAAAACACATGAGCTTAACTACTTCTTATTTCCGAGGGGTTTACATCATAGGATTACAACGAGAAACAAAATGTGTTAAGTGTTGCTCTGGGTCTCCCGAACCATTAACGATATGGAATGTGGTACTTACAAAATTTGATGCGGGAGGAATTACGTCTACCCATTTAGGGTATGCTCTCTTCTATGGTTGAAATGATCCATGATTTCCTTCCATAGCTTCTTACAGAGATGTTAATGACTCAATGGTTGTCATTATCTTTTTAGAAATATCCAGTTGAGCTTGGACCTTTGCAGGTGCAATAATTGGAGCTTGGATAGATGTGGCGAACGATACTTCCACTGATGGTAGTATTGCCGGTTGTTGTTGTGCTTGACCCATAGGTCAAGACCTGTGAGGGTGTACTGGTAAAGGAGGATACTCTTGATCCATCTTAGTAATTGCAAAAAATTCCCTTGGCTAACTGACTCCATCGTGCTTAGGTGGAAGACAACTTTGAAGTATTTCTGTATTCAACCTCCTTAATTCCTTCATTTCCGCTTCCTGTTATGAAAATCATTGCTCTAATGAGAGCGATTGGCCTTATCCAGAGGAAGGGTATGTAACCCGATTCATTCATTTCCCTTTATTGGACACCTTTCGGAGAGGGGGAAGTGGGTTAATTTAATTATTGCCTAGATTCTGGGTAATCCTATGATTTCGTGTACGCACAACTTCTTCATTTGTGTCTGTGCATACTACCTCTTGAGCAAGAGCTTCCTCATCTGATCCCTTTGAGTGAGCCTCATCTGGGGGATCAACAACAATTTAATTGATGACATTTATTGATGTGTAATGAATTTCATCCCTTCTATAAGCATTTCTGCAATATTTCCTTCTTCCACGTCCTTGATAAGAAATTTTCTTTTGTTGATTCGATCAGTCAGGAACTTCTTGATTAACCGTAATGTGGAGGGAATCTCTTGATAATTTAGATCATCGTTCCTCTTGGGGATTCTTCCCTAATAGAGAGAAGACAGACTTTCTCTGAGGAAGAGATTGTGGATATGAAAAAGTCCCCAGTCCGGTGGACAGGGGATATTCTTGTTGTTTCTGCTAAACTCCTCAAATAATATTTGTTGATTATGAGGGTTGGGTTAAAAAAGTCCCCAATATGGAAAGCTGGGATGGCCCTTGAGTTGCTATATCAGAATAATTATTAAAATATCTTATGATCTTATGGACTTTAGTCCAACAATTGGGTGGATTCATTAACCTGCATCCACTCTTATCACCCTGCTGAAAAGACCATTGGATTATTTCTAAAACATCTGTCACTTGATGATGTGCACACTCCAAACAAGAAGCCTGTTCAATATTACCATTTTCTTGATGCAGGAGTAATTCAACAACTTTTTATTTGTATTCCATATTTTTAGAAGAACTAGTAGAGGCATGTTCTTGAGAGAGCCTTTGATTACAAACAAAGCCAATTGGTTGTGGCCCGCCATGGGCAATAACATTGCATGAAGCCAATTTCGGCAGACTTTTTTTACTGGAGAGTACAGTGAAATATAGTGCTCCATGAACACCCCATCCCCTGATATGAATACCAGATGGGGAATTGGAAATTAACTGGTGCAATTATTTTAGGGTGCTAATGCATGAATGTTGAAGGTCTATCTACTACTTTTCAGCCTTCAGATATTGAGAAACTGAGAGAGATGCCAAGTCAATTTGGCATTGTAACCCTTCTCTTATTTTGACATGATTTCCATATTCATCATAAGAAAATATTTTTTTTTTTCAAGTGACAAAGAGTTTTCCACATGTTGAGAGAAATATCATGAATTCCATCTACCGTTAACATATCTGGAATGTCATACTAAGAGTCAGCCAAAGGACAAAACATAACTGGAACTTCACCTTACACCAGTGTTTTTCTCACATTCATTACTTCCTCTTTATTATTAAATGATGATTCTTCTACCTATTTATACCAAATATGGTGCTTCTTTGTTGTTTCATTAGATTCAACACGACCGGTAGAGAATTAACCTATCAAACTAGAAGATGCGTGACTCAAGGGTGGTTCGTAAAATTACCTACACCCCGGGCTATCTTATGATTGAGAAAGTATTTTGAATGTTATTTGTAAAGCATCAGACATGACTAGATTCACATTTTCAAGTGCCTTAAGATAAGAGTGATTTCTCTTCACTGCATTGTCTATTGGAGAATTTTCCAGACAATTTGAATTAATACTGTGGAGAGGACATTCACAGCTAAATTCATCATCATGGGGAGGACCACCATGGTGGGTTACTGCAAAAGATGAAACATTTTGCTCCTTGATCATCTGGCCACACAGAGGGTTCATGTGGCTCTCATCTGAAGATGAAACATCGAGATCGACCGAACTGTCATGAAGTAAGCCTTCTTGAGGAAGTATCTGATACAGGCCTTTGGAATTAACATCTAGACTATTGGGAACTGAGAGAGTAGAATCTTGAGTTTCAACATATAATTGTCTGAGTGCATCAAGAACTCCAACATTGAGAAAGGCCTTATTACAGATTGAAACTTGATTTCTTGACTGTGCTAGATGGGTATTTTTATTAGATGCCTTCTTCCCCACTTTATGAACCACTTTTTTGATTAAATTGGTCATTATGGGAAGGGGTATGTGCCTGCTCAGAAAAAATGATTAGGTTAGGCTGATTTTCTCAACTCAAATCTGGTGTTTGTGTCTGACTTTTTTGCCTGTATGATATGTGGTAGTACGCTCCACAACCCTCTTGGACTGGAACATAGGTGTGTGTCTGTTTCGGACTGAACTGTTGATGTGCCACTCCACTAGTAGTGATAGATTTGCATTTCATTCCCTGTGATGCTACTGAAGCTGTTATAATATCCAGGAAGACATCAAGAATATGACTAGTAATTTACTTCTTCTCTTGCACCATTGACAGAATATACTTGGTGACTTCAGCTTCCAGAATGGGAATATACATCCATTCCATTCGTGTAGTAGGTGTGTGTTCCGGCTCATGTCCTCCTTTTCCTATCAGTGAATTCTAACAATACTCAAGTGTGGAGGAAGAGAGTTGAGTCTGCCTCCTGTTTGTCATTGGAGCTTTCCGACTGACTTCTCTAGGTGATACAAAACGATACTGTTGGTAGGCTTTATCAATACTGGCAGGTGTATGTGCCTGTTGATTGCACTCCGCAGAAAGTGGTTCATGATCTTCCTTCAACACTGACAGACGAGGCTGCTGGCAGTATTGATGAGTGTAAGCAGGTGTATGTGCATGTTTACTAGTTGTCAACACATTGGGATTGAAGGCTTCATCGTATGTAGTCAGAAGATCATGCTAACTAGATGATGTCTTATAAGTAGGTGTATATTCCTATCTATAATACTTCACTAGAATTTCCATGCAGGATTGACGTGTTGTTGTTAGGAGAGTCTTCTAGACAATGGAATTAAAACGGACGAGTGTGTGTGCCTGCATGTTGCTTGCCACCAATATAGGTTGGTGAACATATCCAAAAAAAACAGAGATAAAAACATGCTCATTGTTTACCGGTTGTCGCCTCTGGTGGTTCGCCTTTCCTTCTCGGGTTCGAGGAACCTACTCTAAATTCCTGGAGATGACACCCTCATCATGTTTAGGGTGCACTGCCGCACGAGTCTAGCGGAGATTGTTAATGAGATCCCTCAGTAAAGACTCATATATCATTGAATTAAGGCCCTGAGGGACATACTCATTCACCTCCCTAGAATATGGGAGGGATTGGTGATTGCGTTCCGAGGATAACGACCAGAAACGGTTGGAAACGGTGGTTAGAACCACCTGTTTCTTGATTGCTGGTCGTCGCTGTCCGGACGACCAGGGTGAATTATAGACTTGGAGGGATTGTCGAGCAGCCTCTAGAGTCGGAATTTTACCATTTTGACGGTATTCCTTAACCATCACATTTGATACCCAACGTTGAAGATGCTGATTAGGTGATGTTATCCTCAGAGCGGACGACGATCCAATAGGAGTAGCAGCAGATGCATTCACAACAGAGGTTTTCACAATAGAGGCATTCACAGACATGAAATTGAGAGAAGCCATTCTTGTAATGCAGATGATCTTGTAAATGAGTGCATGTTTGATATAACAAAAATAATCAAGATAAGTTAGGCTGCTACATATTTTGGATGAGAACATATGTTATTGATTGTTCTGTTGGACCTCTCCTTAAATATAGATAGGGGCCTAACAAAATAAGTAAAACATAATTTTAACTTTGTTAGGGATTCGCGTCGGGTTTACCACTTTTTGATTCCTATGGAATCGGGGATGACCTCATTAATTTGAGATTCAATAATCCAAGCGGTCTCTAACGGATTTGTTTGTAGAACCGGAAACATTCAATGATTCCATATCCATTTGGAGCTACTTTCCAAAGGTAGGTGCTCATTAGTTGTGAACTGATAGGATTTAAGAATTTTCATTGGTCGAGAGGATAGGAGGTTAGACTCATCACACCTTTTTGAGGGGAATTATTGTCTACTCCAGGACTCTCTTTATAGATTTAAATTATGTTCGTGAATCCTTATTACATTACTAAGTATGAAAATGAGCATTCCTTTAGATATGAAAATCAATGATTAGTATGTATGAGATTTAGAGAATATTTTATATGTATTTGAGGTTCTTAATCAATAGATAATCATCTGTATTTGTTAGATATTATTGGTCAATGGTATCCTTCGACACATTATATATTAATCTATTGGTTATTATGATAACCATACTAGTTTTAAAGATACTCAGCGGGGAACCTGAAGTTTATTTTCATCCAGAAGGACATGAATTATTTCATAGTTGGGGTCGTACTCGTAGATGGGATACCTATGTATCATTTCTTTTGGAAAAGGAAACAAAACCCACGTAGTTCGAGTAAAGAATTATGAGGATTATGCATTATTGATGGCTCGAAGAATGATGTCATAATTACGTTTAAACTCTAAGCTCACATGAGTCATGCTCGGTGAGAGAAACAAGAGGTATTAGTAAAACCAGACAATTGTGCCATGAAAGATGAAATTATAAGAAATGATGTGGGACTTATGTATGTATGACTGCCTAGATAAGTGATTATTAGGATTTACATCAGGGAAGAAACCCAGGAATAAGGTCTATAAAGGCATATGTGCTTTATGGACATTTTCATACTTAACATAGGACTTAATCTTGACAAGGATGCCCAAATTAGAGTGGACTAATTATTGGGTTTTACTCCTGAGAAGGAATCCCATATCAAATGTAAATTAAGATTGGTTAAGAGAAAATATGACTGGGGCGTACTCTTGAAGAAGAGGCCCAGGCTAATGGGAATTATGAATGGGGCTTACTTTTGAAGAAGAGTCCTAGGTTAAAGGGAATTATGACTAGGGAATACTCCTGAAAAGAAATCCCATGTTAAGGGAATTTGGATTTTTGGGAACATGGGACTTAATCTTAAGGATGATGCCCATATTAAAATAATTATGGTTGGGGATTTCTCCTAAGTAGGATGCCCAAAATTATGGGAACATGATGACAGGGTCTTACTTCTAAAAAGGAAGCCCATGATAGGGGACTTGGGTCTTACTCCTAATGAGGATGCCCAAATTTTGGATTTTGAGATTGAGACTTACTACTGAGAAGGAGGCCCAAGTTAATGGAATTTATAAGTGGGCCTTACTACTAAGGAAGATGCCTGATTTAGAGAAATTATGACTGGGGTTACTCCTACAAAGGAGGCCCAGGTTAGGTAACATCTCATCTTTAAAGGATGAGTTTGAATGAATGAAGTCTCTCACCTTAGTGACATGAAGATATGTAAATCACTATGTTTTGAGAGATATTCTGCAGAATTCTTTTCAGATAAGGAAGCCAACCAAGAAATCATTCCATGAAATGGTTTTGAAGAGGGATTTGAAGGCATAACATTGAAGAGGAGAGGTGGATTTGAATAGGAGAGGTGAATAGGCAGGAGGGGAACCAAAAAAGAGAGAGGCGTGCAAGTGTTGCGTGGGCGCGCAAGTCCTGGTCGTGCAAGTATACTTACATGACACATGGGTAATTGCACGACGGTCAACCCTTAGGGTAATACTTGTGTGAGACTTGTCTCAATCCCTTAGTATTATCCCAAAAGTATTCTAAAAGAGTGTTGTGCAAGTTCTGTTGAAAGGATAAGGCGGCGTGCAAGTGTGGCCATTCCCTTAAGGGCTAGCCACTTAGACGCGCAAGTGTTGATGAGTTTTAACACTTAGGCCTTGTTTCCCCAATTTAGAGCTTCCATTCAAGGTAAGAAATTAACTTAGAAGTATTCAGATGACTTCTAAAAGAGACTAGGGCACCGGGAGCTCGAATCTGAATTTTGGAATTTTTCCATCTTGAAATGGGGGACCCACCGGGGGTATTTAGAGATTGGGGAAGACCCTGGGAAAAATCATAGAGGGCGTGCAAATCACCATCATGACCATTGGGTGGCGCACAAGTATACTTGTGTAACCTTGGTAGAACTTGCGTGACCCAAGTGAAAAATAATCTTTGTTCATGCCTTTGTCAATTTTTGATGTTTCTTCAAAGCATGGATCACATTGGGTTCATGTTATTTCCCTTTTTTATTCGTTTAGACTCTGTGATGAAAAGGAGTGTCAATAGCATCTAAGCCTCTCGCACTCATGTGCTCTCTTGGACATTCTCATGCTACCAGAAAACATGCACCAGAGGTATCGACCGTTTATGAAGGACCTACTCTTGTCGATCCTCAATCTCCACTGCAACCTCCTTAAAAGTATCCCCATCATTGATATCTAGCTCACCATGATCAATGATGTGAGAAGGTTTGTGAACGTATCTCCTCGTCTGGGATACGTGAAAGGAATCGTGCACCTGGTGCAATTGAGGTGGAAGAGATAAGTGGTAATCCACCTCACCAACTCGACTGAGGACCAGGACGGGTCTTATGAATCTTGGAGATAACTTTCTCCATCGGCCAAATCTCCAAAAACCTCGTCGAGGTGACACCTCTAGAAAGACGTGGTCACCATCCTCAAACTCCAGAGGTCTCCATCTCCATTTCTAATAAGAATATTTCCTGCTATGTGTAGTCTTTATTTATTCCTAGATAATCTGCACCTTCTCTGTGGTTTCCCACACCATCTCTAGTTCCACTAGTGCTGACTCCACTGGGTTTGTCCAACACAAAGGTGATCTTCAAGGTCACCCGTACCACACCTCAAAAGGTGCCATCAAAATTGTGGAGTGATAGCTATTATTGTATGAAAACTCCACCAAAGGAAAGTGTTTCTCCCAACTGCGATCAATGTCCAGAATGCAAGCACGAAAAATTTTCTTGAGGGTCTGAATGGTCAACTCAGTCTGACCATCCATTTGACGATGGAAGGTAGTGATCAAACGAATCTGCATCTCGAAAGCCTCCTGCAACCCCTTCCATAGCAGGAAAGTTCATAAGGTATCACGATCGGAGATAATATTCAGGGTACACCATGTAACTACCTAATCTCCTTCACAGAGGCGTCCCAAACTCTCTACTAAACCCTACTCTCTGATCGAAAGGAAGTTTCAAAACTTGGTGAGTCGGTTGATGATCACCCTAATCGAGTCATGACACCTGTATATATGTGGATCACCCTTCATGAAGTCCATGGATATCCCATCTCACTTCCACTCAGGATCCTCTAAAGGATGAACCAAGCCAGATGGTACCTGATGCTCTGCCTTTACTTGGTGACAAGTGAGGCACCTGGAGAGAAACTCTACAACTGATTTCTTCATTCTCGGCCACTAGTGATATCGTCATATATCTAGATACATCTTTTCCACTCCTGGATGTACCACTAGAGGGTATGTGTGGAACTCCATCAATACATCCTCTTGAAGTGATATTGGTATCATGGTACGTCCTCTGAAGAGGATGACGTGCTACCCACCATTAGAAAATCCATCAGGTGTATATCATGTGGATATCTGAGCACATCGAGACTCGTCGTCAGCATCCCCAGGATGCACCTACCTGACTCGCTGAAGAAGTGGGGAAGTGACTGTAAGAGACTGAAGAAAATATGGTCCATCCCAATCCATAATGGAAATCTGTAAAGCTACTAGCTGGTCTATTAGCTCACCTAGAAGCTGTATAATAGATATCCAACTATGTGAATCTACTAAAACGTTCCCCTTTCTAGGGGTATAGACTATCTCAAAGTCATAGTCCTGGAGGAACTCAATCCAACGTCATTGTCTCAAGTTCATGTCCTTTAGATAGACGATATACCTGAGACTCTTTCAATAAGACTACACTATAAAATGCTTTCACATGATGTAATGCTACCACATATTCAAGGTGAAGACCACTCTTGCTTACTCCAGGTCAGGGGTAGCATAGTTCTGCTAATGTTGTCTCTGGTTTCAAGAACCATATGTGATCACCTCTCACTCCTGCATCAGGACACATCTAATCCCAGTCCCTGATGCGTTGTAGTCTACTACGTACCCTACACCCTCCTTCGAAAGTCTCAGTATGGGGGAACTAGTCTACCTCTGCTTCTACTCCAGATAACACCGATGTCATCTCTCCGACCACACGATGGGTTTCCCCTTATTTTTCAATGCTGGAATTGGTGCTGCAACTATATATAAATCTGGCACAAATTTATTGTAATAATCGGCCAATCCCAGGAAACTTTGTAACCCTATCACACTCCTTGGTTGATCCCAAGAAAGTACCTCATAAATCTTCGATGGATCCAATTCAACTCCTGACTCTTAAATGACATGTCCTAGAATGTGAACCTCTCGGACCCCGAACTGGCACATAAATAGTTTACCATAAAGCTGGTGCTCTCAGAGTGTTTCTAGTAATACCTGCAAATGATATACATGCTCCTCCTTAGTAACCGAGTAGATCAGAATTTAATCGATGAAGACTTTTATAAGGTGATCAAGGTATGGATAAAAGATCTAGTTCATGAGTCCCATGAACACTATTGGAGTATTGGTTATACCAAATGAAATAACCAAGACCTCATAGTGGTTTTACCAACATCTGAAAGTCGTATTCCGCACATATTCATCTCGTACTCTAAACTGGTGATAGTTTGAGATGAGGACTATCTTCGAGAACCACTGTTCTCTATTCAGATGATCAAAGAGGTCGTCAATATTCAAGAGTGGGTAGTTTTTCTTTATAGTCACCTAGTTCAAGTGCCGATAATCAACACAAACCTCAAGCTCTCTTCTGCCTTCTTGGTGAAAAAATTCAGGGCTGCCTAGGGAGAAACACTGGACCACATGAATCCCTTCACCTGTAAGAATCTAGCTTTACCCGCAGCTCACAAAGATCCATGGGGGCCAAATGATACGCTGGTGTAGATATCGGGGCCATCCCAGAAGTCAATGTGAATGTCCATATCTCTGTGAGGAGGTAGACCCATAACATAATCAATGAAAACATCAGTGTACTGGTTCACCACTATATGATTACTCAGACTCTACACATCAACCGCTCAGCAGTTAAGTCTAGCCAACTAATGTGTAATCAATTTCACCATCCTCCGAGTAAGTCCATCATGTGCTACAAAAACTCCATTTTCACCAGGGAAGGTAAACCTAGTCTCATCTGTGTGGACACACCACACATTGTTCCAAAATCAATCAATATGAGCATGGATTGTAGATAAATAGTACATACCCAAGATAACTTTGTAAGGCCTCGACACTGTTACTAGGAGATCCCAAACAAAGCTCTTACCTCCTAATGTAATCTCGCACTACCGACACCCGTGTGTAATCATCGAATATTCTCCCTTTAGAGTGTCTAGCTATAAGGATCGAACAAACAGCTTCGTCGTAATCTTCAAGCTCCGAACGAGTGTAGTGGAAATAAAATAATGACTGGAACTTCTGTCTATAAGTACTACAGCTAAGGTGGATTAGACATAGATCGTATCTCATATCATCTCCAAAGTGCCCTGATCGTAAGCCTCAAATTCCTGGAGCTGAGCCTTCCCCTGTCCACCTACACTCTACGGTCTGGGTAGACCTTTTGGTGGTGGCAGTGACATCTTGAACCATTCCCCACGGCCAGATGCATGACCAGCTCCTCTTCCACATCCACCAGCACCCTACAGACCTCCTTAGTCAAATATTTGTCTCTGTCTGGGCGGTCCTTCGACCTTCTATTGATGATTCGTACAGCGGGTTGGACAGTCATGAGCCATGTGACCCTGCCCACCGCATTTGAAACATTTCCTACTCCTGTCATGATAGGATCCACTTCAGGTGTACCACACATCCGATCTTGAGTCATGTGGTCGTCCACCAGTAGGTCTGGTCTTCTTGGACCACTTCAACATCTGTTTGCTGCATTCTGCATACGAATCTTCTACGTGACGACTAGTTTTGGGACTCGCTACTGGTTACTGCTCTACAAGGAAACTCTCCACTATAAGGGCTCTCTCTAACACACCCACATGCATCGGAATGCGGAGTGAGATCATCGAAGCCCTGATCTGCACCCTCAGTCCCTTCTCAAAGGTTCAAATAATGAAGAATGGGTCACACACCATATCTATTGAGTAACATGAGAGGTCAGATAACCTCACTTAGTACAAATCCACAATCATGCTTCCCTACTGTAAATGATGTAGCTCTTGTATGTGCTCTGCGCGAAGAGTCGCTGGGACAAACTCTGCCAGAAACAGGCTCTCGATGACTGTCCAGAGAAGCGTCACCTCGGCGTGAACATAGATTATCAAATTCCACCATCTTCCTACTACTACCAGTAGAAGGCTAGTAGCAAGGATCTCCATGAGATCGGTTGGTGTCCCTAACAGTCGGAAGACTGTCACCACAACCTCCAGCCAATCCTTCGCTGCCTGTGGGTCCATCTCTCCCTTGAACCTGAGTGGCCTCTAGCACTGGAACTCGTGAAACATGCTCAAGAGGAATGCAATATATACTACTCGTGTGGGTGGGATGATTGTCATAATGGTCAAAGGAACCATTGGGGCCTCCGCTGGTTCCTCTTCTGGAAAAGGGCCCTACACCGAGGGCTTGTCACTCGGTGGGCTATCAGTGCGTACAACTCTCAGAACCCTAGATGGATGTCTGAGTGGAGGCATCATAAAAGTAAACAGGTGTACCATAATAAATAAGTTATACCTTGTGAGATGACTTAAGAGATCAAAAGGAAAACACTGGAAAACACACATGCAATCAGGGTTTTCATGAACTAAGTTGTAAATCAGAAGTCAGTGTCCTAGTGTATTGATATGTCTGTTGCCATACCAACATTGGGTTCCCTATGAACTCACTACACCTAACTCTATTTTTGTTAAATGAATTATCATAGTAATATATTCCGTAGTAGAACCGAATACTCTGATACAAATTTTTCACGACCCGTCCCACGGGGCCCGTGCCGTGACAAATCCCAGGCCCGCCTTCTATAGGCTTGCGGGTGGAGACTAGCGCCAAAAGTGTATTCCCAAAAACTGGGAAGTCATTTCGTTTATATACTATAAAAAATTTCAACGCAACACACAAAAAGATACGAACATATGTAAATTATATAACAAAAAGAGTGTTTAATGTAAAAAGGGGCCAGAATACAAGCCCAATAGTAATAATAAAAGTACAACTGAAATACAACAAAAATGAAGAAAATGAAAGGCTACTACTGGGTCTTACCTTGGGTTCCTACTTGAAGGGTAGGTATATATTTCCTCCACAACACTCCATGTCCTACTGTCTCCTCCTCTTAAGAAAACATTGTATGGTCCACCTCCGGGCACCTTACAGTCCTGGTACTATTAGCCTTAGTCATCTCTGTCCGTCGTCTACATCCAACACAACAAGGTGCGGGCATAACCAGTGTAGGGGTGAGATTAATGATACTCAGTAGGGACCCAAAGACCCTCAAGGGCTCACAAAATCCACCAAGGATAAACCACAATGTATGAAAACAACAGATAACCGTACTTAGCTATATGCCCATACATATACCTAAATAATCATGTAATCCACATTAATAATGATGTAAAAAAGAGGTTTTGACTCAACTCACATCAGGTATATCTTTTGGAACATATGTTGAGATGATAAGATGTGACTACTATATCATATTACTCCATTAAGAGGGTCTATTTCTAATCTGTACAGAATCGCTTGGAGCAGACCCACATAAGATCGCTAGAGATGACCCACACAGGATAGTTAGGAGTTGACCCACATAGGATCGCTATTATCTGACACACATAGGATCTCTAGGAGCAGAACCACATGGGATTTCTAGAGCTAACCCACAAAGGATCCCTTAGATCTGACCCACATAGGATCAATGGTGCTAACCCACACAAGATCGTTGGGATCTGAACCATAGAGGATCGCTAGAGATGACCCACATAGGATCACTAGGAGATGACCCATATAGGATCACTGGGAGTGGACACACACAATATTTCTAGAAGCTTACCGACATAGGACAAATAGGAGCACTTTTCTTGTAATAGATAGCTACTGGGTTTCCGCACTAGGCTTGCTCATCATTGGGAGAGTCTACTCCCCAAGAAACTATCCGATTCTCCAACAGCCACAATTCCCCACGAAGAAGTATATCAAAGAACCATAACATTATCAGGGTCTCAATGCAATAGACAGCACGTCATTCGGATGCACAGTCTGTGAGTTATTATCCATTTAGTCCAGAGGGCCTAATTGGATTCATGCTCGATCCAAAATGATTGTTCACCAAAATTACTCAAAACATCAGAGGGTATACCAAAGGTACCGCCTCACTCCAATATTCCCAGTGCCACTGACAGTTCATCAAACGGATGTTCAGTGCCAATGTTACGGCCGAAAGAATGTAAATGGGTTGTAGTGGGCCTAGGTCTGGTCCGTCCTGGTTAGACTAACACAACCTGACCCGGTCTAGGTCCACCGGCCCGACCCAATATGGTTCCACCCGGCCTGACCCTTTGGGTCCGACACAACCCACGAGGGGAAGCAGAGAGACGTGGGGGTTTCCGCGAGGGTGGTTCGGCCACGGGGTGGCTTGACCGTAGAGGGCGATGCGAGGGCGGCTCGACTGAGGGGTACCGCAAGGGTGGCTCGGCATGTGGGTGACATGAGGGAGGATCTACCGAGGGGTTCCGTGAGGGAGGCTTGGCCCGGAGTCACTACTTGTGTGACATGGCTGAGGGGTTCCATGAGGGAGGCTTGGCCGAGGGTGGCTCGGCCATGCTGCGGGTGGCATAGTGGGGCCACATACAGTAGTGGTGGATCGGTCGGTGAGGCCGCGGGTGGTGGTGGTTGCACGATCAGGGATGGCAGCGGTGGCATGGCTACAGACGGTGACTCGAGTGACGAAGAAGCAGATGGTGGCGCAGCTGGAGACAGCGATGGTGGCTTAGGCGGTTGCTCGGCCGTGGACGGTGGGGCGACGTGAATTAACGGGTGGCCAGTTTAGCTGGCCTCTCTCTTCGTTCGTCATCATGTTATAAGCCACATTCTTCCATCGCTAATAACACAATGAGTATGAACTTCGGAGCGGTCGGTCCGTGTTTGTTTAATTCGCACCCTCCCCGTTAGAGAGGTATAAAGCGGCTCAACAAAATTAGGAGTCAAGAATGAAAAACTCATCAATTTAATACGAATCATGGAACAACTCATTTTGGTTGATCCACATTTTCCATTACTTCTAAGAACGAGAAAATTAAAATAGAGAATTTAAGAATTTAATAATAACCCCTACCTTGGATTATTCATTGACTTTGGCACGAGAAGGAAGTACGAACATAGATTCATCATAGATGAAGACATCCCATATTGGAGGAAGTCGATGATATCGACGTTCGTCACACCCACAACACACCTCTGATCCCGGGATCATTTTTTAGTTCTCCATAGCCAAAGGTATTCTTCATTGGTGAGAGCGTTCTTAGTTGAAGGATGGAATTCTCCCCAATTCTCCAACGAGTTCTCTCCTTCTCATTTTCCCACCAAAAGAAAGAGTTTCCAGTATAATAAAATTGAAGAAGAAATTATGTTGGAAAACACATACACACGTAGGCAAAAATAATGTATGGTGTTGGAATAATTAATGTGGAGGAAGCATCAGAGGATCCTTTACCTTAAAGAGTGATTTTAGATGATTATCCCACATTTAGAGGGAAGCTCAAGAGGTTTAAGACTCGTATGGTCCCCACAACCATAACCTCTAATGGGAGGTTAGGCTCGGGTGGTCACCACCATGAAAACCTCTAATGGGAGGTTAATTTAGGTGGTCCCCACCTATGGAACTTCCACATGGGATTTTTAGAACAAAATAAAATAAACTGTTACACCCTTTATTTTTTTCACAAAATAACCAAAAATTAACTTTTACCCTTGACCAACTACCGTCGAGGTGAAAGTCTTCTTATGATAATATCGGCACTGTGTGTTCAACGGTGCCCTTAGATTTTAATTTCGAGCACTGGTTTAAATGTTACAAAAACCCGCTCTCACGTTTACTAAATGTACTAGAATTTTTTTTGTAATTCATTATATTTCACCTCGGGCCTCAGAATCACACGCCATTAATTTTCATAGTCTTGTAAAATTCCCATCTATTTTTAAAAAAATACATGGAAATTCCTTGTGTTTACCATGCTAGACATGGAGTTCTACACCGAGAACATTGACATTTGACTATGGTTACATGTTTCCATAATAATGAATTTAAACAACCTGAATAATTAAATCAATTTATTTATAATAAAATATTAAATAAACATGGGAAATTGTTTAGACACCTTCAAAGGTTGATGTAGGTACAGAGGTATGGGTGTCCTCGGTGGTTTACGTGGTTAAATAATGAATAATTTATATTGTGATAATTTTATACATATAAATTGTAATTATTTCTTTATATAACTATATAAACTTGTTATTTATTGGATATTTTTAGGACAGAATTTGTTATGGCAATAGGATTTGTGCTGACACCTTATTTGGTGCTCCCTGATTAGTACTACAATACATTTCATTCTTGCCTGATAGGGATAATGGAAAATGACTTGTTTTAGATGGTATGGTCATGATGGATCATGGTTGAGGGAACAAGATTTGGTTCGGTACCCATTATGTAGTTTTCAGTGACTTAATTTTATGTTTCATTAGTCACTAGAACGAAACATTTTCATGGAATTTTTACAACTTTAGTTTTGATAATTTATATCTAGTTTTGGTCATATTGTGATACCGGTATGGTTCTGTTTATGGTTATATGTTATTTAATTTTTTTATTTATGATAGTCTATTTTCTGATAAAATATTTTATAGTCTCCCCATTATTGATATATCAAATCCTTTCTACAATATATAAATTTTAGGCTTACGACTATGTATGCATAAAGTTATGTTATCAACTGGCTTGGGGAACCATTTTGTGGAAATCTGGATGGGAATAAAAAATGTGGTATCAGAGCGTAGTTTTATTTTCTTTTTTCATTATCCAAACTATTTGATAATGGTATATAGGAGGCAAGGATGACACATGCCTTATATATATGATCTCATGCATGGGAGAATCATTCCCATGTTTAGGGGTAAACCCATGTTCCATGGGTGGGATTTTAGTGATTTCTATTTGATGTTAAAGATGATTATAATTTCACCTGGAGTTATGAAGTTGATGTGTGATGTGGATGTTTTATTCTATATTTTATGAGAATTGACTCATGTACTCATATGGAACGATAATTGAGTTTTATTACATCTTTCTTGGCACTATGGATTATAACCAGATGCATCATTTAATAACACATAGAAAAAAAAGGTCAGGGGTATCATGTTAAACATGGCCTATTCTTCTTTTATAAAAAAATTTAATTGAAAATGGTTCCATACATAAAATTTTGATATATTACAATATGACGCAAGATTTTGAAAAATGGGCATCTAGTGGAATGTGATTAAAGTAAATTTTTTTACCCTTGTTGGCATGGACCTAGGTGTAGGATGGTTATGGGAAGTGATAGCATCTATATTTTGACCACATGGGGAGGTTTGGGAAAATAAATTGTGTGACGAGTTGTTATTTTCCTCTAATGTAACTTTTATAATGTTTTGTTATGATTCCTAGGATGTGTGTTTTGAATTATAGAGATATACCTCCAGAATAACACCCATTTAGAGGATAATAGGAGGATATGGCTAAAGATGGGCCACAATTAGTGGATCCTAGGGAAATGTTAGTTCTGGTCAAGGAAGTTGGAGAGTAGTTCGGAGGGGAAATCACTAATTTCATGAAATTTATAGAATGGTACACAGGGTGGGTTGTGATAAGAATGTATGATATGAAAAGAGAGTTTCAGTTACAACACCCATGGATTTTACTAGAGACTGTGGACCTAATGGTGTTATGTTCTAGATTTTGTCTAAGAAGACTATACATAAACACATATAGACTCCTACTAAAAATCTATTTATACTAGCTACTTATATGTTACATGGTCAGGTAAATAAATGGACTGACATTAGGACTTGTGATGGATAGACGGAAGCTATGAGGTGGATGGTCCTTTACTAGATGTTATTAGAGAATTTTTATATAGAGATAGTGAGACATAAATGACTATATGAGTTCATGAAACTAACATAGGGTAATTTCTATTATGGACCATGACATATGATTTATAGATATATAATGATTTTCACAAGTGTTAATGGAATATTATGAATCATTAGAAAAATTGGTTCAAGATGGAATTAAATGTGAAATTCTTTTCAAGGTGGACATATTTAGGTTGATTAATTTTTTATATTTTCTGAATTAGGATACCATATTTTAGGGGAACCTTAAGAAGGATTTAATTTGTAGACATGTGATTTCTTCGAAGTCTTCTGGTGGTAAATTTTCCAAGACCAATACGTTTCATAATGAGAACTTTTGCTAGAGTAGTGGAATGAAATGTGGTTTTTAATGGAGTATAAGTTACATAGGATCATACCCTAGTGATTTTATACAACTATGGTAGTTTGGTAAATGTTTAGAAATATTTTCCCAGATCACAAGTTGAGTTTTGGGGCTTCCAAATGATGGGACCTCTATAAAGGTTCTACTGGATCCCATGGAAGCTGGTTAGTGATGGAGGAGCTAGACATAACTAGTGTGTGAGAAGAAGATATTTTTACACATATCTTTATGAAACCAAGAGTTATACTAGCCGAGGAGGAAGATGCATTGAACATGGTGATTCTAGGTAAGAGATACCATATCAACCAAGTGGTTTTGATCATGGGTTTCAAAATGAACTATATGGAAGAGTGTATGGATAGATACATGCCATTCGTCCTATAGTTTTGGATAGAGATCAAATAACATTGATAGTGAGATGTAATTTTCTTGTAGATTCGACGTTATCTAGTTCCTCAGTTGATATTGGTGCCTCTAATTATTTTATATCTATGAATCATGAAAATGGTTTGAGCCTATTAGAGGAGATTCTTAGTGGGGTAATGATGATATATACATCCTTGGGAGTAAGGTCGAGAGACATCTTTTTGTGAAAGGGTTGATCTCTTGAGATCAATGAGTATCATTTTATCAAGGTTCCCTATATTCCTGATATTTTAGGCATCAAACTAATTATGTATATGGAATGGGTTTATGCATACTGAGCCGACATAGATTTTTATCATATGATAATTACTTTTACCTCTCCTACTATTGAACATTATATTCACTGTGGAGAGTGGGATATCTGGGAAGGGTGTACATGGATTATTACCTAGAATCTGGGAGACCTCAAAATCTAGGTTCCACATCTATTTAATAATAATAGATGTGTGAATTAAGATGAATTTCCACCCATAATGTACAATTTTTTGGATAAATTCTCCTCAGGTTTTCAACTCATTAGAGATGTTGAATTTACTATTGATCACATACCTTAGGATGATCTAGTTTCTATATCCCCATACAAAATGACATTGAAAAGCTTCATGTTCTCAAGAATCAGCCAATGGAGTTGGTGGATAACTTATTTATCCATCCACATAGGATATTTTGGGGTTCTCTAATGTTGTTCATAATGATGGATGATGGAGTTTGTTCTTATGTGTAGATTACCAAATTTTTAATTGGATGACTGTGATGAACCAATATCCTCATCCTTTTATCAATGATCCCATTGACCAGTTTTTTGGATGTTTCATTTCTCAGATAATTAATTGTGATCATGGTATCATCAGTTGAGAGAATATACATGTAAAATAAAAAAGACTTCATTGAAAATAATGTATGTCCTTTATGTGTTTTTCATAATGTTGATTAGGTTGAAGAATGATCATGTAGTGTTTATTTACTGAACGAATAGAATATTCCATCTGCAAATTGCATAATTTTTTTGTAGTTTTCATGGATGATATATTGGTGTACTATAAGACACAATAAGTTCATTCCCAACACCTTTACATTATATTGATTATTCTAAGAGAGAATCATCTATACACAAATCTATCTAAGTGTAATTTTTGGATTGATTAGGTATACATATTGGGTCACAACATCTCAAAGGATGGTGTGTGTGTAGACACATATAATATTTTGAAATATGTGTCTTGGGAGTCAGATAAGATCATATTTAACATGTGTAGCTTTCTGGGATTAACATGATGTAATAGGAGATTCATCTAGGATATTTCCTGATTTCCAATTCTACTTATAGGATTGACCAAAAAGGGAAAAAAATACGAACAGTTTTAGAATATTAGAATTACTTCATAGATAAGAATATGCACTTGATGTTGGCACAAATATTGATCCTACCTAAGCTAGGTGAGGATTAAACTATGTATTAGGAAGTCTTAGGGATTAGAAACAGAGTTTTTTATTCAAGGAAATTGATTTGTGATGTATTTTTATTGATAGTTCAGACCACATGAATGGAATTACCCTACACATGAACTCAATTTTTCTATATTGATTTATGGTTTTAATTATTTTCGACATTATTCATTGGGTGAGAAGTTTAATTTCATTTACTGATTATATGATCTTATGTTATATCTTCTCACAATGATATTTGAGTCTCTGGTTGTGGATATGGGTTGAGATTACTTTGTCTATTTATTTTGAGATGGCATATAAGAAAAGAAAGAAAATAGTGTGGTTGAATCATTGAACATGAAAACATAGACTCATAATGTATGGGGTATAGTTCTGAGTGGATATTGATGAATTTGCTAGCTAAAATGCATGTTGTGGTTTAGGAGAGTCGGGAGAGGATGACTTTTATATCCATTTAAATGGAGTCAACACTTTTGGTCCAGATTATAGGCTGGTGGTATGAGGATCCAAGGTGCATGGCCATTATGGAATAACCTAAAGGAGGTGAGGAACCATTATATTGGATGATATATGAGGATGAGATCAACACTATTAGGAATTAGGTTTTTGTGCGCCTGAGAATGTGATAGGAGTTGAGGAAAGAATATCATTCATCAATGTAGGTGTTAAATCTATGTGTGACCAAAATGTATTGTGACATATGTTAATAGTTTTGGTGGTTAGACATGAAAACAGAAATAGCAGGGGTTGTGACATGATGGTACACCTATTAGTAGGATACAACCAAGCATCAATTACTAGGTGGTTCAATTCGGTAATTTCTTATTTCAAAATGGAAGTGGTATGACATTACCCTATACCTTTTAGTGGTTCTCCCATGGAAACCATGGGATAATTACACTACATGGGTTTTATTGAACAGATCGACAATGTTAGGGCATTACATGGCTATATGGGAGACATTATCAGTTGTAAAATTTTGTGAACTATATTTTTCAGAGATATTCAATCTACACTGGCTTCTAAAAACTATTATTTCAGACTGAGACTCACTCTTTACATAGTACTACTAAAAGGGATTACAGAAGCCACTAGGTATGTTATTTATTTTGAATATGTATTTACACCCATGGACTGATGGGCTATCGAAACATACTATAATGGTTCTTGATGATATGATGTGGTCATGTGTTGTTGACTTCAAAGGTTATTTAGTAACTGAAATTCATTTACTGGAGTTTTCCAATATCAACTATTATCAGGATATTATACATATGGAACCATACAAGGAAATTTATGGTAGACTATATAGATCTCCTTTATGTTGGATGGAGATAGGTGATTCAATTTTGATAGGAAGAAGCCTCGTGAAAGAAATATCATAGTAGGTTCATCTAATTTAGAAATGTATGGATACAACTCAAAGTAGACTCGTGTAAAATGATGAGAGAAGGGGGAAGTACCTAGAGTTTAAAGTTGGTGAAAATTTATCCACACGGTGTCACCTAGGATGGTTCACCATAAGATATGGACAAATGGAATGTTGGTTCCAATGTTCATTGAACCACTTTGGGTGGTGGAGAGAATCGTGTCAGTGGCATACCGATTGGACCTTACAAATAGAAAAAGTGCAATGTATGATTTTTTACATGTATCAAAACTACAACTGTATCACCCTGACCCTTCTCATGTGATCAACTAGTATGATTTCAAGATTCTGAAATATGTGTCTCTTGAGGGGCATATGATACATGTGTTGTATTATTGTGAGAATGTTTTTCTGGGAAAGACATTTCCAACAGTTCATATAATATTGAAACAAAGAAGGGTGTAGGAAGAAACACGGTAAGATGAAGTAGATATGAGGGATTAATTGACCAGTCTTTTCAACTCAAAAAATATTTGAGATTCTAGGGAGTTCAGTCTGAGGAAGGACTATTATAAGGTTAGGAGATTATAGGATCTTGACCTTTTATATAGTTTCCCTGGGCTTGGATAAGGGTACTATTTTTCCTTAGGTTGAGTAATTATCATTTGGGCTTTATGGTGGTGTGTGTTCGGTAGGAATGTTGGAAAAAAAGATGGAAATAGTGATTTGAATGGTTCCTGCACAGTTAGGGAAAATCGTACTCCCAATCACAGAAAACCATGAAACCCTGGATATAGGGGAATTTCATTATTGGGGCATTTTTTTAAACTGTGCACCCTCTTATGAGTAACTTTGTGCCCCTATAAAAGAGGTACATATTTTAGGTGATTGGTTTGGGAAAATAATGTTACCCTAACTAGAGAATAGGTTTGTGAATTAATGTCAACCGAAAATTATATTTTCAATTACCCAAACACAATAATTAACCCTATTTAACCTACCTTAGGCCATAGGCTCTCTTTCATGATTTTGGAGCTCTATCGACAGATTCCAAACCTTCTAAACCTCATTTATTAATGATTCAAAGACTATGTCAATGATCTACACCTTTCTCGGTAAGTTAATCCTATTTCATTTAGCTTCTTGTCCATATTTCATCATTCTCGAATTCTTTTACTTAGTTGTATTCTTATTTATGGTAAGATCTATACCTAGATTTATGGATCTGTATCTAGGAATTTATATCAAGATCTAAAGTTTTAGGACATTGACTTATTCAATATTGATTTTAATTATAGATCTAGATCTTGTTCTACATTGTTACTCTTCAGAATTTTTGAAATTTATAGTGGGCCATATCTTATCAACAAATGGAGGTAGGTGGTCTATTATTCAAATCAAATAGTCAGGATTTAAATTATATGTAATAAATTTTATAATTTATAGAGAATGTTTATCAATTGGGAATTATAAACCTGAATTTAATAATGTGGTCAATTAATTAATTAGTGGATTGGGGGTTTGATAGATTAATTGATTATGTAATATGTAAATTAGTTGATGAATTATTTATCTAAATATTAATTTATGAAATTTTGGATAAATAATTTTTAGTTTAATTATCAAATTCTTCAATTTTAAATTGGGAATAATTAATTTTTTAATTAATTATTTGATGTTGAGACAATGAATGTCTTAATTAATTTTGGAATTAATTAATGGATTTTATTTGTTTAATTATTTAATGAACTAAAAATTTGAAAAGTTTATATTGATTAATTGTAGAATTAGTTCATGGGATCAATAATGAAATTTAATTTTTTGAAATAATTAACAATATTAATCTTATTAATTAATTGTTGAATTTTTTAATAAACAACGATTAATTAAATTAGGAAATAATTGTTGGAAAATATGGTGCTTAATTATGTGGTGAGTAATAAAGTTGATTAATCTTGGTTGATGTGATAATGTAAAGACATGTGATATTGATCTTCATGTGATAATGTGATACTTTTGATATGTTGAATGATTGAGAAATGGGGTGTGGGATAAGGACTAACTCTGCAAATACCCATGGGCTGATAGACATGGTGTACATAACCCAAATCATGGATTATAAATTGTATTTTATATTTAATTATTCCCAAAATACCCATGAGGTGTGAGAATGCGAATGATTCTTCAAATACTCATGGGTTCTAAACATGGTGTTCTATAACCAAAACACTACCATCAGACTTTGTTTTCTAGTTAAAATAATTTTAATTTTAAATTACTTTTACAATATAATCCCACATGATATAATAAAATGTCAATTGAACATGTTAAATAGTTTAGATGTTGGAATAGGAAAAAACCAGTATTGAGGTATCAGTCACCCCATGGACCTTGTGGTTTATGTGGTTAAATAAAGAATAATGGATAATTAGATAACTATTTAATTATGAAATTTACTTTTTTCTTTTTGACTATTCATAAACATGTTATTGACTAGATATTAATTTAGTATCCATTTGTTATGGCCTATTTAGTTGTACTGAAATGCTAATCGAGCTACCTAGTTTATACTAGAATAAATGTCATGCACACACGATAGGATGAGGACAAAAGCCATTTTATAGATGGATGAGTCGGGATGAATCATGATTGAGGGAACTATATGGGGTTCAAGAACCACTTGGGAGTAGTCTATGTCCTTATATTGATTTAAATTAGTCACTAGATCCATACTTTATCACAACATTTTTACTTCTTTAGTTTTGATATTATATTTCCAATTTTTTTCATCTTTTGATAATGGTTATATTTTTTAATACTTATATGTTATTCTGTTATTTTTCATTTATATATAATATTTTATTACTATGATAAAATGGGATATAGTGTCCCCTTGATCGATATATCAGACTCTCTCTGCTAGTCGGGATCCTCTAGCCTATGGGGACATTCTCTCGAGGTCATGTGACCAATCGGATCGGGGAATACAGACTGGAAAACCACACAAAGAGCGACTAATCCACATTTCATAAAAAATAGATCATTTGATATCATATATTTTTCTTTTATATTGTTAATATTTTATTTATAATCAATAAATAACCATAGATATTATTTTATACATGGGAAAACCATATAAATTTAAACTTCAAGTTACTAATTTTCATAACCATCATCTTACTAACTAAGACATAATGGTCAGGTTTAAAGAACAATTTTTTAATTTAGTATTTTGATTCATTCAATAATGGTGATTTTTTGTTTTCATACTATCAAATATATAGATTTTATATAATAGGATATATATCATAAAGTCGTAGGGTGTAATATTCTCTTCTACACTTACTATTTGGGGACATATATAATATCAAATGTGATGATCCTATTTTAAAATATCATGGTGTTAAATAACAAATATATATTTAATAAATATATATTGTATATAATATATAAATTTTATTCTTGAATGGTGAATTAATATTTACCTTTCTTTCATTTTATCAATTTAGAAATTGGAAAAAATATTCATGCATGTGTACGAATTAATGACTCTATAAAATATGTAATTCATTATTCTATTTTATAATTTATGGATGAATATATATATATGATGATTTTGAATATATGGGATATTTATATCATTATTAATATTCTATATATTTCAGTACATTGATCAAATTACATTGATCAAAATGTTGAAAAAAAAACACACATGAAAAATGAAACTATTAACCAAAGAAATGATTTTAACAAAACAAATTTAATGAATTGAAAATTAAAGGGAATATTAAAATAATAAATGGTATTATATTTTTGATTATGGTTCTATAAAAAATTTATTGTAATTTTTTTTGTTTTATTAATTGGTCAAATATTTATGAATAAAATTGAGAGAAGGGTTAACCTATTTTCTTCTCACATTTATTTCTATGAGACACCTATCACATTAACCAACTATTTATTTTTTTAGTTTATATAATATAAATGGGATCAATTAATGATTATTATATAAATTTATTTTTGGGATTTAAATATCAGCCTATGTATTTTATTTCATGGGTTTGGTGAATAAAAATTTGAAGAAGTGGGAAAATTTTGAAGATAAAATTTCATTATTTGTCATTATTTTATATGAATATGCATCTAAATAGGAAATAATATAACTTAACTCTAATGAATATTATTAATTTCATATACTCAATTTATTTGTGGAGAATACATGTTTTTATTTCTTTTATTTCTCATTAATAAAACATTATACAAGTTTTTAGGTATGATAAATAGACTTTATATCTCACTTTATAGGATAATAATTTCTCTAATATTTACATATTTAATATAGGTTTTTTCAAATATTTTTTTAATAATCTCCAAATATATGAAAATACATTTTCTCCCTTATTTTATTTTATTTTCAATGAAATTTAAAATGAATCTTTTGGTCTTTTTCCAAATGAGGATATTATTACTTAAAATTTTAAATGAATCATTATTTTAATGTGAATGGTAATAATGGTGTATCCTAATATAATTACTATTCAATGATTTAAATCACACTATTCATGTATCAAAGGATATTAAAAATGAATTTTTTATATTTAATATTTCAAAATTTTATTGATTTTAAAGAAGTTATTTCAAAAAGAAATGTAAATTTTCTTCAAGAAGTTTTTAATGATATTATTATGGAATTCCTATTCATCAACAACAAGTAGCCTTTTCCTTATGTTTTAACAATGAAATGATTCTATGGTACCATCCCAACTTTATATTTATATTTCTTATGATCATGATTAGGATATGCTTCTGAGTCAAATTTATTTTACATGGGTTATCCTATGATGGATTTATTGAGTTATTTCGAAACCCATTTTATTTCACAGGTTATACCATGATGAAATGATTATGAGACCCATTTATTTTCAATTGTTTAATCAATGAGTAATGTTTTATGTTCATATAGAACACATCAATATGATTCTCATTATGTGATAGGAAGTCTTAGAATTATATTTCCCTCAAATGTGTTTCATTAAAATTGACAACTCATGCGTAAAAATGATATGTGTAAACATGATTTCATTTTCATAATTTGATGTATAGACATTGTTTTCATTTCCATTAGATTAATTTTGATCCTGGTTTCCGTATCCAAAATCATTATTATGTTATTAGATTTAATGTCCATATTATTTTACATGGACCTAGAATTCAGGTTCAATATTTTATGTGATAGCCTAATTTCAATTTCCTAACATAATTAGAAACCCATTTTATATTTATATTGTTCATAATTTTGTATGATTTTGTGTATGCCACAAATATATGTATAATGTAATTACCTTGATCTCACTGATTTTGTTATTTTATTTATTTATGATTTGTTTCTTATGAATTTTCAAGAGTTATTAAATAACTCATGCTTATAATATATGATGTGAATGATATTCTTTTCAAATCTTATTCGCATGTTCTCATATACATAAGTGCTTGTTATGCTGATATCTCACTATGAATCCAAGCTCACCATTTTTATTATCAATTTCCATTGGTTTTGAAGAATAATATTATGTTTCGATATGTCTAATAAGAGTTATATTAATGAACAACATAGTTGGAGATTATATGAGCCAATTATAAAATATTTATTTTAATTGTCAAGGGTTCCTAGGATAGTACAACTACATGATTGTAGCATGGATTGTAATGTTATAAAAAGAATATATATATATATATATATATATTATATGAAATATTTACAAATGTAATGTTTAGTTCATTATAATGTTTCCTAGTTATTTGGGATTTTGAGATATAGGTAATCATTAGGCCTTTCCCTTGTTGGAGCCCATGCTGAAATTAAATACCTCATGAATGGATACAACCAATTACATGAAATGTTAAAGATTATTGAGATTATAACCCAAATTGAATTCCACAAACCACACTGAGAAATAACCACAATCACCCACCATTACCATTGGGTTTATTCTAGTCTAAAAAGGAGATATGTATCTAGACCCCAGAAACATGATTTTTTAATTTCATTAAAAAAACATTGATTATATTTCTAATAACCCAAGATTTTATAAGATATATTATTTTTAATTTCATTCATATCTTATGTTGTACAATACACCAAGATTATCTTGCGCTATACACAACAATGTATTATCTTGTAGTATACGCAACATTATTCTTGGGTCATGTTACACAAAATTTCAAGTTTGTTTGATAGTTGTTATTCTACGCAACATTGAGTGTGTGTATATATATATATATTCAATGTATAAATGAAATATGGTTGTATTTTGTTATACGCAACAAAAAAGGAGTCATGCACTATACGAAACCCTAACTTGGCTTGCATTACACGCAATTGCGTCCTTCCTCGATAGCGTGTGTTGTATGCAATACCGGGTGTTACTAAACAACAATATATTATTATAATATTATTATGAACTAGCCGTTATGAATAGTATTAAATAAAATTTTAATTTTATAACATTATTATTCATCTTTCACTTTTTCTAGAACATGGTATAAGAACAAAATAAATTTATTCGTGTAAAATAAGTATTTTTCAAAAAATACAGTTTTGTCGCCTTTTGATGGAACACCAACATTAAATCTAGTTTTTGACATGTTTATAAGTTCAATTTTACAAAATAAAATTATTATTTGGAATCAGGATATAAAATTTTCCCTTGGATAACTTTTTCATATTATTCTGATAACTTTCATATTTTAATGAATAGTAAAAACACACTATATTTTAATTAAAAAAAACTTTTTTCATCATAATAAAATATGTGGTTAAATTATTATATTTAATGTTTTTAAAGTATAAACAGAATATAATTTTACCATTTAATATAATTAATGTCATTAGCATTGATTTTACCTTGAAATCTTAGGTTAAATCAATTCAATCTTTTGAAATTTTTAAACAAAAACCCGTTTTCTTTCGACAACAGGATTAATTTTAATTTAATTTCAGCAACTTTATTGTATTGAATTTGGAAAAATGGATTCCATATTTGGAATCATTAGGTCCAAATTATGTTAATAAGCTACTTATTTATTCTTTGGCTTTATGAATAGTAACTAAGGTAAATTTTATTTACCTTAGTTAAAGGTAAATCAGGTAATTAAAGGTAAATATAAGATTATAAAATTAACCTAAAACCTGCCAAAATACTATTGGATGAATAAAAGTAGACCCATAACACCTAAGGGTATGATTATAATCATTTAATGGAGTTTTTTCCATGACAATAACTTAATTATTATTAAAACCACAGGAAGTGACAACATGTCACTCTCTTAAATCTTATAAGTATATTAATTTTAAATTAGTGATAAACTTCATTAAACTTCAGAAATTAGTAGTCTCAAGAAAGATAATAAAATTATCTACATCATATGAATTTATGTATAATTTTTAAGGATTAAATAATTATCATTAATTGTGACACAATAGTGATGCAGAAATTGTTTATCTAGTGAAAAATCAAGAATATAGTTTTTCTTAAACTAATAGTAACCATAAAAGGCCCAAAACCCTGAAAAAAACATATAGGTCATGTAAATGTAAACCATAATCATCCAATGGTCTAATATTTGACCATTTGGATCCTTATAAAAGCGATTATGACACTTATATTATTTTATTTTAAATGATTCCCAAGATGTCACATTCATAAAAAAATAAATATAATAATTTAAATATTTTGATTTTGAGATGATAAATTCAAGGAAAAGTATTATTTAGAAATTTAATATACATATATTCATCATAGTATTTTAATTTTAATTTATATGCAACAAATAAGTATATTAAATAATTATAAAAAATTGATGTAGTAATTATTTTATTAAGAGATAAACCAAATAAATGGTTTTAAAAATAATAAAATAAATATTATATGAACTATTTATTGTTCTACACTAATTATCTAGATACATTTGACCTTTTATGAATCTATTAAATCTTTTGGTTTGAACATATCTTCTGTATATATTTTATTTAAATTCAAATAAGTGAATAGTGTAAAAATTGGAACTATTGTTATTTTATAAAAATAACATATTATAAAATTGTTTAAAAACCACAAAAAGATTGAAAAATTATAAATTTAAATTTATATGGCATAAAATGTTATAAAGTATCCAATTATAGACAATTCACAACAAATAAGTAATTATTTGTTATAATTTAAAATTTAGAATGTTATTACCCCAAATAAAATTAAATTGATTAAATAAGGATAAATCAAGTTGATAATGTTTAAAATAAACTCCTAACATGTCTAAATTTTATTATTTGATGAGCTTACAACCCTATATCATCTAATATTCGAATATGAGTCATTTTTGGAGTTTTCTTAAATGGGGTTAGATTTATTATAAATTAATATTTTTAAAAATTCCAAAGGTGCCCCTCTCCTCCCTTATAAAAGGGAACATCCTCCCTCTCCTCCTCACACCACTTTGAGCTATCAAGATCGGCAACCCCCTGAAAAATTCTCTTCTCCACTTCCCTAGAAACATCTTAGAGGTCTTGGTATTTTCAAATACCAATTTTAGTGCCCTAAGAGGAGGTCTCAAAGAGGCCCTTCAAAGAAGAGGTAATGTCTGTTATCGATTCTTTCAACATTATTTCTTCTTCCAATTCTTCTTATTTCGTTGTTTCATTATGAAGTAATAACATCAGTATCACTAATATACTGGTATGTTATTATAATTATTAAACAACCATATTTCACCATATATCCATCCTGTGGAAAACAAAATCACCGCGCGTGCGTACGTACGGAATACCGTCTCCACGCCGTGGTGTAATATGTTTTTCCACCAACACCTTAAATGGATGGGTGTAATGGTGTAATGAATAACTATATATTGTTATTATAACATCATACTGATTCTGATATATTGTATCATCCACTCCAATTCAATTCAATAATTATGGGAATGATATCATCGCTCGTGCGTACGTACGGACTACCGTCTCCACGACGTGATGAGATTTATTCTCAATGATTAACCATTCATGAATGATTATAAAGTATATATAATATGTTATCATAAAATATATGACATAATAATGATACTGTATTTATGTATATATATATGTATTTCATCTATTTAGTATCATTCAATTCAATAAGGAAGCAAAAACAGCGTTCATGCGTACGTACGGCCTACTGTCTCCATGAACGATGTATTTCATTCATTTTATCGATCTATAATATATATGTATATGATGAATATATATTATATATAAATAATCTTTTACATTCTGGAATTATGTAAATCAGGATATAATTAATAATATCACGAAACGACAAGTCGAAACACATACGATAAATGAAACGATTTTACCCAAAACGCTACTTTAACATGGAATTTACAAAAGAACAGGTAATATAAAGTCATAAGTGAAACACATATGATATCATAACAATGAATATGATTATTTAATAAGTAAATTACATTATTTAAATCATTATACATGAGGTTCGGATCCATACGAATCATATCGGACTTAAGGTAAGGGGTAACTTTTCCAATCTCGTTCTTATCTGAGATTGTTTATTCCTAAGTATTTACTGGGGTAATTGTACTAATCCATGTCCATGTTTCCTAAAAATGGTTTAATGTATGTTTAATGTTTTTTTTACACACTTTTTACTTTTACTACATGGTATGTATGGAATCTTTCTTTTACGAGGTACATTTTGTCTTTTCCAGAAAAAGTACGAGAAGAATGTTTTTTTAACTTATACGGCACGAACGGATTTTTACAGTTTTATAAAGCCTTATATTCATGAAGAATCATCCAAAATATTTCATGAAAATTTTAAAAAAAAATCCTTTTCTTTTTAAATATCATGACATTTTCTTAAAAGAAAATGATTTTGAAGAAAAAAGGATATTTTCCTCAAGAATTAATTTCATGTGTTTTATCAAAAACATTTTTCATCTAAGATGAAATTTTTTCATATGTGTATGTTTCATGTATAATGCCTCTATGATTTATATGGTTTCACTTTTATTATTATGAAATGATATCCATTTCTTTTATATGGATTATTTGAAGATGGGATGATGTTTATGAACCCCATTTTATTTATTTGGTTTTTATGAATGATGTATGAATATTTTGTGGCACAAGTAATAATGATTTCATTATGAGATGGGTGGGACCTATATCTCCCTCCAATTCATTAGGTAAAGATTTATATCTCATGATATAGACAGGACTGGAACGGTAGGTTAATCTGGTTCAGTATTACATGACTGGAACGAGGAGTGAACTCGATTCAGAAAGGGACTTTGTCCACTAAGATGGTCTTGGCATCAATGCCTTGGATACTATGGAAATCAAAACAAGTGTTTAATGGTTCCCACAATTACCTGTTTTATTCCCATGATATTTTATCATGATTGATGTTACTTTATGATATATGCCTTATGTACTTCCAAAATTTATGTTTATGCTCAAGGTTTTAATGTTTAGATTTTATGTTCAAGTTTTTTCTTTCAAATGATTATGGATTGTTTTATGTTCTCTGTGTTTTACCTTACTGAGCATTTGCACTCACCCTTTTTATGTTTTAGTTTTCCCAGGAAATAATGAATGGTTTTAGGTAAGGAAACAAAAAGTAGAAGATCTTTATGTGAGATGTTGAAGATCTTTCAACATGATTAGTTGTTTATATTCCGAGTTTCCAAAGACACTAAACTGTTACGGTCCTTGTGTGTCTTTTTTGTTATGTATTAAGTATTCCGCAAAATTAATGTAATTTCCATGTACGTCAATATTTGGGTCTCTACAGTTGGTATCAGAGGAATGGTTTAGTCAACCTTTGGAAACTAGGATGCGAAAACATTAGTGAGATCTCTAGAGATATTTCTAAGGTATGTCTACCGATGTACCTAAGGATAAGTATACGTATAGGATATAGTCCTAGAAATAGGGTAAAAATCTTAGAATTCAACCTAGGATGTTAGATATTGAAGTTAATCCCCCTTTATTATGATTTTTTCCTCTCACACTATTCTTTTTGGGTTTTATAAAATGGCTGGAAACAAGATGATTCACGATAATGGAGGATATGATGGACAATGGAATGATATTCTCCATGAGAAATCAAATGAAATGGGATTTGGAAGTTGAAACATAATTATTATGTCGAATCAGCAATATCATAATATGATCAATAAACACAAATTTGGTATGTTTCCTGACTCAACTAATAAGAGAAAGATGGAGTTTCATAATGATCATAGAGGAAAGAAAGTTCAATTTCTCCTATGTAAATCATGTGGGAAGAGGCATCAAGGAATATGTTTCAAAGGAACTGGAATATGCTTTGGGTGTGGAAAAGAAGGACACAAATCTAGTATGTGCAAAGGAAAAGGTTCAGTTAACACCATGGATGGTGATAATGGCATTTCTATGACATCAACAATGGTTAAATGTTTTAAATGTGGAATGTGCGGGAATTATGTAAACCAATTCCCTAAGGGAAAGTCTCATGAAGAAAATCAGTATGGTCGTATGGGTAGTATTTATGTTGATGATGATGATGAGACTACAAATGATATGTGGGATGAAATAATTGTTGAAGCTCGGTCAATGGGTTAATAAGGTAGTGGAATGATTACATGTTTATCAAGTGTAATGTTGTATAAGTAATCTCATGGTACTAGGGAATAAAGAGACATCTAAGGATTGTTACACTGTTGTCTTTCCTTATGTTTTGAACGTGTATGATGAATGGTAGCAGTAACCATGAAAGGTTATTCAGATATTTTTAGAAAGTTGATGATATTCCCATAATTAAGGGATAAGGAGAAAATTAAATGTTTGATAGTATTCATGAGCTCATGACTGATATAAGGAGGTCATATCATGGTTTGAGTATATATAATTTTTGGGATTCTGGAATGTGGAAAGAGTTTAATTTTGATAGCATTCATGTTTTCACTAAGGTTCAATGGTTATTTATTTTTGAAGAGAATACATGATTAAGGTACTCACATGATTGGAATGTGACCAACAAGATATATGGGGGATAAATGATGGTATTCACATGCTTGGTTGATGACATTTCAAGTAATCATTTTCTTTATACTATGAGATTGGACATATGTATTTTGGATAAGCCTAAAGATTGGAATGAATTATTTTGGACATAAGTTAGTATTGTTTAAGGCTAGATTTTTTTCCTGGTATTATTTATTATTTTGTTTTAGAAAAGGGAAAACCTGTAGGACGAGCGACAGCCCATCGCGTCGGAAAAGCCTATGTGAATCGAACCGACAACTGAAGTGAGACTGGCCTTTATCGCCTACCACTGGCCTACAGGAAGTCCCTGGTTAGTAGAAACTAGTTTTATTTTATTAAGCGGTATGATATATGAAGTATAAGTTCATTTTTGGAACCATATACGATTAATCTAACCATAAGACGGACTTATAACTTTTTCTAACCTAATGTTTGAAATAGATGGAATGAACCATCATTCGATGACATGATCTTCTAACACATCACGAATAACAAATTCAACTTCATTTTTTTAAGGGATGAAGTGGAAATTGTTCAACTCACGAACAACAGTGAGATTGTACCAAAATCATGTAAGTATTTCTTTTAATTCATCATCTTTAGGGAAATGATCTTGAAAACCAAAAATGTTGTCCTAGTGCCCTTATATCCGATGAATTAGATGGTACCTTAGATCATCACAAATCTATGGCTTTGTGGTTGGTGGATTTTTCATAGCCATGTTCTCTACCACTCTCCATCAGAATATGATGGTCAGATTTCTCCTCCATTGTCACGACCCGTCCTCGGGCCCGTGTCGTGACTACCCCAAGCCCGCCTTCCATAGGCCAGGGGCTGGCGACTAGCACCAAAGGCGTAAAATCCCGATAACTGGGAAGGCATTGCCTTTATAAAGAAAACAAGCACCACAGAGTACAAGCGGAAGTAAAACACTAAGTACAAAAAGAAGAGCTGAAAAGTAAAAAGGGGCCGGAAATACAAGCCCAACTGTAAAGTACAACTCGAAAGGGAAAACAACAAATGAAAAGTAAAGCTGCTATGCTGAGATGTCCACTGGAAATCCCACCTGAAGGGTGGGTACAGATAGCTCCTCTGCTCCTCGGGTCCCGCCATCCGCTCCGAGAATGTCCCGCCCAGTGGTCCACCTCCGGTTACCGCCTCGTCGAATAGTCCACCTCCAGGTACCGTCCAGTCCACGCACCTTCGGCTTCTGTCAGCACTGTCCGTCGTCTGCAACCAACACAACGAGGTGCGGGCATAGCCCGTGCAGGGGTGAGTATAACGATACTCAGTAGGGACCCCGAGACCCTCAAGGTCTCACTAAAACCAACAAGGATAACCACAAGAAGATCACAACAGATAAACTCTACTTAGGTATATGCCCATACATATACCTAAGTTATCAAGTAACCCATCTCAGTCATGAGGAAGCACAAGGATCATGAGATCAACGGATAACCACTACCCAGGTATATTCCCATACATATACCTAAGTTATCAAGAAACCCATCTCAATCATGAGGAAACACAAAGGTCAAAAGTCTCAGCTCAAACCATGATTTTCATTATCGAAACAGTAACTGCTGAAGAGCTCCGTCTCTAGAGTGTACAGTGGTCCTGTCACGACTCCGAGGCTGCCGCTCACTAACCTAGGACTGCTGAAGTACTCCTCCTGTCGAGTACTGCGGGTTTGCGGCCAACTACCTGGCGCTCCGTCCGCTGAGGGTCTGTCGCCAAATACCGGGCGCTACCCAGATAGCCTACTGAGGTACTCCTCCTGTCGAGTACCGCGGGTCTGCTGCCAACTACCAGGCGCTCCGTCCGCCGTGGGTCTGCCGCCAAGTACCGGGCGCTCCGTCCACTGGGCTAGTCGACTCACTCCAAGTCGAGTCGGTCAAGCAGTCGTCAGGTCTCAGCCGGCTACACGGTCTCCGTACTCTGCACGCTCGTCTCCGGAAGGGTCCGCTCCACGAGCTACTGGTCGATACTCCAATTATCACAAAGTCCCACGAAGAAGTGTCTCAAAGGTCCGTCTCGTCACAGGGGTCTCAACGCAACAGACGGCGCGTCGATCGGACGCCCGGTCTGTGAGTTATTAGCCTTTTCGTCCCAGGGGCCCGGATGGTTTCGTGAGCGAAACCAATCCCGGCCGTATCTCATCTGTACCCCGAACTCCCATAGGGTAAACTCAAAGAGACCGTTACTCAACGTAACCACCAACGCTGCTGACGGCTCGTCAAGCGGACGTCCTGTCTAAAAGATATCAGCTTTTCCGTTCCAGGGGCCCGGTTGGATTTCGGGTACAATCCAACCCGGCCATACTCCGACTGTATCCAAAACTCGGGCGGAGTATGTCAAAAGTTCCGTCTCACCAAGAGGAAGTCAACGAAACAGACGGTGCGTCAATCGGACGCCCGGTTTGTGAGTTATTGGCTTTTTTGTTTCCGGGGCCCGGTTGGTTTTTAAGGCAAAACCAACCCGACCGTACTCCACCTGCGTCCAAACCTCGGGCGGAGTATGCCAAAAGATCCGTCTCACTAGGAGGAACACAACGCGACTGACGGCACGTCAATCGGACGTCCGTAGCTCAAGATATGAGCGTTTCCGCTCCAAAGGCCCGGTTGGTTTCGTGAACGAACCAACCCGGCCGAACTCAAAGTTAATCGAAACCTTGAGTGCAATATATCAAAACGACCGTCTCGATCCAAGGATCGCGTTGCCGCAGACGGTTCGTCGATCGGAGGTCCGAGGCTCATGTTATGGGCCAAAAACCAAAACTGGTTCGAAACGGGGGGGTCCGGGTCCGGGCCGACCCGGCCCGACCCCCCCCCCCCCCCCCCCGGGGAGGCGCGGCGGCGGCGGCGGGCCGCGGTGGCGGCGGCGGCGGGCCGCGGTGGCGGCAGCGGGCCGCGGCGCATGCGGGGGGCTAAGCCCCCGCCCTTCTTCAAGTGGCGCGGCCTATGTGCCGCGCCGGTTTTATTAAAACCGCCCCCCCCCCCCCCCTCACGTGGGGGGGCCTGCTGGCGCCGAACCAAGGGGTCGGCTGCCCCCTTCCCTCAAGAACCGCCCCCCTCATTAAGAGGGGGGTTTTAAAGGGTTGGCCGGGGAATTAAATTCCCCGGTTTTAAGTCATCCGGCCGGCCAGCTGGCCGGCCGGTTTTCTCCAACGGGACCGGAATTTCCGGTCCCCTTCTTCGGTTTCCGACGCCGGCGGCCCGGCCGCCGGTCTTCCCTTCCGCCGCGGCCCGGAACCGGCCGCGGTCTCCTCATCCCATCGCGGCCCGGAACCGGCCGCGGTCTTCTCGTCCCGTCGCGGCCCGGAACCGGCCGCGGTCTTCTCGTCCCGTCGCGGCCCGGAACCGGCCGCGACGTTCGTCATCCGGCGCGGTGCGACGGCACCGCGCCCCTTCGTCGTGCTTTGATTCTTTTCAACGCGGCGCGACGGCGTCGCGTTCTTGAAGTTTCTACCTCGGCGTGGCGCGACGGCGCCGCGTAAAATAAACGCGTGGTAATCCGCGTGGTGCGACGGCACCACGCCACTTTGCTTCCATCGCAAGAATTTAACATGAACGATGGAGGGGGTTCGGCCGTGTTCATGCGGTCCGGCCCCCCTCACGTTAAGCAATAACGCATCTTAAAATAATCAACATTCCCACGTTAGTTATACGAACCACGAGCAAGAAAAGAAAAAGGAAACCAAAGTGAAATCAACAACCCCTACCTCGGGTTTAAGATTCGAAAAATCGTCTACGTTCCGCGGAAGACGGCGTCGCGGAGGTCGGGCGTCGCGGTCGTCGTTCGTCAAATCCGATGACGAAGAGATATGCCCGAAGAGACACGTCGTTGGCGGATCTTCGTTTGCCGACGAAGAAGGTCCGAGGAGGAAGAAGAGGTCCGAAGATACCGGGTCGCCGAGTCGATGATCCTTGACGAAGTGTTGTCGTTCTTCGTTGAGGATGAAGACGTTCTTCGCCGGAGAAGATGAAGTTCTTCAAGAGACTTAGAGCTCTCTCCTCCAATCCTCAACACAACCAATCTAACCCCCAAAAATAAAATAAGCTATTCTTATTTTATTAAGTCATTCTATGAGTTCAAAATTCAAAAACTAAACTCCATTAAAAGGATTAGTGTGTTGGCAAGATTAAAGTGAGGAGAGGGAAAGTCACCCAATTAATGGGAAGTTAAAAGGTTAAGATGAGTTACACATCTTAAGTGGGGGGGGGGGGGGTTAGAGGAGTTAGGGAAGGTGAGGGGTTGGGCTCGTGTGGGCCCCACCCCACCTTTATTCTCTCAAGGGTAGTTAACAACAAGGAGGTCTCACCCAACTTCCACACATAGGTTAACAACTTAGAATATGAAATAAAATTGTAACACAATTTTATTACTTCACATTTAACTCCCCTTTTTTTTAACAACTCCTCCTCAGCAAACGCACCTTCGGGAAAAGTCCTCTTAAGCAAATATCGGCGTTGCGAGTTCATCGGTGCCCTCGGATTTCAATTCCGAGCACCGGATCAAAAGTTAGGAATTCCCGCTCGTTCATTCACTGAACGTACCCGAGCCAAACTTTGGAAATTAATTCCGGGCACTCCGGGCCTCGGAATCAGGTGCCGTCTGAAACCGCGCTCTTGTAAAATTCTAAAGAAAATTAAGAAAAAATTTCCCTTGAATTTTACGGGTCTTTACATTACTCCCACCTCAGGGCTTTACGTCCCCGTAAAGATACAACAAAAACTAGGGAAACAATTGAGGGTACTGAGCACGCATCTGAGCCTCCCGCTCCCATGTGCTCTCCTGGAGATTCCCGTGCTGCCATCTGATGCGCGCAAGAGGAATCGATCGCCCACGCAGGACCCGCTCCTGTCGATCCTCTATCTCCACCGGGATCTCCGTAAAAGTCGCCCCATCGTCAACGTCAAGCTCCCCATGATCAAGGATGTGTGTCGGGTCGTGCACGTATCTCCTCAGCCGAGATACGTGGAAGACGTCGTGCACCCGGTGCAACTGAGGTGGTAGAGCCAGGCGATAAGCCACCTCACCAACCCTGCTGAGGACCTGGAAGGGTCCGATGAAGCGCGGAGATAACTTGTCGCCTCGGCCAAATCTCCGAATACCACGTCGAGGTGAGACCCGGAAGAAGACGCGGTCACCATCCTCGAACTCTAGTGGCCTCCGCTTCCTGTCAGCGTATGACTTCTGCCGGCTCTGTGTTGTCCTCATCCGCTCCTGGATGACATGGACCTCCTCCGACGTGGCCCGGACCATCTCTGGTCCCACAAGAGCTGCGAGATTTCTTCTTTTCCAATAAGAGAAACCTGGTCTCATCCGCTGGATGAACCACATTCTTTGCCTAAAACAGTCAATCCTAACATGGATGATACTAATCCATACCGAGGATGACGTCGTAAGGCCTCGACGCTACTACTAAGAGATTCAACCGTTACTCTCGCCTCCAAGGGTTGAGTCACACTGTCGGCATCAGTGTGTGGTAACTGGGTCTCTTCCAGAAGATGTCTCACAAGTGAGGGTCAAGTCAACAGCCAAAACGGGAACCTCTTAGTAACATCACGAAAGAGGACAGGAACGAAAATATCACAAAGGTTTGCGTCTTTTATTATTGCAGCTCATAATACAAGACGCTACACAAAAGCAACAAAGAACCAGAAGTACTAAGGACGTATCCACTAGTTCTGCTCCTGTCCATCGGCTCCCAGAGCTCCATGATCGAAGGCCTCGGCTGCCTGAAGCTGAGCTCTCCCCTGCGGTCGGGGTGGTCCTCCTGGTGGTGGTGGTGGAAGAGCCTCAAAGCGTCGCCCACCACCAGCTGCTCGTCCAGCTCCTCTGCCTCGTCCGCCTCCTCCCTACGGACCGCCACGGTCGAACCTCTGCCTCTGCCTGGGAGGTTCTTCACTTAACTGCTGATCATCAGCATGGCGGGTCGGACAGTCACGAGCCATGTGACCAATTCCGCCACAGGAGTAACACTGCCCACTCTCGGCACGCCTGGCTCTGACTCCACCCCGGCTTCCCCGTACAACTGAGCCTGAGTCGTGCGGTCGGCCACCGGTAGGTCTGGTCTGCCTGGAACCCTGAGTCATCCGTCGGCTACCTGCTGCAGATGACTCTGCCACGTGCCGCCCTGCGGTGAGTTTCTGTGCTGGTGTAGACTCAGCAAGGAAACTCTCGATCAGAAGTGCCCGCTCCAGTACTCCTGTCTGAGTCGGTATGCTGAGGGAGATCAGCGATGCCCTGATCTCGTGTCTCAAACCCTGCTCGAAGGTCCGGGCCCGGAAGAAGGGGTCCCGTACCATGTCTGTCGAGTACCGAGAAAGGTCGGTGAACCTCGCCGCGTACTGAGCGACCGTCATGGTGCCCTGCCGCAGCTGTAGAAACTCCTGGATGCGCACCGCTCGGAGGGTGGCCGGGACGAACTCAGAGCGGAAGAGGCTCTCAAAGTCCGTCCAAATAAGAGATGCCTCATCGTGCACCTGGAGCATCGGGCTCCACCATCGTCCTGCTGCTGCGTGTAGTAGGCTCGTAGCGAGGATCACCATGAGGTCTGCTGGTGTCCTCACTAGCCTAAACACTCGAACTACTGCCTCCAGCCAGTCCTCTGCTGCCTGGGGATCCGTCTCCCCGCGAAACCTGGGCGGTCGCTGGCGCTGAAACTCATGCAGTGCGCTGAGGCGACGTGCATCATCAGCGGCTGCTGCTGGAAGCATCGGGGGCTCGGCGGGTAAAGCTACCGCCGGTGCCACTACTGGAAAAGGGCCCTGCACCGAGGCCTCGTCGCTCGGTGGGCTGTCGTCTCGCTCGACTCTCGGAACCCTAGATGGCTGCCGTCGTGGGGCCATCCTGAAAGAAACAACGTAACACGATCAAACGATTATACCTGGTGAGCTGACCTGGTTTGAGCTATTTTAAGGGGAAAAACTTTTGAAAACACACACGCAATCAGTGTTTTCGTGCACAAAGTCGGAAATCAGTTGTCAGGGTCCCAGTGTATGGATACGTCGGCCGCCCGCACCAACACTGGACTCCCTGAACTGAAAACCACACTCGGTACCCTTAACACTATTGCTTCACAGAAAGAAAGATCAGAGTCTGCGGTAGAACCGACCGCCTCTGATACCAATTTGTCACGACCCGTCCTCGGGCCCGTGCCGTGACTACCCCAAGCCCGCCTTCCATAGGCCAGGGGCTGGCGACTAGCACCAAAGGCGTAAAATCCCGATAACTGGGAAGGCATTGCCTTTATAAAGAAAACAAGCACCACAGAGTACAAGCGGAAGTAAAACACTAAGTACAAAAAGAAGAGCTGAAAATTAAAAAGGGGCCGGAAATACAAGCCCAACTGTAAAGTACAACTCGAAAGGGAAAACAGCAACTGAAAAGTAAAGCTGCTACGCTGAGATGTCCACTGGAAATCCCACCTGAAGGGTGGGTATAGATAGCTCCTCTGCTCCTCGGGTCCCGCCATCCGCTCCGAGAATGTCCCGCCCAGTGGTCCACCTCCGGTTACCGCCTCGTCGAATAGTCCACCTCCAGGTACCGTCCAGTCCTCGCACCTTCGGCTTCTGTCAGCACTGTCCGTCGTCTGCAACCAACACAACGAGGTGCGGGCATAGCCCGTGCAGGGGTGAGTATAACGATACTCAGTAGGGACCCCGAGACCCTCAAGGTCTCACTAAAACCAACAAGGATAACCACAAGAAGATCACAACAGATAAACTCTACTTGGGTATATGCCCATACATATACCTAAGTTATCAAGTAACCCATCTCAGTCATGAGGAAGCACAAGGATCATGAGATCAACGGATAACCACTACCCAGGTATATGCCCATACATATACCTAAGTTATCAAGAAACCCATCTCAATCATGAGGAAACACAAAGGTCAAAAGTCTCAGCTCAAACCAGGATTTTCATTATCGAAACAGTAACTGCTGAAGAGCTCCGTCTCTAGAGTGTACAGTGGTCCTGTCACGACTCCGAGGCTGCCGCTCACTAACCTAGGACTGCTGAAGTACTCCTCCTGTCGAGTACTGCGGGTTTGCGGCCAACTACCTGGCGCTCTGTCCGCTGAGGGTCTGTCGCCAAATACCGGGCGCTACCCAGATAGCCTACTGAGGTACTCCTCCTGTCGAGTACCGCGGGTCTGCTGCCAACTACCAGGCGCTCCGTCCGCCGTGGGTCTGCCGCCAAGTACCGGGCGCTCCGTCCACTGGGCTAGTCGACTCACTCCAAGTCGAGTCGGTCAAGCAGTCGTCAGGTCTCAGCCGGCTACACGGTCTCCGTACTCTGCACGCTCGTCTCCGGAAGGGTCCGCTCCACGAGCTACTGGTCGATACTCCAAGTATCACAAAGTCCCACGAAGAAGTGTCTCAAAGGTCCGTCTCGTCACAGGGGTCTCAACGCAACAGACGGCGCGTCGATCGGACGCCCGGTCTGTGAGTTATTAGCCTTTTCGTCCCAGGGGCCCGGATGGTTTCGTGAGCGAAACCAATCCCGGCCGTATCTCATCTGTACCCCGAACTCCCATAGGTTAAACTCAAAGGGACCGTTACTCAACGTAACCACCAACGCTGCTGACGGCTCGTCAAGCGGACGTCCTGTCTAAAAGATATCAGCTTTTCCGTTCCAGGGGCCCGGTTGGATTTCGGGTACAATCCAACCCGGCCATACTCCGACTGTATCCAAAACTCGGGCGGAGTATGTCAAAAGTTCCGTCTCATCAAGAGGAAGTCAACGAAACAGACGGTGCGTCAATCGGACGCCCGGTTTGTGAGTTATTGGCTTTTTCGTTTCCGGGGCCCGGTTGGTTTTTAAGGCAAAACCAACCCGACCGTACTCCACCTGCGTCCAAACCTCGGGCGGAATATGCCAAAAGATCCGTCTCACTAAGAGGAACACAACGCGACTGACGGCGCGTCAATCGGACGTCCGTAGCTCAAGATATGAGCGTTTCCGCTCCAAAGGCCCGGTTGGTTTCGTGAACGAACCAACCCGGCCGAACTCAAAGTTAACCGAAACCTTGAGTGCGATATATCAAAACGACCATCTCGATCCAAGGATCGTGTTGCCGCAGACGGTTCGTCGATCGGAGGTCCGAGGATCATGTTATGGGCCAAAAACCAAAACTGGTTCGAAACGGGGGGGTCCGGGTCCGGGCCGACCCGGCCCGACCCCCCCCCCCCCCCCGGGGAGGCGCGGCGGCGGCGGCGGCAGGCCGCGGTGGCGGCAGCGGACCGCGGCGCACGCGGGGGGCTAAGCCCCCGCCCTTCTTCAAGTGGCGCGGCCTATGTGCCGCGCCGGTTTTATTAAAACCGCCCCCCCCCCTCACGTGGGGGGGCCTGCTGGCGCCAAACCAAGGGGGCGGCTGCCCCCTTCCCTCAAGAACCGCCCCCCTCATTAAGAGGCGGGTTTTAAAGGGTTGGCCGGGGAATTAAATTCCCCGGTTTTATGTCATCCGGCCGGCCAGCTGGCCGGCCGGTTTTCTCAAACGGGACCGGAATTTCCGGTCCCCTTCTTCGGCTTCCGACGCCGGCGGCCCGGCCGCCGGTCTTCCCTTCCGCCGCGGCCCGGAACCGGCCGCGGTCTCCTCGTCCCATCGCGGCCCGGAACCGGCCGCGGTCTTCTCGTCCCGTCGCAGCCCGGAACCGGCCGCGGTCTTCTCGTCCCGTCGCGGCCCGGAACCGGCCGCGGCGTTCGTCATCCGGCGCGGTGCGACGGCACCGCGCCCCTTTGCCGTGCTTTGATTCTTTTCAACGCGGCGCGACGGCGTCGCGTTCTTGAAGTTTCTACCTCGGCGCGGCGCGACGGCGCCGCGTAAAATAAACGCGTGGTAATCCGCGTGGTGCGACGGCACCACGCCACTTTGCTTCCATCGCAATAATTTAACATGAACGATGGAGGGGGTTCGGCCGTGTTCATGCGGTCCGACCCCCCTCACGTTAAGCAATAACGCATCTTAAAATAATCAGCATTCCCACGTTAGTTATACGAACCACGAGCAATAAAAGAAAAAGGAAACCAAAGTGAAATCAACAACCCCTACCTCGGGTTTAAGATTCGAAGAATCGTCTACGTTCCGCGGAAGACGGCGTCGCGGAGGTCGGGCGTCGCGGTCGTCGTTCGTCAAATCCGATGACGAAGAGATATGCCCGAAGAGACACATCGTTGGCGGATCTTCGTTTGCCGACGAAGAAGGTCCGAGGAGGAAGAAGAGGCCCGAAGATACCGGGTCGCCGAGTCGATGATCCTTGACGAAGTGTTGTCGTTCTTCGTTGAGGATGAAGACGTTCTTCGCCGGAGAAGATGAAGTTCTTCAAGAGACTTAGAGCTCTCTCCTCCAATCCTCAACACAACCAATCTAACCCCCAAAAATAAAATAAGCTATTCTTATTTTATTAAGTCATTCTATGAGTTCAAAATTCAAAAACTAAACTCCATTAAAAGGATTAGTGTGTTGGCAAGATTAAAGTGAGGAGAGGGAAAGTCACCCAATTAATGGGAAGTTAAAAGGTTAAGATGAGTTACACATCTTAAGTGGGGGGGGGGGGGGGTTTAGAGGAGTTAGGGAAGGTGAGGGGTTGGGCTCGTGTGGGCCCCACCCCAACTTTATTCTCTCAAGGGTAGTTAACAACAAGGAGGTCTCACCCAACTTCCACACATAGGTTAACAACTTAGAATATGAAATAAAATTGTAACACAATTTTATTACTTCACATTTAACTCCCCTTTTTTTTAACAACTCCTCCTCAGCAAACGCACCTTCGGGAAAAGTCCTCTTAAGCAAATATCGGCGCTGCGAGTTCATCGGTGCCCTCGGATTTCAATTCCGAGCACCGGATCAAAAGTTAGGAATTCCCGCTCGTTTGTTCACTGAACGTACCCGAGCCAAACTTCGGAAATTAATTCCGGGCACTCCGGGCCTCGGAATCAGGTGCCGTCTGAAACCGCGCTCTTGTAAAATTCTAAAGAAAATTAAGAAAAAATTTCCCTTGAATTTTACGGGTCTTTACATCCATATCCATATTTTTCACCTACGTTCTCGTATGTGGAAACCCAGTGATGAGTTATTTGGGTATCCGTTATGTTTCTAACAATATTTTTTTAAATTATGTTTTAGTATTCCTTTTTTAAATGTGGGTTTCAATTAACGATTCTTTCAAGTAGAAAACCATTTATAACCCCAACTAATTTCGAGGGAGAAATTCAATTTAATGGGGGTAGAATGTAATAACTCGAGATATTATAAGATATATTCTTTTTAATTTCATTCATATCTTATGTTATACAATAAACCAAGATTATCTTATGCTATACGCAACATCATATTAGCTTGAAGTATACGCAACATTATCCCTGGATCATGTTACACACAATTTTAAGTTTGTTTGATAGTTGTTATTGTACGCAACATTGAGTGTGTGTGTATATATAGATATATATTCAATGTATAAATGAAATATGGTTGTATTTTGTTATACGAAACAACAAAGGAGTCGTTCACTACACACAACCCTAGCTTGGCTTGCATTACACGCAACTGCGACCTTCCTCGATAGAATGTGTTGTACGCAATATCGGGTGTTACTAAACAATGATATATTATTATAATATTATTATGAACTAGACGTTATGAATAGTTTTAACTAAATATTGAATTTTATAACATTATTATTCATGTTACACATTTTCTAGAACATGGTATAAGAACAAAATAAATTTTTCGGGTAAAATAATTATTTTTAAAAAAATTCAGTTTTGCCTCCTTTTGATGGCGCACCAACATTAAATCAAGTTTTTGAAATGTTTATAAGTTTAATTTTACAAAATAATATTATTATTTGGAATCAGGATATAAAATTTTACCTTGGATAAATTTTTCATATTATTCTGAAAACTTTCATATATTAATGAATAGTAAAAACACGCTATATTTTAATTAAAAACAACTTTTTTATCATAATATCGTATGTGGTTAAATTATAATATTAAATGGTTTTAAAGTATAAAAAGAATATATTTTTACCATTTAATATAATGTATGTCATTATTATTGATTTTACCTTGAATACATAGGTTAAATCAATTCAATCTTTTGCAATGTTTTAAACAAAAACTCGTTTTCTTTCGATAACGAGATTAATTCTAATTTAATTTCTGAAACTTTTGTGTATTGAATTTGGAAAAATGGATTCCATATTTGGAATCAGTAGGTCCAAATTATGTTATTAAGCTACTTTTTTATTTTTGGGCTTTATGAATAGTAACTACGGTAAATTTTATTTACCATAGTTCAATGTAAATCAGGTAATTTAAGGTAAATATAAGATTATAAAATTAACCTAACACTTGCCAAAATCCTATTGGATGACTAAAAGTCTACATATATCACCTAAGGGTCGGATTATAATAATTTAATGGACTTTTTTCCATGAAAATAACTTAATTATTATTAAAACCAAAGAAAGAGACAACATGTCACTCTCTTTAATCTTATAAGTATATTAATTTTAATTTATTGATAAACATCATGAAAATTCAAACATGTATAGTCTCTAGAAAGATAATGAAATTATCTACATTATATTAATTTATTTATAATTTTTAGAGATTAAATAATTATCATTAATTGTGACACAATAGTGATATAGAAATTGTTTATCTTGTGAAAAATCCAGAATATTGTTTTTATTAAATTAATAGTAACCTTAAAAGTCCCAAATCAAGAATATAGAAATTTTTTATCTTGTGCGTACGTACAGAATACCGTCTCCACGCCGTGGTGTAATCTGTTTTTCCACCAACACCTTACATGGATGGGTATTATGGTGTAAATAATGACTATATATGTTTATTATAACATCATACAGATTCTAATATATTGTATCATCCACTCCAATTCAATTCAATAATTATGGGAATGATATCATCGCTCGTGCGTGCGTACGAACTACCGTCTCCACGACGCGATGAGATTCATTCTCAATGATTAACCATTCATGAATGATTATAAAGTATATATAATAAGTAATCATTAAATATATGACATAATAATGATACTGGATTTATGTATATATATATATATATATATATATTTTTCATCTATTTAGTTTCATTCAATTCAATAAGGAAGTGAAAACAGCGTTCATACGTACGTACGGCCTACCGTCTCCATGAACGGTGTATTTCATTCCTTTTATCGATCTATAATATATATGTATATGATGAATATATATTATATATAAATCATCTTTTACATTATGTAATTTTGTAAATCAGGATATAAGTAATAATATCAAGAGACGACAAGTCGAAACACATACAATAAATGAAATGATTTTAACCGAAACACTACTTTAACATGGAATTTACAAATGAACGAGTAATATAAAGTCATAAGTGAAACACATATGATATCATAACAATGAATATGATTATGTAATAAGTCAATGACATTATCTAAATCATTATACAGGAGGTTCTGATCCATAGGAAGCATATCGGACCTAAGGTAATGGATAACTTTTCCAATCTCGTTCTTATCCGAGATTGTTTATTCGTAAGTATTTACTAGGGTTATTATTCTCATCCATGTCCATGTTTCCTAAAAATGGTTTCATGTATGGTTAATGTCCTTTTTACCCATTTTGACTTTTACTACATGGTATGTATGGAATATTTCTTTTACGAGGTACTTTTTTACTTTTCCCTCAAAAGTACGAGAAGAATGTTTTTTTAACTAATACGGCTTGAACGTATTTTTACGGTTTTATAAAGCCTTATTTTCATGAAGAATCCTCCAAAAGGTTTCATAACTATTTTCAAAAAAAAATTCTTTTAAAATTGCATGACATTTTGTGAAAAGAAAATGATTTTGAAGAAAAAAGTATATTTTCCTCAAGAATTCATTTCAAGTGTTTTATCAAAACCATTTTTCATCTAAGATGACATTTTTTCATATGTGTATGTTTCAAGTATAATGCCTCTATGATTTACATGGTTTCACTTTTCTTATTGTGAAATGATATCCATTTCTTTTATATGTATTATTTGAATATGGAATGATGTTTATGAAACCCATTTTATTTATTGGGTTTTTATGATTGATGTATGTTTATTTTGTGGCACAAGTACGAATGATTTCATTATGAGATGGGTGGGACCTATATCTCCCTCCAATGCATTGCGTAAAGATTTATATCTCATGATATAGACAGGGTTGGAATGGTAAGTTAATCCGGTTCAGTATTACATGACTGGAACGAGGAGTGAACTCGATTCAGAAAGGGACTTTGTCCACTATGATGGTCTTGGAAGAAATGCCTTGTCCACTATGGAAATCATAACAAGTGCTGAATGGTTTCTACAATTACATGTTTTATTCCCATTCTATTTTATCATGATTGATGTTCCTTTATGATATATGTCGTATGTACTTACAAGATTTATTTCTTTTCTCGAGGTTTTAATGTTTAGATTTCATGTTCAAGTTTTTTCTTTCAAATGATTATGGATTGTTTTATGTTCTCTATGTTTTCCCTTACTGAGCATTTGAGCTCACCCTATTTATGTTTTATTTTCCCCAATAAATAAACAATGGTATTAGGTAAGGAAACAAAAAGTGGGAGATCTTTATGGGAGATGTTGAAGATCTTTCAACATGATTAGTTTTTTATATTCCGAGTTTCCAAAGACACTAAACTATTATAGTCCTTGCGTGTCTTTTTTTTGTTATGTATTAAGTATTCCACAAAATTAATGTAATGTCCATGTACGTCAAGCTTCGGGTCTCTACAATATTTGCTTGATTATAATATTAATTCATAAATGATTAAATAATTAGTTTGATAAAAAATACATTAATATGATGAAATGAAAATTTTATTTTTGGGAAATATATAGATCCTATAAAGACATATTATTTGTTTAATTAACGATTTCTTACATTAAATATTATTTTAAAAAATATTTTAATTAAAATTTTTTATTGAAATTCAAATGATAGTATACTTTTATGAATAAAAATGATAATTTAATAATGGTCTAAATAATTTTGTCTTCAACAAACACATATTTCTCAATAAAGTTTTATTTCTATTTAAATATTTAAATTTCATATTAGTATATTTATTTTCGTCAATAAATATTATGTTTGAAATTATCTTGTAAAAATTACACAAATATGAATAATTCATTATTTTTTTCTGACATTTAATTTTTTGGGTAATAATTATATATGATGTAAATATATGATAATAATTATGAGATAATAAATTCCCAAAAGTGATATAACAAATATAACATAGTGTATCCATTACCAAAATATGGTTAAATATTTAATATAATTTATTCGTTTTTTTATTTGATTAATCTTTTGAACACTTAATAAATCCTCCAATACTAATATTATATTATAATATTATATGATTAGTTATTTATGAACCTGAATACTATCCACATCACCAATGGGTGTTATTTAAATGAGTATGGTAATTAGAAATATAAAATATTTAAAATCTATCATATTTTTTTGAAGCCACAAGAATTTCCAAGGTATGATTTTTGGTATTTATTATTTTATCATATGACATCCCAAACCAATTATTATAAATTAAAAAAAATTCTTCGTATTTTATTATAAAACCATACCAATATCTCATTCATCATCACTAAAAAATATATTTTTTACTCTATGTTTTCCACTAAAAATCCCTCAAAATATTTTAATAATATCTAAATTATCTCCTCCAAATCATATTGAGGCACCCACTCTATATAAGGGTTCATCTCATCTCACATAGAATTTCGAGAACTAAAATTTTATTAATCCTTTAAATATGAATTTTTTAAATTTTAATGTGAATTTACACTTTCCTTAAAAATTCCATAAGATTCCCTTCTTTAATTGAAAAACTTTTAATCTCGGTAACACCTTCCATGAACTTTTATGTACACCCATTGTGATGCCAAAATAATATCAGGATTAATAGCGCCAAATTTATTTATTACTAATAACATCACCCTTTATACATAAAGGTATTCATTTATATGGAGCTATAAATCATTTATATGTGAATTCCATATATATTACCCACACTAGATAATTTTGGTGTTAAAATTTTAAAATTATGTTATGATGTTATCAGATATCTTTGGCATAAAAATACAAGTAAATTATATGAATGTTAAGGGTGGTATATGATTTGTATAGCCCTAAAATTCATTGTGTAGTTTTTTTATTTAATGGGAACCCATTTATGTTTCAATAGAGTTTATACTAAGAAGACTAGTTTATGATTTCTATGAGTTTGTACGTGATTTATTTTTATGGTTCCATGTTTAATGTTATTGACACATTCCTATGTTTACTTGTTGTTATCATATTATATCATGTTTCTTTATTCATTTTTATGATTATTACACATTATTTTTCACCTAGATAAGTATCTTGAGTGAAATTTTATTAATATCATCATGTTATGCTTTGATTTTTCCTTTAATGGGCTTTATAGATCATCACTTTCTTATGTACACCCCAATGTTATTCCCTGTGGTTTAAGAAGATCAACGGATATTACGGTCATGTTTATTTATTTATTTTAAATATGTAACTAATTAATTTACTAATGTTATTATGTTATGTATCTAATCATCCAATGAAACAGGGCTGCATGATCTATCCGAATTTTATTATGTGTATCCTTCTATAATAAATAATGACCTCTATTGTTTTAAAGATACATGATGTCATATCATTTATCCTAGAAAATGAATTAGATGATATGAAAACGAGTAACAAAAAAACGAAATTCATAAAAAAAAATATCCATCAAAATAATATATTTAATGATTACTTCTAAGTAAATAATCACATAGTTTTCCATAAATTCATTTTATGAATAAAAATCATTTTTCTTCAATAGTTGGTTTTATTTAATTTTTTCATGTAATAATAAAAAATATATTATACATTGATAATTATTTTGATAAAATTATATATTTTTTTAATTATCAAATAAATCATAGGTTAAGGTAAATGTTTTCGATTTTCTTAAAAGACGGAGTTTTTAGTGATTAATGAAAAGTATTGATTTTTGTAAAATTATAATTTATTTTGATAAAAACTTTTCCTAATGATTGATCATAAATTATCATAAGAATATTATAGTATTAAATAATCTAATTTCTCAAATATTAATTAACTTTATTTTTTATTTTTGTATAATTTCAATTTTCATTATTTATTATACATTTATCTAAAAATTGTTTTTCATAGTACTTTATGCATTTATATTAAAAATGATGTCTACCACGTATATAAATTAAATTATGAATTATGAATTATTTAGAATAATTGAGGTCAAATTTAGTGTATAGTTCAAGTATTATTTTTCATAATTAATAGTAATTATTGTAAATATTTTTCACATAGATAGGGTAAAGACAAATAATTGAGGTCCAAAATAATTTGATCATGCTTTAAATTTTATATCTATCATATGTATTTTTAATATAAGTAAATTTAATTTTATCAACCCCTTAAACGATTATAAAACTTTTATATATTAGGTTCTTTATCCTTAAAAAATATACGTATATTAGTTTTTTAATGAAAAAAATGTCCTTCACTTGTTTTTAATTTCACTAATATTATATCACAGTGAAAAAGAGTTAATTTTTTGGTATATTTATACTTTAAAAAATTAATGAATATAATTTATCATGGAACATTATTTTATATAATTAATAATGAAATATGTTCCTCATTTTCGTATACAATTATGACACATTTCCTAAACCAGCTATAGAAAAATCAAATAAAGGATTTTTTAAACATAAAATGTAATATTTTTTTGAATAATTGTGTGCAATAATTTTTTTTTAAAAAATTTGATATTATTCGTGAATTGAAAATTTTAATGTTATTTATATTTCTATATCGATGGCTATAAATGTCATTTTCTATGAATAACCATGAAAATGAATTTAATGGTATTTCATGTAAAATAATATTTTATGATATGATTTAAAATTAATAAAGATAATATCATTTGTAATGTGACTTTAGTATGTTTGAAAATATAAAAAATGTAAAATTTTTCGGGCACATGTACTTATATTAAACGTTTCTTAACCCATAATGTTTTAAAAAAACCTTTATCACCTTAATCATTAAATGTGTAATATAGAGGTAATAACTATGCGAAAAGCGTAAAAACATCACCAAAACCTGTCAATATTTTATATTATAATATTTCTTTTAAAAATTGTTTCCATTGTTTCCATCCTATAGTTTAAATATATCTTTTTTATCCAATTTAATATGAAATTTTATGTTACGACCCATCCTCGAGGCCCATGTCATGACTACAAAAGCCCACCTTCCATAGGCCAGGGGCATGTGAGTAGCACTAAAGGCATAAATCCCGATAAAATGGGAAGGCATTGCTTTTATAAAAGTAAAAAAACCCAACCGAGTATGCAACATAAGTATGCACTAAGTAATACTAAATAAAAAAGTAAGTGATGAATGGAAAGGGGACAGAAATTCATGCCAAATAGTTAGTACATTATAACTGAAAAATCTAGTACAACGTCATTAAAGTAAAACAGCAACCACTGAGTTATCCTCTGGGAATCCCACCTGAAGGGTGAGTACAAATGGCCTCTTCAGCACCTAAGTTCCGTCTGACTACTTCATGTACATCTCGCCAAGTGGTCAACCTCTAGGTAACATCTAGCTCGAAAATTCTGTTCCTCGATCAGTGTTGTCTGTCATCTCCATCCCACACAATGTCGTGCGGGCATAGCCCATGTAGGGGTGAGTATATGATACTCAGTAGGGACCGCAAGACCCCAAAGGTCTCCCAAAATCCACGAATGATAAGCCACAGAAGAGTGATACTATCATGAAGTACAAACCAACCCTACTTAGTTGTATTCCCATATATATACCTAAGCTATCAACCACAGTTTGGCTCTAACTCTTGATCCCAATCAAAACCCATTCCACACAAGAAAGTAAGTCAATCACATCAATGATAATGATTTTTTGTCATGAATCAGCTCAAACAGGTATACATCATTCATATAATGATGGATATGATCATCTGTAGTCACTGATTCATCTAATCTATCGGACCCACATAGGATACTAGACCAGCTAAGCTGTTAGACCCATTCAGGATACCGGAAAAACTACTCTATCGAACCCACAGAGGATCCCAGTACAGAAGTCATCATCGTTGAACCCACACAAAATCCCAGTATAGAAGTCCCTACCGTCGAACCCACAGAGGATTCCAGTACTTTAGACATCATCGTCGAACCCACATAGGAGCCTAGTACATAAGTCATCGTCATCAAACCCACGGAGGATCCTAGTATGGAAGTCATCGTCGTCGAACCCACGGAGGATCCTAGTATGGAAGTCATTGTCCTTGAACCCACGGAGGATCCTAGTATGAAATTCATCATCGTCGAACTCGCGTAGGATCCTAGTAAGGAATTCATCGTTGTCGAACCCACAGATGATCCCAGTACTGATGTCCTCATCGTCAAACCCACATAGGATCCCAGTACGGTAGTCATCGCAGTCGCAGCCAGCTCTAGGGTTCCCGCACAACGCACGATCGAATCCAGGAGGTTCCACTCCTTGAACAAAGGGTTTGATACATCAACTATCCCGAAGTCCTATGTAGATTTATCCCAAAGATCTGTCACATCATAAGGAACCCAACACGACAGACAGCACATCAATCAGATGCCCGGTCTGAGAGTTATTTGCTTTTCCATTCCAGGGGCCCGGTTGGATTTTGGGTGCAATCCAACCCATCCATAATCCAATCTCATATAAATCCCTTTTGGAATATGCCAAAAGAACCGTATCATCAAAATTAAACCAAATTAGTTGACAACACATTAATCGGGCGTCCATTCCTTATGTTATAAGTGTTTCCGCTCCAAGGGCCCGGTTGGTTTCAAGTTCAAGCCAACCTGGTCGTACACAAACCATGCCATGACCTTGAGTGTAATATATCAAAACGACTGTCTCGATCCATGGAATTCTACAAACCTGACGGTGCATCGATTGGAGGTTCGTAGCTCATTTATGGACAAAACTACTAAAATGGGTCTGAAGAGGGGGGTTTGGGTCCGGTCCGACCCGGCCCAACCCGCCCTGGGTTAGCCCGAACTGGGTCGACCCGACCTGGGTCCGGGTTCAGACTAGTAGTGTGTGGCCCAGCCTGGTGGCTGAGGCAAGGTAGAGCGGGGCGCGGCCCGGCCCAATGGCAGGCGTCCCGGCCTAGTGGAGCACGACAGGCCGCAGCTCTGCCAGTTGGCCGAGCGGTCCGGGGGGCGCGGCCCCCGGTTTTCCGAAACGGCGGGGCCTAGTTGATCCACCCCTCCTGTCTGGATGGATGAAGCTGACCAGTCTTCCTGGCATGAGCAGCCCATTATTACGGGCCACTTTCATCTGCATGTGGTGCTGGGCGGCGTAGAGACCTTCAAACCGACCGGCATGCGGCCGGTTGGTTCAACACCGAAGCGGCCCGTGGTGCGCGGGTCAAAGTCTTCCACAGCGCGGTACCCCTTTTGGCACTGCGGTATCCTATCAAACCGGCTACGGCCGGCCGGTTCTTCTTTGACTGAGGGGGCCACTGATTGCTGGCCATGGTTCTTCCACTTCACAACCAGCACACGGCCGTCGCTTCCTCCGGTCGCCCTCGCCTCCGATTTCCGCCTCCAAAATGGTCAAGAACCATCAGAGGGTCATCGGTCCATGTTTTTTCAGCCCCCGCCCTCCATGTTAGGTGATAAAATAAGGCAAGAGACAATCCATGGTTTTCAACAAAGAAAAACGTACAATTTAATAACTTAAATAATACAAACCTCCTACCTCGTAATTGACCTTTCACGTCCTCGAGCCACGGAGGACGAGTGTCGCGGAAAATGGTGTCGTCCCCTCAATGTTGGAGGAAGATTCATTTTCATGACGTGGAAAGAGAATCCGAAGATGATGTAGATTCTTTGACGTCAGGGTGTGTCCGAGGAGGAAGGGTCATTTGAAGAAGTTCTTCACATTCTTCATCGGATATGTCCTTTGTTGAAGAATGGTGTTCATCGTCGAGAGAGGAACACCTTTCTTCTAATTCTCCAGAGGTTTCTCTAATGAAATATTTCCGATCCAATATTATAAAAGCTACCCAACATTAATAGAATTTCCATGCAATTCAAATTGATTCAAAAGAGGTTCTAAATTATTAATGATGTTCTTAATTAGATGGGTTGGTATAAGCAATGGGTGGAAGGTGGAGAGACTTTACCATAATAAATGAGAGGTGTTCACAAATTAAATAATGGTGAGTTTAAGGGAGTTTACAGGAGGTGAAAGGATTTGGGTTCATGCGGGCCCCATCACACTAAATCCTCTCATGGGAGGATTTGTGGGGTGTGGGCCCCACCCCTAACTTCCTCTTGGAAGAAATAACCAAATCTTAAAATAAAATTGTGTATCATCACAATTTTATTTAATTTAAGATAAATCCCCAAATTATAACATTCAACCCGCATAAAATGCAAATGCGGCAAAGGTACCCTTAAGAGAATACCAGCGCTGTGAGTTAATCGGTGCCTTTGGATTTCAATTCCGAGCACCGGTTCAAAAGATAGAAAAAACCACATGTACATTTACTGAACATACCCGAACAAATAATCAGAAATTGATTTTGGGCACACTAGGCCTCGGAATCAGGTGCCGTCAAGAAACTACGAGCTCGAAAAATTTAACGAATTAAGAAAAAAAACGTCCTTGATATTTCTGGGTCTTTACATTACCCCCAACTCAGGGATTTACGTCCCTGTAAAGTTACAACATACACTAGGGAAACAAAAGAGGGTACTAAGCACTCATCGGATCCTCCTGCTCCCATGTGGTCTCCTAGAGGTTCCCTGGGTGCCAGTGAATGCACACAAGAGGAATCGACCGTACACATAGGTCCCACTCTTGTCGATCCTTGATCTCCACCAGGACTGTCGTAGATGTCACCCTGTCATCGATGTCCAGCTCCCCGTGGTCGATGATGTGGGACGAGTTTTGCACGTATCTCCTCAACTGAGATACATGGAAGATGTCGTGCACCCTATAAAACTGAGGTGGAAGGGACAGACGGTAAGCCACCTCACCCACCATGTTGAGGACCTAGAACGGTCTGATGAATCATGGAGAAAACTTGCATCCTTGGCCAAATATCTGTAGTCCTCTTCAAGTTGAGATTCGTAGGAAGACGTGATCTCCATCCTCGAACTCGAGTGGTCTCCGTCTCCTATCATCATAGGACTTCTGTCTACTCTTTATAGTCTTCATCCTATCTTGGATGATCTATACCATCTTTATCGTAGCCTGCACCATCTCTGACACGCTGATGTAGTGGAAGAGTGACTATGAGGTACTGCAGAAAGGTCGTTCCATCCCTATCAACAAAGGATATCTACAACGTGACCAGCTGCTCTATCGCCTCTCCTAGAAGCTGAATGCCTGATCTCCTACTGAGAGAATCTACTACAACTTTATATTTTCCAAGAGTATATACTATCTCAAAGTCATAGTCCAGGAGGAACCCAAGCCAACGTCACCGTCTCAGGTCCATGTGCTTCTACGAGAAGACAGACCAGGTAATTTTGATATTACATTAAATCGTAAACTTTCGCTCAACGAACTATGGGTGTGACTAGCCATTTGAAAAGAACTCGACTACACCTTTTTCACTTACATCCTACAAGAGCTGCTAAAATTTATCTTTTGATAAAAAGAGAAATTGGGTATCATCCCCTAGATAAACCACGTTCTTTTCCTAATATATTCAATACAAACATGAACGGTACTATTTCATGCCATGGATGATGTCGTAAATCCTCGATGCTACTACCATGTGATCTGACCGTTACTCTCGCCTCCAAGGGCCGAGTCACACTGTTGGCAGTAGTGCGTGGTCACTGGGTCTCCTATAGTAGGAATATCGAATGTGAGGTTCATGTCAACGGTTTTAATCGAAACCTCTCAGGATCAACCATACAGAAAGGTAAGAAAGAAAACATCACATGGATACGTGTCCTTTATTACAACAGCTCAATATATAAAGACACAAAGAAACCACAAACAACGACGCAAATAAATCTAGAAGCATCATGAACAAAAGTCTCTATGCCTGGAGCTAGTCCCGCTCAAATCCACCTTCTTTTAGAGCACTATGGTCGTACCTCTTCCTCTGCCTGGGAGGTCCCTCTAATTATTGTTGCTCATCTGCAGGGCGAGTCGGGAAGTCTCGAGCCATGTGACCTTGCCCGCCTCATGCATATAACTGCTTGCTCCTCGTATGGATGGCTTTGTTTTGTGATCCCCGCACAACTGAACATGTATCCTGAGGTTCCCCACCTGATGGCCTGGTCTTCTTGGACCTCTACATCAACTATCTACTACTGGCTGCAAAAGACTCTGCTACATGTCGTTCTGCGGACGGTCTCGCCGCTGGTGACTACTCAGCGAGAATACTCTCTAATAGAAGGGCTCTCTCAAGCATCCCTACCAACATTGGGATGTTGAGGGAGATCATTGAATCCCTGATCTCATGCCTGATCCCCTGTTCGAAGGTTCGGGCCCTGAAGAACGGGTCATGTACCATATTTGTGGAGTAGCGTGAGAGGTTAGTGAACCTCGTTGAGTACTGAGCTAATGTCATGTTGCCCTGCTGCCGATGAAGTAATTCCTTAATTCGCAACGCACAAAGGGTGGCTGGAACACACTCTGGCCGGAACAGGCTCTCGAAGACTGTCCAGAGTAGTGATGCTTCGTCATGCACCTGGAGCATCAGGAACCTCCATCTGTCTGTTGTTGCATGCAGGATACTCGCGGCAAAGATCACTATGAGGTCGGCTGGTGTCCCTACCAATATGAAAATTCTGACAATAGCCTCCATCGAATCCTCAGCTGTCTGGGGGTCCATCTCTCCCCGAAACCTGGGCGGACTATGTCGCTGGAACTCATGAAATTCACTCAGGCGGCGTTCACTCTCTGCTACTAGAGCTGGTAGTATTGGTGGCCTAGTGGGATGTCCAACTGCTCGTGCCTCCGCTGTGATGGGGACCTGCACCTAATCCTCATCCCTCATTGGGATACCGTCTCGTACGTAACTCGTAACCCTAACTGGCTTCCTTCATGGGGTAATTCGAAAAAGGAACATGAGAACCAAGGTTTAAACTGTATACCTGGTGAGGTGATACAAAGTAATGACAGAGAAATATTTTTCAAAGGAAACACACACTCAATCATTGTTTTCGTGCACTGAGTCATAATTCAGAGATCAAGGTCATGGTGTATGGATACGTCTGCCGCCGCACCAACACTGGACTCCCAAGACTGGAAACCACACTCAATATTTTTATCATTATTACGTCAAAGAAAAAAATTATTAGATTCCTGAGTTCTATGGTAGAACTGACTCCTCTAACACCAATTTGTTACGACCCATCCTCAGGGCCCATTCCGTGACTACCCCAAGCCCTCCTTCCATAGGCTAGGTGTTGGCGACTATCACCAAAGGCATAAATCCCAAATATAAGGGATAGAATTGCCTTTATAAATGTAAGAAAACACAACAAAGTACGCAATAGAAGTAAGCACTATGTAATACTGAATAGAAAAGTAATTGCTAAATTGAAAGGGGATGGAAATACAACCCCAACAGTAAGTACAATACAACTGAAAAAGCTATTACAATGGCAGTAAAGTAAAACAGTAACCAATAAGTCATCCTCCGAAAACCCCACCTGAAGGGTGGGTACAGATGGACTCCACAACACCTCGGGTCCATCTGACTACTCTGTGTACTTCTCGGAAAGTGGTCCACCTCCAGGTACCGTCCTGCTCTACAAGTCTCTACCTCGATCAATGTTGTTCGTTATCTGTATCCAACACAATGTAGTACGGGCTTATCCCATGCATGGGTGAGTATACGATACTTAGTTGGGAACTCGAGACCCTCAAAGGTATCCCAGAATCCACAAAGGATAAACCACAGAAGATAAGTACAATCACAAAGTATCAACCAACCCTACTTAGGTATATGGCCATACATATACCAAAGTTATCAACCACAGTTCGGCTCCAACTCTCGAGCCCAAGCACAACCCTGTCCACACAAGAAAGTAAGTCAATAACATTGATGATAATGATTGAAATTCAAGACTCATCTCACACATGTATACAGATTTCATATAATGATATAGATGATCAGTTGTAGTCATGGATTCATCTAAGCTATCAGACCCACATTGGATACTAGACCAGATAAGCTGTAGGACCCACTTAGGATAGAAGACCAGCAACTCTGTCGGACCCCACAGGATACAACTACATAGGTAATCGTTGTCATGCCCACGGAGTATCCTAGTATAGAAGTCATCATCGTTGAACCCATTGAGGATTCCAGTATGATAGATATCATCGTCAAACCCACAAAGTATCCTAGTATAGAAGTCATCGTTGTTGAACCCATGGAGGATCCTAGTATGGAAGTCATCGTCGTCGAACACACGGAGGATCCTAGTTCAGAAGTCACCGTCGTCGAACCCACGAAAGATCCTAGTACTGAATTTATCTTCGTCGAACCCATGGAAGATTCTAGTATGTAAGTCATCATCGTCCAACCAACGAAGGATCCTAGTACGGTAGTCGCTGCAGTTGCGGCCAGCTCTAGGGTTCCCGCAGACAGCACGCTCGAATCCGGGAGGGTCCGCTCCTTGAGAAAAGAGGTTGATACATCAACTATCACGAAGTCCTGAGTTGATGTATCATGAAATATCGTCATGTCAAAAGGAACCCATCATGACAGATTACTCATCAATCGGACACCCTGTCTGGGAGTTATTAGCTTTCCCGTTCCAGGGGCCCAGTTAGATTCTCGGTGCAATCCAACCCGGCCATACTCTAATCTTTTCTGAATCCCATGTGGAGTATTCCAAAAGGATTGTCTCATCAAAATTAAACCAACATAGTTGAAACCACATCAATCGTACATCCGGTCCTTATGTTATAAACGTTTCTTCTCCGAGGTCCCGGTTAGTTTCGAGTTCGAACCAACCCGGCCATACACATACTTCTCCAGAACATTGTGTGTAATATACCAAAACGTCCGTCTCGATTCAAAGAATCCTACGCAATTGACGGTGCATCGATCGAAGATCCTTAGATTATGTTATGGATGAAATACTAAAATGGGTTGAAAGAGGGGGTTTGGGTCCGGTCCAACCCGGCCCAACCCGCCCTGGGTCGGACTGAACTGGTTCGACATGACCCGGGTCCAGGTCCGGACCAATAGGGTGCGGTCTCGCCCGGCAGAAACGGCCCATCCGGACGGGGCATGTCCTGACCCCGTGGTAGGCGGCCCGGCCCGGCGGGGCGCAGCCTGGCTCAGCGGCAGAACTGGGATCAGCCAGTTGGTCGAGCGGTCCGGGGGGCACACCCCCATTTTTCCGAAAAAAATGTTGTCGAGCGGCACCACCCCTCCTCTCAATCAGGACGAAGCTAGATGGTTTTCCCAGCATGAGTGGGCCGTGGTTGTGGGCCTCTGTCCTCCGCACACTACGCCAGGTGGCGTCGCGACCTTCAACCCCGCCGGCAGGCGGCGGGCCGGTTCACCGCCGAAGCGGCCCGCTGAGTGTGAGCTGTCGTCCTCCGCAGTGCGGGCCCCCTTGTGGCGATGCGGTCTACCTGTCCGGCCGGCTAAGGCCTACCGTTTCTTATTTGGACGAGCGGCCCGTGGATTGCAGGTAACTATTCATCTGCAGCGCAATGTCCTCGTGGCACCGTGGTTCCTTCGGCCCGACCGGCTTTAGCTGGCATGTTCTTCTTTGGCCGAGCAGCCCGCGGATGTGGGCCGCTATTCTTCTCTATGCAGCTGGCACATGACCGCCGCTTCCCCCGGTCGCCATCGCCTCTGATTACCGCCACCAAAATAGGAAAGAACCATCAGAGGGTCATCAGACCGAGTTTTTTTGGCCTATGCCATTTGCGTTATGTGATAACAAAATGCCGAATACAGTATACGGTTTTCAACGATGAACAATATACAATTTAATCACATAAAATAATACAAACCCCCTACCTCGTAATTGATGTTGCATGTCATCGTGCGTTTGAAGACGAGTGTCGTGGAAAACTGTGTGCTCCCATCAACGTTGGAGGAAGTGTCGTTTTCGTGATGCAAAAAAAAATCCGAAGATGACATAGATTCCTTGACATCAGGGTGCGTCCGAGGAGGAAGTGTCGTTCGAACAAGTTCATTGCGTATTTCGTCGGAGATGTCCTTCGTTGAAGAATAGTGTTCTTCATCGACTGAGAAACCCCTTTTTTCTAATTATCCAGAGGATTCTCCCCCAAATTTTTTCCAACCTATGTTATAAAATCTACCCAACTTTAATTGAATTTCCATGAAATTTAAATTGATTAAAAAAAGGTTCCGAGTAATTAAAGATTTTATTAATTATATGGGTTGGCATAATCAATGGGAGGGAGGTGGAGAGACTCCACCATAATAAATGAGAGGTATTTTCAAATTAAATAATGGGGAGTTTAATGGACTTGAGGGATTGTGAAAGGATTTGGGTTCGTGTGGGACCCACCACACTAAATTTAACACCCCAAGCTTCCACGGTACGCTTTCCTTTCAATAATACAATAGCGTGTGTTGTACGCATCTTCAAGTTCTAACACACACACCATAACCAATCTAACTAGCCGTTATGAATAGTAATACCCACTTTTTGAAATTTTATAAATTTTATCTTTCAAAATGGACTTCATTTTTGGATTCGTAATATCGAAATTAGCCTAGGGTGAAATTTTGGTATTTTTCTGAAAACTTTCAATTTTTGATGAATAGTGAAAAAACACTGATTTATAGTTTGAAACCAAATTTTTATTTAAATAATTAATTATTTTATTTAAATTTAATTAATTTCAAACTAGATACATAATACCATATAAGTTCAATGTAATTCATTGTAGTTAGTTTAGAATAATTTTAGATATATAAAAATTTTATTGACCTTTTCACAGTCTTTTACCCACCTCCTAGGATAATTTGGAAATTTACATAAAATATAATTATACCACTTCTGTGAGTGGAATTTAGAAAATCCGAGAGACATGGTTAATATAAAGGAGTAAAATGTGGTTCAATGAGATGAAAATAATTTTTGGTGAATAGTAACTTTTTATTTTTATTTACCATGGTTAATAGAAAATTGGGTAATTAACGGTCAAAATGATATTAATATTACCCTAACACATGTCCTAATTCTATTGGGAAAGTGTATCTCGACCAAAAACAACCTTAGGAATAACATATTATCATTTAGGTCCACTTGGATTAGATTAGGACATTTATTATTATTTAAATAAAAGAAGGGTTAAAAGAGTTAAAATAAATGTTTATTTACTAAAACATTTTTAATATAGGGTTATACATAAGATAAATTCAATTGTAACTATTATTACAAATCTGAAAATATTTCCTACATAATTATATTTAATTTATAATTTTTAGACATTAAATAATTTAATTTATTTATGACACAATGATGATGGAGTAATTATTATAATAGTGAAAAATTAAAATAATTGTTATTATAAATACACAAATATATATAATTTGAGTCATTTTATGAATTACACTAATTTTCTAGGTTAATATGACATGTTATGATTGATTTAATTAAGGTTTTTCGAAGTAATAATTCTGTTATAATTTTCACAGAAATCAATTTTCCAAATAGTGTCCAAATTGACATAAAAGAGTTTTTAAAACATATATTATATTATTAATTGATATTGATTTCTTAAAAATATATGGTTCGGCCATGAGACTTATATAATGATAGATGTATCATTAATGGACCACATGGGGGTCTCTTGGAGGAATATAGTATGTTTATTAACTATATAATATAAAAATACAAAGTGGCATGGTAAGTGTCAAACAAATATTATATTATGCATAAGATAAATTCGATTGTAAATATTCAGTAGAAAGCTAAAAATATTTCCTCCATAATTGTATTTTAATTATAATTTTTATACATTAAATAATTTAATTTATTTATGACACATTGGAGATGCATTAATTACCTAATTAATGAAATATTAAAATAATTGATATTATAAATATCCAAATAAATGTAATTTGAGACTTTTTATAAATTCCACTAATTTAATTGGTTAATATGACATGTTATGATTGATTATATAAATTAAGTTCGAAGTAATAATGATGTTATTAATTTATCAAAAACAAATATTTGATTGTAGAAAATCTTTTTAGCTTTCTAATGAATATTTAAATAATTTAATTTATTTATGACACAATGGTGATGTAGTAATATCCTAATTAATGAAATATTAAAATAATTGATATTATAAATATCCAAATAAATGTAATTTGAGACTTTTTTTTAAATCCACTAATTTTCTAGGTTAATATGACGTATTAGAATTGATTATAAAAATTTTTTTCGAAGTAATAATGATGTTATGAATTTATCAAAAACAAAATATCCAATAGTGTAAAAATTGACATAAAAGGATTAAAAAAAATATTATATTATTAATTTATATTCATTTCCTAAATATCTAAGGTTCGACAAAGAGACTTATATCATGATAGGTGTATCATTAATGGACCACTTGGGGGTCGCTTGGAAGTATATAGTATGTTTATTGAATATATAATATAAAAATACAAATTGACATGGTAAGTGTCAAACTGATTAACTAAGAGTTAAAACTAAAAGATAAGGTTAATATAATGACCCAAACCTGTCTAAATTCTATTAGTTGAGTGTATTTAGACCCATCCCCACCTTAACATTTAAATAATCTTATTTGGAGCCATTATAAACCGAATATGAATTTGTTATAAAATAATATTTCTAGCTTTTCCAAAGGTTCCCCTCACCCCTCTTATAAAAGGGCACTCCCCCTTCTCACAAATTGACACATTCAAAGCCTTTTGGCTCGGCCAACCCCTGCCCAAATACTCTCCCAACTTCCATCAATTCAACCTAGAGGCCTTAGTTTGTTCAGAAAGCCAACCAGAGGAGCCCTTTTTATCAAATCAAAAGGAAGAACCTGAAGAAGATGATGTTAACCTACCCCCAACCAAAGAAAAGTACAAGGTAAGGGTTTATTTCACAATCTCTTCATTATCCGAGGTTGTTTATACGTAATTATCTACTGGGACCTCTTTATCATCCACATCCATGTTTCTTAAAAATTTATTACAAATCATTCTTACTATTTTAAAGACTATGGGATAAAGTCATTTATACCCTTGTTCACTTTTTATAAGAAGTTTATTAAGGAATATTTATGTCATTTTCCAAACAAGGTCCTTTTCAACCTTTTCGACAGAATTAAGGTAAGAATGTTTTTTAACTTATACGATAGGTGCAATAATTTTATGCCATTAGAAAATCGTCGAACCTTCCCTTACAAGAATATAAGAATATTTTCAAAGAAAATGATTTATTTTATAAATTTATGAATCTTAAATGATTTAAAAATAGAATGAGATATTTATCTAAAAAGAGTTTTGATTTAATCTATGTCAACATCCTTTGAGGGATTTTAAGTTTATTTGGAGGTGATTTGTTATGATACAAAACTTCCACATTGTATTGATGGTTTTGTGATATGTTTGACTGTGGATGTGTTATTTTTATACCATTCATGGTTTATGAAGAAGGAATTGACATTTTGTATGCTAGTTTTAATAAGACTGTTTATGTTATGTTTAAACCTGCTCATATGAGGAATGCATTGGACTTAATACGTGACAGGTGGAGCCTACTATATCTCCTCGATGCATCAGTAGGTCTCATGAGACAAACTAGTGTCTTGGAACATGGGCTTGACAAAATCTTATTTGTAGTATTGGCATGAGGCCTTGGCTATGTGGTTATGATAGTCTGACATTATGCATTCCATCATTATAAAAGTGGTTATTGATATTTCATGTGATTATCCGACTAGTAGAATATCCATGTGAAAAAGTATATGACATTATTTTGTTTTATTTCTTCCATATTATACTGAAGTTCAAGTTTTAAAAGGCTTTTTTTATGTTATAAATTGCCTTAAACGTTTATGCTTATTTATGAAAGTTTCCTCTATATTGATATCCTTACTGGGCATTTGAGCTCACCCCTTTCTATGTTTTATTTTCACCAGGATGTGAAGAAGTATTTTATGAATGACATGCATAGATAGTATGATGGGATAAGAGTGTGGTCTATGGAGACTATATTGTTTTAGTTTTTCATTTTATGATGTAATGTAAAATTTATGAATTTATCTAGTTATTCCATGGCACCTAAACTAATCGGTCTTTCGAGACTTGATCTTTCTTGTGAACTTGCCAATGTTATGTAATAATCCACCGACTCTGGGTAACTAGGGTCGGGGCGTTGAACTAAATACTCTCATGGTATGTTATGTGGGGTTTGTGCCCCACCCCTAACTTCCTGTTGGAGGAAATAACAACTTCATAAAATAAAATTGTTTATCACCACAATTTTATTTAATTTAAGATAAATCCCAAAATTATAACTTTCTACCCGCATATAATGCAAATATCGTAAAGGTCCCCTAATGAAAATACCAGCGTAGAAAGTTCATCAGTGCCCTTGGATTTAAATTCCCTATCACCGGTTCAAAAGATACAAAAACCCTCACGTACGTTTTCGGAAGGTACCCAATCAAAACTTCAAAAATTGATTCCAGGCACACCGGGCCTCAAAATCAGGAACCGTTAAAAACTAAGGACCCGTAAAATTCCAAACAATTATGAAAAAATTATTCCTTGAAATTTCTAGGAATTTAAATTACACAAACATCAGGACTTTACGTGCACATAAAGCTACAACAAACACTAGGAAAACAAAAGAGGGTACTGATCAAGCATCTGAGCCTCCTACTCCCATGTGCTCTCCTAGAGGTTCCCGTGCTGTCAGCGAATGCACACCAGAGGAATCAACCGTCCATGTAGGACTCACTATTATCGATCCTCGATCACCACCGGGGCCTCCATAGATGTCACCTCTTCATCGATGTCCAGCTCCCGATGGTCGATGATGTGGGACGGGTCGTGCACGTATCTCCTCAGTTGAGATATGTGGAAGACGTCGTTCACCCTATTCAATTGAGGTGGAAGGTTCAGGAGTTAAGCCACCTACCCTACTATGTTGAGGACCAGGAACGGTCCGATGAATAATGGAGACCACTTTCCGCCTCTACTAAATCTCCGTAGACCTCGTCTAGGTGTGATTCATAAGAAGACGTTATCTCCATCCTCGAACTCCAACGGTCTCTATCTACTATCAGCATAAGAATTCTGTCTACTCTGAGCAGTCTTCATTGGAACCTAGATGATTTGCACCTTCTCCATTGTATCCTGCACCATCTCTGACCCGCTGATGGAGTGGAGGAGTGACTATGAGGGACTGTAGAAAGGCTGCTCCATCCCTATCCACAGTGGATATCTGTAACGCAGCCAGCTGCTCTATCTCCTCTCCTAGAAGCTAAATGCCTGATCTCCTAATGAGAGTATCCACTACAACGTTCCCTTTCCCGGGAGTATAGACTATCTCAAAGTCATAGTCTTGGAGGAACCCAAGCCAGTGTCACTGTCTATGGTACTGGTCCTTCTTCAAGAAGACACACCTAATACTTTTTATATTAGTGTAAACCGTAAACCGTTCTCTCAATGAACTATGGGTGTGACTAGAATTTTGAAAAGAACTCGACTACACCCTTTTCCACTTACGTACTACAAGAGATGCTATGATTTCCCATTTTTCGAATAGAGAAATCGGGTCTCATCCCCTGGATGAACCACGTTCTTTTCCTAATACAATCAATCGTGACATGAACCGTACTATTTCATTCCATGGATGGCTTTGTAAGGACTCGATGCTACTATCATGAGATTCAACGTCACTCTCACCTCCATGGGTTGAGTCACACTATCAGCAGCAGTGTCTGGTCATTGGGTTTCCTCCAATAAGAATCTAAAATGTGGGGGTCATGTCAACGACTTTAACCGGAACCTCTCAATATCAACCATACAGAAAGGTAAGAAAGAAAACATCACATGGAAAAGTTTCTTTTATTACAGCAGATCAAATTACAAAGACACAAAGCAACCATAAACAAAAACATCAACAAATCTAGATGCATCATGAACAAAAGTCTCTATACATGGAGCTTGTCCCGCTTTTGTCCACCTGCTCCAGGAGCACTATGGTCGTACCACTGCCTCTGCATGGGAGGTCCCTCAACTACCTGCTTCTCATTTTCAAGGTAAGATGGGCTGTCTCGATCCATGTGACCCTGCCCGACGCATGCATAGTACTACCTGCTACTCGTATGGCTGGCACTGTTTCATGTGCCATGCACAACTGAACCTGTATCCTGAGGTCTCCCACCTGATGGCCTGGTCTACATGGACCTCTGCGTCAACTATCTCCTGCAGGCTGCAGAAGACTCTACTACATGACGTTCTACGGAGGATCTCACTGTTGGTGACTGCTCAGCGAGAAAACCCTACACTAGAAGGGATCTCTCCAAAACCCCCGCCTACGTCGGGATGTTGAGGTAGATCACTGAATCCTTGATCTCATGAATGAGTCCCTGCTCGATGGTCGGGGCCCTAATGAACGAGTCATGTATCATATCTATGGAGTAGCATGAGAGGTCAATGAACCTTGATGAGTACTAAGATACTATCATATTGCCCTGCTGGAGATGATGTTACTCCGGAATTCACACCGCATGAAGGGTGGCTAGTACAAAATCTGGCTGGAACAGGCTCTCAAAGTCTATCTATAGCAGTGATGCCTCGTCATAAACCAAGAGCAGCAGGATCCACCATCTGCCTACTGCTTCATGCAGGAGAGTCACGACAAGGATCACCATGAGGTCGGCTGGTGTCCCTATCAATATGAAATCTTTGACGATAGCCTCCAGCAAATACTCATCTTCCTGGTGGTCCATCTCTACCAAGAACCTGGGCGGTCTTTGTCACTGGAACTCGTGCAACACACTCAGAAGGCGTGCACTCTCTACTGATGGAGCTGGTGGTATTGGTGGACCAGTGGGATGTGGTACTGATGGTGCCTCCGCTGTGAGGGGGCCCTACACTGAATCCTCATCGCTCAGTGGGCTACCATCTCATACATAACTGGGAACCCTAGCTGGCTTCCTTCATGGGGAAATCATGAAAAGGAACAGGTACACCACGGTTAAAACATTATACCTGGTGAGATGACACAAAGTAATCACGAAGAAAACTTTTTAAAAGGAAATCCACACCCAATCAGTGTTTTTGTGCACTAAGTCAGAATTCAGAGATCATGATCCTGGTGTTTGGATACGTCGGCTGCTGCACCAACACTGGACTCCCTGGACTGAAAACCACACTCAATAATCTTAACAATAATGCTTCACAGAAACTAATGATCATAGTCCGAAGATCTATGGTAGAACAGACTCCTCTGATACCAATTTTTCATGACCCATCCTTGGGGCCCGTGCCATGACTACCCCAAGCCCGCCTTCCATAGGCTAGGGGATGGTGAATAGAGCCAATGGTGTAAATCCCAATAAAAATGTAAGGCATTGCCTCTATAAATGTAAACAAACACAAAAAAGTATGCAACAGAAGTGGGAACTATGTAATACTGAATAAAAAAGTATGTGCTGCAAGGAAAGGGGCCTGAAATACAAGCCCAACAATAAGTACGGTACAATTGAAAAGTCTATTACAACTAAAGTAATGTAAAACAGCAACCACTGAGTCGTCCTCCGGGATTCCCACATGAAGGGTGGGTACAGATGGCCTCATCAGTACCTCGGGTCTGTCTGACTCCTCTGTGTACGTCTCACCAAGTTGTCCACCTCTGGGTAACGTCTAGCTCTACAAGTCTCTACCTCGATTAGTGTTTTCTATCATCTGCATCCAACACAATGTAGTGCGGGCATAGCCCGTGCAGGGGTGTGTATACGATACTCAGTAGGGACCCCAAGGCCCCCGAAGGTCTCCCAAAATCCATGAAGGATAATCCACAGAAGAGAGATACAATCACGAAGTATCAACCAAACCTACTTAGGTATATGAAAATACATATACCTATATTATCAATGACATTTCATCTCCAACTCTCGAGCCCAAGCACAACCCGGTCCACATAGGAAAGTAAGTCAATCACATCGATGATAAGGATTGTAAGTCATGACTTAGCTCATACAAGTATACATATTTCATATAACGATAGAGATGATCAGTTGTATTCACTTATTCATCTAAGCTATCAGACCCACATAGGATACTAGACCAGCTAAGCTATTAGACGCACTCAGGATACAAGACCAGCGACTTTGTCGGACCCACCCAGGATACTAGTCCAGAAGTCATCGCTATCGAATCCATGGAGGATCCAAACACAGAATTCATCGCCATTGAACCCACGGAGGATTCCACTGTAGTAGACGTCGTCGTCAAACCCACCGGGGATCCTAGTAGGGAAGTCATCGTCGTTGAACCCATAGAGGATCCTAGTATGGAAGTTATCGTCATCGAACCCACTAAGGATCCTAGTATGGAAGTCATCATCATCAAACCCACGGAGGATCCGAGTACGAAATTCATCGTCGTCGAACCCACAGAGGATCCCGGTACGGTAGTCGTCGCAGTCGCAGCTAGCTCTAGGTTTCCCTCCACTACCGGAAAACAGAATATTTGCGACGGGCGATTTGCGTCAGGATGCTGTCGCAAAAGGTCTTTTACGATGGAGCCCCATCGCAAATCACCCGTTGCCGAAAATGGCTTCGCAAATAGGTGTTTTTGCAGCAGCCCTGTCTCAAAAAGGGTATTTGCAATGGTATTTTTCCCCTCTCGAAAATGGGTTTTCGTTTATATATAAGAAAGGTATTTGCGACGGGTCGTCGTAGATATATTATTTACAACGAGTTTCTGACCCGTCGCAAATGGGAAATTTAAAAAATATTTGTGACGAAGGTATTTGCAACAGACCGTCGCAGAAATATTTTTACGACAGGTATTCTTCCCATCGCAAATGTTACAGTAAAAATATTTTTACGACGGGAAATCCAGTCACAAATATTCCCATCGCAAATCGTAAATAAAATAAAATAAAATAAAATAATTAATACAAATCATATAATATTATATAAAAATAACATTAATATTAAGAATCTAAAAAATATATATTATTATAATATAAATAAAAAATATAAAAAATATAATTATGAAATATTAATATAAAATAATAATAATATGAATATAAATAATATAATATAATATAATAATACAAATATTAATAATATAAGAAATTAATATAATAATATTATTATTAAATTATGTATATAATAATAATAATATTAATAATATAATGAAATTATATTATTATAATATTAGTAATAAAAAATATATATAATATAATTATGAAATATTAATATCAAATAATAATAATAATATGAATATAAATAATATAATATTATATATTGTGATATATTAATATCAAAAAAATATTAATAATAGTACTAATATTAATAATATAAAAAATTAATATATTATTATTATTATTAAAATAAACATACATATTTTTGAAAAAATAATATTAATAATATTAATATTAATAAAATTATAAAATTATAAACTTCTCAATGTTAACAATAAATATAAAATATTAAAAGTAATATTACTAAAATAAGAAGACATTAAAAATAATACTAATAAGTAATAAAATATTAAAAAAAATAAAAAAAAATTACATCATGAAATATTCATACCAATATGAAAGAGGAATTGTAAATAGTTAATATGATAATAAACTACGAACTCAAATGTTTATTACATGTAAAAATATCACTAGGGGGTGGATAATCTGGAGGACCTGGTGGAGGTGGGGGAAGAAAATCCATCCCTAAACTATGATTCAGACGACGCATATACTCCATCTGCTCCTGATGTTGCTCCTTATATCGACGTCTCTCCTCATCCTACTGCCGACGCATCTGCTCCTGCCATCGATGCATCTCCTCATCATGCTGCTGACGCATCTACTCCTTCCCCTGAAGAAAATCCCTTATAAGCTAACTCTGAGCATGCGGCTGCTCCTGATACTGTGAGGCAGAAGATGATGTCTCTCCACGAGCTCCTCTCGAGCTAAACACCGACATCACTGCAGTACCATAATAAGCTACATGAGTCAAATGATAGCTGATACCAACTACTAGTCCCTTTTCGAAGCAATACTGGGTCGCCTGCATCCATGTCCTCTCATCAAAATGGTGGGCACTAGTCTAATCAGCCGTCTCGTCTTGACTCTCAAACTGTGTATGAGAGGTCGCGTCCTCATATGACTCCTTAAGTTTCAATCAGAAATTAAAATAATGAAAACATTATATGCATTTAATTTTCAGACTGAAAACAAAATAATTCTGACCACAATCTGACACTGGTGGTCACCTCTAATCTCTCCAGTAGCTGGATCAGTGTACATCCTCCGATAAACACCATACGTCGTAATACTGGGCTGCTCGGATTCCTATATGAATATATAATAAACTGATTATATTTAAAGTTGTATAAAATATTAAAAAAAATTACTTACCAGATGCTCTCTATGCGCAATGAAAGTACGACTACCGGCTCGATGTGTCACCTCTTGTCTTCCCCGATTCTGTTGACCCAATGCAGATCTCCTCTGAAACCCACCACCCAACTAGTGTGTACATAATCCATCCCAAACATGAGATGAAATGTACTCTGGTCGGTGTTCTCTACAGGACTCATCAAATTCTGTCACTCCGGCTTTCATCACAGCCGTCTTTCTCAAATTATGCAAAAACTGACTGAAACAGTCACACATAGACACCACCCATGCCGCGTGGATAGTAGCACGCATTCTCTAGTCGATGGGATACCATAAACCCTAATATAAAGTTATTAATGAATTAAATTTGAAAATAAATAATAATTAATTACGTACAAGCCACTGATCGAACATGGAGGCCAACAAATCAGTGATAATCTGATCCCATGTGAGCCAGGGCTGAGAAAAATAATTGAGCAAGATAGCACTCCCCTGTCCAATAGCTATATGCATAAAACTGTGGAAAAAGAACAAATAAGAAGACAATTAGAATATAAATAAATTATAATGAATGAAAACTAAAATACATAGGTTACCATACCACCGCGTGTGCGCATCGAATCCAAGAGGTGGACGTTTCTCCGGGATTGGATCTAGATTCATCAGTCTGGAAAGACCACGCCCCCTCTGAGTACTCCCTGTAGTGAAAATACCCTGAGGGTCAGATTACTCAAGAACCTCATCATCCATAGGTAGATCAGCCTCCAGAAACTGAATAAACGTTTCCAAGTCCGTCTGAAACCTGAAAAGATTGTAATTAGGAAATAGTTGAAAATAACTATTATGTATAGATATATATTTTTTATGATTCTAACCAAAATTTTACTGTGTCAATGTTCATCTTCATCATCATCCTCATAGTTGTCAATGTCAATGTCTTCATCTTCCTCATCAACATCACCAATTTCCATATTAGTTTAACTTTCATCATCTCTTGTCATTTCAAATTCTATTGTAACATCATTGACAACATTGTCACCATCGAACCTTAACTATGGGGAGTCATCCTTGATATTCATGTCTCTTTGTGAAAATGATGTGTTTTGAGGAGTGTCCTGAAAAATTTCATTTCCTTTCACTTCAATGGAACAACATTCAGTTTGAATAAACTGATTTTCTCGAGATTTAAATTTTATTATACTCCACCAATCATCTAACTCTTTTGTAGCAGCACAATATTTTGCATAATAAATATGATGTGCCTGATGATCCAATAAAAATTGTTCGTTTACTGCACAAAGACTTTTATGTTTAATATCATCAATTCCATGAGTAGGATGAATACACAAGCCTCTCCCAGTATCCATCCATCGACATTGAAACATTGTTACATATTTCTGTCCCAAATAACATAGTTCAATAATTTTTCAAGCATTCCGTAAAATTCAACTTCAATATCTCTATGATGTGATCCATTCAAACAAACACCACTATTCATTTTATTTTTTCATTCCCCATATGCACATGTATGAAAGCGATAACCATTCACCACATATGCATTATAATATTTAGCGATTTTGGATGGTGGGCTACTCAATATACGCAACGACTATCAATCTTATCAGCATATACGGATACTTGAAAATTTGTAAAAAATTTATCACTATTATAAGTAATAAATTGATTTTATATGTAAAACAAAAAAAGAATGTATGTTAGCAGTTTTTGAAAGCAATAGGCAAAATTTGTTTGCCGTCATTCTTCAAAGCCAACTGCTGTAATTTGTGGAAATTGTTTCGTGATATGATCATCATATAACCTACAAATATAATATGATTAATTAATTGTAACAAAATCTATAGAATATGGGATAGGAGAACTTACTGTACAATTGGTGAAATTTTTTCACAATTTAGTAGAACATATGTATGAGCTCTATGATGTTCATCATCTGAAAGCCATCTATCATGAATTCTACCAAAGCCATGTTCGGGCTGATTGAAAATTGATAATTGATTTTTCATATCATCATCAACATTCCCCTCGTTCCGGTCCATGCGCTTAAATTTTGAGGGAGATTCAGATTCAAAATAATGAGAGAAGAATAAAGGAATTTCCTCTTGCAAATATGCTTCAATAATTGACCCTTCAACTGATGATTTGTTATAGAATTTTTTCTTCAATTTCTGCATGCATCTCTCAAATGGGTACATCCATCAAAACAGAATTGGACCTCTACATTTTTATTCATGTAGAAAATGTAATATCAAATGTTCCATTGAGTCAAAGAATGACGACAGAAATATTTTTTCTATTTTGCATATAATTACAACAACAACTTCTTCCAGTTTTCTTAGTGTATTGTAGTCTATTTTCTTCACACACATGTCTCAGAAAAAATATGATTTATCTGTTATCGAATCCCAAATATTAGAATTCAACAAACCTCTTAATCCAATAGGCATAATTCTTTCCATTATAACATGACAGTCATGACTTTTTGATCCGGTAATATGACCATTTTTAACACATATTCCCAAGTTGGAAGCATAGACATTTGGATGTCTCAAATCGGCAATCCTATGAAAAAAAATAAGCGACTCTCTTTGGTTAGTGTATAAGCTACTTTTGTCTTCATTAATCTCTATGATCTGACATTTTCAAACAATTCAAGTTCTGGTCGCCTGCAAATTTGGGCAAGATCTAATCGTGCCTTTACATTATCTTTGGTTTTACCCAGTGTATCCAAAACATTATGAAATAAATTATCAAAACAGTTCTTCTCAATATGCCTAACATCCAACATGTTTCGGGCTGAAAAATTAGACCAATATGTAAGATTGCAAAAAATTCTCTGTTTTGTCCAATTGTGTTCTTTCCCAAAGCCATGAATTTTCACCAGAATAAAAGATGCAATCGTTTGAACATGCATGGATCTTCTGATAACTAAGGCCCAGATAACAAACCAGTCTCTGGCTCTCATAATAATTAGCAGGAAGCACATTTCCTTCAGGTAACAGATCATTAACCAAAGAAAATGTCTAATCAAAACTGTTATTTGACATTCCATTATCTGATTTAATAGCCATAAATTTTGCAACTACTTCTAATTTTATTATCATGAAACCAGGATATAATGCATCCTCAGTAGACCTGAACAACTCAGCAAATTCAGATGGTGCCAACTCAAGAGGTAAATCAACATCATCCTCGATTTTGGTTTGTTGAATGGATGACCCTGCAACTTCTTGTACTAAATTCTGAAACCGTGATGGATCCAGAATCAAATTATTAGTATCTTCTCTGGAACTGCGTTCACCATGTTGATACCAAAAAATATAATCTAATTGAAAACTTTAACGCAATTTATGTTTCCCAACGATGTCAAATGTATCAAACATTCTCAGAGCACATTTTTTACAAGGGTGCTTAATTGTCCCTTCTGAAACAAATTATGGGTTTGATGATGTAAATGATAAGAAAGCTTCAACACCATTAACATATACAGAATTTAAACTAGAACCTTTTGGATTTCTGTACTGATTTATCCAATAATTATCATTTAATAATGATTGATGTCGATTTCCTTATTCCATATTCATATATATGTTTCTAAAAAATTTAAAACCATTACTATTGTTAAATAATTTGATATAAGAAAAACAATATCCTAAAAATAGAAGATACATAATTATAGTTATTTCTTAGTAATTACCAATAATTATAGGTGACAGAGTTAGTTTGTAATCATCCCCACTAATTATTATTAATTTAGCAATACTTAGAAATACATGGAAAAATGAAATATTCTTGAATAATGAAATAATATTTTGTAATCATCACTATGGAGATTATATTACTAATTATTCTTATTTTTTTCAAGCGGATTGGCGGCATCTCTTTTGCCTGAGGACTCATCTCCTTGCAAGGAGATGAGTCGTCAGGGAAAAGAGCCTATATTGTCTGACGACTCATCTCTTTTTAAATTTCTCCCTACTAAAATCAGTAGGAAAAACTTGCTCTGACATACGTTAAAGCACATTTTTCATACTGATTTCAGTGGGAGAAAGTAGAAAAGATATGAGACTTTGAACAAAAGGTAGCCGCCAATCTGCTGTAAATTGTGACAATTTATAAAAAAGTACTTGAATTTATTTGATTTTTGATTAATTATTACTAATTATTAAAAATTATTAAAAATATAAATATTTCCAATATATTTTTCTGTGTTCTTAACATGTTCAAATCTTAATGAGTTGTCAATTTTCAGGTTATTCTCAATAAAATGTTTGCGTCAACCATGTCCAATTAAAACTCTATAATTGTCCTTACATAGTTGATCACCTCGCAAGTAGTGATGCAATAGGACGACACAAGTAATTTCGTTCTCGTCTTTAAGAATCATTTATCATGACCCATTACATAGATCATTCTTCCGTAAAAAATTAAGAGAACTTCAGTATCTTTCCCTTATTTTTCAAGACAGAATGGTCTATGTAAAAATTCATGTGATATGATTCTTATCGATAAGAAAGACATGACTTGGGTTTTCCTATAGCAATGCTAGTTGCGTGGTGATCAACCAAGCAAGAAGAATTATAATGTTTACATTGGACACGGTTGATGCAAACTTTTTATTGGGCATGATCTGAAAATTGGAGACCCTTTAAGATTTTAACTTGTTATGAATAAAGAAAAACATGTTGAAAATATTGATAATTGTAATATTTTATAAATTTTTTCTAATTTTAATAATATTAAAAAAATTTATAAATATTAAACATATAATATTAAAATAATTATATTATTAGTATTATTTAATTATTAATATTAGAGTAATATAATATTTTATATTATGTTTTTATTTATGTTACTAATTATATTACTAATTTTGATACTAATTAGAAACAAACGTGATTGACCGCTCATCTAACTCAATTTTCTTTTCATTTGTGTGTTCAGGTTGACAGGAAACTTCTCCCTCCACATGTAGTATTTACATTTACTGTCAAAATTATAAACCTCCTCACCTCTATACGGGCGAGGAGGTTGATAATTTTGACATTAAAAGAAAATAGTACATGTGGAGGCAGAAGTTTCCTGTCAAGTCTCAACACACAAATGAAAATATAATTGAGCTAGATGAGCGGTTAATCACGCTTGCTAATTTTCCTAATTATTTTTAATTGTTTCTTAATTATTTTTAATTATTTCCTAATAATTTTTACTTTTTTCCTATTTATTTTTAATTGTTTCCTAATTATTATTAATTGTTTCCTAATTAATTTTAATTGATTCCTAGTTATTTTTTATTGTTTTCTAATTATTTTTAACTATTTCCTAATTATATTTAATTTTTTCCTAATTACTTTTAATTGTTTCGTAATTATTTTTAATTGTTTCCTAATTATTTTTAATTGTTTCCTAATTATTTTTAATTGTTTTCTAATTATTTTTAATTGTTTCCTAATTATTTTAATTGTTTCCGAATTATTTTAATTGTTTCTTAACTATATTAATTGTTTCCTAATTATTTTAATTGTTTCCTAATTATTTTAATTATTTCCTAAATATTTTAATTGTTTCCTAATTATTTTAATTGTTTCCTAATTATTTTATTTGTTTCGTAATTATTTTATTTGTTTCTAAATTATTTTATTTTTAATTGTTTCATAATTATTTTATTTTTAATTATTTCTTAATTATTTTATTTTTATTTATTTCCTATTTATTTCTAATTGTTTCCTAAATATTTTATTTCTAAATGTTTCCTAATTATTTTATTTCTAATTATTTCGTAATTATTAATAATTGTTTCCTAATTATTTGTAATTGTTTCCTAATTATTTCTAATTGTTTCCTAATTATTTCTAATTCTTCATAATTATTTCTAATTGTTTCCTAATTATTTTTAATTGTTTCATAATTATTTCTAATTGTTTTCTAATTATTTCTAATTGTTTCCTTATTATTTGTAAATATTTCCTAATTATTTCTATTCAATTAAATCTAATTATTTCATAATTATTTTATGATTATTTTAAATAAATCTAATTATTTCTTAATTACTTAATAATTATATAATTATTCCTAATTAAATAAAACTATTTTTAATTATTTGTAATTAAATATATTTATTTCTAATTATTACCAAAACATCCTCCGGGAGTGTCGAACCAAGAGTGCAGCAACGCCCGTTGTCGTGTACCAGGTTACCCCATGTCAAGCTCGAAACAACATGTCAGAGTTTTCACTCCTAGGTACATCTGTGCCAGAGAAACCTTTACTTGTTCGTATCCAGAAAAGAATTATTTGGTACAACCACTTAATCTAATTGTTCTATATAGCTACTAAAAATTCTATTAAAAAAATTAAAATTAACAATTAAAAATAAAATTAACATTTAAAAATAATTTAACAACTAAAAAAACTATAAATACCTTTGATATTTTGAAGCAGTTTGCGCTTCCTAACCCTTTCATTGCTCTTCTCGTAAGAAAAATTAAAATAAAAAAAATTTCTACATAGAAGAGAAATTTAAAGAGAGAAAGGAAAAAAGAGGAAGGGAGATCTGAATGATTTGAAAAAAATGGACGGGGGTATATATAGGTTAGAATAATTATGACGGTCTTATTTGCAACGGTGTACCGTCGAAAATATCATAACCTACATTAATTACAGGTGGCGGTTAAAAGGGTTTTTGCGACCGGCCCTTCGCAAATAGCTTCCTGCCGACATACCATTCGCGACGGGCGGATATCCCCGTCGCAAATGGCTATTTACCACCGCCGGTATTGGCGACGGGCCCCGTCACAAATACCTTCACCAGCATTTAATACGGGCAGTGGTTAAAAGGGTTTTTGTGACGAGCCCATCGCAAATACCTATAGGCCAACATACCTTTAGCAATAGGCCAATATCCTCGTCGCAAAAACCTATTTACCTCCGCCTGTATTGGCGACGGGACCCGTCACAAATAACACCTTCTGAATAGTGTTTTGTGATGGGACAATTCCCCATCGCAAATAGTATTCACCACCTCCGGGTATATGCGACGAGACAAAGGCCACCGTCGCAAATAGGCTTCCTGCATTTAGGCGCGCAAACCACGCCATACCTATTGCGATGGGTCCTATATTCCCATCGCAAATAACTGAACATTTGCGACAGACATATATTCTCGTCGCAAATATGCTTTTCTTTGGATTTATTGCAATGAGATTTATTCCCGTCGCAAAAAACCTGTCGCAATAATCGATTTTTCTCATAGTACGCATACAACACGCTCAAATCTGGGAGTGTCCTCTCCTCGAGCAGAAGGGTCGATACATAAACTATCATACATTCTTGAGTTGATGTATCCCGATGTTCTGTCACATCATAAGGAACCCAACGCGATAGATGTCATGTTAATCAGATGCCTGATCTGAGAGTTATTAGCCTTTCCATTCCAGGGTTCCGGTTGAATTTCGGGAGCAATCCAACCCAGCCATACTCCAATCTAATATGAATCCTATCTAGAGTATTCCATAATGACTATCTCATCAAATGTAAACCAACGTAGTTGGAGGCACGTCAACCGGACGTCTGGACCATAAGTTATAAGTGTTTTCACTCCGAGGGCCTGCTAGGTTTCGAGTTCAAACCAACTCAGCTATACACAAACATTGCCAAAACCTCGAGTTTAATATTCTAAAACGACCGTCTCGATCTGAGGAATGCTACACGACTGAAGGTGCGTCGATCAGAGGTCCGTAGCCCATATTATGGACGAAATACTAAAATGGGTCCGAAGAGTGGGGTTTGGGTCCGGTCCGACCCGGCCCGACCCGCCCTGGGTCAGCCCGAACCGGTTCGACCCGACCCGGGTCTGGGTCCAGCCCAGTAGGGCATGGCCCGGTTCAATGGCTACAACCCAACCCGGAGGGGCGCGACCCTGCCCAGCGGAAGACCGCTGGTTGTCCAGTTGGCCGAACGGTCTAGGGGGCACGACCCCCAGTTTTTAGAAATGGCGGCCCCAAGTGGCGCCGCCCCTCTTGTCTGTCCGGCCAAAGCTGGTCGGTCTTCCCGGTGCGAGGGGCCGGAGGTTGCGGGCCGCTGTACTCCATAAGTGGCACCACGTCCTTCGACCCGGCCGACAGGCAGCCGTCGGGTTTGCCGCCAAAGTGGCCTGTGGAGCACGAGCAGTGGTCCTCCGCAGCGCGGCGCCCCTTGAGGCGCTGCGGTCTCCCAGTCCGGCCGGCTATGGCCGTCCGGTTCTCCTTTGGTTGAGTGGCCCGCTGATTGCGGTCCACAGATCTTCCACATCACAGCACCCTCCTGGCGCCACGGTTCCTTCGGCCAGACCAGCTTTAGCCGACCGGTTCTTCTTCGTCCGAGCAGCCCGCGTATTCGGGTCGCGGTTCTTCTCTACGCGGCCAGCACACGACCGTCGCTTCCTCCATTCTCCATCTCCTCCGATTGCTGCCGAAAAAATAGTCAAGAACCATCGGAGGGTCATCGAGCCCTGTTTGTTCGGCCCGCTCCCTCCGTGTTAGGCCATCACAAAATACCGGATACAATCCATGGTTTTCAACGAAGAACAATGTACAATTTAATCACTTAAAATTATAAAAAAAAAACCCAACCTCGTAATTGAAGTCACACTTCGTCGAGCCGCGGATGAAGAGTGTCGTGGATAACTGTGTTCTCCCATCAACGTTGGAGGAAGAGTCGTTGTCATAACACAGAAAAAGAATCTGAAGATGACGTAGATTCATTGACGTGAGGGTCCGTCTGGGGAGGAAGAGTCATTCGAACATGTTTTTCGTGTTCTTCATCGGAGTTGTCCTTCGTTGAAGAACGATGTTCTTCGTCGATATAGGAACACCTTTTTTCTAATTCTCTAGAGGTTTCACCACAAAAATATTTTCCAAGAAATATTATAAAAGCTTCCGAACTTTAATATAATTTCCATTCAATTCAAATTGAATCAAAAGTGGTTCCAAATAATTAATGATGTTAATAATTAGATGGGTTGACATAATCAATGGGTGGGAGGTGGAGAGAATCAACCATAATAAATGAGAGCTATTGTAAAATTAAATAATGGGGAGTTTAAGGGAGTTGAGGGGAGGTTATAGGATTTGGGTTTGTGTGGGACCCACCACACCAAATCCTCTCATGGGAGGTTATGTGGGGTGTGGGAGTTTCCCCTAACATCCTCATGGAGAAAATAGACACCTCTTAAAATAAAATTGTGTATAACTATAATTTTATTTAATTAAAGATAAATCCCAACATTATAACATTCAACCCGCATAAAACCCAACTACGGTAAAGGTCCCCTTAAGAGAATACCAGCACTGCGAGTTCATTGGTGCCCTTGGATTTCAATTTCGATCACCAGTTGAAAAGATAGAAAAGCCCGCACGTACGTTTACAGAATGTACCCAAACAAAATTCAGAAATTGATTCTAGGCACACCGGGCCTCAGAATAAGGCACCCTCAGAAACTACAGACTCGTAAAATTCTAATGAATTAAGAAAAAAAATTCTTTGAAATTTCTGGGACTTTACATTTTATTTATAATACTTTAATAATTTAATCAATTTCAAGTGTGGCCCTCCACTCTATTATAAATACATACAACCTCTCTTCGTATCCCTACACAAATTTTTCCAAATAGTTAAAAAATTGTAAGATAATACCTATTATAAACATCAATTTAAAAATTATACTGATTTTCTCTTTTAAAAACACCCTTATAGTCTATTAAGAGATATCTAATGGTGGCTAATCCAATGGATATTAATCATCTTAAAAATGCATTATCATTTTACTTATTATTATACATCCACTAATGATATACATTAAATATAAACATAAATAAAATAGTAACTAAGATATATAGAGATTTTACTATTTTAATTTAATAAGAGGTTTCATATCAATTTTCAGTCAAATATGGGATAAAAACATATTTTATGCATTTTGGGTGACGACATCCTCTATAAAATGATTGGTTTCATTCTCCAACATTGTTTCAAATGATTCTTATATTGATGAACATAATTTTTATATATGATATTCATGAAATAATTATAAATTTTCAACGATATAATAACATTTATTTTAGTACCCTTCCAACAATTGGTTAATGATATCGTTATTCATCATTACGGGTTTATTTCCAACTCCATGAGGTGATGTGATGCATTTTTCAGGTAAACCATACATAAATGGTAATAATATTATATTTATTATATATAATTATAATTACCTCCTGATTAATATTTTCAATACGATGAAATAATGACATGTTTAACCATGATCAACATACCTGTGTCATTTTTCAATTATGAATGAAATATCGTAAAAAACCCAAACATAAAAATAACCAATTATGTTACTAAAAAAATAAAATGAATTAATTTTTTTTAATTATAAGGGAATATACCTATAAAATGATATTAAATAGGTAAATAATTAAAATAGTTTTATCATATAGGATTTAATGAACATACCTATAATGTATTTACCTGAGGTAAGGGTATTTATGAACATAATTTCGATCCATTGGGTTACAATAGTACTTCATTGACTATTTTTTCATGATTATTTTATATGTAAATTCTAATTGTATTATTATATATTTAACCTTTATTTTGTTCAATTAAATTTTTTATATGTAATCACATCACAGATAAATTATTACTCTAACAAAATAATCATTGTAATGATTATTCTAAAAATATTTTTGTTTGAGATATGTATTATAATATTAACTAATATACTTTTATAAAGTATGTATGTTTCTTATTGATATATTCTATCATTAATTACTCAGTTGACAATATATTTAATGCTCCATTAATGTTCTCTTTTGTTGTTATGGTTTTTAAAATGTTATAAACACTAAAATAGTTATCACGGTCCAAATTTGAATTATTTGGGATATAATTCATAATATTTATAATGATATATTTTTTATGCTTCACATACTAACCCAAAATTATTTTTTTACATATTATTTCATAGAAATTATGGTTTTTATAAAATAATCTTATGTTTCTACATTCAATGGAATTTGGATTCAAGTATTACCAATGTTGTAGGGGTTATTAATCTCATATAGATTTCCATGATACATGTTATAAATATATAAACTTCATTGAGACAGGTCCAAACATTCAAAGAGTATTCTATAAAATAAATTAAATTAGTTTTTTATAAATGTCTATTTAATTTTTGATAATAATTTAATCAATTATATTCCTCTATGTTTTTATCATATTTCACAACTGTTCTATTATTAATATATAAGAGTTCTTAATGTTATTTTCAAGCATATTTGACAATATTTTCATGTATTTAAAGGATTCTCTCTTAATGGTTTCTCTATAATGACTTATGAATCTCATTAAATAAATTAATTAAACATTATTTATAAAATTTATGAAATGATTTTTTTTCTTTTCATCATGACTATGCAAATATTTAAACATATGTTATATGTTTCAATAGTAATTTTCAATTGATATAGTTTTATCAATGATTGATGAATTTTTTTAATCATACTAAAATAATAAATTATTTTCCAATATTTTCAACAAATCATTTTATGTGAATATTAATTATTCTATACCAATATCCTTTAATAATTTGTATTCTTTAATGTGGATATGAACATATAATATCATTATGTTACTTAATATGAATTATTTATATTTATTTTTAATAATAATTTTCATGGATCTCATGTATTTTTCAGGGGTAAGTAATTTTATTAAAAAAATTAGTAAATAATATATCCATGTATTTTATTTTAGGAAGTTGTAATATAATGACCAATACTTTATATACATTGTTATTACTTCAAAATTGAAGCATACTTATCACAACATATAACAAAACCATGAAAGGACCATATAGGTATAGTGTCTTTAGAAACCGAGAAACATAAACAACTGGTTCATAAAGCGTCTACACTGTCTCCCATTTATTTCATCATATCTAGAGTCCTTTTTGGCATATCTTACTTTATAAACTTCTTCCTTACCTGGGGAAATAAAACATACAAAAGGGTGAGATAAAATGCTCAGTAAGGGTAAACAAAAGAAATATCAATCACATCATATTCATAAGAACATAAAATTTTGGAAATCTTAACCTGCAAAAGAGAGCATAATTTCATAACATGGGATAAATCATAGTAGGGAAATGAAATCCCAATAATCATAGATTAAAACAAGAAACTTTTTGGAATACACACATAATCATAGAGAATCATTTCTTATTAGTCAAGACTCATTTCCAAGAATATCTTAGTTGACAAAGTCCAATTCTAAACCGAGTTCACTCCTTGTTTCAGTCCTGTTTCACTGAACCGGTTTAACCTACCGTTCCATCCATGTCTATCTCATGAGATATAAAATCTTTACCCAATTAATTGGAGGGATATATAGGTCCCACCGATCTCATAATGATACCATTCTTATGTGTGCCACAAAATCAGAAATCATACATCATTGCATAACCCATGTAATAAAAATGGGATTCTTAAACAACATGACATCATAAAACAATTCATATAAGATAAAGGAATTCATAAAAATAATCCATCACAACATAATCAAATAAATGTAATAATATGGATAGAAACATAACCATATATTATCATAGATGGAAAATAATTTTGATAAAACACTTGAACTCCATTCTTGAGGAAAATATCCTTTCTACTTCAAAAACATTTTCCTTTCTTAACATGTCATACAATTTTAAACTGAATAAAGTTGATTAAAAATAATATTGAAAACATTTAAAGGAATATTCTTGGAAATAATGTTTTTAAAATCCTTTCATTCCATATAAGTTAAAAAAACATTATTCTTGTACTTTAGTCGGAAAAGTCAAAAAGTACCTCGTACAAAAAATGACAAAAGATTCCTTTCATATCATTTACTAAAAACTCATCAAAGGGTAAAATTGGATTTAAAAAATTTTAGGTCGATGGAAATAATTTTACATATTGAGGAAACATGGATGTGGATGATGAAATACACCCCAGTAAATACCAAAGTATAAACAATCTCAGATAAAATGAGATTGTGATATTTTCCCTTACCTTAGGTACGATTTTCTTCGTAAGTGACCGAACCTCCTATATAATGATTTAAATAATGATATTGACTTATTCCATAATCATATTTATTTTTATTATATCATATATGTTCATATTCATAGCTTCTTATTAGTAATATTTTATTAATACTTGTTATTCGGGTGTTTATTAATATTTGTTCTTATGCTTGTTTTGTCAAATAAATTCTTATTTTTCTTTTTAAGTTATAGATACCTCATTTCCAGATTGGTATTAGTGTAATATATTTCATATTAATTCACTCAATTAATTTATATAATCATTATGCAATGAATATCATGTATAACGAGTCACATCACATCGTGGAGACGGTATTCCGTACGTACGCACAAGCGATGATATCATTCCCATGATCGTGGTATTGTATTGGAGTGTATGTATACTATTTCAGAATCAATATAACATTACAATAATAATATATAGTTATTATTTACACTATTATACCCATCTGAGTAATGTGGTCGTGGAAAATAGATTACACCACTGCGTGGAGATGGTATTCCGTACGTATGCACGCGCGGTGATTTCGTTTTCCGTAGGATGGATAGATGGTGAAATTTGGTTGTTTCATAATTATAATAACATATCAGTATATGAGTGATACTCATGTTATTAATTCATAATGAAACAACTAAATAAGAAGAAGTGGAAGAAGAAATAAAGATGATAGAATCGGTAATGGACATTACCTCTTCTTTGAAGGGCCTCTTTGAGACCTCCTCTTAGGGCACTAAAATTGATCTTTGAAGAAGACTAGGACCTCTAGGATTATTATAGGGAAGTGGAGAAGAGAATTGTGCAGGTGTTGGCTGAGCATTAAGGCTCAAAGTGGTGTGAGGAAGAGAGGGAGGAGGTGCCCTTTTATAAGGTAGGAGAGGGGCACCTTTGGAATAACAAAAAATATTATTTTATTATAAAGTCAAATTCGGTTTTTAATAACTCCAAATTGATATATTTCAAAGCTAAGGTGGGGATGGGTCTAAATCCTCTCATCCAATAGAATTTAGACAAGTTTAGATCATTATATGAACCTTATCGTTTAGTTTTAACTCTTAGTTAATTAGATTGACATTTACCATGTCACTTTGTATTTTTATATTATATTGTTAATAAACATTCCATATACATCCAAGCGACCCCCAAGTAGTCCATTAATGATACAACTATCATAAAATAAGTAACTTTTCCATACCATATATTATTAAGAATATAATAACAATTCATAATATAATATATGTTTTAAAAACTATTTTATGTCAATTTTGACACTATTTGTTAATTGATTTTTGTGAAAATCATAACAGAATGATTAGTTTGAAAAAAATTAATTAAATCAATACTAAAATGTCATTTTAACATATAAAATGATTGGAATTCATAAAAATTCTCATATTACATATATTTTGGTATTTATAAGATCAATTATGTAAATATTTCATTAATAGGATAATTACTGCATCATCATTGTATCATAAATAAATTAAATTATTTTAAGTCTAAAAATTACAAATAAAATACCATTATGTTTGAAATCTTTTTAACGTTCTAATTAATATTTATAGTCTAATTTATCTTATGTATAACCATATATTAAAAATGATTTAGTTATTAAACTTTGATTTTAACTATTTTAACCCTTCTTTAAATAAATTAATAATAAATGTCCTAATCTAATCCAAGTGGGTATAAATGGTCATATTTAATTCCTAAAGTTGTTTTTGGCCGAATTACACTTATGCAATAGAATTAGGACATGTTTCAGGGTATTAATAATATCATATTTACCCTTAATTCCCCTATTTACTTTTAACCGTGGTAAAAAAAATGAAAAAGTTACTATTCACCAGAAATTATTTTCATCTAATTGAACCACATTTTAGTCCTTGATATTAACCATTTCTCTAAGATTTTCGAAATTCCACTCACAGAAGCGGTAAAATTAAGTTTTATGAAAAAATCAGTTTTTTTAACTACCACTTAGTGGTTTCACTATTCATCAAAAAATGAAAGTTCCCAGAAAAATACCTAAAATTAGGCCTAAGCTATATTTGATATTATGAATTCAAAAATGATTTCTATTTTACCAAATTCAAAACATATCATTTGCATTAATTAATTTAAAAATTAATTCCCGTCGTCAAAACAAAAAGTGTGTTTTTAATAGATAATAACTATCAAAAGATTGACACTTGTTTATGTCTGGTTTAAATGTGAAATTACATCCAATGACCAACATTGTATTAATTTGTAAAAATATATTCTAAATATACTTTAAAACCACTAAAATTAATAATTTATTACTATCAATTATTTCGATTAAAAAAGTTGTTTTTAATTAAAGATAGTAATTTTCACTATTCCTCAGAATTTGAAAGTTATCCGAAAAGTACCAAAATTTCACCCTAAGCTATTTTCGATATTCCAAATCCAAAAATGAAGTCCGTTTTGAATGATAAAATTTATAAAATTTAAAGAAGTGGGTATTACTATTCATAACGGCTAGTTCATAATAATATTATAATAATATCTCATTTAGTGAAACTCAGTATTGCGTACAACAAACGCTATCGTGGAAGGTCGCAATTGCGTGTAATGCAATCCAAGTTAGGGATGTGTGTAGTAAAAGCTCCATTTGGTGTAGCGTACAACACAAGACATCAATAAAATTAAAAAGAATATTTTTCATAAAATCTCTGGGTGTTACAATCTACCCCCCTTAAAATGGATTCCGCCCTCAAAATTCGTCGGGGATATAAATGGCTTTCTACGTGAAAGTTTTTTTAATATAAACCCACATTGTAAAAAGGAATACCAAAAAATGGTTTTAAAAAATAAAGTATGAAATGTAACAGTTACCCAAATTAACTATTCACTGTGTTTCTACATAGGATAACATATGTGAAAATATGGATATGGAAGAGAAATATTACCATCATGTTCTGATGGAGAGTGGTAGAGAACATGGCTATGAAAAAGACAACAATCACAAAGCCATAATTTTGTGATGATCTAGGGTTCCATCTAATTTATCGGATATAAGGTCACTAGGACAACATTTTTGGTTTTGAAGATCATTTCCCTAAAGTTGAAGAATTAGAATTAGAATAAATACTTACTTTATTTTGGTACAACCTCACTGTTGTTAATGCTTTGAACAATTTCCACTTCATCTCTTAAAGAAATGAAGTTGAATTTATTATTCGTGAAGTGTTAGGAGATCATGTGATAGAATGACGGGCCATTCCATCTGTCTCAAACAAAAGGTTAACAAAAGTTATGAAATATACATAAGTCGATCTATAGTGAGATTAATCATATATGGTTCCTAAAATGGACATATAATTCATATACCATACATCTTAAAATAATAAAACTAGTTTCTACTAAACAAGGACTTCTTGTAGGCCAGTGGTAGGCGATAAAGGCCAGTCACAGTTCAGTTGTGGGTTCGATTCCCACAGCCTTATCTGAAGCGATGGGCTGTCGCCCGTCCTGCAGGTTCTCCTTTTTCTAAAACTACATTACTATAACATCCCATCGATAATATCGAAAAAAACTTCTATCCTTAAACAATACTAACTTATATCCAACATAATCAATTCCAATCTTTAGGCTTATCCAAAATACTGTTGTCCAATATCATATTACAGTGAAAACGATTACCATAGAGTTCATATAAAAAGCATGTTAATACCATCTTTAATACCCATATATCATGAGATATATATTTTTTGTCACATTCCAAACATTCAAAGGACTTAATCATGTATTCTCTTGAAAAATGAATACCCATTAAACCTTAGTGAAAACATGAATGCTTTCAAAAGATAATTCTTTCCACATACCAGAATCCAAAAATTCTATGTACTCAAACCATGATATAACCTCTCTTTATATTAGTCATGAGCTCATGAATACTATTAAACATTTAATTTTCTCATTATCCCTTCATTATGCGCATATCATCTACTTTCCAAAAATATCTGAATAACCTTTCATGGTTAATGGTACCATTCATCATATACTTTCAAAACATATGGAAAGACAATAGTGTAATAATTCTTATATGTCTCTTTATTCCATAGTACCATGAGATTACTTATACAACATTACACTTGATAAACATGTAATCATTCAACTACCTTCTTAAACCATTGAAAATGCTTTGACATTTATTTCATATCACATATCATGTGTAGTCTCTTCATCATCATCAACATAAATACTACCCATACGACCATACTGATTCTCTTCATGAGACTTTCCCTTAGGAAATTAGTTTTCATAATTCCCGTACATTCCACATTTAAAACATTTAACCATTATTGATGTCGTAGCAATACCATTATCCTCATCCATGGTGTTAACTGAACCTTTTCCTTTGCACTTACTGGATTTGTGTCCTTCTTTTCCACACCCAAAGCATCTTCCAGTTCATTTGAAACATTCTCCTTGATTCCTCTTCCCACATGATTCTCATAGGGTAAATTGAACTTTCTTTCCTCTATGATCATCATGAAACTCCATCTATCTCTTATTAGCCGAGTTAGGAAACTTACCAAATTTGAGATTATTGATCATATTATGAGATTGCTGATTAGGCATAATAACGATGTTTGGACTTCCAAATCCCATTTAATTTGGTTTCTCATGAAAAATATCATTCCATTGTCCATAATATCCTCCATTATCATGAATCATCTTGTTTCCATCCATTTTCTAAAACCCAAAAATAGTATTGTGAGAGGAAAAAATAATGCTAGGAAAAACAACATAGTAAAGGGGGAGCACCCTCAATATCTAACAACTTATGTCAAATTATATGATCGTTACCGTAGTTCTAGGACTATATCCTATACGTATACTTATCCTTAGGGACAATCCCTAGACATACCTTAGAAATATCTCTATGGATCTCACTAACGCTTTGGCATCCTAGTTTCCAAAGGTTGACTAAACCATTCCTCTGATACCAACTATAACGACCCATACATTACATACATTGTTATTACTTCAAAATTTAAGCATACTTATTACAACATATAACAAAACCAGGAAAGGACAGTATAGGTATAGTGTCTTTAGAAACTGGGAAACATAAAAAACTAGTTCATAAAGCATCTATACTCTCTCCCATTTATTGCATAATATCTATAGTCCTTTTTGGCACATCTTACTTAATAAACTTCTTCCTGACCAGGGGAAAGAAAACATAAAAAAGGGTGATCTCAAATTCTCAGTAAGGGTAAACAAAAGAAATATCAATCACATCATATTCATAAGAACATAACATTTTGAAATCATAACCTGCAAAAGAGAGCATAATTTCATAACATGGGATAAATCATAGTAGTGAAATGAAATCCCAATAATCATAACACAAAACATGAAACTTTGTGTCATACACACATAATCACAGAGAATAATTTCTTATTAGTCAATACTCATTTCCAAGACTATCTTAGTGGACAGAGTCCATTTCTGAACTGAGTTCACTCCTCGTTTCAGTCCTGTTTCACTGGACCGGTTTAACCAGTCGTTCCATCCATGTAAATCTCATGAGATATAAAATCTTTACCCAATTCATTGGAGGGATATATAGGTCCCACCCATCTCATAATGATACCATTCTTATGTGTTCCACAAAATCATAAATCATACATCATTGCATAACCCATGTAATAAAAATAGGATTCTTAAACAATATGACATCATAATACAATTCATATAAGATAAAGGAATTCATAAAAATAATTCCATCACAACATAATCAAATCAATGTAATAATAGGGATAGAAACAGAACCCAATATTATCTTAGATGGAAAATAATTTTGATAAAACACTAGAACTCCATTCTTGAGGAAAATAGTTTTTCTACTTCAAATTTTTTTTTCCTTTCTTAACATGTCATACAGTTTTAAACTGAATGAAGTTGTTCAAAAATAATCTTGAAAACTTGTAAAGGAAGCTTCTTGGAAATAATGTTTTAAAAATCCATTCATTCCGCATAAGTTAAAAAAACATTGTTCTCGTACTTTTGTCAGAAAAGTCAAAAAGTTTCTCTTACGAAAAATGACAAAATATTCCTTTCATGTCTTTTACTAAAAACTCACCGAAGGGTAAAATTGGATTTAAAAAATTGTAGGTGGATGGAAAGAATTTTACATTTGAGGAAACATGGATTTTGATGATACAATACACCCCAGTAAATACCAAAGTATAAACAATCTCGGATAAAATCAGATTGTGATATTTTCCCTTACCTTAGGTCCGATTTGCTTCGTAAGGGTCTGATCATCCTGTATAATGATTTAAATAATGTTATTGACTTATTCCAGAATCATTAATATTTTTATGATATCATATATGGTCATATTCTTAGCTTCTTATTAGTAATATTTTATTACTACTTGTTATTCGGGTGTTTATTACTTTTTGTTCTTATGCGTGTTTTGTCGAATAAATTATTATTTTTCTTTTTAGGATATAGATACCTCATTTCCAGAATGGTATTAGTGTAATATATATCATATTCATTCACCCAATTCATTTATATAATCATTATGCAATGAAGATCATGTATAACGAGTCATGTCACATCGTGAAGATGGTATCCGTACGTACGCACGAGCGATGATATCGTTCCCATGATCATGGAATTGTATTGGAGTGTATGTATACTATTTAAGAATCAATATCACATTACAATAATCAAATATAGTTATTAATTACACCATTATACCCATCCGAGTAAGGTGGTGGTGGAAAATAGATTACACCACGGCGTGGAGACGATATTCCGTACGTACGCACGCGCGGTGATTTCTTTTTCCGTAGGATGGATAGATGATGAAATAGGGTTGTTTCAAATTTATAATAACATATCAGTACATGAGTGATACAGATTTTATTACTTCATAATGAAACAACTAATGAAGAATAAGTGGAAAAAGAAATAATGATGAATGAATCGGTAATGAACATTACCTCTTCTTTGAAGCACCTCTTTGAGACCTCATCTTAGGGCCCTAAAATTGGTCTTTGAAGAAGACCTGAACCTCTAGGATGTTTCTAGGGAAGTGGAGAAGAGAATTTGGTAGGGTTTTTCCGAGCTTTAAGTCTCAAAGTGTTGTGAGGGAGAGAGGGATGTGATGCCCTTTTATAAGGGAGGAGAGGGACATATTTGGAATGTGTAAAAATATTATTTTATTATAAAGTCAAATTCGGTTTTTAATAGCTCCAAATTGATATATTTCGAAGCTAAGGTGGGGATGGTCCTAAATCCTCTCATATAATAGAATTTAGACAAGTTTAGGTCATTAAATTAATCTTATCATTTAGTTTTAACTCTTAGTTAATTAGATTGTCATTTACCATGTCACTTTGTATTTTTATATTATATAGTTAATAAACATACAATATACATCCAAGAGACCCCCAAGTGGTCCATTAATGATACACCTATAATGATATAAGTATCTTGGCCGAACCTTATATTTTTAGTAATATAATAACAATTAATAATATAATATTTTTTTAAAAAACTATTTTATGTCAATTTTGACACTATTTGGTAATTGATTTTTGTGAAAATCATAACAGAATGATTAGTTCGAAAAATAATAATTAAATCCATAATAACATGTCATATTAACATAGAAAATTATTTTAAATCATAAAATGTCTCAAAGTATATTAATTTGGGTATTTATAACATCAATAATGTAAATATTTCATTAATAGGATAATTACTGCATCATCATTGTATCATAAATAAATTAAATTATTTTAAGTCTAAAAATTACAAATAAAATACAATTATGTTTGAAATCTTTTTAGATTTCTAATGAATATTTATAGTCTAATTTATATTATGTATAACCCTATATTAAAAATTATTTAGTTATTAAACTTTGATTTTAACTATTTTAACCCTTCTTTAAATAAATTAATAATAAATGACTAAATCTAATACAAGTGGGCCTAAATGGTCATATTTAATTCCTAAGGTTGTTTTTGGCCGAATTAAAATTATCTAATAGAATTAGGACATGTGTTAGGATAATAATAATATCATATTTACCCTTAATTACCCTATTTACTTTTATCCGTGGTAAAAAAAGTAAAAAAAGTTACTATTCACCAAAAATTATTTTTATCTAATTGAACAAAATTTTAGTCCTTGATATTAACCGTGTCTCTTGGATTTTTGAAATTACACTCATAGAAGTGGTAAAATTATGTTTTATGAAAAATTCAGTTTTGTTAACTACCACTTAGTGGTTTCACTATTCATAAAAAAATGACAGTTTCCAGAAAAATACCAAAAATTAGGGCTAAGCTATATTTGATATTATGAATTCAAAAATGATGTCTATTTTACGAAATTCATAACATATCCTCTGCATTAATTAATTTAAAAATTTATTCCCGTCATCAAAACAAATAACGTGTTCTTAAGAGATAATAACTATCAAAAGATTGACACTTGTTTATGTCTGGTTTAAATGTGAAATTACATCCAATGACCAAAATTGTATTAAATTGTAAAAATATATTCTAAATATACTTTAAAACCACTAAAATTAATAATTTATCACTATTAATTATTTCTATTAAAAAAGTTGTTTTTAATTAAAATTTAGTAATTTTCACTATTCATCAGAATTTGAAAGTTATCTAAAAAGTACCAAAATTTCACCCTAAGCTAATTTTGATATTCCGAATCCAAAAATGAAGACAGTTTTGAAAGATAAAATTTATAAAATTTCAAAAAGTGGGTATTACTATTCATAACGGCTAGTTCATAATAATATTATAACAATATATCATTTAGTGAAACTCGGTAATGCGTACTACACACGCTATCGTGGAAGGTTGAAATTGCATGTAATGCAAGCCAAGTCAGGGATGTGTCTAGTGCAAGCTCCTTTTGGTGTAGCGTACAACAAAAGAAATCAATAAAATTAAAAATAATATTTTTCATAAAATCTCGGGGTGTTACAAGTACATAGAAATTATTGATATAAGTTGGATTAGGTAGTGATTGAATATACTTAAGAGATGTTATGTGATATATGATGGGTTTTCTCTTATTTACCTCTAGTGCATCATTCAATGATACAAAGATAACTGGATGAATGTTACACCTAAGATATGGTGGAATAATAGTACTCTAAGTAGAAGTTAATGTTAAGTGATTATATTTTACTCTTGTGAGATGATATAAATTATCAATTAAAGGTTTCTCTTAATTAGAAGATGGAAATCCAATTAGGTGATTCTGAAATGAATATTTTATGGTGTAAGATAACAACATAGTTTTTAATTGATTTTAATGAGATACAATAAGTCCATTTATTAAGTATAGTTTTCACATGGATCATTATTTTTGGGATATATTAGTCTTGCCATATGTAAATGCATTTTTCCATGTATCATGATTTATGATCTATGTTTTATGGGGATGAAATCAACTATGCAATCGACAAGAACATTTATTATGACATTATACCTAATTCTCATCTTGTTCCCATGAATGAAATTTAATTGTTAATGTTTATTTTTATAATTAATGCATGTTTTATCTCATCCTTCATATTTTTTCTATCTCCCAAGGTAATTAATTGTTATGTTAAATTATTTATGTCTAAAAAGGTTTCATTTGTGAATAATATTTATGATATGTTGAATAATTATTTTCAAATAATAAAAATTGAGGACAATTGGAAAAATTATTACATTAAAACAATTTTACTATTATATGTTGTTTTTCTTAATTATTTAAAACACCAATCCGAAAAATTCTATATGTATATAAGAAATAAAGGAATTATTTTTTAACTTTTATGTTTTGGGTGGATAACGTTGGTTAATTTCAATTTTTATGAACACAATAAATATAATAATTATGTTTTTTCAAAATATCTTGGAGTGTGGGTTTGATTATATTATAAATATTGTGACAATGACTTCAATAATATTTTTTTATCTTATATCAATGATATTCAGAAAAAATTAATTTGTATGGGAAAATGTAAAAAATCACCAAATTTTTATAATTTCAATTGCATAGGAAATATTGGCTATAATTTTCAAATGATGAATTATGATGAATATAAATCTAAATTAATATAATATAAATTAAAAAAATAGAAAAAATTTTAGAAAAAATGGATGTATTATTGAAAATTGAAGAGAAATTTAACGGAAAAATTGAGAAATCTAACTCATCATCACATAGCACTTCATATGTAGAGGTTATGGTAATTGATAATAATAAAGAATCATATTATTAATCATATAGTGATTATGATATCAAAATAGAATGGATATTTAGTGGATTATGAAATAATATTTTGGTTATTCTCTAAATAATAATGAAAATATCAATAATTAATATAAGAAAATTTAGAGAAAATTTAAATTTTACTACTAAAAATAATTAGTATGATAGAATATAAATATATGTTTTCATTGATTAATTTAATAATAGATTTATTATGTGTATAATTTAGAAGATTTTTATTAATATTATAGATATTTTTGTTATAAGGGAAGTATAAAAGAAAAAGAAAAAATATGTGTTTCTCTTAGTCTAAGGATAGATGAATAAATTCACAGATGATTTTGCTAAATCATTTGAAGAGTATAGTTAATCTTCTCAAGCTGTTGAGAAGCATTATCCAAGGTAATAAAAGGAAATAGGTCACAAAATTATTTACCATATAAATATTTTATATCTAACAATACCAGTGTGAAAATAAAATATGACGATGTTCAAAAAATTAACGATGATAGGAAAGAATCCACATAAATAGAATATAAGAACATTAAATTGAGAAAAATTATTTATGGAAACTATATTGATCAAAATAGATATAGACATCCTTATCTGAATTCTAGACAGACATAATATCACAATATGAGATTATAATTTAGAGGATATTGTTGGTGTTTTGGATGGTATGGTCTTATAGACTTTCATTATTGATATAATTTTTATCTTCTAGGAATTAGAAACTAACCAAGGGCGATCTATTGTGGGAAAATGATAGTTAATTTTTAATGGAAACTATATGTGACCAAAACATAAAAAAATAATTTAACTCTTAACATCATTATATTAGTAGAATATATTGGTTTTATGTGTGAAAAAAGGTGGTCTCAATAATAAGGATAACATTATTATTCATCCAAAATAATATCAATATAGTGTAAAATATAATAATATTCAATAGGTCATAAAAATATACGTTTTAATTTTTGAGAAACCAAGAAATTTTATATTTTAAAAAATGAACTCTTAAAATTATAATTCAAACCAATGCTGATTGATAATCAAATAGAGGAATAAAAAAAGTTATTTGGGGATAATGAAAAGTAGTTAGTGTAAAAATATAAGGTTTATGATAATGAGATGTCAAAAATATGTTTTTAATTAAAATTTCAAAATAGGTTAGGCGAAATATGTGAGTAGACATGAAATAATATGAATATTATCATTTCTATTCTTCTGTCCAAATGGAATTTATAAAATTATCATTAATATCAAATGAATAACATGTTTCATTAAAATTTGAGGAAAATAATACTGTGTATTAAATAAATATTGATCATAGAGGTAATAGAAGTTTATAATCTTTTATTTGGGTTAACATTGAGGGAAATTGAAGTATTTTAATGAGTTTTTTTATAAAAATTAATCAAATATGACCTTTTTTACAGTGTATTTCATCTATCATAGAGATGATAAGTTGAGTGAAAAATGATATGGGAGTGAACATAAGATCAAATTTTTGTTTAGTGAATATATAAATTTTAGATTGATTATTAAAAAAAAGGTTTGATATATGGAAATAATTCTCACATCCATTATTTTTAGTTTTTTAAATGAAAATATTTATGGGATGTTTGGATTGATAATAACATGAAAAAAGAGTTATTCTTATTACATGTACAAGTTTTTTTATCAATATGTTAAAATGTGTGAATGATACATTTCACTATAATAAAACATATTTTTTATCCTTATAAAATAAATTTGTTGTAACTACATCACATGTTTGATTATTTATAGAAAAATATGATCATTGTGGATTTATAATATTTTTTTCTAGATAGGTTATTCCCACATTGACATAGGGTTATCTAGCTAGTGGATTTTTCCATGAATACCACCTGATTCCATCCATCAATCTAATATATACCAGGTATTTTTTTAATTCAAAATGGATAATATAATGTATTTTATTAGTTCATTGAATGGTTAGAGATGTGATTAGACGACCACATAGATTTCGTTAATATTTATTTTCAGGAAGGGGAAAATAAAGAATTTGTATGATCCCAAAAATTTACATTAGTGAGTTTTGGTATTGTAAACTAATTTAATGGGGGGGATTGAAGTAAGTATGTATGAATTGAATTTTTTATTATTTATTCAATATATGGGTTTCGAAGAAATGTATATGTTGATGATTTGATCATAATGATAATTTATATTACCAATGTTGACAGTTTTTTATAGAGCATGATAAAAGATTCAATTTCAAATGATAATTTATAGTGGATATGATAAGGTCATTGTGGTATATGAATTTTATTTTATAGATTTTTATAAACTATATATAGGTATTTGATGAATTATATTGGTTGAATAAATGTAAATTATGTTTTAAAAGACCTACATAAAGGCATACCTTGCATTTCATGAGTTGGGTAAAGGTAATATAAACATTACCCTACCTATATAATTTTAATATATAATGTTAACTACTTATGTAAACATTATAAATGCACTATAAAAATGTAATTTTGGAATTTAGTGAAGCTATATAAAGGTATTGTAGAATATTTTATATGGTGCAAAGGCAGGTGGAACTATTCCTTGATATATTGATATTGTTAATGGCTATGTAATGTTAAATAGTATTTTATTATAGTTATCTATGATATATGGTCCATCCATTTGGGTTAGTCGATGAATAATTTTTCAGAAAATTGATCATAAAATCACATGAATGTGTTTTATATTATAATTTTCCACTCGTCATAAGAATGGGCTTTATCTTATAGTTAATCAACTGATTGTGTGAATGATAATGCTTATATGGTTTATAAAACAACTATAATAGTTTTATCATTTGTTCATATCAGATTTTATCCTCTATATGTCACATTATACAAATGACTATTTGAATCATCATAAATAATGTCATTAAATTCAATTTCACATTAGATAATCTTTTTTAAAAAATGTTCACTAAAATTATTAAAAATATGAATAATTAAAATTATATGATGAAATCCCATTAATTTATGTTGTATACATTATTATCATGGATTAAAATCTAGGAAAGATTAATTAGAGATTAATATTATTTCCACAATAAAAACAAAAATATCCACATCATAATAGAGTATATTTCTTTTACACGAGGTAATTAAAAATAAATTAATGCACCCAAATATGTGGTGTTAAATATTTTTTGGTGTAGAATGAATTCATGTATAAGTGGAGGAATGATTAAAGTCATTAGGTCAATGAAGAATATTATATTTTTATTCGTATTTCATATATTAGTAAATTATGAAAGTAGTATGGATTTAAATTAATATTATTTTCATTGGATTTCTAAATATTGTGATCCTTATTAATTGAAATACAATATGATAATAAATAGAAATTTCCTTAGTTGTGTTAAAATTAGAAGATATTAGATGTTTGATTATTGTAAAATAAGATATCCGATAGATACTTCTAGACCACTAAATAAAATAATATCAATGAAAAATTGAGAAATTATATTCATGACATTATTTTAATGTTATAAAAAATGATACTATGGGTGAAGAAGAAGTTTTTGATGTTATGATATTTTAAGGGATACAAGAAACAATGTCTTAGGACTCTAGGAGTAGATAATACATTATTTGTACGGTGTAAAATGAATGATGAGGGCACAAATAACATAATTTCTAGTAAAAATATTTTTGACGAATAGTTTCATTCACTATTAACAACATCTAGTATTTATAAAGGTTCCATAAGTGAGAAGGTATGATGATCCATCTAATTTTCAATGTATATAAATTTATAATTTTCATACAATAATAATATATAAAAAGTATCTATTTATTGAAATGTACAATATTTGAATAATGATCTTCTATGTGGGGTTCCAAACTATTTTTTAGTTTCTTGTCACTATGGAGTCTATCCAATCACTTGGGATTATTAATTAAATTTTTAACAGATTTAAAGAGAATTTTAAATGTGGTTTATAACAAGTTTTAAAAATATTGGTTCTAAATTTATAATTTATTTTTGGGTATCTATAAACATGGGTAGATGTAGGATATCATGTCAGATATTGTAATTTCAGTGTTCTTACCCCACTTTCTATACTAGTACACATCATGTGTGGATATGAGATAATATAGAGTGGATCAAGAACCATAAGTAGTTAAAGATGATGAGATAAAATAAAATTAATTATTTATCGATGGACACATATTCACCCCCCCTAATTGTCTACCATGAATTTATAACTATTTAAAATTTCTGAAGCTACAATATTCTTCTCCTGTTAATCTATTGAACTATTGTAATATTTCCTACACCTATTTGTTTCTATAATTCGATGATTTATCGACGGTCACTATTATATACTAGATATCTCTTCTGATAATTATTCATGGGCTTCATTTTTTTATTCGATTTTGTTGTAACGTGTTTTCATAACTATAAAATTCTTACATGGTTAAACAACAAATCAATAGGTATTATAGGTTCTTCCCCCCTAAATTAAATCCACTATTGAACATATTATGATTCAAAAATTTTAATGAAACAACACTTAAGTATTTTAGATTTTAAATTGTAGGTATTATAAATAAATTTCAAAAAAGTAAGTAGTTTTGGTCCATCCTCTGAATGGACATGGATAAGAAAACACCCATTGGTATAAAAAAATGGGATCCAAACATAACAAAATATGTTTTGTCTCAACTACAACAATTATAAAAGTATTTATCGTAGTTAATATAAACGATATTGTGATGAGAGTGTGAAGTGTGTACATATGATCTTTTTTTTATTAAAATCAATATACAACATATATTACCTTTCATATTTTCCGACTCTTATCATACAATAATCATTTAATTTTTTTAAATCATTTATTCATTCTATCCAATGAATTACAAATTATAGATTATGTATTCTAGTTATTTATATGGTTATGAATTTATCCTATGATAATCATTTCCCAAACCTCTAATTATAGGTTCTAACATAATTCACATATGACCACTATTTAATTTAATAATTAAAATGTAAGTTAAACAACAAATTAATTAAATATATTTAAATAAATATGCCCAAAAATTAATATATCTATCCTATTATCATGAAATTACATTATGTTATGACCAATATAAATACTAAAAATTTTCCACACATATTTTTTGATAATTAAAAAATATTATTTATTTGAAATTAGTCACTTATGGCCCTTTATATTTTTCATTTGGTATAACAGCCTAATATTATAAGAGAAAATAAAAATTTATCTCATTTTGTACATGACATGAAAAATATATCATAAAAACATGTGAAATATATTTATTTAAATTAAATCCCTCGATATGTTGTGATTCTTAAAACACAAGGTTTAAACATGACATAATACTCTAAAAAATATTATTATTAAAAACTAGGCCATTATAAACTAGCTCTTATGATGTTGTGTATTAATAGTTCTAACTAAATAATAAAATGAATATTTGTAAAACATTTATAAAAAACAAATTTTTTATCAATTTATCTAAAAGAAAATATGAATAATTTAGTAAAAAAAGACTTGTTTTTGAAAAAAAAAATTAACTTTAAAAAACCTAGAATAGTCACGCCTTTCACAGATAATTTAATAATAATTTTCACCAATTTTATAAAAAGTAATTGTCTTTAAAAAAGTAATGTTTTTAATTGATCACATCATAATTATATTAGGTTTAGTATATGATATTTTTTATAAAAGTGTCAGTTATTGATTAATAGTGAATATTTTTATTATTGGAAATTGCCTTTTCATTTCAATAATTTGAAAATATAAATTGCATTTCAAATTTTATTTAATGTTAAATTATTTCAATTATATTAAGATTTAACTAATTTATTTAATTTGAATAATTTTTAGGTTAAATCATGATATAAAAATCTTCTTTACTTATTTATTTTTTTTATTTTGAAACACTCTTTATCATTAGTTTAATGGTTAAAATTTTAAAATGGATAAATAAAATTCATTTAATTGAATTTAGAAAATCATATTTCAGAGTTGGATTTAGAATAATTTATATTACTAAACATGTTTAACATAATTTTTTATCTTTATAAATAGTACAAGAAGAAAAAAATAATTTCTATAGTGAAGGTATATATTGAGTTGATGATGTTGTAAAATAAAATAATGTGAGTAAAAATAAGCTACCAATAATTCGAAAACCCAATGAATTTCCATATTTCCAATATTTTACCTCTAATTACTGAAAATGGTAATTTTTAAGATTTTTATGATAATTATGTGGGAATAAATGATTCATTTAAAAGTTCGATATGCATCATCACCCACACATATAAATGGAAACCCATGTCCTCCCCTCTTCACACTTCTAATGCCTTTTGGTTTTCTCCATCCCTACTTAAATAAATACCTTAAAACTATAAAAAAATCATAGAGACAATTTTCTAATCATAAATCCTTCATAGGATGTCTTTTGGTGTAATTCTAATGAATTTTTCTAATAATTTGATAATAGTTTAAAATGGGCATTTTTTTTATTCTTATTCCATATCATTAAAATATAATTAATCCATTATCATATAATAATATAAATATAATCCATATACTTACGTTTTTTATAAGGGAAATTATTATATCTTTCTTCTCTTCTATTAAATGGGAAACAAAACCGTCGATCGTTTGTACAGCAGACTATATCCTCACAGATCAATGTAATTCATTTTACATCACCACCATTAATATATGGATATTATTAATATTTGATACATTTATATGATATATATGTTATTATTATACTTATATTATCTTAATATCAGATATATATTCTTATCTTCCATTCCATTCAAAATAAAATAATTTTTCTCATGTGTGCGATGAACTATAACCACATGAAGTGATGTGATTTGATTATCACATAGGATTAACATGGAAGTTAATAAAAATTATTTTAGATAATATATGTGACATATATGAATTTAAAAAGATTATTTAAAATTAATATATCACCCACCTCATTTTTATTTCCCCAATAATGGAAATAACAACATCAGTCGTGTGTACGTACGAACTACCATCTCCAAAAAGTGATGTGATTGGTTCTACATGTTCAAATTTATGTAAGGACTCAAGAAAATTATATAATGAGAAGAAATGATTCTTATTAAATTAATTTCATTCAAAATATGATTTAACTAAATAATATTATTAAGGATTTAGACATTCATGAAAAAGTAAACATGAGAAAACAAAGTAAATAACACCAAAAACAATGTAAATATTAAAATATTATTAATTAATATGTGATAAGATTTTATATGAGTATAATATATAATATTATATTAATATTGGTTTTGTATTAATTAATTAAATGTTAAAATCCATTTTGAAGGATTCCTAGGAATGTCAAACCAATAGAAAGCCTAATGTTAGAATATTCGTCTCAATTTACCAAAATTGTGGATAATTTAATCATTATTCACATAATTATTTTTTATGTTGCACATACAAAAAATTTTACATTTAGTATCATGAATTCTATATTTTTATTTGTATTTTATGTCTCAAATATTATTATTTATGTAACAACCAAATGTTTTGAAAATTAATATTGAATGCATGAAAAACCGATTCCCTATAAAACAACACATTTTAGAATCAACTCTTTGAACAATATTTACCTCTTCTGTGATTTGAATTTTTAAAACGGTCAACTAGAGTGGTGATTAATAAGTCATTTTAAGTCTAATATAAAAATTATAATTTTTGGGTAAAGAGAATCATACAATTATGAATAGTAATAGTAATAGTAATATGAACCTTATGAATATTAATTAATTTTTTTATTTTATTTTTTTATTATAATAAGGTAATGAGATCTTTATTAATTTTACAATATGATATAAAACTAATTTTACATTTAAAATTATTAATTTTCAAATTAAATATGATATTATTTAAAAATTAAATTAATATTATATAGAAAATTCTTTTTGAAAGATAGAGTTCATATTTTAATTCTACACATCGAAAAATTCATAGGGTGAATTTCTTGGATTTTTTTGAAATTCATTATTTTTTGATGAATATTGAAATTCAGTAAAATAATATAAAAACAAATTATCAGTTAAATAGAATATTTATGAAATCATATGTGATGTAATGAAACATTGTTTGAATTCTCAGGAAATTATTACTATTAGGCGTTACATGAAACAACACTATTTAATGTGTTGAGGGAAAGAATAAAATAATGAATAAAATGTTCAAAATATACTCCTCTCCTCCACGACAACACCCCCACCCTCACACCCTCAACTCTTCAATCCTGATATATTTTATGATTTTAAATTTTCTTCCCTATTACTCTTCCCTAGAGACTCCCCACGTCCAAGATGCTCTTCACCATTCCATATGACAAAAAATTCTTCCCTTACGGAGGTTCTCAAGGAGGTTATTACAAAAGGTTAATCATCTTTATTTTTCATTAAGTTTCATTTAAATTTATATTATTTTCTAATTTTACCCTAAACTATTATATAATTATACCTATTATTACTCATTAATCCTCCATAAAATTTAATTATAATATTTTAATTGAATCACCATCATCAATATTCCTAATCACTCTCTTTTATTTTATAAGCGAAATCATCGTCTTTGAGGTTCAACTTTACACCCTTCATGTATGACGAAGATTCGTTCTTCAATTACTCCTTAATTACTAGCCATGATACAATTTTTATGGTTTAACCAGAAAATAATATATTTATTATATCCTATTTAATATTTAAGAACTAGTATATGTACATAATATTAAATCATAAGTCCAAACTAGGTCCTGATAATGAAATACCGGTAAAATTATTGAAGTGGTTGTCATTAATATTTTATCTAATGATTCATCCTCATTACATGAATCCAAATGGTATAAATGACCATTAAAACATGTGTATGTTTATAAATTATATTTAATTTTAATTCTAGATATTTACATCCCTTCCACAAGAACTAAATTACACTAAATCAAGTGAACCGATTATGAAAATCATGAACACGAACAGTCTAGAACGATGGAATTTAGTCTTATAAGTAATAAATAAAGACATGATAGTCTTAACAAAATCATAATAAACTAAGTAAATGACTAACATGTACTTAATTAAGTTATTAATAAGTCTAATTTCAAATTCTCAGACCTTATGTACAAGAGAATAACACATTTGGACTTATGGTAAGGGTTTTCCACTGAAACCTCCATTTTCAGTCGGGTTACTTTTATTGTCTACTTATCTCAATGAAATTATTATGTATTATTATGTACAAATCATAAATTATATTTTATTTCACTATATATGTTTACCAACAAGATTCCTTTTTTATTTTAACAGGAGTTACTTGTTTTAAAAGGAATATTCAAAATTATTTCCAAAATACATGCCCGATTCAAGGAATTTTTCAAATTAATATCTTTTTTCAAGATCACTATATAATATTTCGTTGAATAGTTATCTATATAAAAGTAATCAATTTATTATGGTAATTATATGTTACTTCACTTATTATTTTATACAAATATTTTTCCAACGTGTCTCTTCTTTTCAAAGTAAAAGAGTATTTATCTCAAGAATTACTCGATTATTTTATAAGAGTATCTTAATCTATTTATTCAATATTGTTTATTATTATGAATTTTGGGATTAATATTTCATGTAATGATCTTCCATATTTAATCTAAGGGTTTATGGTTATTCTGGGTATGGATTTCTTTCCTTTAATTCATTCAACAATTTACTCTGAATGGCTTGTGTTTACACTTAATGTTCATGGAAAGTTATTTAAATTTCATATATTAGTTTTAATATTCATGTATATGTTTTTTATGTTTGTACACATTCAAATGAATAATTAATTGGACATAGTAACTGTCGTGTGTTTCCCTCTATAGCTTCTCGGTGCATCGGAATGTCTCACGATACAAACTACGGTCTTAACACAAGTCCTTGACAAAAAGAATTATTTATGATCATGGCATGAGACCTTGATGGAATGGTTATGAATTCCATAATTATGTATTAAAAAATTATGAAAATAGTATTGATGGTTCACTTGGTTATTCTTATAATAGAATAACCATGATTATGTTTTACTACGACATTATATACTCAACTCATATTCCTTTCATAATTTTTCATGTTTATTATTTGTGAAGGCATGTATTTTAAATTATTCACCAGAACTAATGTTTACAATATATTCGATTTTATTTCATACTCTTACTTTGCATTTGATCTCACCCATTTTTTCTGTTTTATTTTTTCAGGACATGACTATTTTTCATATAAATGGCATGCTGAAATAACTTAGGAGTTATGGATGTGGTTGAAAAAATTTCTAGGTTGTTTTTTTATCAGGTTGTAATGATGAACTTATGTATGTATCATGTTTCCAATTACAATAAACTATGTGGTACTTCTAGATGAATATTCCTTTTTTATCTTCCAATGTAATCAATAAAGGCACCAACTCTTGGCCATAGGGCTCTGGTCCATACAGTTGGTATCAATGGTATTTTAGTAGAGAAGATAGAAACTAGATTTAGAAAATGTTGATTTGGGGAAAATTCCCTAAGATAGTATTTTAGGATAAGAATATAAGGACATCCTGGTATTTTGGTGTGGAATAGATTATGAGGATATCTCTAACAAACATATCCCTACCTGAATACTACAAATGGACGTGGCTCAAGCACAGATTTAACTAAGAGTGAAAACCATGACACGTGGTTTTGAGCATGACCCGGGGTATCCTAGTACACTACAACAGGCCTTGCTGCACACATGGTTTGATAATCCTTCGAGATAGGATTAGGATAATTCATATTTTCTTTACAAGTCATTATGAAGTATTTAAATGTAAATTTCACCTCAAAGAAACCATGTTTATGATATAGAGATAATAAATATATAGAATTTCAATTTTTAAAAAGTATTTTTATATAATGTGATTTTTCGTTATGATTCATGCACTAATCTAGGGTATTCCATTATTTAGAAATAGAAACTAGTTGAAGAAATGGAAACCACATGAACATGTGTATCCCAAGTAGGGATTACCCTCCGATTCAAGATAATGATATTGGCACTGGTACTTCGACTAGTGCATTGTAGAATATAAAAATACTTAGAAAACATACTCAGTCTATGAACAATAACCTTACCCATATTGATCATCCAAATAAACCACATGGATGAGATATGATAAATTTATTTATGTGAAAAAAACCTACATCATTAAATGGGACTAAAAACCCATTAGTTTCTGAGGAATGGATATTTTACATTAGAGAAGATATTTCTTAATTTGGAATGTAATAAAGGAGAAAAGGTTGTCATGGATGTTTATCGTCTATCAGTAGATGCAGATCAGTGGTGGTCGTTAATCCAAAACACAACGGATCTAGAAGAGATTTAAGAGATGAAATAGAGGGGATTTAAGGAAATATTCCTCGATAAATACGTATCTCTAGAACAATGAGTGGATATGGAATGGAAATTTTTGAATCTGAGGAAGAAAGAGGATGAAAATGTTACAGTGTATGAAGAAAAGTATAAAAGGCTGGCAAGGGATGATTCAGACAACATACATAATCTAAGGAGAAAAATATATTGATAATTTGATGGTTTAAAACAATTCTTAAAAACAACTTCTATGTCCCAATGTTTCACATCATATGATGTGATATCGAGACATAAAATTAATTTTCTATGTTTTATGACTTAAAATGAATGAAATAGAAGAAGATGGATGATAAAAACTATGTAAAAGTAAATAAGGAAATAATGAAGAAGGGAATATTTGAACATCCAACGTGCATTAGTTGTGGGAAGAAACACCCTGGCACTTTCCAGAATGGAATGGGAGTCTGTAAATAGTGCAGATAAAATGGCCACATATCATGGGATTATAGGGAGGATAATGTAGCTACCTAGTTTCAATATTACAATTACTAGTATATGTGAAATTATTTACATTAATGTACTAATTGATAGAGAAATGTTCCCCAAAAATGGCCTAGGGAGCAAGGCCAAGCTTATGTGGTCCCAACTACGACAGCTGATGTTGCTAACAAAGTATTGGAATGAAGAGTAGTCTTTTTGTAAAACATATCTGTCGATTTATTTGATTTTGGATCATCACATTCTTTCAAATCATCCTAGTTTTCAAAGAAAATAATATATTTCCAATTTGAGTTACTAATGGTGTTGACAGTAAACACACTTACAGGAAGTATCATTGCAACAATGTTTTGTCAGGCAGTCCCCATTATAGAATATAAACATGCTTTATCTGATTATTTTATTTTCACACCCATGATGGACTTTAATATAATCCTCAGTATGGATTTTATTTTTAACCATGATGCAAAACATTATGTAAACAGAATAGAGGATTAAATATTCGTGTATGATGTGGAATCCCTTATCTTGTGGGAAGAAACATCACCATATGATTCTCATCTAAATCCACCCATAATAGCTATACAAAATTCAATTATTGGCATTGAAGATAATGCAATAACTATGGGTGAGGAAAACAATGGTCAAATATAGGATGTAACTATTGTGCAAGAATACGTTAACATCATTCCAGATGATTTGCCTAGACATCCAACAAAGCATGAAATTGAGTTTTCCATTGACTTAATTTCTAATTCAAGGCCCATATCAAAGAACCCTTAAATAATGGACACTATAGAATTAGTGTAACTAGAGAAACATTATGAGGAATTGATTGATAATGTATTTATTCTCCCTAGTGTTTCTCCACGGGGAGTCCCCATTCATTTCATTATGAAAAAAGACCAGTCTCTGAGGATGTGCAATTACGATATGGAGATAAATGTTATAACAATAAATAACAATTATCCTTACTTCGCATTGATGATTTATTTGACCAACTTCATGGATCCCAATATTTGTCAATGTTTTATCTTTGGTATGGATATCATCATTTTCTTTTGAGGAAGGATAACATTCCAAAATACTCATTTCGTAGCACGCATATGCATTAAGAGTTTATAGTAATGCTATTTGTACCGACAAATGCACCCTATGTTTTCATGGATCTAATGAATAATGTTTCAATGAACATCATTATTTCATTGTGGTAGTATTTATGGATGATATATTTGTATAATATAAAAGAAATGAAGATAATGATATTAACTTGTGCACTATTCTATTGACTTTTAGAAGAAATGAAATATATGTGATGTTTAGAATCTATGAATTTTCGATTCAATCGGTTTCCTTTCTGGGCCACATTGTCTCTAAAGATGGAATATCTATTGATCCTGAATAGAAAAAGGATGTGAAGGAATGGATAACTCTAACAAAAATAACTGATTTACATACTTTTATTGATTTATAAGGTTATTATCTGCATTTCATTCAGAACATCACCTATTTAGAATACCCAATGACTAGGAATATATGTAAAGGGGATAAGATAGTATGGACAATAGAATGTGAGGTGTCGTTTGAAGAATTGAAGTGGAGGCTTCTGAGTTCTCTCATCCTAACCCTACCATCGGGGTATGATGGGTTTGTGAAATTTAGTGATGCATCAATGAAATGAATTGGTTGTGTCCTTGTGTGGAATGATAGAGTTATTACTAGTTCATCAATTCCATTAAAAATTCATGAACAAAACTATCCCACACATGACCTTCAGTTTGCATCTGTAATATTTTCTCAGAAGATACTGAGACAAAATCTCTTTTGAAAAAAATGTGATATATATATGGATCACAAGAGACTAAAGTATATCATCTCATAGAATGAACCCAACATGAGGAAACAATGATGTATAAAACTACTCATGTATTATGATTATACCATACACAACCACCTTGGAAAGGAAAACAATGTAGCTATTTCTTTTGAGAAGGATCATGGAATTCTCAAAAATATGAGGATGACAAGGATCCTCTGTACATATATCTAGTGAGGATGGATATGGGAATTATCAAAGAAGGTGAAACATCACTACTTTTTAATTTATATTCCAATCCATTTTTAATAAAAAATATTAAATGTTCTCCACCTGATGATGTTAACTTGCAAAAGAAAATTAATTCTTTGAAACATTGTAAGATGGCTGAATTTTTGTGTGAAGATGGAGTTATGAAATTTGGGAATAGGCTTTCTGTTCCAGCTATACCGGTGCTAAAATGGGAATTATTATATGTTTCCCATAGTTAAAATTTCACCATACATCCTAGTGGCGCTAAGAATTATATATATTGGAAGTAACATTTTTTGTGGGATAATTTGAAGTGGGATATTACTGACTATATATCAAGATGTTTAGGCTATCATCAAGTGAAGTCTGAAATACTACATCAAAAAGGAGTCATGCTACTTATAATGATTCTTATGTGGAAATGGGATTATGTAACCATGTATTTTATCAATGGATTACCCAAAACACTGTGGAAGAATGTTTCGATATGGGAAATTGTGGATCGACGTACAAAATCTGCACATTTACTCTCTATAAGGGAGTATTTTCCACAAGAGATCACAAAAAGAGTCTATGTAAATGAAGTTGTGAGACTTCATTGAGAACCTCTCTCAATTTATTCTAACCGTGACCCATGATTTATGTTTAAATTTTTGAAAAGACTTTGGAAGTCATTGAATACCAAACTTGGATAAAGTACTGCTTACCATCCACAAACTGACGTACAATCATAGAGGATGTTGAAAACCTTAGAGGAGATGTTGAGATCATGTTCACATTACATCCATGGTTTGTGGGATCAATACATAACTTTAGTGGAGTTTTACAACAATATAATTTTCTTTCCATGTATTCAAATATCATTGTATGAAGCATTATGCAGAAAGAGATGTCGTACACTAACATGTATGGATGAAGTCGGAGAAATGATTCTAGTGGGTCTAGAGCTTGTGGAGGAAAAAATGGTGAAGGTAAAGACAATTCAAGGCCATATCAAAACAGCTCAATGTAGCCAAAATATCTATGTAGATAATCTAAGGTCGCATCTAGAATTTCATGTGGGAGATCACGTTTTCATGAAAGTATCTCCATAGAAGGGGGTTTTATAAATTGGAATGAAAGGGAAATTGAGCCCTAGGTACTTTGGGCCCTTTGAGAAATGGGAGAGAATTAATGTAATTTTATATCGTCTGTCTATGCAGCCTATCCTGTCCAATGTACGTAATGTGTTCCACATATAATTGCTGACAATGTACATTATAGACCCAACACATGCCCTCACTTCTAAAGGTATAGAGTTGAAACGTGACCTATCATACAGAGAAAACATTATCCAGATTCTAGAAACTAAAGAACATGTGTTAAAGAATCAGACGACTCACCATGTAAAGATACATAGGTGAAATAATAAATTCAATGATGCATCATGGGATCCTAATGTGATTACATTGATGACCTACAAAAATCTTTTTGTTGGATAATATTCCATGAATTTTGAGAATTTTTTTTACGAAGGAGAGAATGTAACACCCTATGGTTTTGAAAATAAATATTGAATAAATGAAACATTGAATATTTATAAAAGAAGAGATTTTATAATATATTTGTTAAATATAAACTTTTCACTTATATGTTTGGAATTTTGTAAAATAGCCATCTTGAGTTATGATCAGTAAGACATTTGGATTCTGATAGAACAAACTTGTCTCTTTTTGTGAATAGTAACACACCATTATGAATAGTAATTTGAATATTAATATGACCCTTATGAATTGTAAATAATGAGCTTATTTTATTTTCATAAGATAATATGTTAATGAGATCCTAAATAATTTTTCAATGTGATATAAAACTAATTATACCTTTAATATTATTATATTTAAAATTAAATATGAATTTATTTAAAAATTAAATTAATATTATATATAAAATAATTTTAGAAAAATTTATTTCATTTTTGAACTATAATCATCGAAAAATGTTTACGGTGAATTTTTCATATTTTTCTGAAATTCTTGAATTTTTAATTAATAGTGAAATTCGGTAAAATATGGTATATAAAAATTATCAATTATTTACACGATTTATGAAATCATAAGTTAGGTAAGGTGAAATAGATAGAACAAACATGTAATTAAAACTATTATGGGTAACATGAAATAAAAATATTGGTTTTCTTGAGGAAAATAATTTAATAATGAATAAAATATTGATAATTTACTTCTCTCCTCCTCTACAAAACCCCCGCTCACACCCTCTTCCCTTCACTCCTCTAAGCCTTCACGATCCTATATGATTTGAAATATTATCCATCCCTTTTCACTCCTAACATCCAAGATGCTCTTGGTATTTAAAAAAGGCTAGAACCCCTTCCCTTAAGGTGGCTCTCATGGATGTTATTACAAAAGGTAAATCATCTTTATTTTTGATTTTGTTTCATTTCAATTTATCTTTGTTTCTTATTCTCTCATAATCTCCTATATTATAAGGACCATGATTACTAAATTATCTTCTCTATATTGTAATTATATATTCTTAAGGGAATAACCATCATCATTATTCCTAATCTGTCTCTTCTATTTTATAAATAAAATCATCGTTTGTGAGTTTCCAATTTAAAACCATCATGGACGATGATGTTTCGTACTTCAATTTCACCTTCTTTACTGATCATGAAACAATTTTTACAGTTTAAATAGACTATAATATATGTATTATAACATATTTAATATTCAGTACTAATATATTTAAATAATATTAAAATATAAGACATAACTAGTTTCTAATAATCAAATACTGCTAAAATAATTGATGTGGTTGTCATTAATATTTAATCAAATTATTTATACTCATTCCATGTATCCAAATTATAAGAATGAAATTTAACACTTGTTGATGTTCATAAAGGATTTTTAATTACAATTTTAGAGATTTACATCGATTCCACATAAACTCCATCCTATAAAATCAAGTGAACATATTATGAAAATCAAGAAAACGAACACTCAAGAACGACATAATTCAATCATACAACTAATAAATTAAAACACAATCAGCTTAATAAATTCATGATAAACTAAAGAAATGATTAATAGATTCATAATTAATTTATAGTTAATTCAAATTTAATATTACAGGACCATATGTTCAAGAGCCGAACACATTCGGACTTAAGGTAACAGGTTTCCACCTAAACCTCTATTTTCATTCGGGTTACCATTATTGTCTACCTACCTCAATGAAATTATTATGGATTATTATTTACTCCTCATAAATTAAATTTCAGTGGGCTATATATATTTACCAATTAGAATACATCTTTATTTTATGGGGAGACACATGTTTTAAATGAAACATTCAATATTATTTTCGAAAAACAAGCTTGATACAACGGATCTTCTCAAATTCATAAATGTTTTAAGTAACACTCTATAATCTACTTTTTGGAAACCATTATCTATCTAAAATCAATAATTTTAATTTGAAAATAGTAACTTACTTCACTTCTGGTTTTATAAAAATATTTTTCCAAAATTACTCTTCTTTTCAAAGTTAATGAATATTTACCTCATGAATTACTTGAAGATTTTATAAGAGTATCTTCATCTATTTCAAAAATCTTGTTGATTATTATAAATTATTAGGATTAATATTTCATGGAATCTTCAAACTTATATGATTTATTGGTTTAAGAATATTTTGTCTATAGATGTTCTATCTTGGAACCATTCCCTAATTAACTCAGAATGGTTATTGTTTCTGCTTAATCATTGGTGAAAGTAATTTACATTTCATATATTTGTTTCAATATGAATGTATATGTTGTTTATGTGCATAACAGTTCATATGAGGAATTAATAGGAAATTTTAAGTGTTGTTTGGGTCCTGCTATATCTCATCGGTGCAACGGTAGGTCACATGAGATGAACTATGGTCTTGTCATAAGGAATTGACAAAATAATTATTTAGTATCTTGGAACATGGAAAAGACAATATGGTTATGAAGTTATGAATTATGTATTCCCTCATTATGAAAATAGTAATGAGGGTTTATGTGTTTAATTTACTATTATAATAGTAATTATTATGTTTTATTATGTAATTATTTACTCATCTCATATTCATGCCACAATTTGTTCATGTTTATTATTATAAAGGCATGTGTTTTCAATTATTCACCATGCCTAATGTTTATGTTATCTTCTATTTTATTGCGTATTATTAATGATATTTTTATCACAACCATTTATTGTGTTTCCGTTTCTCAGGACATGAATAATTTTATAATGAATGACAAGCTAAAATAACCTAGGATTTATGGATGTGGTCGAAGAAATTTATCTATTGTTTATCATTTCATGCTGTGATGTTGAACTTATATATGTATCTTATTTATAAAGCGACTAAACTACTTAGTCCATTGGAATGAAGATTCCATGTTTATATTCCCATTTAATTAAATAAAAATCGTCTTTGTGAAATTGGGTATGGGTCCTTACAATTTCATACAGTGTGTATTTACTTGAAATTTACCGTGTGGTAAGGGACTTCATCTCAATTTCCCATCATTGTGGTATATTGAAATTTTATGAAATTAATTATTTTCAATCATGTATATACTACTTCTTTTACATTTAATATTTCGATTCAGTCATTCATAATTATAATCCATGTTTTAGTATGAATTATTTAATCCCTTGGTAATTGACATGAAATGTACAAAGTGGTAAAGAAATTCATGACTCAATTTCTTTTCAGATCGGTAATATAAGTTATTCATTATCATATATATTCTATGATTTTGTCTTTTCTCACTATTTAATATATTATATTTTATAACCACTTATTTTATGTGGATTAAAATAGGATAACAAAATTGATTCATGGGTTAATTCTCACATCAACATTAACATCATATCAAGGGTTCATTTTATAATTACATTTAATTGTGATTGTTTATGTTAAAATTTCCATTTATATTATTTTTAAAATTAGATAATAAACCCATTTAAATTTCATCTCCACATGCTATTCATTATTTCGTCAAGTAATAGTACGATTTTATCACTCTGTTTCTTAATATGATTGATAAATTATTAAATAAGATAAACCTTCATTTCTCTCTTCGATCAAAAATATTTTTCATCCAAAAAAATTATTTCTAAAAATGTTTTCAAATTTTATTTAAAATTCTGATAATTATTTAATAAATATCATTATCCATTTTTTTAAAAACTTTTTTAAATTAATTTTCATATATTTTCCAAAAAATACCTTCTTGGCAATTTACTGAAAATGTGATAGGAATAATTTTTAACATGAATGGTATGTAAACAATTTCTAGCCAAAATAAGAACTCAATGTTTTGAAGCCTCATTTATTATATTGAATGGTTATTTTCAATGAAATTATTTTTCTACTTTTTCTATGAACGATTATTTTTGAAAATATATTAAAACTAAATATGATATTTTCTTTAAGAATAATATTAATGGATTTTTATGGTATTGATATTCATTATTGACAAAAACCATTTCTTTTATATATAATTCATATGTGATATTTCATATTTATTCCAAAAATATGAATTCCTTATATTTTATATTATCTTTTTTTTCTATATAATTTATTGGCATTCACATTCTTGAATCATTTCAGAAGTCATTAATTTTCCTTTAAAATATTCACCTTACATTGAAGAATGGACATTAAATTTCCCATAAGTATCCTTATTATTAGTCATGGATATGTTTATTTAATAAAGGAAAATAATTTTTACATATGGTGTTATATATTGAAATATAATATTAAATAAACTGAAATATCAACAATTTAGTATTTTTTAATCAATAAAAATATTTTTTTTTGTAATGAACATTGTTCATGAATTAAATATATTATTTGAAATTTGGGTAATTAATTTGACATGATGTTGTGGGTATAGAGACTATACTTTTTATTACATAACTATTACATAATTTTAATTATAAAAAACATTATTGCACTATTAAACAATGATCTATCCGTTTATTTTATTAGGAAAATGAGGACCATTCTTAAATTTTATTAATTAAAAAATTAAAATTAATTAATTTATTATTATATATATTCTATTTGGCCTTCAAAATCTTCTTATTACAAGATATAACCTAAGGATAGACATTAATGAAATTGGTGTGCTAAATTCCCTGTAGGATGATTGATAAGGACATGCATAAATATAAAATTGGTGAGAATAATAATCATAATCCTAACACAATCATAGGATAATCATCATAATCATGATAATAAGAATTAAATAAATTCATTGAATATGGTTATTAAAACAATTGATACATAACGTCCTATTGGTCAAATACCACACACAGTTATGTATATATCTATTATCAGGATCACACACAACAGTCATGAATAATCACAACATCATAATTGTGAACAAATATAACATTATGTTAATTAATGTATCAAATTATATCATGAGATATATTCATTAACAAATGCATTGGGGGATATATAATACCAGTCCCACTCATCACATAATAACATTAACATAATCATTCCACCACAAATTATATTTATCAATAAATGTAAAGAAGTAGAAAAAACAAGATAACATGTTTCATAAATATATCATAATATACGCATAAAAGAAAAGTTATTTTTTTATCCCAAATGAATAAGGGAATTTTTTTTGGACATAATACATCACTATTCATGAGGGAATACAAATTATTTCAAGAGTAGTAAAATATGATGTTTTTGAAATTAGACTCATAATGTAAAAAGGATTTCCATAGTAGAAATTCTGAAATGGTATGAACAAGTAAATACCTAAATGTAAACGTAAACTACATATCATGATAATTTTATGAGCATTCATACCATGTAATGGAGAATAACCCAAATATGGGAATTAGGTTTGAAAATTCCTTTACCAAAATTCCCACATTATTTTATCTCTTTCACACCTCATGAAAGAACATTAATATATAACAAATTGTTCAAAAAGTTAATTTTATTATTTTATAAAAATATTTTTCAATTATAATTAGTTAATTTTATTTATTAAACTATGATGAAAAAATTATTGTGTTTTGAAATCAAATACTTCATAAAAATTTCATTTTTCTATTTGATTTATCTATTTTCTTAAATGTAATTTATAAATCTATATAACTAATTCTAGAATATTTAAATATATTTAATTAAACATGTGTACATTATATATAATTAATAATATCCATCCATTAAGGATGTTGAAATCATTTCTATGGTAATTTCCCTATAAGAGGTTGACTATTAATGAGATGTTGACAAATGGGCAGGAAAAGGGAGTAAAAAATTTGTATATGTCATATATAATTTACATGATATAGGGTAAAATAAAAAATTTAAATTTAAATAACTATATAAATACTTTTAGAGTATATATGTTTTATAAGAATTGTGAGAAAATAAGAAAGATTAGAATAAGGGAAATAATATGGAGGATTTGGGTGGATATTTAACATAACTAGGTTTCATAAGGGAAATAATATGGAGGATTTGGTTAGAGAATTGGATTTTGAAAGGGTGGGAGGAGTGGTTTTCCAAGGGAAGGGGGAGGGATTATTTATACCTGAGGATATGGTTATTTTAAGAATATAATATTAAATTAAATATGACATCAATGTTGAGACTTATAATTCTGATTATTGATAATATAAATAATAGATTAATATAATATATTGGTTTTATGGATTTTTAATACCTTTATAATTTGAATACACTACTTTATTAAAAATAAAATAGGAAAATTATAATTTATTATTTTAAGGAATAAATTTTGACATTAGGTTTTGGAAAAAATTTAAATGTGTAAATTTGGATTATTGTATTCTAATAAATCATTTTTAAAATTAAAAATAAAATATATAGTCTTGATATTTTAGAAATCATTATCATAATAATACTACATGAATGATCTAATATATCTTGCACTAGTTACATATAAACAGAATTTTTACTACTCATCAAAATATTGTGTTAATTCTGAAAATTATCAGAAAATCACCCTTCAAAAATTTATAATGTAAAATTAAAAAAAATTAATACTTTTATTGAAAATATTTTAAAAATTATGATAAATTTAATTTTTATTTTAAATCATCATTTTTTCCAATAATGGTGATTTTATTTTTATAACAGATTTTATAAACATTGGAAAATTAATTGATTTCCCATAAAATTTTCTTATAACTATTAAAAAAATATTTATTTTTTAATATATTTTATGAAAAAAAATGTAACACCATAACCCTAGTAACCCATAGTCTGTGCATTATTTTAATACATTAGCATGATTATAAGAAATCATTTCACAATGGACCGATCAGCTCAGAAGTCTTGGAAAATAGATTACATACATGAACGTTAAATTACTCATTCAAACATAAAACCCAACAAAAAAAATCCATTCAGAACAAAATTATTCCCCAATATTAACCATGTATAAGAATCATAATACACTTTTTGGAATCATGGGAAAACAAAATATAAAAAAGAGGTGATCTCATATGCTCAAAAAGGGTATATAATTTATCGAGAGCTATAAACATTTAAGGAATTTTTTTAATACATATAATTCTATTAAATATAAAGATGAATATAATATTGAAAAAATAAATCATATATTACGATATAAACATGCACAGGAATTTTCGACTAGTTGAATAATCTCTTCTAATAACTAATTTCATAACGAGGGAATCCATAATGCCGAATATAATAACCTCATAGTCAAAGCCTCATCCCAAGACCAAAATAAAATTTTTGTCAAGGCCTTGTGCCAAGACACTAATTTCTCTAATGAGACCTACCAAAGCATCTAGGGGCTATAGTAGGACCCACCCGTCACTTACTATGTTTAATGAATTCTTCATATGAAAAAAATGAATCATAACATAAACATTCATTTTAATACTGGCATACGAAATGTCATTACATCAACCGTAAACCAAGAATGGTATAAAAAATCACATCAAAAGTAAAACATATCATAATTCATTCAATACAATATAGGAAATTATATTATAATAAATAAAGCTCAATCATGAATAATATCAAGTAAAGGATGCTAAAATAGATGATAATGATCAGTAAAACTCATTGACAGAAATATCCCTTTTTCATTAGATAATTTAAAATTAAAAAAATTCAGAACTGAAGACATATAATATAGATTTTTGAATCAAAGTGTCTCATACCACTTTGTAACTTTTGAATGGATTTAACATTTTAAAACATTCATGTCCATATAAATAAATCCTTAAAACCATTTTAGAAACATTGAAATTAATGAGAATGATTTAGAAGAATAAATATTTAAACAATTTAAAATGATCTTTTAGATAACGAATCCCATAAAATAATTCTTTTGAAAAATATATTATGAAACTTGGAATTGGGTAATAAATATTTCCCAGTAAAAACTTACACATAAACAATCACTGATAATAAGAAGATTGAGATATTAACCGTTACCTTGTACTTTCCTTTGGTCGAAGATACGTTTAAGCTCATGTATAATGACTATAGTTTGTTATTAAAATATAACAGACCCATATTCATATTTATGATATCATACATGATCCATTTATTTGTTAATACTACCCATTTAAAAATAATTTATATGTTAATATAACATTTTGGGCAACAATCGCATTCTTTATCGTACGTGTTCTATCTTTTTATTCCTGGTCATATAACTTATATAATTATTTAATTGATTCCATAATATAACAAATTATTTATTTATCATATATATTGTGAATATAAATATGTATAATATATATATATATATATTAAATGGAAAACTCCGTTTATGAAGATGGTATGTCGTACGTACACATAAACGCCATTTCCATTTTCATATCATATTGAATCGAAGTAAGTTAATTTGATTTATGTGTGTGTATATATATATATCATGTATCATTATATTATAATATATAACATAATTATTATTAATATATATTTTTATAATCATTTTTAAATGGTGAAAGTGGAAATGAATCTCATCACGTCAAAGATATGTTAAGCTGTACGCACTCACGAGCGACGATATCATTCTATTGATGGTGATACTGAATGTAATTAGATGTTTTATTATATATACTGAATAAATAAAATGTTGTATTTATTATTTAGGTAAATTATACTAATTATTATTCCCATACAAATAATTAAGTGTTGAATAAATATATTACACCACGACATGTAGATGGTAAGCCATATGCACGCACGTATGGTGGCTTTATCATTCATAGGATGAATACAATAATTAAAATTGTTTTACCATATTTATTATCAAATCCCAGTATTTAGATGGTACTTGAGTAATTATTATGATATGGAAATTAAAAATAATGATGTATTGGAAGAAGAAAAGAACGTTGAAAGAGGTGATGAAATAATTATCTCTTATTCGGATTCTTCCTATTGATTTGACAAAAAGGGCTCCATAGTCTGACTTTATGGTCAATATAAAGCCTCTAAGTTGAAGTGAGGGTATTTGGGAGGATATTAGAGTTGGGGTCGGCTGAGCCAAATGGCTTTGGATGTGTGAATTTAAGATTACTGAAAGTACCCTTTTATAAGAGAGGTGAGAGGAACTTTTGGAAAATATTGAAATATTATTTTATTATAAAATTATTTTCATATTTTAATGGATACAAATTTATTTATTTCATGGATAATGTGGGTATGGGTTTAAATAATCTCAACCAATATGTTTTATACAAGTTTAGGTCACCATATTAACATTGTCTTTTAGATTTAACCATTAGTTAAATAGTTTAATTATTACAATGTCTTATTGTATTCTTGAACTATATGGTTAATAAACATACTATAAAATTATAATATAACATAAAATGGTTAATTAAAGACATATATAACTTTATTTATGTCTTTTGGAATAATAATAGATTTTTAGTAATGTTATATCATTTAATAAAATAGTATTTGTTTTAAAAACATATTTATGTCAGTTTTGACCCTATTTAGTATTGTGTTTTTGTAAAAGTCATAACAACTTTATTTCTTAAAAAAAATTACATTTAATCAACCCTAAAATTTCATATTCAGATAAAAAATACTTTTAATTCATCAAAAGTTTCAATTTATGTTTCTTTTAATATTTATAACATCAATTATTTTAGTATTTGGTTAATAAGGTAATTACTGCTTCACCATTGTGTCATAATTAAATTTAATAATATAATTTATAAAAATTGTAAATAAAATACCATTATGTAGTAAATATTTTTATATTTCTATTTAATATTTATTTTAGAATTTATCTTATGCAAAACAATATATCAAAAATGGTTTAGTTATTAAAAATTGAATTTAACACTTTTAACTCGTCATTAAATTAAATATAATAATTGTCCTATTATAATCCAAGAGGATAAAAAATGATCCTATTTTTGCCCTAATTTTGATATTGGTCAAAAAACACTTATCCAACTGAATTAGGACATGTGTTAGGGTAATTATAATAACAATTTTACCTTTAATTACCCTATTAACTTTTAACCATGGTAAATAAAATTACAAATTACTATTCACCAAAAAATTATTTTCATTCTATTGAACCAAATTTTCCTTAATGATGTCAAATTTGACTCTTGAATTTTTGAAATTCAATTCACAGATGCGGTAAAATTATGTTTTACACAAATTTTCAAATATGCTTAGAAGGTGGGTAAAAGATGTTAAAAAATTACAATAATGTTTTATATGTCTAATAATATTATAAAATTATTCCATTTAATTACAATTAAATAATATATTTATTATGAATATACTTTGACTTTATAATAAATTTTTAATTAATAATAATTATTTAAATTAAAAATTAGGTTTTTATCTATAATGCAGTGTTTCATAGTATTTATAAAAAATTTAATGTTATCAAAAAAAATACAAAAAATTCAGCAAAAGATAATTCTTATATTACAAATTAAAAAATGATGTAACTTTAACCGAATTTAAAAAAGTATATAATTTTCATTAGTTAATTTAAATTCAATTCCTATTGTCAAAGCCAGAAAGTAGGTTTTTTAGAAATAAAAACTATCAAAAGATTGAAATGTGTGTATATACAATTTAGATGTTAAAATACATTCTATAACCTAAATTATATTAAATTATAAATATAAAATTAAATAACACTTTTAAACCACTAAAATGTATAATTTAACACCATAAATTATTTCGATTAAAAAGATGTTTTTCATTAAAATGGATTATTTTTTACTATTCATCACAATATAAAAGTTATCATAAATGTTCCAGTAATTTATCCACACTAAATTTTTATATCCCACATATAAATAAGAATTTAATTTCAATAAATTAAATAAATAAAATTCTCAAATATTAGATTTAAAAAGGGTTTTCCGTTAAAAGGCGAAAAAGATATTTTTTTTGAAAAACAAAAATATTTTCTGAATAATTGAATTTGTCCTAATATTATATCTAAACAACAAAAAATATGAATGTTAATATTATATAGGATATATATACAATATAAATTGTGGTTAAGAATATTCATAACTTTATTTTAAATGTCTATTTGATAAGTCTTGATGGGCTGGAACTTGGTGTTATATGTAACAAAAGTTATTTAATTACTTAAAATAGATAACGTAATATTAAATATTGGGGTGTAACATTACCCCTCCTTTAATAAATTGAGTCCTCTCAATTTGAAAATTTTATTTGAAAATAAAAGGCTGAAAATAGAAAATAATTTTGTAGAAATCCCACATCAAAAATAAGGTTAATAAAATTTAGTCTTAATAAAAGGGAAATGGAAATGGATAATTCAATAGAAAATTATGATTTTGAATATCAGAAAATTGGTGGAAATTAGAGACACATAATTTTAGGAATAATGTTAATATTTGTAGGTAGTAATCAAGGTTATTAATCACAAACAACTGAATATTAAATTAAAAATTGACGGCCTCAAAGTAATAAATTTATGATGATTATTTAAAATATCATCAGTTTAACAATACATAATGTATTATGATAACACATTTTGGGTTATAAGTTCTTTTCTAAAGAATTATAGAAAAGAATAATACACGACAAGTAGTGTTCCATCCTTTAACATATTTCTAAAAAAACAAATCTTTCACTCCAAAAGATAATTGAACTAAAAAATAGTCTATTAATTCAAATTGTATAGGGTTAGAAAAATAAATTTATAATTTATCTAGTAGAAAATTTAAAAAACTAAAATAAACAGACTAGGAAATCACATTGGCTAGTGGTAGGTGATGCACTCTTGTCACCCTTCGGTTGTGGGTTCAAGCCTCACTGCCATTCCGGATGCATCGATTTGTCACCTAACCTCCGGGTGGTCCTTTTTATAAAAATCCAAAAAAAAAACAGTAAG